>CM054377.1:46507500-47707500 GCA_028858755.1 Ara ararauna | reverse complement strand
GCAAAGTGTACTGTTTTTCTATGTCAGCCAAACAACCACTGAACTATCTGAAGTTTAATCTTCTAATATTTCAAGTGTCTTCTTACATTCCATTCTTCCTGCTCCAAACACAAGGCAAGGGTGTTGGAGAGTGTTGTCTGTCAAGCTCTAACTCATACATCACTTGCAACACTTCCTAAGTTCTACTAAAAAAGTTAAAAGCATGGGTGAAGCTATCTAGCTCTTGGTAAGTAATAAACACTCCTTCAGTAAGCACGGCAAGATGACGAACTATATCCAATTGTATATAAAACCAGGAAAAATAAAACAAATCATTGAACAGCATTAAGTTATGGATCCACCAGAGAAGAGAAAATGAACCACAAATAGCCACGCTTTGTATTTTTTACTACAAGTAAGAACTGTTTTACCCCACTCTGATTATTGGTACAACTGGACTCATTTTGCACTTTAGATTATATTATAAACATTTTCTTTTAAAGAAATGAACACAATAGCAACAAAATATTACAACATTTATGCAAAAGGAGGAGGTAGTTTGTGGCTCTTGGGTACAAATCAGAAAAGCAAAGGAAGTTAATGCACTTAAGCTAACTTGCTCTTCTTTATTTATTGGCTCTGAATTTTTTTTTCTCCTTCTTTAATATAGCTTATCATATATAGCTGTTGGAATTAAAATCATAAGAAAAGAATATTCTGCCTGAGGAACTGCAAAAGAAATTGGAGAACAAAAAGAAACAGTGAATCTGTCAAGCTCAGATAAAAAGAATACTCAAAGAAATATGGGTGATAGTTTGAGCATTGCACAGAAAATCTAACAACGTTGTCTTAAGAAGGTGCATCCTTGATAATAAGAAGTATCTGTTCAGTTGAGGTGTTAAACACCTCAGATTACCATTTCTACCACTGCAAGATGCATTTTCCACTGTCTTTGCTCCGATATTTGCCACTTTATAGCAAATCTTTATTCAAGCAAACAGTTTACAACTCAAGCATGAATCCACAATTTTTTCAGTATTAGGCTCAGAAAAACCCATCAAAAATATACCTACTTTGCTTTTGATAATGAGAGGCAACAAAAAGGAAAATGGAACATGGTAAACAACTTATTATATGCAGAAATATTCAGACTCTATCAAGACTTATTCTACCTGATGCAAAATGTTTAAATATTAACATTAACCTTCTCCCCACAAAGTAAGCATACAATACAGATCTATGATGTGTAAAGTAGCTTATGAAATATCTGCCTTATGAAACAACCCTTGTTAGACCACTGTGATCAGCTTTAATAACTTTAATACAAAACACTCTGAAACATCTTCTATCACCACTCCTTTGGATGAAGTGGATGCTGAAATACAAGACTAACCTTCCTATGTATTTCTAGTTTAAATTAGGTTAGCGAACTATAAATCTTATTTTTCCTCTTCTTTTGGCTGTTTAGTATGTGAATACTCAAGTTATACACAGCTGCCTTAAAGATACTGACAACATTTATTGAAAGTCTAATTGTGAATTCATTAGACTTGAGTTTTTAAATTTGTTTTCTTAGTTTATTTAAATAATTACTATTTTAAACCAAGCATATACATTTCTTAGGGGTGCTTTGCCTTTTTTTTTTTTTTTTTCTTATTTTGCTTCATTTGGCCAAATATAAAAGGACAGACAAAACCAGAAGTTTGAGACACGTAACAGAATTGCCTTCTAAATGCAATAAACTAAATATTCATCCTGACATACCAGTTACTGACAGTTCTTACACTAGGATGAATAACAAAGTAAAAGAAGTGTGAGCAGCAGGTCAAGGGAGCTGATTCTGCCTCTCTACTCCACTCTTGTGAGACCCCACCTGCAGCAGAATGTTCAGCTCTGAGGTCAACACAAGAGGGAAAAAGGGACATGGACCGGTTGAGGCAACTCCAGAGGAGGCCATGGAGATGATCAGAGGGCTGGAGCACCTCTCCTATGAAAGCCATCTACCTTAATAAAACAGAAAGAAGTTTCCTGAATGTATAATGTCTGAAAGAAGGTGCAGCACACAAAAAACCCTTCTCCTCATATAATTTTATGTTGCAGATCTATTTTGCATTATTGTTACCCTTCTATATTCACAGAGGAGCATCTGCACTTCATTGATTATCACCTGAACTCACCTTTAAAAAGGATCTTTTATACATTAACTTGAACTTGCCCTGGTTTTGGTTTAGATAGAATTAATTTTCTTCCTAGTAGCTGGTACCGTGCTGTGTTTTGGATTTAGTATGAGATTAATGTTGATAACACACTGAATTTCTTAGCTGTTGCTAAGTAGTGTTTATAATATGTTCAAGAACTGGCTAGGCATTGGTTGGCAAGTGGCAGCATTTGCATTGTACGTCACCTGTTTTGTATATTCTAATTCTTTTATTGTTATTATTATTATCTTCCTTTCCTGCCCCATTAAACTGTATTTATCTCAAACCATGAGTTCTCTCACTTTTACTCTTCCAATTCTCTCCCCCATCCTCCTGGGGGTAGGGGTTGTGAACACGTAGCAATGGGGTGCCTTAGCTACTGGCTGGGATTAAACCATGACAGAACTATACAATATACAAAGCGTTAACTAAGCTAAATAACCAGGGAAGAATCTGGCAAACCTCTGCAGTTTTATATAACCTAGCAACATGAAACCTCTTTCTATTCATGGCTGTGTTTCCTTTGCATACCCTCTTTAAGATGTTTATATATAGAGAACACAAACTGTAGTACTTCTAAGGGGTATTCACAAGGCTAATTTTAGGCAATCAGCCTCTTTCTAGATTCTCTCTTAAGCCCCAGGAAAGACAGTGGCTCCACAGGAGGTGTTCAGAAAAGGATAATTAAACTGGATTTGTAATTGCAACCAAAAGGAAAAAAAAAAAGAATAAAAAACCCAAGAAAAAAGAAAAAAGCATTGTTATTTTGAAACTTCAAGCCGGTAACTTGCCTGCAACTCTATCTGTCTGCTCTCAATCCATTTTCAGTCTCAGCCAGACAAATGTTCCTATTCCCTCCAGTCTGCCCATGTTCCAAAAAACAAATATTACCAACTCTCTGGCCAACCTTAGTCCAAACCAGCACATGACACCAACCTCATTGGCACTACACCACAGGAGAGAAATAGATCTGAAGTTATCTTGGAGGGTGAAGGGAAGCATTCCCCTTTCCACCAACTGCAGTGGTCAAGATCAGCCTACCGACCCTAACATTTCTTTTCAAACTCCCTCCTTCACATCTCGTCTCCTTCTTTCTGTTGTATTTCATGACTCATGTACCTAGGCTTAAGATACAATTCATGCCTTGAAAACTCTTTACATCTTCTTTGATGAATCTCCGTATACAATTCACAAAGCCTTTCCTAATCCCCTTATTCCTGTGTCATCACCATGGTTTAATAGAGAAACGGAAAATCTCCATCGTCTTCAACTAAATTGGGGGTCGAAAGACTTCACAACCATTATGTACTAATGTCACAGGTTAAAATACTACAGCAAACCTCTATTTTTATTTTTTTAACTTGGGACTTGTAAGAGGAACAGCATGTACCTGAGCACAGGTGGGAGAGCTGTGACATCCATTACAGGACTATTTATATGCAAGGGCATCTAAAGATGCTCATTTGGGGATTCTAAAATTAAGAGCTGAAAGCATTCAGGTGTCTTGGTGACAACAGTCACGTCATGGTCACTACTGTGTGGGAAACATGTTACAATGCATTACTGCTCAAATCCAAAATAGATCAAACTTCTCAGTCTAAAAGTAAGCCATGAAATTGGTCTTATTTGCTTAAAGCATGAAAATCGTAACACTGAAGTAAGCTGACATTACCCTCATTTCCATAAACCACTGCAACTACTGACTGACACTTCGCAATTTAAGCAAGAGAGGAGTCAAATCTATACTGGCATTTCTACTGTCAGGCAAAAAAAAAAAAAAGCCCAACATATAAAGCATGCATAAACCTGCAGTCGCATCTATCGCTTGTCACTGTATCAGTGAAAAGCAAGCGCAGATGTCACTTTTTCCTATCCATTTGCATTATATATATAGAAGGCATGATATTCTGCATCTTTCTCAAATGCTGTTTTATATTCAACAGTGAGCCTTTACTGTTTCAGTATAGCATGCATTAGGGCAGGCTGATAGAAACTATCAGGTTAGAAGTCATGTGCTCAAAGCAGTTGCCATGTGCTCAGGCAGTCGCTATAGTTTTATTTTCTTTTAAACGAAGTGTTTGAACTTCTTCAGCAGAGATTCAGCAATCTAAGATATATATTCTTGTCTCTCCTAACTGGACAGTTATTAAAAACAGACTTCTTGAGGACTTCTTCCCCAAGAAAATTTACTCTTTAAGGAGGATATATTTTGTTTACAAACACAAGGTCTCTCTGAACAAAAAATGCATAAAAGGAAGGAATTATAGAGTGAGAGGGCTTTTATTACTTTCTGAAAGCTTTTAAATGTTAGATCAGATCAGCTTTGGAGATTATTTAACCTGTGACTGAATGTTGCCTTTTTCTTCACTTTAGGAATTCAATTAAAAAGGAATGCGGCGTTTATCTAACAGTTCCAACAAAACACAGTACAGTTTCTATCAGAGAATGTAACTTAGTAGAATCAAAATAAGCCCCGCACAAGTTCAATGAAAGACAGTAAAAAATGATTTCTCTATCAGACTTTCCAACTCATCCCTCAATAAACTGCACAGGCAGACTTTGCTCACAAAATACTGAGATCCCTTCATCTCAAATCAAAACTTTATCAATTGCTCTTGCGAGGTCTTTTTATGAGAAATCATTTTTTAGAGGACAGCCTGCAAAATGTTTGCTAATAGTCTACGCAGTGCTGTACCTAATTAAACAAAGTACATTTGCCAAATAAATTGATACCCTGTCATTTGCCTTCTCACTCTTAAATTCGAATACAGCAATCTATAATACATCTCCAATATATCAGCTTAAGTTTAAGGGGCCTTTGTTACAGCTAGTAGAAACCTCAATTACTTTTCTTAAGGAAAGCCTGACATTCTAATTTTTTTCCATTTTTAACAGGATAGTGAATTAAGCTATACACTATATATTGCTTTGAATTAGACAGCTCCTTAAAAAGCAAACCCAGAGATTAAATAATGTATTTTTTATTTTTACTCCATTTTTCTTTAAAGTAAACAAGCCTCTATTTTTTATTTGCATTTATTTCCTTCCTTGATAAAATAATATTTCCCAGTAAATTTTATTATGAAAGTTTTCCAAATAACCTTAATCTTAATGCACTTAATCCTTATTCTTCTGGGATGCAAAGAAAAACATGTCCTCACAAAATATGAAAAAGGTTTTATAATTACATTTCCCAATTATTATGTTTTTAATTGTAAACTCTTGTCAGGAAAACAAATGAAAATTTTTATGAAAGTTAATGCAGTTACTTGCATCTATTTAGTATTTAGCATAATTTTTGTTAGAGCCTGTCTTTGACCCACCAAAGCTTGTGGACTTTTTTCTCAAAAAAAAAAAAAAAAAGGTTATTGGTGTTTAACTAAGTTGCTTCAAGTTATTAGAGTTACTTTTTCCCATTCATGCATTCCTCACATCTGAATAATTTCACTCAGCAGAAACCGTTTGACACTACTGTCACCTTTGTCATTAATTGTCAGCTAAGACAAGAAAATTGAATTTTTGTCTGCTAAAGTTTAGGCAGCAGTTTCATAGCTAGCACACCCTCAGATGCTGTCACTTGCTCAGTTTCTCTAAGCTTAAGAAGTGAATTGGCGCACCTATCTCCACTAATGATAGACAGTTCTTCAGAGATGAAATGGCAGCAGATCAGTTCCTCTAAGCAGTCACAAGGGTGATGGCAATAGCTTCACAAACACTGTTTAATCATTATTCTGTTCCCAAAGGTGTTGCAGCTGATTGATATACTAAACTTTCATTCTAAATGGTGATAAAAAAACCCAAGCTATCCTACGATTCTATTTGTTATCCATAAACAGCAAGCATTTTGCCCAACTCAGACTGTCAGCTCCATTTCTAATCACTGTACAAGCAACATTAAGCAAATGTAGCATTCAAGACACGATGTTTCATATAAAACCCACAGAAATCCTCATTTCTTTCTCCCTCTCTTAGGCACTAGGAGATGAATGTTTTGTTAAAAGCATGGAAAAATATCCCTCTAATCAAAACCTAATCAGTATTTCAGTCCCTCGCTGGCAGGGAAATACAGTACTACCTGTTATTCATTTTTTAAAAATGCTTAACTTCCTTTTATGGAAAAAATGCTTTATGCATAACCTCCTCTCCCCTTAAACGTCTATCAGATCTCTGACCTGCTCTTATCAAAATTTTACTCCTTGAAAGCCAGTTTATTTACACATGTGGGAGGCTTCATAAGCCTCTGCTTGAGATACTTGAAGCTAGAGGTTATGTGATACATCTTACATGGCAGATGATGATCACATCACTACATTACTACCCTCTGCTTAGCTCAAGTAGCATTTCTCTGAAACTTACAGCTTTCAGTTTTGAAGCAGTTTGAATGCTTCCCCTCACTGGCATTCATGGCAGTCTAAGGCTAAGTCATTATGTCATCACAGAATTATAGAATAGTTAGGGTTGGAAAGGACCTTAAGATCAACTAGTTCCAAACCCCCTGCCAGGGGCAGGGACACCTCACAGTCAACCATGTCATCCAAGGCTATGTCCAATTCAGCCTTGAACACCGCCAGTGATGGAGCATTCACAACTTCCCTGCACAACCCATTCCAGTGCCTCACCACCACCACAGTAAAGAATTTCTTCCTCATATCCAATCTAAACTTCCCCTCTTTAAGTTTGAACCCGTCACCCCTTGTCCTCTCACTACAGTTCCTCATGAAGAGTCCCTCCCCAGCATCCCTATAGGCCACCTTCAGATATTGGAAGGTTGCTATGAGGTCTCCATGCAGCCTTCTCTTCTCCAGGCTCAACAGCCCCAACTTTCTCAGCCTATCTTCATACGGGAGATGCTCCAGTCCCCTGATCATCCTCGTGGCCCTCCTCTGGACTTGTTCCAGCAGTTCCATGTCCTTTTTATGTTGAGGACACCAGAACTGCACACAATACTCCGAGTGAGGTCTCACAAGAGCAGAGCCTTATGAAACTTTTTAATTAGCTTCTTTAGAAAGGAGGAAGTAAAAATTAATTTCCCTAAGACAGAATTATTTTTGGTGGAGGTTTAACATTGGGTTTGCTGAGTTCCTCATTTAACAGACTACTTACGGATCCACTTGATTAAACTTTCCTGCTCAGAAAACTTACAGGAGTTTGATTTGGGCTTTTTTTTTTTTTTTTTGAACCTACGTGGTTTGTCACTCCCAGGCATGTGTTTTCCTGAATGTCACACCACCAAACCTATTTCACCTTCTTTTCAGGCTCTGCCTTCCCTCCCTTCCATCATTCCTCATTCCCCAGCTCACAGCAACTTTACAAAGCAAAGCCTCCACATAAAAATGCTTCCTGTTACTTCCCATTATATGTTTAGACATCAGGCTAGAACTTCTTCCCCCACAACAAATATTTTGTTTTATTAGTAGCTGGAAAATGCTCCTAGAGAGGTGCAGTTTTGAGTGAACATTTTTGATGATGGAGTATTTGACATTACATGAAATGCAAACATATTTATTTGTTCAGTTTTATTGCTATTTATTTAAGAACAAAATGTGACTGTAGCAATATAAATGCCTGAAACATTACCTCTATTTGTTGAACAAGTGCACTATCACATCAGAGGAAAAAAAGCAAGAACCAAAGAAAAAGAGTATTTAGAAAGAAAGCAGGAACAGACACTTAAGTATTTTCAAGTGGTCAAACTTCAGTGTTCCTCGTACAAAAAAATTCTTTGTTAATTCTACTGATCACTTGAATGATCAGCAGAAGCATCATCATTCTTGGAAGCGCAGAGTGATCTTACCATGAGGAATATATTTTTACTTCTCACTATAAAGAAAAGGTGATGCTCCTACACATTCACCCACACATTGTAAGCCTTTACACACTGTAGCTGCATTAGCTTATTCCTGCTATGTGGAGGACAGGAAAAGAAATAGCAGTGAGAACTGGAGTTCTAGAAAAATCTGAAATATCACAAGTTTCCTCAAAGCAAAAAAAAATAAAGTTTTGGCCAGGTTAGTCAGGCCAGGTTAAGGCACCTGCAAAATTAATTCTTCAGTTCCTACCTTTCCGAATGGCTGTGTGATGACAGCTGTCTTTTAACAGTGTCACTGGAATATGGTTTAATGATAGAGAATTTAACTAATTATTGACAGGTGAGAAACAGCATTGCCAAAGGGCAAAAATTTTTCAGTTACAGGAACAGCCAAAAAATGTTGGACCAAAGTAAGGCATAATCATGAAAAACATAAACATGTACAATAAATATATATTTAGCACATTTCTTGTAACAGAAGTTAGAATTAAACAACTGTTATACCTGGCTTACCCTCCTTTCCTATTGAGGATCAAGAAAGCATTCACTTTTCTCTGCCGTTTTTTGAATCTTTTTTTCTCTGGCTTACCTCAGGTGGTAAACATTTGCAAGGCACCATTTGTTAGTGAATGTGTCAGCTTCAAGAAACACATTACTGAACAGACTGAACTAGCCTTTTTTTGATCCTTTCTTGGATCTTTGGCTCCTGTAGGGAGGACAAAACCAAAAAGGTGCTGTGCTACCAGCTCTGTAATTAGATATTCTTGCAGTCCTCTGACCCAGTGGAACTACCTGGTCTTCAGGCACAAATGAATGCTGAAAGGATAGTAAAAATATTCAAAATAAACAGCTGACCTCCCCAAATAATTAATATGATTGCCTTAAGCTAATATTAGTCCATATGTATTAGCCCATTAAAAATACCAAGATTAACTTCTAACTTTCAAGAAAGTCCATTATTTATTTGGTGTGTGGCATTGGTCGTCAGACTAGTCCTTGCTTAAATTGTCTCCCAGCTGTGGCTCAAGTATGTTTTATTCACAGCATATTAACGCCAGCTGTACAATACTACACATATTTTGGTATCAGGAGAGGCAAGGCTGACTCTACTTGCCTAGAATACCTTGAACCCACCCATCAGTCACAGCATCTGGCAGTTTTATCTGTACATCAGTCCTAAACCTGATGCCAATAGAGTTTTGTTATATTGCATGATCAATCATAACTTAAGAGGTAGCACACCACAGCTATTTGCAGATTAATTCTACCAGAAAGGAATTTCTGCTCAAAGGTTAAATAAATCATGAAGTATTTATACCTCACTGGAACTACCTCAGCCTACATAAGCCCAGTCTCCTCTGCCTGTTCATCTTCAACACAGACACACTGAAGTGAAAAATTGCAACAGAAAAGAAGTAGGGTGAAATTAATTTTTGCCATCTGTAGAGGATAAAGCAAATTATAAAAAAAATAAAGCCAGAAAGCACAATAATCATGCCTGTATTATTTCTTATATTGCACAGTTACGTTGAGTTGCCTCCCCCAGTCCAATGAAACTAAATTGAAAGTCAGGGGAAAACCAGGGCTTTTTGAGAGGGTTTTTTTTTTAATCAACTCTTTTTCTCTGCCACCAGTCCCAAGACTGCAACAGCAAATCATTAACATAAGATCACAGAGAGGAAGAAGAAAAATCATCAAATAATTCTTGTAAAAATACATATTTTAAAAATTTTCTCGCTTCACTGGATATCATTTAATCAGGGCCAGTCAGCCAGCTCTCACTCTAATGATTTTGCTCCTACAAGTAATTTCTTTAGTGATTAGGAGTCTATTCATATCAAATGGATTCTATTATTGCATAATAATTCAGCATCTGCCATAGCAAAAGTGTAAAAAAGAGAAAACCACATCCAAGTAAATTCCAGTTCCTCTACCAACCTGCCTGCCCTGTTTCTTTCCCTCCCATCACAGAAAATGACAGATTTGTTTCTTCACCAGTGTCAGTATTTTATGTATTCAATGACCTCTTAGAGGATTGCCAGTAGGCAGAATAGTATAGACATCTTGTGGATCTTATATTCCTGTGGAAATTTCAGTTTCTAAGGAAAACAGATTTCTGCTGCCTTTATTAATAACTGTTCAGTGGAGCTACTCAGCTTGAGTGTTTCTAAATAGCTTATAAATCAAGCTGAAATTTATGAGAAGTCTTGATTCTTTGGCCCTACATCAACAACAGAGATAAGAATCTTTCTCGGAAGTGTACCATAGTTCTTGACTGTAATTACAGAATCATCTTAAAGCAATGACATTTAATGAATTATGTACATGACATGTTTAAAGTAACAGGCTGCATTTTACACAGAATTCAAGTGTGATGACCTGTGTCAATAGATCGTATCCCATTAGTTCTCAGTAGTGGACAAGGCATACTGTGCACTAATGAATCTTTAATGAGAGCAAGAAAGAGCCAGAAAAATAGAAAAGAAAAATTAAATTAATGCATTTTTATGTGTTTTATTCATTTTTTTTGCCATACTTCACTTGAAAAGTGTACTGTAACACTTTAATATGCTGTAGTATTTTTTTAATACAATAACATTATTGCAACATAGATTCCACTGCATTATTTGGTCATTAAACATTTTCCAGGAATAAAGACATAATTTTGCATAGATTAGTGGAGCAAAAAGTAAAATTCTATTGACCCAACTTTAACCTTTTGCTAACTAAGTCTCTCCTTTAGCTGCCACTGTTGTGAGTCCAAAGTCAGGAAGAATAAATCTGAAAAGTAACAGGGCATAAGGATATTTGGTGGAAGAAGCCAAAAGCTTCCATGACTCGTAGCCGTCCTTTACCAAAAGAGCTACATTTTTTCTTACTCCACTATAGCCTGCAAAGTCCTCTACAAAAGACATATATGGTGGCCTTTTCCCAGACAATCCCCATTAATAACAGCTTTTTTGCTCTGTACAGTTTGTCTCCCTCATGAGCATGAACTTGATGTTGTGCCCCTTCAGTGGAGCACAGTGGAGTAGCTGATCCTCCCACAAAATTTGCATAGTGTGCATGCCACTCTATTTTCATTCCCACTGGAATGCTGTCAAGAGTGGCTACAGCGTATAGCTTCCCAAGCAAACCAAAACAGTGGGAATCATGCCACAACTCACAGCTATGCAGGGAAAACACTGTTTGCACGTCACAGCAAATGGGTGTCACTGGATATCCATGGCTCCCATCCCAAAGCAAGAAAGCAAGACATACTCACATTAAGACTTCCACATATGTGTGTTTGGGAACCATCCTACATGAGAGCAGGAACATTCTTTTCTTTTTAAACATAACATTATCTCCTATCTATACCATTCTCTGAAAACACAGAATGGTTATGCAAAGTCAAAGTAACCTCTCATGGCATACACCTCTGAACAACAGAAAAAGTACGAGGTTTTGTCAACAATGCGGGAACAACTGTGTCTGCTCTTTTCAAAAGTTAAAGCAAGAATATAAAGTATTATCAAAAGTCAGAGAGAAAATTGCCTTTGTAAGCAATGTTTACTACATTTATTATTTCCTATTAGACATATTTTCTTCCCTTAACAGAGCTATTTTGTGGATGAATGGTGAACCATCAGCCACTGCTATTTTCCCTGTTTCTATTTAATACATCTGAGTGCTTCCAGCTGCAGCTACCGCACCAGAACTCACGTACCACATCTCCCTAGTTAATCATAATCAAAACCAAAAATCCTCAAACCCTCTTTTCTCTTGCAAATAATCTACCAAGAGGCAATATTCACATACCTGGGGCACTGTATGACTCTAAGAAACCCCAAGTTCACTTGAGCTGTTTCTAAGTGCATGCTTGTATTAAGCCTAAATTATAATATATCTGTAGCAGAAAGTATTATAAACCTTTAACAGATTCTTCCTCCATCTATGCCCTTACACATGTACATACATCTGGGCAAGTTCTTCTATTGCTAAATTATAACTGGTACTGAAATGACCTGCTCCATTCCAATCACATTAAATATAAAAATCAGTTAACATCTCTTCTTTCACCTGGCATTTGCTCACAGTGAAATTTAATATTGATTCTGATTATTCTTAACCTCAGGCTGCTGATCTGCAGTTACTTTTCTGGATGTTACCCAATGTCCGTGACGCTCAGAAGACATACCCTGAGGTGCATGTCAAATATTGTGGCTATTAGGCCATCATTCATTACATTTGAAGGCAATGAAATTCTCTGCCAGGAGACAAGTATTGCCTTGCGATGCCTGTTTCTCAAGAAACTCAATTTTCCAAGGCCAACAACTTTCTTCAAGTTTTCCATCCTGTTGTCTACTTGGCTCACAGCAGGTTTTTGCATATGAACTGAACTACTTACAACCACTGCCTCACACCAGGTACCCCATATCCTGCTCCTGCCATTCCAGGAGTTTCTGCACTGCAGCATCCTTGAGCCAACAAAAACCCCCAAACCAAACCAAAAGTATTAGTTTGGAAAAGGCTAGTTTTGACCACACCTTGCTTTTATTCTTAGAATATAACGGAACTGGAAACAGGAAAATTATTATTAAATAGGTGATGTGGCGACTTAAATCTTCTTTGCTTTGCATCCTTAGTCACCTCAAAAAAAAAACAAAGGAGATTTTTATCATAGCTCAGACATTTTGATAACTCATATCATCGTCCCTTGTAGATGATGCTAAGCGTAGTTCCTAAGAAGCCAGAGGATTGAGAGACAAAAACTGTGCCTGCTCAGCCGGATTTTGCTAGAGGTATGCCCTGTGAATTTCTGCCAGGAACTGTGTG
The DNA here is from genome assembly GCA_028858755.1 of Ara ararauna. Classification (NCBI taxonomy): domain Eukaryota; kingdom Metazoa; phylum Chordata; class Aves; order Psittaciformes; family Psittacidae; genus Ara; species Ara ararauna. The sequence continues at coordinate 47,694,696 of CM054377.1, read as the reverse complement.
ATAGAAAGCTTCATGGTTATAACATAAACAAAATCATTTGAAACAACAAAGCTGTGAGGAACAAATTGTATTTGCTAGCAGGTATCACACAGGTTTAATAGAGGTCAATGACAGTGTTGGATGTTGTTACCATGGGGAGGCTCTCAATGTAGTAAGGAAACAATCATTTTTAGGGGATATAAGTGGTACTGGAAAGAGCGTAAGTTCCTAAAGAACTACTGTAGGAAATAATATTTTATAGACTGCAAAATACTGTTACCACTTGCTGCCAACTACGGCTTTCCAGGCAGCACAGGATGCTGCTGCACATCTCTGCTAAATCAAGATCAAACCGATCAAAATCCAAACCAAATGGAGTGTGTGCTATTTTATTCCCCATCATTTTATACCAAATGAGTCTCATACATGCCTGGGAACAGTTTCATCTTTATACAGGGCAATGCTTAAAATACAGCATATTTTGCAGTTTTCTTGAGTAATGAATATTTACCGTTTTACACAAAGAAGAGCCTTTAAGCTGACTCAGTCATTCACCCTGACTTTGGATAGATGTGAACAAACTTTGGAATGTTTCTTAGGTGCTTTTTGTTGATGTTGTTGTTGTTCAACCATAGCATTTAATAGTATTCAACTAATTCTCCTTTGTGACTGAAGACAGTAACATTCACTCCTACAGATACAGCCACCAGGCTCAAAGTTGGAGGAGCTGGGAAGGAAAACACTATATGCTGATGTGACACGAATCTTTCCAGTTTCAAACCAGCAGTCATGAAATTCCTTCCACAGAAATACTGTAAAAATGCAGAAACATTCTTTTTCTTTGAATATGCCATTAACATAAATACAACCCCCCCCCCCCAAAAAAAAATACAAGTGAGATAGTTGAGGCAGCAGAAACCCAAACTTGAAAGCCAGCCAATCTCCATACTGCCATGCAATAATGTTTACTTTCAAATTAAAAAATTAAAGCAAGCAAAAAACTTCAAACAAGAAGGAAAAAAACCCAAAACAAACAAACAAACCAACCCTCATTTTCCCAAAGAAATATTCTTATTTTTTTCCTCCCTGAACCTTTTTCTCTGAGATGTACATCACGTTTTTTTCAGCTAAATCGTACATGTCATTTGTAGGACATCAATTCCTTTTATACTGAAATGGCTCCCATTGCTTGTAACCTGTCAGCCTCTTGAAGTGTTTATTTCACAGATGTTGCAAGATGATCAAGAATTATCCCTAATTTATAGCAATAACCTGTCTATAGTAACACCAAATGAGTAAAATGGAAGCAAAATGACAGAACCAAAGGCTCTTGAGGCTGAACACCAAAACAATTCTTCCATATAAACTGATCTCATGTATCCAAATACCTGACAGCAATGAGGAGATTTCTCTTCAAAAGATTTCTCCCACTAGCAGTCCCTACTCCCACACAAAGAAGGGAAATAAAGAGGATACTAAAAGTAAGCATCCGCGCATACATGTATGCATTTACTCACACTAAAAACAAATACCAGAATTTCTAATTTAATTGTAGTTAAGAAGCCAAAGGTTTTTTGGCAGAGACCAAATCACATGCTCTAACAGGCCTGTTTGTAATCAAGTGACGTATCAAAGCAGCTCAACATCAGACACAGAGGTAAGCAGCCTTAAACACACTCCAGCAGCAACCACTTGCTATTCTAAAAACGTGCTGTACACTTAAGGAAAAAGGAACAAGTCAGGAGCAGAGAAACTTTCATCTCAGAGTTTTTCTACCATTACTTCTAAATGACCTGCCAGGTAAAAATTACCGTTATGGTATTCTTGCTGTGTAAAGCTATATATATGCCTTAAACGGTACTGCATCATACAATCAGCACACTGAAGAGACAAGACTGCACGGCTTCATTGCCTGAATGATCAGCTTCTAAGCAAAGGACTTTCTGGAACTGAAGAGGTGCTATGAAGTGAAAGTTATTAAAAGCAACAACACTGGCGGACAATAACTGAAAATTGACCACTCATTGACAGCACATCTGCTAGAAAATCAAAAAGAAGTTGAATAACATATACCATGTAAACCAAAGCATAGCTGCAAAATAGAAAGAATGATTGCTAAAAGCTCCATGTAAAATTGCATTTACAAATGTCATATAGATGTTCTGCTCCAAGGATCTGAATAACTGGAAAATACATGTTTCATATCCAACTCAAACTATTATTTTGAAGACAGCATGACTGACACTCAACCTTCCCAGGGAAGAGGGCACCCCATCATGTAAGTGTTCCAATACCAAGCCCAAAAACCCTCCAGCAGGAGTTACAATACAAATTCTAAAGTGAGATCAGTTACATACCTATAGATATAATAAAGTTATAGTAGCCTCTTTCGAAATTCGTATTTTGAAAATATGCAATAAAAAGTATGTTTAGGTGTCCCCAGTACAATTAAGGTATGTGCTACACTTTTCTAGAAGTAGATATCTGTGGCTTAGGTATGTATGAGTTGGTTGTTGAAAGCTTACACACAGTAACGAGTAAAATGTCACGTTCTTCTGTAAAAACACATTATTGAATCTATACCTGAGAGGAGCTTCAGAAAACTCATCCCATTTAGTTTTCTTTTTTTAAAATACCACTAGAACACAGAAGCTAAATACCAAATGATTAAAACATACCACTAACTTAGACATGCTCTTCCTCAATGCCCTCAAAAAAATAGCATGGCAAGAATTTATTTTAAGAAAGAAGAACTTCCAAAATTAGATGCAATTTAGCTGCGGGAATGACAAAAGTAAAGTGAAGGAGATGCAAGACTGAGGGCTGCTAAACAGACAGATCTAGGGAGACCATCCACGCAAACAGAAAATTACAGTCTTAAACGTTATATGCACCAGTATGAAAATTTAAATTATTTTTCTTAAAGCTTCTGGGTTTTGCAGCTGCTGAAGATGGTGTGAGACTCTACAATCACTAGCTCTGAAACCCGTAATTTCTTATATTCATTTTATGTTTTTAGATCATTATGGTTTGACAAAGTACCAATCTCTACTTGTTTCTTAATAGAGCTGGTTTTTTTATGCAGACAATTATTGTCTCCCTACAGCTTGAAGGTGGGAGGCAGAGAGAGAGGGAAGGAAACTCATTACATGGTGAAATTCACCTAGTATTTCTGGGACTTCAACAACTCTATAACTGGTCACCAAGCAGCATTTACCGATCCTACAAAATCCTCCTTTTTTTTTTTTTTTTGGTGTTTGTTTTTTGCTTCAATCCAATAAGGAGACAGCTTTTTAAAAAAACAAAGAAACAAAACCACTTTTAAACACAGACGACAGCGTATTCTGAACCAGAAGGGTAAAACCTAAACACATCCAGTCTCATTAGAACAGCCTCATTAGCAGCTGGACATTGCAAACCAGGAAGATATGCTTGCATATTGGCATTCTCCAGCAGAGAAGCCTCCCATAAACTACACAAGACTGTGACAACAGAAATATTCAAGGTTACTAAAAGAAGTAAATTATTCATGATTAATAATTACTATTGAGCAGTATCCCTTTCTCCTTTACTTACAAACCTGGTTTCTACAAATATGTTAGTTTAATGTATTTACTGAAGACTGCCTAGGAAAACTATGACTTCTGCGTGAACAGTTGCCTTTACAATGCATTACGTGTGAACTTTATGCCACATCAGTGTTGCTCCACTCAGGCAAGGTTTAAATAAAAATCCACCTACACAAACAGCAAAGATTTTACAGATTATTTTGTAGTAATCAGTCACACAAAATCACATCAGACCACTCAAAAAAAGAAGAGTTTTAAAGTACAAAATCAGAATCCCTAACTTAAAATCAATTTCATATCTATAACACAGCAGGATTAAAATGCAAGTGCTCCTTGCACCTCACACTCCCCTAATTCATGTGATTCATGGTATAAAACTCCACATCAATTCTGGAAGACCCAGCAGTTCGCTTCCCCTGTGTAAGATTAACAGCGCTGGAAATTACTAAGCATGCAATAAATAGTAATTGCTTTCTAATCAGTGTCGCAATATCTGATGCTTTCACTGACGAATGCAAGATCATATGGAAGACTGTCTAGTAAAGCTTTAAGATTTAGGTGAATTCACATCAGGCTTTATTTATGTCTATGAGTTTACACATAAGTGAATATATTTATATATGCAGAACCTGAAGGGCTCCATATATATTGCATTATCAGCATTGATGTAAATGAATTTTTAAGACGGAAAAAGTCTGTATGTGTTGACATTCACGCTGGACTCTTCTTGACAAGTTTGTTCCCCACTGCTTCACTGAGGGGAACTGAAAACACCCACAGAATGGCTCTTCTACATCTGAGAAAGGGTAAATTATCCTGTCTTCATAAACTCCATGCACAGAGCCAAACCAAGAAACTCGCCTGTTCTCTCAGTCTGCTAAAGTCTCTGAAAAGCCATCAGAGAGGACCACTGTGTAGATACCAGCTGTTTCTTAGACACCTGTAAATGAAAAATTTTCTCTTTTTTAATTTATAGGAATTATGAATGTGACTAGAAATAATCTGAAGAGTCCAAGCACAGTGGGAGGGAGTAAAAGACATGGCTGTGCTGAGAGGCGCATCCAGCTGCTGAGCCTGCAGGTGCATCAGGCAGGATGAAAGATTAGGGAAGGTGTTGCTGGGCTGCATAACTTGAGTGATGAGGGAAGTAGTTTGCAAAAGTAAATGAGGAAAAAAATATGCTTAGATAAAATCAGGTCTAGAAGAAAATAAGACAAATGGGGGAATCAAATCACAGTCAGGATATCAGAGGTATGAAGAGAAAGTAGAAAGAAGAGAGACCTAGAGAAAGGAATCAAACTACAAAGGAAAAGTGGCATTAGGTCTAGTGGGAAAAATTATGAAGAGCTAGAAAGAGAAAAGGTAGCAATAAGAATGGTGAATGTGAAAGCAACAGTCTGACTTTAATATAGTAGGACAAACTCTAATAAGGAAATTGTAAATTACCATGCAATTTTCCAATTCCCTACAATATCTACATCTGACTGGGAATCATTCACACCACAGCTAGGAGAGCCTGAGAAATACGAACATTAGAAACAACAATCAAGTAAAATGTACTCTCTCTTCTGGATTTATAAAGGCTTCAAGTCAGATATTCAGAGGAATGCACAGCAAACAGCAGCACCTCACTCATGACCAACAGTTACTTTCCTGAACTCGAACACATCCAACTTTCCATCCTTCTGCAACTAAATACAAACATGAATGCTGTAGGTCTTGAGCAGGGCACCGTGGAAGATAAAAATAGTTCTGCCTACAACGCACACTTGTCTCTACAGGCTCATAGCACGGCAGTTGAGAAGCACGAGGCACAGTTTCCATTTCTTAATAGAACATCAAATCACATGCTCAGCCACTTGCAGATTAAATCTTCCTGTCTTACAGCTGTGTGACTAGTGATACGATTAACGAAACACATAGAATCCTTGTAAAGATACTTGTCAATTTGGGATTTTCTAGACACAGCTCATCCCAAAAAAGCCACAGTGCACAACACATGGCGATATGAAAAACACAGCAGAAGAGGGGAAAAAGAATAAAAATAGCAAAATGCCTATGACTGAACTAATGTATATTGTGAATATGCAAATATGTTTTATTTCATATCGGCTGTTAAGCAGAATACAGGGGGCAACATTAGAGAACTGAGTTGCAGAAGGTTTAGAGGAGACACAGGTGTTTGAAATAAAAAAGAACGACTCTCTTCATGGTAAATTGGAAGAAGAGGCAAGAGCAGACACCAAAGAACGATTTTTCACCATGATCTTTCTGACGTGCAAGACTTAGAGAATGTAGACAATGCTAAAATTCTTCTTTTTGGATCTTGCTGAAGTGCTGTCCCAGCAGCAGTCCAATAGCATAAAAGGGCACTCAAAATTGCAGCCACAATTTAAGCTCCCTAACCATTCTGTTGTTCTCCAAAGGTTTCCATTTTATTACAGAAATGTTTTCACATGGAAATGACTTATGCGTACAAGGAGAAGCCTCTCTCCTGAAGAAGATTATGGCAATACATCAAAAAAAACCCCAAAGAAAATATCTGGTTGCCCAAAAGAATACTCTGTGTTCTAACTCCCCTTTTATTATATTTTATTCCTGTTTCTTTTTAATGGTAGATAGATACAGACAAAAAGGAAAAAACAGTGAGAAATAAGAACAAGGAGCACGTCAAGGAAAAAAGGTTAATTGCAGCCCAAGAAAAGATGCAAGGAATGTGAAGAATGTCAGCAAGTAAATAAATCAATAATCTACAGTTATCATCTACATTCCTGAACTACCTTGAAAGCAGGATATTTGCCCTTTACATTCCTGACAAGAGATTTGCAAGAAGCCTCCCCCTAACAGCAGCAAGCTCTGTTTCTGCCAGCACCCTGGTGCCAACAGCTGATTACAAGGGAACCTTTCCCAGGGGAGTCTGTGCTACCTCTTTTAACAGATTAACAAAATTAACATATATTAACAAAACACAAGATTGCAAATATCTTGGACCAGCCCAGAGACATTAACAATCTGAAATTAATGTTCTGATCATTGGAGTTTGGTTGAAAAAAACCCTCAAGGTCATTGTCAATTGCAAGAGTGATGCACTAGGTTCTCCCCCTCACCGCTGCTCTCTAAAACATACTGGAGCCTAGCAGCTCATATAGAATAAAAGCATGGATCAATAAAGCCAGAAGACTAATGTGGTTTTAGAGATGTATTTCTTCACAATGGTATCAGCATACTACAGAGTTTTACAGATGACATGGAAGCTAAGCAAGAGATGAAAGGACATAAATGTCAAGACTTCTTAAGAAGTTGGGAATATTCTGGATTGTTAATGGAGAAAAATGAACAAACAACAAACAAACAAACAAAAAGCCAAACCCTAACAATCCCAAAATGAAAAATAGTATACAACTAAAATCAAGGATATGACATCAAGAAACATGGCACAAACTAAGTAGACCTGCAGAGCAAAACAGTGGGTGTTAAGGACCTTACTGACATCCATTCTACTCACATTTCCAGGGGGTTACTTCAGACTAACTGTAGGCTGATCCTGTGAACTAAGAATCTGCTAGAGGCTGAGATAAATAGCATAGTTTAGTTTCATCCATAAAGGAATCAGATCAACCTGTGGTGCAAACCAAAATACGGTAAATGGGGAATAACAGAAATTCAAATCAGAAGCATAATTCTGAGTGCCAGCACAGACTTACCGGAAGTTGCAATATGACTCTGCCGCTATATATAAAAAAGTCTTGTAAGTTATGTATCTAACTCTGTCTCAAATAACAGAAAAAATGGGATAGGATGATTCCACATGAGCATTGTGGCTTTAAGGACATTGTCTTTAAGACAAATCTTACAAGACATAGCAGTAATTTTCAAAGCACTGCTTCGCCACAATAAATGTACAAGACCCACAGAAAATCATCACACAGAACTATTCCTAAACTGGACTTGCTTGGCTTCACACATACACAGCATGCTTTTGCAACACTTGCTTTTGCAAATGAAGCCAACACAATATGATCTGGTAGCTGGGGGCATCTTATGTGACTCAAGAAATCCCTTAATGCTTATGAAGTGTAGCAATTAAGACAAGTCTGTTTTCAGTGCCATTCTACTGCCAAATGGGGGGAATCCCCCAAATGCCCACATGTATTCAACAGACATTATAGTCATCCTTAAATAAAGGACACAACTACATCAAAAAAAAAAAAAAGAAAGTGAGAAAGTCTACTGTACCTGTATGTTGTTCTTCAATCCAAACTTGCAGATACATGAAGAGGAGTAGACCAGCTACTCCAAACATCAGTACAGACACAAAAACTTGTCTTAGGTTCATGACCCTAGCAGGGAGCTACTTTTCAGAAGGACACATGGCTCACTTCTCTGAAATCTTCAGCACGCCTGCATCTTCTTCAGCATCTTCCCCTGAGACACCAACCTGGAATGACAAGAGATGGAGCCAGTTCTTGTGTTACATTTTTATTCTTCATCAGAGACTGTGCAAACAGCATACTATATACAAGCTGGAACTCGTACAAGTTATTGCTTTCAATGTTAGATTTCTGCTCACAATCTCAATGCTCCTTCTACCCCTGGATGAGTTCCAAGTGTTTCTCAAGGTGGCTGCAGAAAACACTCCACCTCCACACCACCAAACATTGCCTGCTGTTGCTAACGGAGGGAGGTGATACCCACAGTGAGATGCCCAGGTGTCACACCAGTACACCTGTGCCCTCCAACTATCACAGCTGAGCAGCTACAGCAGCAGCTGGAGGCATCCTGGGGGGCCAGGCTGCACCCTGGTGCTGCCAGTTTCTTGTGGTGGGCAACCCAGTGCCTCTGCTTCTGGACTGCATGACCCTGTGTACCCAAGGAAGGATGCCTGCAGCCACCCCTATAACAATTCCACTCACAGTGCCTTGGCATCAGTTCGGCCTATACTTCCGGGAGTCATACTTTGATATTTACCCTTAAACATGAATCTAAGTTGAGTTTTGCAGATGTCATTGTAAGATGATACCAGTAATGCTGCAGAAAGGAAATAAATGGATCATCTTTTTACTCAGCTCTTTTGCAACTTGTGGAGGACTTGCAAAAACCCAATTCTCACCACTAAGTTCAATAGAAATGAGACTGAATGTGAAACCTTACCAAAAAGATTACTTTCTTGCACAGCAAAGGGCTCAGAATAAGGAAGTATTATACCTGATGCCCTGCACCTGCCAGAAAAGAGGTATAAAATTCAGTTTATAACAACAGAACATAGAAGACACTGTGGGTCATAAAAAAGCCAACTCCTTAACCTGAATCAGAACGCTGGAAGGATGTTACTAGAAGCTGAAAAGTAGCTGTCGAAACTGACCTGGTCAGCGAAAGGAAAAGTGTTAAAATTCGACAAAATGGAAACCCTTACAAGTGCACATTGGATAGAAGTGTCTGGTAAACTCCTGCAAAGAACACAAGGAAAAACTCAAGCTTTTAAAAGAAAACGTTTTACTGAAAAATATTTGCAAGAGAAATCTGCTAACAGAGCTAAAGTACATGAGCATCCAAATAAACAGAAAAAGAAAATGCAGGCCATTTAAGAGTTATTCTGAAGTGTACAAGTGTTGCATGTTCCTTAAGTTTGCATTTTTAAATAAGTCAGCACTGTTACATCTATAATTGCTGAGTTTCACACACATACACATAACGCTTAGCAGGAACTCCCATTAAAAAATAGCTGCTGAAAGAATAAAGTAACTGCGTTCAAAAGACACAAAAGATTACAAGAGCAACAAAACTGCATTCAGAGCTTTAAAGTTTGTTTTTTTTTCCAGTTCTGTGCCATTAAAAATATACACTGCTCTAAAGCAATACACTAGCCTGCAAAAACTGTAAACCAGAGTTTAAATATTAATGCTTTTATACATAATTGTTTTGTAGAAGACAGCTAGACATTAACAGAATGTAAATGTTCCGTCTGAAGTTTTTTGTATGGCCATGAAGTATCTGGATTGAATCTGGAACACAAAAGGAAGATGGTTAGGTGCTTTATTGCACCTAGCTCCTACTGCCTTGATTCTGCAGAGATGGCATTACCTATGTGTTATATACATGTACCTGTTTGTAGCTACTGTGATGATGCACAGGATTGGAAGGAAGCAGCGAAGACTGGGCAAAACCAAAGAAAATGCTCTTCACTAGCTATTATCTCTTGCACCATTCCCTACAGTGCTCTCAGCACTCTGACACTTGCAGTCTTCCTTTTTTATGCCAAAAGGTTTACTTAGGTCTTTGCACCTAACTTCAACAAATACATACCTCTTTTCTTTTCCCCCAGACAAAAGCTGTGTTGTTCATGTAGAAGGACATTGACAGCATCTGGAATAGGAAAAAAAAAAAAAAAAACAACTAAATAAGGCATGGACATCTGAATGAGTACCTTTGACAGAAATTAATCAAACTGGAGGTACTAGAAAGCAGGAATCAGTTTCTTTTGGAAAACTTGTTTGGGTTTCATAATTTTCTCATAATAAAAAAGATAGTGATCCAGATACAAACCATGCTTCCAAACAAGCCCAGTTTTGTGATTTTGTCATTTGTTTCCATCTCTGACTACACAAAGCTCTTGCATTATCAGTCCTCCTTTCTGAGAACTAGTGTCCTTGACTGGGCAAGAAAACTTTTCTCAGGCCACTTGGATGATGCTGAAAACAAAGCATCTCACACCACATCTCCATGAACCATGAACTTTTCCAACACGTGCAGGCTGGCACTGCTTCTCTCTCCAGCCACTTGCTCTCCTCATCCCTTATTGCCCAGTTCTTGTCACCACCAGGAGGGCTCACACAGCTCCCATGCAACATTCAGCTAAAAACTGTTCCAGGAAGAAGGAATGTGTACTTTACTGCCTCAGGAAGTCAGAAAATGCTGGTTTAATCAAACTACAGCCCGCAAAGGATTTACCTAAGGAATAGTGCTGATGGCTCTTCCTTTATCTATACCAGCCATCGCAGGCATCTATAGCACATGATATACGGCTGACCTTGAGCAAACACCACCATGGTTGCACACAGCACATATATCAGCCCTGCATCATCAGATGCGTAATAAAATCAAGAGCACTTCCAAGAAATTTAATCTGTGAGTAAGAAAACAGATGTTTCTTCTACTAGGGTAGTTTCAGTTTTGTGTGGCTAGAAGTTCCGAGGAGGCAACAGCAGTTCAAGATGCATTTTTTAACTATCAAACCCCCTACAGCCAATTTACTCCACCATTACAGTCACTACAATTATCTTTGTATCAAGAGTTTTCATGCTGTTTGCAATTACTTTAATTTATTTCAATTTAATTTATATGAAACTGTATTCTTTGCTTATGTGTTGTCTAAGTTTTAAGATTAATTTTAAACAGAAGTAACATCAGTTTTAATTAAGACTACCTATTTTAGCACAGGTAGATTGTAAATACATCAAACCCATCCAAAATCCGAGGCTATTGTGCTCCCTTATCAGATTTTTTCAGGCTTTTGAGCTTGAATAAGTAGTTTATTTAAGGTAGTGATTTGTAACCCACATATGAAAAAATGATAGCAACATTAAGAAAAGTCTGTGTCCTAGCAGTCTTCTAGTGGGACTTGAAAAATGGCCGCACAACACTGACAAATTTGTTCCTTCAGTATTAAAAAGCAAAGGTCATGAATAACACTCTCCAGCATCCTGGCAAAGAGGAAATACCTGCAAATATTCTTCAATCAAGATGAATGCTCTCTTGTGGCTGTGAAGGAAGAGACAACAAGCAATTACTTTCAACCTAAGTATTTTCAGAAGAGATCAGCTGTATCCAGACATAGGTTCAGCATCCCTAGTTAAGCTGTAAATCTCTCCTTGCTTCCAGTTCTGGGCCACATGGCTCCACAGTGTGACAACTTGACCATCCTACTGAATAGGATGCTTGCGATGGGGAAACTAACGTAGCCTAAGAAACTGATGTATCCCTCTAACCATGCTGAACTCGATTCTTACTTTAGCCTGACTTCCCTCCCATCTCTTTAGGAAGTATGGACCCCAATGTCTCACATGTTTCAACTCAAGCCTTCACAGAAAACATCACAGTGACCCAAACACCCCAAAACTTCAAGTCCTTTTGGAGTACTGGAAAGAGATTACTATCTATTGTTCTTATCACGGAGAAATGGTTAATTTGGCAGACAAAACCACTACATAACTCAGATGACAACACAGACCTCTTTGCACCAAAAATTTAGAAACTTGACACGTTTATATTCATTCACTTCTGAGGCCAAATTGTTTAATGCCATTGTCAAATTTAAGAGTTTCAGGAATCCACATTCTTCTAACGTAAAACCCTTGCATTTTTCCAACTCTGTTTTGGGTCCAGCTGGAAGACTCACATTCTTGCACAGGGCCAACACAAGCAATTGAAGTAGCACAGCCACCCAAAAATGGGGAAGAGTGCATCTCCTGCTTCTGGCATGATTCCTCATTTCAGTACGTCATCCACCTTTCTCTTCCTGGCAAGCAAACACACCTGCAGCTGAGGAGAGGCACCTCCAGCACTCAGGTACCATTACTGGCTTTTTCATATTCCAGATCACACAAAACCAATGGCATCTGTTTACAGTATGCTTGGCTGACTTAAGATTTCGTTGCTACTGTTACCCACACCATCACTTAGACACAAAATCAAAACCATATAAAAGCAAAACATTAGATTCTCTCAAACTATTTATAAATATTTTTAATTCCCCTCCACCCTTTTTCCTTCACCTGCAAAAAAATGATGATCAAGATGTATGTCTTAGCCAGCAGAATACTAATGGGAAAAAACAGATGCGCTTTAGAATGGTCAAAGCATTCATATTACTGTGGGTTACCACAAATTCTCACCCTCTCAGCATCTCCTTAGACGCAACTGAATTAATGAAAGCAAAAGGAGAAAAAGAACACTGTAATCCCACACTTTTTTTTTCTTCCCTCTTTTCTTCCTTACCTCAAGAAGCAACATATTTTCTGATGCCCCCACTGGAGTATCACAGCAAGAAAATTTTGTACCAAGGAATGCCCTGCTGGACACTGGCCCAGCCTACTTTAGCTCAGTCAGCGGAATAAGGCACGGATATCTTCTCACTTCAACGCTTCCCCTCCTCCCTCACTTCTCATCTGTTAGCTTCTGTCCTACTTCACGCGTAGGTGATCCTCCAGGATCACCTTTCCACTGTCTACATCTCAACTTTCTGGCTTCACAACAACTAACACAAGGCACAGCTTCAGCTCTCAACAACGCTTGCACAGTTCCTCTTGTCAGGCAGTTCTGCTCTTCATTCTAGTTTATTCAATGTTTTCTAGGAATAAACATACAGTATTTGCCATTTTCTTTGTCCTGCAAGTTACACTGAGTATTATGATTGGGTGAAGTCAAAGTCCTTCCAGAAGTTCGAATTAAGTGCATAATGATAACCAAACTCAGTGCTGCTGAGAAAGTTTGTTGAAATAAAAATAATAAAACCCAAGCCAAACTTCCCATTATGTAGCCCTTCCTGTCCATAGGAATCTACCGGGGTGGATCGGGGTATGGTAAAAAGTCTGTCAGGCCTCACTACAACAAGACTGAGTACAGACAGTGCAGTGCAGTGATGAGTTTCTCTCTCAACCCATGACAGACAGTGTTTCAGTACCTGGTGCCAAAGAAGGAGATACCCAGCATCCAGGCCTACTGGTACATCATTGCTGCTGATACCTCAGCAACTTCTTCACCTGAAGAGATGCTTACAAGAAGGTTGTGTCAAGATGTGACTGAAGACACCATCTGGCCTGCACAACTTTTATCACTTTTATCACTAGCAGTAAATGGAAGATTACTACCTACCAACCTTACAAATCAAGTTAAGAGAATTTTGTCACCATTCTGTAAGACAAACATAATTATTTTGTATTAATAGGTAGGGATTTCTTGTGAAAGGAGAGAACTGTTCAAACAAAATGAGCATCCTTCATTCACCCACTGAAAATCCTGAAACAGTAAAACTCCTTTGAAAAAATGGAGCTTAAAAAGTTAAAATTTAGAGAGCAGTCAGGAAATTCCAAACACCAACACCATCAAAGTAACTTCCCACCCAGCCAAGTTGCATGTATTTAACATTTTTCTACTTCACTCTCCCTTGTTATGCTGCAGACCACAATGTTGTTACAGCAATTATGTTTTGTTATTAATGCACTCTAAAGCATACAACATGTTATACAAAATTATTAATGTGGCAAAGAAAACATGGTTTGCATTTGATTTGGCCATTAAAGTTTCTAGTTCCTCATTATCCTTTCAATATATTTCCAATGGAAAAAAAAAACCTTTTAATGAAACAATGGATGTAAACAAGGTTTATTTTAGTAAAGAAACATATGTCGATTTCTGATGCCATTAAATTTTTCCATAGGGATCATACTAGGTGACTGAAAGTAGTCAATAGCACCTGCAGTGCTTTTGAGAACATGCACAAATACAACCACTTATCTTGTCCTGCTCCTCAACCACAATCCTATTGGACTTCACACTGTATCGTTTAATCCACATGTCAACTTTCAGCCACTTGTGGGTTGATTTAAGCTGAAGTTCTACTAATTATTCTTTAGAAGGAAAGAAACAAAAGCTATGCTTGTATTAACAACAGATAAATGCAGTTGTCCTACCCATGAGTACATAGGTTAACACATCAGCATCATTAAAAGTTTTGCTTATATAAAGAGAGCAGAGAAGACAGTCCAGCACAGAAAGTGCTGGGTTTGGAACTCCACCAGTTTACCAGACTATTCCATACCAAGGGTTTCACTCTACAGCTGCAGGACATCTTGCTTTGAAAAAAGGAAAAAAGCATTATTATTCTTTGTAACAGCTCCCAGTCAGGACCGGGGATCACACTGCATCTCAGCAGACAAAGATTGGCATGCATAGCTCTTACCTGCCTGAAGCACTGCTAGAAGTCAGCAAGCAGTCCCCACGGAAGTCACCTGTATTTTGGGAAGTTGGAGCTAACAGGAAGGCAGCTTGATAGCACTCAATCCTCTGGCAGGGCTGCAGGTGGACCTTCTTCCTCCTCTTTGGATAGGGGAGAGTAAGAAAAGGACTGTGTCAACGCAAGGTCTTGCATTTTTTAAACTGGGGAATTTACACGATGTTGTTTATTGACTGCAGCGAACAGAACTGTTACCAGCGTGCTAAGCAGACTTGCAGCCCGCCCCAGCCACTCACTCTGCTACTTGAAAAGGCAGGGGCACCACTAGAGAGTTTTTTAATTTTGAAGACTGCCCCGAATTCCCGATTCCGGCAGTATGACGGTGCGTGGGGAGGTCAAGGAGTCAGCAGAAAAGTTGGTGGCTCTGCAGAGCGGCGGGGGGCTCATCATTACCCGAAACTTTTGGGGAGGCCCCACAGCCCCCCTCGGCGTCCGCTCCCGGGGACTAAGAGCCCCTTGCCGCAGACAGCCGGAACTAGCTCCGCTTTACCCCCCATCCGTCTCCTGCGGGCGGTCCCCCATAAACGTATCGGGGCGGCGGCGCTGCCTCCGCTGGGAGAACTCCAGGCGCCCCGGGGCTGGGCGGTGTCGGCGGGGCGCTGCACCCGCGGAGCCGCCTCCTGCGGGGCCGGAGAGGACATCCCGCAGCAACCCCCCCAACACACCGCACACGCTCCCCCCCATCCTCCCTCCGCCCCGGATGGAGACCCCCGCCGTAGCCTCTCACCTGCCCGCAGCTCCCGGGAGGCGCCGGCTCTCAAACTTTCACCGCGGAACTTTTGAAGCCCCGACCTGAACCGAGGGAGCCCCCACCGAGGCCGGGCGGGGGATGCGTCTCTCCCCACCGGGCGGGTGAAGGGAGGGTTTGCCCGGCGGCGCGGTGGTGGCAGAGCCCGTGTGACTGCGCGGATTGCTACTCGCCGCTGCTACCTCTGGGCGCCCCGGAGATAAAGCGCTTTGCTAACAGGTTTTGTTCGCTGTTACAGTTCAGGAGGTAGCCTCTCCCTGTGCAAGCAAACAAATGCGTCTAAGCTGCCGGGTAAAGGCAAGTCGTAGCTGTAAATTAGCTACTGGAACAGGTAGCATAAAAACTTTATTGTCGTCTATGGGAAACGGGATACATAGAAAAAATATTTAATTAGTGCTTATTAGCACTTCATATGTGCCTTGCAAACGTTATCAGCTTATTTTGAAAATAGACTAGCCACGTAGATAAATAACATTATCTGTCTTTAACGGGTGTATTGCTTTGCTTATGTTTCTTCAAGGAAGTCCTGGAAGAAATAGCTCTTGCTAAGATGGGGTAAGCACAGAGGAGCTTAGACTTTCCAGAGCTGTGCTCAAACCACTTCTGTCGAGCCCTCTCCCCTTCAGGCATTTCACTGCAGTGCTACATGCCTAGAATTACCCCAGCACACAGTTCTGACATGCTTCAAGTCACTGACCCGTTGCTCACTTACAGCAAAAGGCCTTTCTTGGAATAACAGTGACATAACACTACATGTTTTTACATGTTCTACCCTAACAGGTCTCAAATCGTCTCACACACTTATACCCAGCACACAGGGATCACTTATCCAGCCCGCAAAACATAATCGCCTTCAGTGTGAAGCTGAACACTGCCAACAAGCTCAAGATGGTGTTTTAGAGCAGAGAGTAGAAAGCTGTGTGCTCCTCTGATTTCCAGGGGGTTTAACTACGCAGAGTGTAATTACCCCGACCAGAGCTTAAACTCTGGGGATAAGACATGTTCACTGAAAAGTGCCCCAGGATCTACAGCAGCCATAGGCAGGCAAGACCTGTGCCCAGGGGAGATCCTGCGAGTTTCAAATCCAAATGCTAAACCATCCTGCTCCAGTTTGTGTTGGGTTGTGTCAGTATGTATAGTTTCACTGTGGTGCTATAAAGTTTCTGTCTTTTATCTCACTTTAGTATCTCCCTAGTCGCAGTTCATTATAAAGGTGAGCAGCTGAGAAGAGACCTAGAGAGCAAAGATTTTTCCTTATTTTCCTTTAAAGCCACCCATGGATATACTTCTAAAGTTCTGGTGAGAAAGGACTACTCCCGTCACATCTGTAGCTTGTCTGGCTCCCTATTAGAAATAAAAGGGGAGGAAGGAGGGAGGGAAGTAGGTTTAATAGCAGAATATGCTAGTTGTTTGCTATTTCAAAAGATTTGAGCACGCTTCCGTTTTTAGACAACCTGGCAGGCATGTGATACTATGATAACCATATGCCCTCACAAAAAAATGCAACCTCGTATTCCAATTGCAGATCTGCTAGTCCCTGATGGCCAGTGAGGTTTTAGAGAAAAACAACATGCCTACTGAATTTTAGTTTCCTGAGGTAATACACTCAGAAGATTGTAATGAAAGTCACTGAAGCTTCTAATAAGGGTATACAGATTAACCTTCTGAGTGTTGTAGATTTAATTTCAGTCAATAAGTACATGCTGCAAACATATTTCTTCAGATTGATCTGCTCAGGCTGTACCCATCAACTGATTGAAGTTATATGTAATGGTGAAAAGATCAGATCTCTTGATTTTTTTTTTTCAGTTAAAGGAATAAATTAATTGCTTTGGAATAAAGCCCAATCTTGTTTTACAACTTGATAAATACCCCCCCCTCCAATTTCCTCCCCTCTGTGCATTTAGCTTATATAATACTTGTTCCACCACAGGTTCTTCAAGTGCAGAGGGCATATTCCAGCTATGGATTTAAGTTCTTTACAAGATTAAAAATTCAACATGCAGGTGAAATTGGACACTGGGTTAGGAAGCTCATCAGCTACGCAAATGTAATCAGCACCTTCTGAAGCCTGACATGAAGTGAAAAAGAAACAAATTACGAAAAGGTGGCGGCAGTCTGTCTGTGTCAGCGGGGTTGGTACAGAGCCAGCGCCTGCATCAGAAACCCTATTCTTGGCAGGTTTCTGCATGTTTCTCATGGCTTCTCATGGTAGACAAGCAGCTCAATGGTTAAAGTTAGCAGCGTCATCTTTTGCAAGCAGTGAGCAGTGCCCGGGTGGTAATGCCTCCTCGCAGTGACAGGAGCAGTCAGTGCAGTTGGAGAAGGAAGGTAACAGGCCATGAATTGAAACTGAAACCTGACAAAAAATTACAGGTCAATTTGTAGAAATAAAACCACTTTTACTCTACAATAAGATCAATTAAAGCTTTTTAAGCACATTTTCTGTGTAGATTTTCTGCTCAGCTTAGCAGCAACAGCCGTGGAGGAAAGTTTGTTTTGGAGGGTAGGTTACCCATGCTAGCAAGTGCTTCTCTGACAACTGCTAGTGCACGCTGTGTAAGTCCCCTAAATGCTCCGTTGGCACTCAGACCTTTCCCTGCTGTGATGTGGGATGGAAGCCACATAAGCCATTGCTGTGAGCTATTAGGAAACCTCTTGCTCTTGCTCAGCTTTCCACACAGCCCAGGTTTCCATCTGAGATTTTGCAAAGTTTACAGCAAAGCTAGCTCAGCCACCCACACAGATATACACATTTCAAAGAGTCAGAAACTGTGATTCTTATGTTTAAAGAATAATATGAAAGCCATGACTAGGGTAGCAGCTGGGACAAAACTGTTCCTGTTTGACCTGATCCTTTTCCAAAGGGGAAGGATTAGACCTTCAGAAGGATTTTTAGATTAGGGAAATTCATTCCAAGTACCATTATCATTTACTGCAGTGAATTTTGGGATGGGCCACACTGGCACAGTTTCAGTGCTGTGTGTTGTATATCGATATAGAGCCGATTAGACAAACCTTTGGTGATTAAAAGCATTTTATCATTATGAAGGTGTCTTTTGCTCCAGGGCATAAACCATTCAGCAAGTAGTTTCATCTTATTTCCTTGAGCTTTTTTAATTTTCAGCTAATTAGCTAGAAATACACCACCTACAACATGCTCCTTTTCTCAGTTAGGAGGCTAAATTTTGCCTCTACTAAGCATTGCTATGGGGCATTTGCTTGCTTTACAAAAACTGCAAGCAACTCAGTATAAAATTAATTTGCTCAATAACTGGCATGCTGGGGTAATTATCAAAGCCTTTTGAAGCAAGTTGTGTGCTCATTCAGAAATATTAGGCAATTCAGAGTATCTGTTGTTCTTCAGCTATTACAAAGTTTTGTTTTTAAGTCTCTGAAAGCAAACCCAACTTGACTTAAGCACTTCAGTGAGTAAACTGTGAAGCTATTTTATTCTAATAGGCTCCTGTCTCAAAAAATGGCCAAAAGAAGACAGTAGCTGCAGTATTTTTTTCTGAAGGTTTGTGTATTATCTTATTGCAATTCTAAAATGTTCTTCAAATGGCAGCCACTACTCTGTCAAGCACTGCAGGGATGGAAAATGCCTCAGGATGTCCTAAAAATTGATTTTCTGAAAGAGTGAATTCATTCTGTATTTAAAAGGCTGGTGAGGTCTTTTAGTCATAGATATGGAGGTTAAGATTAGCTCCCCTTCTGTTACTCCCTCTTCTCTAACACTGGATAACCAGGGTGTATGTATGTTCTCATGCTATTATATGATACATTTACATCTTAGATCAAAGTACTAGATTTGCAGGCTCCATGCAGGGAGGTTTTCCAGACAAAGCTGGATAAAGCCCTGAGCAACCTGGCCTGACCCCATGGCTGACCCAGCTGTGTGCTGCAGGTTGGACTAAGGGTTTCCTGTGATCCCATCCTTTGTGTGTTGTCTTGTGTTGTCTTCCTGGATAGGGCATCTGAAAATCAGGATGTCATCCTTTCACCAGAAATGTATCATCTCCAAAAATGAGATCTGAAGACTGCTACCCTGCCAACAGAAGAATGAACGAGGTCCTTAACTACCATCAGAAGGATTCTGTTGAAATGTGGTTTGTAAAGCAAAGAGGAAGTTCCTCTGAAAACCTTCATCACTTCCATGAGAAAATTCTGAAAGAGGTCTGTTTTTCCAGGGCTTTTGAGCAGTGTCTGTAAAATCTGTGTAACATTGTAATTTCCAGTTTGCCTAGGTCTAAAGAAGGGGAAGCATTTCTCTTTTTTCTGCCAAATAATGCTAGATTATGATACCTCCTGGAAAAGAAAAACCTATTGTGTTAGAATGCCTAGCTGGGAGACAGTTTCTTTGATGTTTCAGTTATTGGTATCACAGTGTTCACCACAAAATTAATTGTGAATGTCTCAGTTGTTTGATTTAAATACTTTAAAGGCATTCATAAAGATCTTGAAGGATATGTTCTTCATGCTTGTCTTTCAATTTTGATTGAAGAGATCTTAGCACATTATCTGCCTCCGTACTGTGGAGTCTGTATTTCTCAGCTATGACTGACTGCTCTTAGGCAATACACAGACTGAACTTCTCTTCTCCCCCCCAACCCCTCTTAGACCAATTTTACTGTCTTTTACATAACTGCTAAATGTCAGAGAAGTAAAATCTGAATATTGTGCCCTGGTCTCTACACATCCCCTGAATGTGAGACAAATAAAATTCTCTTACTCCCAACAGCACTCCTGGTAGTAGAAAGTTCTGCACTGATTCAACATCTGTTGACAAGCTGTCTATATAAATCGACAGAGAAATGAACTGATACATGAAACTGAGTGTGCCTCCAAAGTGATTTACAAGCTGTTGAAACAAGACACCATACCATTAAATATGTAATTCCAGTATGCTAGGTTCTCTTCCAGCCTAAAATACCTGGGATAAAAAACAGAAATACGGTGACATGACAGTCTGGCAGCCACCCTGAAGCGCAGATAAAGGAAGATTGAAATAAAACAGTATAGGATTCTCTTAGCCAGTGCCAGCATTGTGCTACATGTTGAATGTTTGCATTGCTTACTAGTGGACGTATTTTGAACCCATTCTGACAGCCTGGATTCAAACATTGAGCAAACTATGACATTATGGTATTCATATGTGCCAGGAAAAAAAAGTTACTGAGAAACTCTAGGGCACATGAGGGTAGGAAGTAGAATAAGGACTAGGCAGACTGACAATCAATCACTGTATAGTAGGAAAGAGACAGAAAAAGAACTACATTTTATTTATTTGTTTATTTATTTTAATCTAGTGTGGGCATTAATCCCAAGTGTTTGGTCATCATATAATGATTCACATATGGCCACCTGTCAGTACTGTACTATGCCTTGCAGCTCCATAAAGTACCATTACAAGGGCAGTCCCAGGAAAACAAGATCAGATGCTATGTACTGGATGTAGTTTTTGCATGCTGGCTAGCCTAAGATTTGGAAGCAATTTCACTGCTCTTTACACGCTTTCCTTTGGCTAGAAGTTGAGATACATATAAAGCAATGCATAGCTTTTGAGGGGGCATAACCAAGAGGTTAACCTATTGTTGCCTGTTGTTTGCAGGCAACATAGCTGGGATTTTAGATGAAGATATTACACGGAGACAATGGTAACTGGTAGGCCACCTTCTTTTATCCAAAAACTTTTAGTTTAATTACTATGCTAATGTAGCTAGATCTGTTGGCAGTATTTGATGGAGTTGACTATCATGTGGTGCTGCTTTGCATAGAGTCTAGCAGGGTGGATGAAGCTGCACATCTCATTGTCTTATCCCTCCTCCTAGCTGGATCATTACTTGGAATTATGTGTGCTTCTGGTTCTGGAAACAACCTCACATAGTAAGAGCTCTTAGTTAAGACTGGGAGATGAGATGGATTTGTGAGCTAGCAGCATGCATGGGCAATTAAACTTTGTATCTTCATAGTAGCATAATAAAGCTTTCCAAACACTAAAGTGCATAACTTTGCACACGAAAATCAACAGTAGCCTGGGAAAACTAAGTATGCTTCTAATATTGGACTGTTGAAAGAGGAGGAGATCTGGAAGCATTATTTCAGCTCAGGCTGGTAACTAGGCTTAGCGCTATTCTGGAAACAGGGGTGATGGCAGAAAGGTCTCTAGCTACAGGGATTTCTCTCCTGTCACATACCCACAGCTGGTTTTCCTGCCTTCAGGCTCCACTGCTGCAAAATGCTGTAGAAGAAAGTGCAAGTGAATGCTATGATGGAGCCATGCAATCATAAAATCAAATACATCTCACAGGTTTCCTGCTAATTTCCCTTGGCTCAGCTCAGCTCAATTGTGTATAAACCATGCTCTCCAGGATTTGGCTTATTTTCTCTCTAGTAATTAGGTTTCCCAGGAAGGTTTTTCTTTATTTTTAGGAAACTTTTCCTTGTAACCAATCTAGTTTTCCCTCATTGATTTCATGCCCTTTATTCTTTTCCCAAAGGACACAGAATAGCTTACTGCCTTCTTTGTGGTAAGCTCTTACGTGGTAAATCATTGCTTCCTCCTAAGGAAACCAAGACCCAGAGCAGATTGTTTCCTTAATAGGAAGCAATCATCCTTTACCCTGTGTTTGAATTCTGCAGTGAATTTATCTATCTCACTCATTAATTCAATGTAAGCCACCTTCTGTCTGTCTCTGTGTAATTGTAAACCTGATGAATAAAGGTAGTTTTCTCAAGGATGCTTTAAATGACCCACTCTCCTGGCCAGGACTTTCTTTAGATTTGTGACTATTGAACTCACTATTTCCAGATGGTGTCGTTATTTTCCCTCTCTCCGTCTTTGGAATGAAATTTAAGAATACTCAATAAGTAACTTGGGACAGACTATGAACTTCTGCAAATGCGTTCCTGTAGTGCTTTCATTGCTATAGACTTATTCCACATCTGGATAGAGGAATGTGATCTATCACCCCTTCCATGAGAGAATCAGAAATAATTTTAGGGTTCGCCTTTATGTAGGAAAACATCTCTGTGCACAATTAAGCACTTGCTGACAACTAATGAAGTGTAGCCTATTCTCAAGTGCCTTTCCTAGTACACTAATACACACCTCATCTGGGCTTCACAAATAGAATGATTGTTTATACTTGTTTTTAATTTTGGTGGGGTTTTTTGTTTGTTTGTTTTTTGTTTGTTTTTTTTTTTTCCTTGTTTTGTGGGGTTTTTTTGTTGTTTTGGTTGTTGGGGTTTTTTTACCTGTATTTGGGAATTTAATAAAATTTAGCAATGGAAAAACTTAACTGTTTTTGCTGTTTTGTAATTTTGGGGGTTATCCTAATTACTATGGGAAAACAGCTAAAGAATAAACAAAGCAGCATGTTATTCTTGTGTTCGCATTACAAATAAGTGCTCTGCTTCATAATTACCCCTTTAAAGCTAAATGCTTAGGTACAAAATATATTGTTTAGGAAAGCGTTGCAATCATCATGGCAAATATTTGTCAGTAAAACTAAAGCACAGATAAAATTATTTACTGTGTGGTTTATAAACTGCAAAGCTCGCTGTCAGTTGCGATTGAAGTTTTTTTATTTGAATGTTAGGGGAAGAAACTACAAGAAATATGGGCCTTGTACACATTTATGTCCTTAATCTGACATTTTTGGGTTGTCATCGACCATATTTTCCATCTACAGCTGTCTTAAGCTATTTTTTGATTATATATGTAAGGTCAAGACATGTTTAAGTTTACATACGTATGTGATGTTATATACTCTTTTGATTTATAAATATATTTGTATGTTCCTTTGTTTCAAATTTGCAGGTCATCTAAAAAGAGCTAAGCTTATGAAACCAATTGAAACTTCCAGCAGTGAATTAAAGTAACAGGAATTTTTTGTTTATTTTCCTTTATCTCTTTCACAGACATCAAATTGGTGTTAGGTACACAGTTGCTGCTTGTATCAGTGTGATAAAACCAACTGCCAAGCTGTGTTTTCAAAAGCAAATAAATTGAAATAGTCAGGATTTTCAGGGTTGCCTGCTGTAAAAAAATCCTATATGTTAGGTAGCTCACAGGGAAAACGTTATCAGCAAATCCTATTGATACCCTTCTGTCACAGGTCTATACAGCACACAGAACCAAATACATTCTCTCACTGCAGTTTGGATTTATTAACCTAGAAGCCCAGACCCTCACAACATGAAACTCGGCTCCCATTGTGCCTGCAGCCTGGACTACTCCAGAGTTTTCACCTGTGATTTCTCTTCTCACACCCCAGGACCTGCAGAAAATTACTGCCACATCCTTTCTTCCAGGTGGAGGAAATAGCCAGCTGCTAGCTGCCAACTGTGAAACAACAGATTTTGTGAAGGACTGCCCCCAAACTGTCAGCAGGGACTAACAAGATGGGGAAAAAACTCCGGCTCCCACTGCATCACCAACTGCCGATTTACATGGTGGGGTGGAGAGAGGGGGACAAGAGAGATGCTTTAGTAAAGGAATTATATTATATTATATTTAGCAAATGAGATAGAGGCAGTATTCCTTGAGATAATCTTTTCTTTCCAAGTATCTGCAAACATGTTTTTAGACTAGTTTTTTTAATATAAGGCTAAGGTATCCTCTACAGGAGGTCAGAGAGAATGAGTTAGCAGTGTTTGCTCACATCTCCTTGTGCCCAGCAAGTGTATGCATAGTACTGTAATACTATTGGGGCTGCAGGCTATACATATGATTTCTGTTCTGCAACCCTACCAGCAAAATGGGACTTCTCATTTAGCTACATCAGATCATGATGTGCAACTGATGGATGAACTTCAACTAAAATGTGTGAAATTCACCTTATAACATAAATGTATCTTATATTCAGCACCTGCCTTCGTTATGCTGCATTCTCTAGCAGCTGTCTGTAAAGATTACATTATGTAGGGAAAGAGATTTTTAAGCCATCAGAGAGGACTGAATGTGATCCTTTAAGATGATGAGGGTAGTATGAAACCCGGACATTTCCAATAGATGAGTTGCAGCTCCTTTCAGATGTTACATTTGCCCCTGAGCATCCTTTTTCATTTTTGCATTGTTTTGCATTACAATCACACTTTATGGTCTTTAAGGTCTTTTTTCCCCCGTCTTAGTGTTAGAAAGCCAGAACTGCCACTATTATCTCTATCACCATCACAACCAAAAGATGGAATAATTTGACAGGAAAAGCTGCAGTATCAACTACATGCAATTTAATATCTTGAAGTGTACATATAAGTTCTCCATCTTTTTAATGTATAGTAGCTTTGCATGCATGGGTAGGCTGGATGTCAGACAGAATGTCTTTCACATAGCTAACAGGCCTACATGCTTCATAACACCAAATTTTCCTTTAAATGAGATACTGGAATATCCTGTATTCCAGGAATGCACACTTTCTCATTTGAGATAATATTAATCACTTGATCAGAGCAGGTCAACAAATTTCACATTTCTGATTTCCACTTCATACAGTGATCTTGTAAATCAGTGTAAATATTTGCAAGTATTTACACACAGTGATTACAAAATCTGTGGGGAATGCATGTCATGGCAAAAATAGCAGTTCATAGGGCTGAGTGACTGAGATCCTGTTGCCAACTAACAGTTTATAATGGGCACATGTAACGCATTTTGTTCTGGCATGTCCGAGCTCTCTTGCTTGAGGATGAGTAATTGTCATACTAATGCTGCCAAAAACTTTGGGTTGGGAGTGCTGAAGATAATGGTGGCTCACTGTCATAACTCAGGCCAGTGCCCTCTTCCATATTCACAGAGGCTGAGTCATTATTTCCACAGAGTCTGACAGCCATAGCAATTCCTTCTTTCCCTTTGAGCAAATCTAGGTCTTTATCTGTGTAACTCCCGGTGATGCTGTGACTATTTAGAAAATCCCTTTAGGCGTTGTCTGTCCCTTGATCAAGCAGCGAAAGAGCAGCTCCTCAGGATCTCTCTGACAAGACAGTTCCCAGCCAGGAAGCCAGTGCGTAAAGTCTAGACCTTCCCACTACATGTAGCAGTCAAATGTTTCATGCTTGGAGGAACTGCAAGAGAAAAGGTATTTTATCTGTAAATAACTAACCCCACATTTAGCCATACCTGCATAAATCTGCAGGGATTCTTCTGAGGGCGGATCTGGAGTTACCTCTTTTAGCAGAGCCCCATGTAAGAAGTAGGTGCATACTCAGGAGGGCAGCAGCTCTGTCTGGAGGTTAAGGTACACACAAACATTTCAGGAGCTTGAGGAAGAAAATTAGTGTGTGAACATGAAAACCTGAGGAAGGAGTGAAGAAATTAATTACCAGACTAAGGGAAAAACAAAGAAGCATGAAGAAAAACAATTAGTAGTTGAAAATGCTCTTGAGTCCAGCAACCTCGGAGAATGCATTGAGCTGGTAATGGTGGTTGCTGTCACTTAAGGCAATTATTGGATATCATATAAACGTTCTTTCAAACCAAGACAGAATTGTTTGTGTTTTAGGAAGCAGCCATCAATAGTGAAATTAAATATCTGAATGAATGCAGGAACATGTTCTAATAAAACATGAAGGAAGTAATCAAGGAAGATTATCAGTCTTGTCAACCTGATATTTAGCAGTGATAAAAAAAGATAGCCTGGTGCCAATGTACTTTCCTTTTTGCAAGCTGAGCCTACCTAGCATAATATGAAATGGCAGAGACTCCTAAAGAGTTTAAGAGCTTCTCTGCAGGATGGAGCTGAAGACATGCACAAAACTGAGATTTACAGTAGATTATTGAAATGGTTTACTCTTAATGCTAAGCCAGGGCATCCTGGGATCAGCAATAAGTTCCCATG
Source organism: Ara ararauna (assembly GCA_028858755.1). NCBI lineage: Eukaryota > Metazoa > Chordata > Aves > Psittaciformes > Psittacidae > Ara > Ara ararauna. The sequence continues at coordinate 47,668,551 of CM054377.1, read as the reverse complement.
ATTGCACAGACTAGCTTCTAGTCACACAGCTGACCTGAATAGGAGACTGAGGAGGTGCAAAGAGGTGAGGTTTTGTACTCTGGCCTAAAGGAAAGCAAGACTTGACCAACCCAGGAGAGAAATGCAGGACCCACTTGCAACACACTGATCTTTGTTTTGCTGTCCTCAGGGAACAAATGAATGATGGCAGTCCCCAGCTATGCAAATGTTGTCTTGGTCTGTAGGTGCCTAGTACAAATCCCCAAACAGGGAGCTGAAAAGGAGGTCACTGCTTGCTGCAAAACAACCTTACACTGTACCCTTTATACAAATAACACCCAGTGACAGAGTGTGGCCTCTGCCTGCTACTGTAGCTCAACAGATGGGGTAGTTGCTAAGCCTAGCTTGCAGCATTGAGAAAAGGATTTTTTGTTTTATAAGCAAGACCATGTGCAGATGAACTGAGGATCTCCTACAGATCACAGACAAAAAATCTATTACTTAGCATTTTTTCTAGGTCAACATACTGCATGTCATTATCTTCTCTCATGTCTTTCCTGTTTATTTTACCCTGGAAAGTTGTTTGCTTGCTTTTCTCTCATGCTTCAGAGGTGAACTCCAGCAACTGAAATTGGTGGGCCTTGCTCAGAAAGCCTGCTAAATTTATTAATACTCATCTTTGATGAGATGGCTTAGGACAGGTAGCACAATATATTTGCGTGTGGTTTCACTTTTTTTCCATGCTTTTATTATAATTGTTATTGCTCATTTGTGATGAGGAGGCTCAAGCCAGGTAATAAAATATATTTGCATGTAATTTAACATTGTTTTTCTGTGCTTTTATTGTAACTGGGATTTGGTATTAAAAACAAGCAACAAAACTGAAAATAAAACACAGAAGCTTGTGCCAAAGTTTGTGTCAAAGCTTCACTGTGAAGCCATCTTAACAACTTTGGAAGTTGTACGCTTTGTACTTCAATTCTCACCTCTTTCTTCAAACACTCAAGTTTGTATAGTGAGGTGGTAACTGCTTCAGCTACCTTCTCCACACCTCTAGGTCCATTACAGAGCCTTATGCAGCTTTATTCTAGACCAGGCTCCAAATCCCAGATATACCAACAAAACAATTTTTGTGAGATGACATCTTCAGACTCCCTCTTTGTATTTACCTTAATGATTAGCATGAGTATTAAAGCAATCTGCCTGAGTGAATTTTTTCTTGCCACGAACGAAGTTGTCTCTGTTTCTCTGCTTCTTTGTTTTAAATTGACATTTTTCCTAAGTTGATCAGAACATTAAAATTGCTAATCGTGAGTCAAATTTCCACGATTAAGGAAAAAAATATCAGTATGGCTAGAAAGAGCTCTGTGGGCACTGGGTAGAGTCCCACAAAGGGAGTACAAGTGAAAGTTGTAACTAACTGGTAATCTTTAAAGTATAAAACAAGTTGCTTTCTGAATGTAGCCATTGCAATTTATGATTTCTGCCAAACTATATATTGATTTCTCTGTCTTAAGAGTCAGCAACTTCCCCTGTTGACTGAATTCTAATTACTCACTCCATAGTTACATTGATTTTAACAGACTTCTAGACAATTTTGTACCAGTCTGGTTTCAAATTGCACTTAATGAATTCATCATGATTATCAAGATAAAAACTTCCATTCTAAAGCAACTTAAAAAAGAAAGAAACTGGTTTTCCTCCCTTCTTCACAGCCCAAACTTGACATAAGCTTGTACCACACTCACTCAGAGTGGTCAGCTGGACTGAGGCTTCACTCCATGATGTCTCTGGGGAGAAAAAACAGAAAAGAACAGTTGGTTTTGTTTGTCTGAACGCAATGATAAATAAGTCTATAGCAAACTGTGATTAGACTCATTGTACAAGTTAGTATTTTTAAACCAAAATTAGATTGCTTTCCATATATTTCATCAAAGACAAGAAAATCCATCTGCACTCTCCAAAATAGAAGTAATACATATGAAAGATAGATGCATCATATTGGTGCTGATTATATACTTGTGTAAGGAACCTTTTACTTTGTGTACGGGGCACAGTGCTCCACCAGGAGGCAGGCAATGTGTGAAGTGTAGTAAAGACAAACAGCAGAAAGATTAATTATAGCTTTTAGATCTGTGCACTTTGGAAATATTTGGCTGCAGCCCAATGTATGAGTCTGTGGGGTAGAGACGCAGATTATACATCCAGGTGCCACGCGGACATTGTGGGTCTGCCTTTACGCCCTGAAGCCATGGGGCATGGGCATGGGAGGCGAGGTGCCTGTTTCAGCAGCCCAGAGCTGTCCCCAAGCCTCTCTGCCTGCTTCCAGGGTCAGTCCCTCAATGATAGGTCCTCCTGCCTGGCTGCTGCGCATTTGCATAAATCAGTATCACAGCCTGACTGTTTAACAGTTAACTTTAGGGAACCCTTTTTGGCCTCATGGTTTTATTTCCATTTACCATGGGCAATGGCTTCCTACTTTTTTGAATTATTGCTATATAAAGCAGCATTCAATATTCAGTCAGGTGGAAAACTGCTGGTTACATTCATCAGCTTTAATAAGATATGTTATTAGATCTTATCTTCTTGAATTATCTATGGATCAAAGATATGATCAATGACAACCTTTAAATATTTGCAAGTCAATATTTCCAGAGTTGTTTTCTTTCAATAGGAAAGAAGTGTTTTACCACTAGAAGGATCAGATTGTACTTTCAGGCTTTCTTTAGACTTCTTTTTTTTTGTTCTAAAGTTCATTAGTTTGGGTGCAGCAGTTCTGGTGCCAAATGTGGTTGAAGCAGTAGGATATAGAATCATAGAATCATTTAGGTTGGAAAAGACACTTAAGATCATTGAGTCCATCTATTAACCTAACACTGCCAAGTCTAAACCATGTCCCTCAGTACCATACCTACACATCCTTTTAAAACATCCACAGATGGTGACTCAGCCACTTCCCTGGGCAGCCTGTTCCAATGAAAACACTTTTGTTGAAGAAATGTTTCTTAATATCCAGTCTAAACCTCCACTAGAACGACTTGAGGCCATTTTCTCATGTACTATTGCTTATTACTTTGGAAGAGACTGACACCCACCTCACTGCAACCTACTTTCAGGTAGTTGTAGAGAGTGATAAGGTCCCCCCTGACCCTCCTGTCCTCCAGGCTAAACAACCACAGTTCCCTCAGCTGAGGACTTGTGCTCTACACCCTTCAGCAGCTTTGTTGCCTTTCTCTGAACCCGGTCCAGCACCTCAGTGTCCATCTTGTAGTGAGGGTCCCAAAACTGAACACAGGTTTCGAGGTGCAGCATCAGCGGTCCTGAGCGCAGGGGGATAGCTACTTCCCTGGTCCTGCTGGCCACACTAGTTCTGATATATGCCAGGATGCTGTTGGCTGCCTTGCCCACCTGGGCACAAGATGGCTCATGTTCAGCCAGCTGCCAACCAACACCCCTAGGTCCTTTTCCACCAGGCATCTTTCCCCAAGCCTGTGGTATTGCAGATCAACACTCCCAGATTAGTGTAATCTGCAAACTTGCTGAAGGTGTCCTTGATCCCCTTTTCCAGATCATCACTAAAGATATTAAACAGAACTGGCCTCAGTACTGAGCCCTGGGGAACACCACTTGTGACTGGTTGCCAGCTGGATTGAACTCCATTCACCACCACTCTTTGTGCCGAGCCATGCAAACAGCTTTTTACACAGCAAAGAGTATGAGCCACAAGCAGCCAGTTTCTCCAAGAGAATGCTGTGGGAAACAGTGTCAAAATCTAAAATCTAGACAGACAACATCCACAGCCTTTCCCTCATTCATTAAGTGGATCCCCTTGTCATAGAAGGACACCAGGTTAGTCAAGCAGGCCTACAGGACCAGACCATATCTGATGTTTTTATTATTATGACTATGTCTAAATTACCGGATGCAATAGTACTCTGGTGTCCTGTTCATGGATGCACCACATTTAACCTGTTATTTCAAGCCCATGTTGGGGTGAGACATGGGCACAGCCCTGTCTGTTCCCATTGCCAAAATTTCCTTAGAGGGGAAGTGGGGTGTGCAGAGCCCAGCTGTGGTGTGCCCCCACTGGTCTGCCTTTGCCCTGTGCCCTGAAAGGACCTGGCTCCTGTCCTGGGCCTGCTACCATTCTGAGATTGACTTTTACCTGCTCTCTGCTGGAAGGAACACATCTTCAGAATAAATGTGTAAATGGTAAAATAGTGGATGTATTAAAGAAAAAAGAAATTAATGGAGAAACCCAATTAATTTAAAATCAGACAATGGTGTTAAGTATATGCCTATTGTGCATTCAGAATCACCCGTTTGCTACATGTACCCATTCTGGAAGTGGCATACAGAAGTTTTACTGCAATGACAGGTTGTTTTATTTTCTAATGAGGAAATGAACAATAAGTTATTCTCCTTTATCTCTGCATGTAAAGAATAATTCTAGTTGGCAAGAAATTTCAGTGATTTTAGATGTTATTTTCAAAACTATAAAGCTTCCCATAGAGATGGTCTTTCTTACGGTCTCTGGCAAACTATGTAGTGATTACTGTGCTAAGAGTAGTAAATGATCTAAAAATACGGACATCATATTTTGAAGAACAAAGCAAATTAAAAGAGTTCTTTAAACCTGAGAGCTGAGTTATTTGTTCTGTCTTAGGATAAACACATCAAGTTAGGCTTTACTTTGAGCAGCCTAGCAGGAAACAATCTGCATAAATGGATGAAATTTTATCAAACAATGAATAAAAGATTCAAACAGAAAACTGTTTTTCTTTTGTTTCTGTGAGGACTAAAAAGAATAAAATTAGCAGGCTATTTCTTTCCCCTTAAAATCTTTTTTATAGATAATGGTGAACAGATGATTCTATCAAACTTCACTTTCAATGAATTCAAGACAAGGTAATATCATCATCCATCTTCTTGATGAACCTCATCATTTTATCTTCGGTCTAAATCCAGAAGAAATACTGAACAAGCCATGCATCTATACATCTCTTTATTTAATAATTACAGCTGAAGGTTAGAAAATGTTTAAGGTCAAACTTCTAAGCTACCATCTGGAGTTCATTCAACAATTGCCAAAAACATCTGCCACTACTGTACGTGCCTAAGACAAAACTTAACCAACATCACCTTTTCTTTTAAGGACAAAATCCTAGTCTTGTGCAAGCACTGGCTGAGATGTTTTGCTGCCAGCAGGCAGAATTTAGTTTTAAATTAAATTTAATGCAGCTTGGCAAGCAGTGGAGCCGTTAATAGATAAAGATACTTTTGTAATTCTTAACAGAGTGTTCACCATCTAAAAGCCCCGTCTCACAAATAGTAGTGTCATTTACAGCTTTGCAAAACACATCAAAAATGTTGTGGGGTAGGAGAGGGGGATATCTCCTGGCTGATGAGGATTGAAATGCAGTCATGGAATAGTCATAATAAACTCCTGTTGCTGCCATTTTAGCTGCCACTCTGCTGTGGCGGCAAGGTGGCTTCAGCTCTCAGATTGCTGAAGGCAGTATTTTTCAAAAGTGCTATAACAGAAATATGAATGCAGATATTGCAGAACTAAACAAAACACGTCCTCAGAGATGTGTATAACATTCTATGAACTTTCATGTCAAAACTGAAAGATATAAAAATCAGAGAAGCACATGGTTTACAAGATCTAATTCCTCAGATAGAGCTCTGTGTCTTTATTCATGTTTTAAGATATAGCAAATCCCATTGGCTATTAATTCCTTACATGAGAAAGACATTTAGAGTTTTAAAATTATGGTAAGGTTGCCATTATTTGCTCCCATGCGTGAATTCCTAGTAGCAAGAAGTAGAGCCCGTGAGATGAATATATATACATATAATATTATATATATTATTTTATATATATTATTAAATACAGGAGAAATGTATTGGCTTTGTTTTGATTTTTTTTCTTCATGCCTGTATGGAAATTATCCCCTCTAAATGATGGACCTGAGATATCAAATGATGATTAAGATATGATGAAAATTTTACATAGAAAGAGATGTTTTACATGATTGCATCATTAATTTAGTGATTTAGTCAGACAGGAGAGATGCTTTCAGACATTCTTAGTATGTCAAACGTCTGTAGTTTGGTAAATGTCATGCACTGGATTATTTTCCATAAGTGAAAATATATGAAGTATTTAGTGATTCATCTGTACTATGCTATAACTGATATAAGTCAAGATAATGCATATGTATATTAATAGGTATAATATAAAATTTTATTCCATTTACAGAGCACTGAATCTGTATTTTAATGGTGTTTAGAAAGCAGAGAAAATTGGAATGATTGTTTTCATTCAATTGAAAAGCCATGAATGTGACTAAAATCCCCACATTGATTGTAGATCAATTTACCTTTGAAACTGAAAAACAGGAGTTATGCTCCATGTCTTGTTCTTTATGAGGATTTAAACCACATTACATTTTGTATTTTAACAGATGGCAGAATTTAAACCTTATCAGAGGAACAGGAGTTCTGAAGAAACTGGTAATTGTCTCATGGTGTGGACAAGAGTAATGACAAGTATCATATTTTGTTTTTCTTTACTGTAGCTTAAACATGTATCTACTAGAAGATTATAATCAAATTATATTTTTTTTACTGACTCTTTGTATGAGAATGCAGAGGAAGGTGCTTGCAGTCAAACCTCCAACTGAGTAACTATTTGTTTTCCAGAATTCAGAGCACCATTATCAAACCCATGACACAAAAGATATTGAATGTGATCTACACTTAGGCTTATCTTTCCAGTTCTATTCAAAAACTTTAACTGGTAGAGGAACCTGTTACTGTGATTATGTTTTTACTTTTTTCTGGATGTTTAGAAATTGTTCAACTTCAGTAGGATCTAAATATTTTCCTTTCTTTTGAAATGCCTCTAGTCTGAAAAGTCTGCTCACAGCTGAAACAGAATTTGTAAACAGGCTGGATTTCATGATGTGACTCTGGAAATATCTCCTCACCTGATCCAGATTAATTTAGACTCCCCAGTCTGTTGAATCTTCCTGGGCTAACTTTGCTATGTTACGAAAATTTAAAAAGCTCTTCTGCTTTTGAGGATGAGTTGACAAGTGAAGAAAGTGATAGTTTTTCACATAGTACTCGCAGATGTAAAGCAGAATATCTCCTAAACTTTCATTACAGTAAAAGGACAAAAAAATGCTGAGATTAATGATAAACAAGTTTTATAAGATCAAACATTAAAAGCTAGAAAAGCCTAGAAATTAAGGTCTACAGGGAAAATTTACTAGATTTTCTTGTGCATTTTGCATAGTTTAAAATAACAAATAAAAATCATGTTTTATGGTTAGCATGGAGCAGTAGAAAGACAAGTCTGAGCAGAAACATGCATGGGAGTTTTATTTAAGAATTCAGACACATTCTTTTAAGTAGAATTGGAGCTTTTTACTGGGTTATTTTAATTATTATTTTTTAGTTTGCAAATAATACCATAGTTCTAACAAAGCTGTAGAAATGGCTAAGGCTATGTTTTGTTCAGTTGTTTGTAGTTGGTATACATGTCTATTTGCTGCCCATATTTGCTCAGCTGCATTTTTTTTGTATTATTGAAGATATGTAGAAAACAGTCACAATTTATCACGTTAATGCATGTCTAATAGCAGCCAGTGTCACCAGCTACTGCACAATACCTTCTTTGTCCCTCTGCAAAATAGGGATGATAATACTGTTTACATTTACTGTATCTCAATGCAATATCATGCTCCTTAATAATTTCTTACCAAGGAAACACATGTAAGCATTGGACTTCCTCGAGGAAAAGGGCAAAAAGGGAAAAGAAAAAGCAGGACAATTTTTAATCAAATTATATTGGAGGGTGGGAGAACTTTAAACCTGCAGCAAGCTACTATCAGTTGGATGTTTTTGAAATAAAAACATGGTGTGGCCAACACTGTCCCTTTGCTTTTATTGAAGATATTTATAGGTTTTAATAACTTCAAAGATTCACACTCAGCATTCAATGTTGCATGTGCTGTTGTGGTTATAATGCTGAATACAGCATTATACCTTAGTGGAAACAGATTTCTGTGTGCTGCATGTCATTCAGGTGGAGCCCCCCCTCCCACAGCCTTCGCTGTGATCCTCTGTCACCCTTCCACTCCCCATGGGTCTTCTTGGGCTGCCTGGAAGCAGCTGGAGCTGCTGAACAAGTGAAAAAATCATCTTCGTTTTCCATTCTGCCTCTTGCTAGCCCAGATACATCTCTTGCTGCCTCCAAAGGTAGATGGACATTTGAAGAATGATGCAAACCAGCGAGGGAATGAAAAGCCGTCTCACATAGGCCCTCCTGACTCCCATCTGCTGAAAGCTGATGTTTCAGGGTATTCCCTCCATCATTAGTCAGAGGCTATTGTGGAGTTACAGTTGGGCTGGGGAAAGAAAGAGCAGGGAAAAAAGTATGGAAAATCGACCAGGGAATAAATGGGCAAGGAGAGAATGGTTAGAAGAAAATTGGAGACTGCAAGAAGTAGGGAAAACCAGGAAAAATAAGAGACTAAAAAGTAGGTTAAAGCATCTGAGAAAAGAAGTTGGGAGGAAGGGAAGGGAAAGAAAATACTGAAGGTTAGTTTGAAAAGTTTGCTGACGCTGTCAAAAAATATGTAGTATCAGGAATTCCCCAGAACTCCCCAACTCTACAAACAGGAGAAGACAGGCAATGGCTGAAAGAGCTGGTCTTATTTTAATTAAATGTTTATTTAAGTCTAACATATTTGAAAATTATAATTGGTTTCCCCCAGCAATGCCCTTAACCAAGCCCCTTTCACAGAGATCTTTGAAAAGCAGTCAACTCATGAAAAATCCCAGTTGGCAACCCTTTTTCCCTGAAAAAGAAGCTTACCGAAATCTTCAAAGGCCAGAATCTGGCATAGTTTTCTTTTGAGTAAAGTTAACTCTGCAAGTTGAAGCCCTGCCAGGAAGTATGATGTGCTCCAGCTAGCTGTAAGTGTGTTCTCTGCATGCCCAGGCTCACGAGCAGGAGTGATCAACTTTTCTGTCTGTCTGCCTGCTCAGCCATTGATGCCTCAGCTCATGCGACCTGCCTGTGTTCATGAAGCTTGTTTCAGTGAGTGGCCCAGGCGGCAAGCAGCAGCCATGGCCAGGATGGACAGCTGAGGGTAGTACCAACACAACTGTTCATTGTAAGCCATCCCTGATCATGAACTCTTAAGTATTCAGTTGTGACAATACAGATCATGGACTAAAAGCAGGGGCATAATCCCACAGGAAGAACAAAATAAAGAGTTTGAACAGTTTTCATTCTGCCAGCACTGATCTTCTCCTGCTACCTTTTGGCACCAGTGGAGATCACTTGCACTAACAGATGAAAGATGCAATAACCGTACACCTGAGCTGACTGTTGTCATTCAGAAACCACAGAGCTAAGGCCTGGGTTAAATGATCGTTTCTTGGGCAAGACTTCTGATGACTGTGATAAATTTTGATGTGTAAGAACAAACCTTTACAGAAGAAAGAATATCACTATCCTACTACTGTGCAATTAAAACCCACAGGGATATTTAGGGAAAATTAGGATTCAAGTCTTTGCTGCAACACATGTAAAAATATATGAAGTGTCTAGTTGCCTAAAAGCTCAGACAGCAGGACTTTTGAATATGGCTGATGCTGGGAAACCATGGACCAGATGTTCTGTAAATCAGGCTCTTTTAATGGATTCTAGATAGGATACTTTAATATTCACTTCACATGGTATTTGTAATTCTAATATTAAACAGACATAGAATAAAGGTCAACAGAAAGAAAAACCCAATAGTAATGAAGCAAAATGATTATGTATTCATGTCTTTAGCAAATACATAATGGAGCTGGCTGGGCATGTTTAGAGGAAAACATTTTTCAGACAGAAAAATCAGTTTGTGAAAGAAAGCTCATCAATACTTTATCTACAATTTCAGTGTGTAAAGAATTTCTGGTCAGAGTACATGTACCACCAATTGGTCTCTGACCCTACTGGGGTGGAGGAATAAAAAGGTTCAGGTACTTGCTATAGCTCAATGGGAAGCACTTTGAGAGGAATATTCAGAGTGGGTCAGTGCTTTCCTCCAGCTCCTCTGCTTCACACTCCCTTCTCGCCCCCAGTCCAGCCCAAACACCACCTGGTGATCATGGCACTTCTCTGGAATGTGTGTGGGAGTCTAAAAAGGGATGTCTCCCAGATTGTTGACAGCTGCTGAAGAATGGGAAGATCTGGGCTTAAACCGCAACAGCCCCCTACACCACTGGCAAGCCTCTTGGTTAGAAGCAACCTCCCTCTCTATGGCTCCTGGTGGTTGTTAGCACTTGAGGGGTTCATAAGAGGAAATTGAGTTTTCAATTTCTGAAGAAAAATCAAATTACTTGCTTTTGAGTCCAAGACCTAGGCAGACACAAATATACCAAGTATAATTTTGTGATACCAATTTAATAGTATATTTCGTTCAAACTATATGACCACCTGGATGCAGTCACAACAATAACAACAGCAAATCAATATTTGTGAGGAAATGCAGTTAAGTATTAAGATCTAATAATATGCTCTCTTGGAAGCAGCTGTAAAATTCTTTGTTTCCCTTTGCAAACGGAGCGTTAAGAATGCCAAGAACCAACAAGTGTCTAATATTATTCTTCCCCAGATGAAATGAAAAGATATTGATTTCTATGAAATAGATTCCTTAATATGTAAACATATTGTTCTAAGGCTTAGAAGAATCATATACTTTTATTTATACTCTCTTCTGAAAACACTTGAAGGAAATATTTTATCAAAAGAATAAAATAAAATGTTGTTTACTTTCCCTGAAAAAAAAAAAAAACAAACAAATATGTAATGCACCTTTTTCATAGAGTGGACATCTACATTCCTATCTTTATCTTATATTAATTTGAATAAAAGGCATCTCTGAGCACTAAAAGGCAGGAGTCTGCAAGGTTACTTCAGTACGATTGCATCTTGTCCAGTCCTAAGTCTGGATTTCAGAAGAGGTTCTTCTGCTTACCTTTTGCAAAGACCACTGGTGCTATGTATTTGAAATGGTGATTCTGCTGCTTTACAACACACAAGTGATCACAGAAGAGATAAGGAATAGAATCATAGAATCATAGAATAGTTAGGGTTGGAAAGGACCTTAAGATCAACTAGTTCCAAACCCCCTGCCATGGGAAGGGACACCTCCCACTAAACCGTGCCACCCAAGGTTATGTCCAGCCTGGCCTTGAACACCGCCAGGGATGGAGCAGTCACAACTTCCCTGGGCAACCCATTCCAGTACCTCATCACCCTTACACTAAAGAATTTCTTCCTTATATCCAATCTAAACTTCCCCTGTTTAAGTTTGAACCCGTCACCCCTTGTCCTCTCACTACAGTTCCTCATGAAGAGTCCCTCCCCAGCATCCCTATAGGCCCCCTTCAGTTACTGGAAGGCTGTTATGAGGTCTCCATGCAGCCTTCTCTTCTCCAGGCTGAACAGCCCCAACTTTCTCAGCCTATCTTCATACGGGAGATGCTCCAGTCCCCTGATCATCCTCGTGGCCCTCCTTCGGACTTGTTCCAACAGTTCCAAGTCCTTTTTATGTTGAGGACATCAGAACTATACACAATACTCCAAGTGAGGTCTCAGGAGAGCATAGTAGAGGGGCAGGATCACCTCCCTCAACCTGCTGGTCACGCTCCTTTTGACGCAACCCAGGATATGGTTGTCTTTCTGGGCTGCGAGCGCACACTGCTGGCTCATGTTCATTTTCTCACCAACCAACACCCTAAGTCCTCAATAGGGATGAATCAGACACAAAGCACCTTCTTTTACTGGAGTGGTCTTGCAGCTGTCACTTTGGGCTGTCTCATTAGATTAACCGTTACTTTAATTTCCTTGGAAATGGAAACCTTTTACAAAGGTTTCAGAATTTTATTAGCAGCATGTTCATTGTCTATGAGGATGTTCATCCCAGTTAATGCAGCAAGAAGCAGAAATGCCCAAAATACCACAGAATGATGATACTGGCATGTTTCCAGCCCTGCTGGGTGGAGAATCTGTCAAAACCCTAGATAATATTCTGAAATATTTTTCCAGTTCAATTAGCCATTTGAGCCCTTGCACTCCTTCTTACAGTAATTTGTCCGTTATGATCAGAATATCAGGAAATCTATGACTGTATCTAGCTATTTCTATATAGCTACATAGACTGAGAGCAACTTTTCAGATTTAAGAATTTCAGATTTTAGAAATATCCTTTACTCCTCTGCTGTTTTCCTCTATTTCCTTAGAGTGAACTGCCATCATGCAGATTTAATGAGTCACAGCCCATTCTAACTCATCAGCTGACGTACTCTTCTTCAAGAGGCTTGGCCATGGAGACTACTTCTTCATAAATATCTTCCATTTCCCAGCAGCTTGATCTTGTCTTGAGCACATGCATAATGGAAAAGGAAAAGCCCAGAAGTTACCAACTGCTCAGTAATGGACTAAGAACATTCCCGTGTCTGTCATGGAATAATGCAAAAAAGCAAAGAGAAGGAGCATGTATTATATTCATGGTTGCCCAGGACAGGAAAAGGAGGTGACAGCCCCAGATTAACAGAAAAAAAATTACCTGATTTGTGATGGTCACAGTAACTAGATGGAAAAAAAACCTCCGTATATTACAATTCCAGTTAAATAAAAGCCTAATGCTTTTGAGAATTTGTCCGTGAGCACTTCATTATTTAAACAGAGTTCCTGTTGTACAACCAAGTTTAGTGAGGGTTTATTTAACATGCCATTACAGCAATTAGCCCCAGGGAAAGTTCAGCTTGCATACCCAGATTCTAAATGTGTCTTGAGTTTGTGTTTATCAAGTGAGTTTCCTTTCTCCTCACTACTGAGTATAAAATTTTCCTCACAGCTCCTATGAAGCTTGCAACCTGAGCTCTTTTCTGAGCATCTGGCATGTTGGAGCTCCATTCCAGAGGCCGTTCTCCACCTTTCCTCCTGAGGAAACAGCACAGTGCCCATCTTCAATAATGTACATCTGTCGGGTCCCATGTGTCAGTTTAGATCATGACTGCAGAAGTAACTAGATAAAGAAAGGATGTTTAAGGGGCAGAAAGGGGATTCAGGACATTGAAGTTCAATTTTTAGCTCTGATGTGACTTTGAGGCAAGTCATTTAGTCATTACCAGTATCTAAGCTCTCCAAGTCTGCATGGTGATAGTAGTAGTTTATCTCTGCCTTGCTTATTCAGTACACTAGCAATATTTGTTTACAGCATGTAGCATATCTAGGCTCCATTCTCACTTTAGGTGTTCAGACACAGCCATTACTCAAAAAGCTCTTTGAACTTTATGACTCTGATCAGACTTTCCTAGCACAGTGAGAGTGACACTCTGCACAGTGGAGGAAATGGGTTCTAGTACCTCAAAAATTCTGGGTTTGAGTTTGCCAAGGTATCATGGTTTTTTTTGGTTTTTTTTTTTTTTTTTTTTTTTTTTTAAATGAGAGAAATTACAGTTTGAAACATTTTATTTTTATTCTTTGGCGTTTGGCTGCCTATCAGAATAACAAAGAAACACATAAATGTTCCAGCTTTACACTGGTGGTGACATAGCTTTTGCCACTATGCACTGAATGCTAGATGATGTTTGTCTTCTGAATCCAAGACATAGATTTTGTTGCCTGTACCTCTCTCTGGGTGACAAGGAGCAGGAGCAGCACTGGTTTCCCTCATCACAAATAACTCTGGGCCTCTTAGCTTCATTTTTGCTTTTCCTTTCCCACCATCCATAGCAGTGACTCTCCAGGTTCCATAGGGAACAGGAAATGAAGTCAGGTCTTGCAGATTTCAGCTGGATGTAACCTGAGTCACCAACATCTCAATGCCATCATCTCACTTTCACCTGCCATCAGCTAATATGCATGTTGGAGTCTGTGCAGCAGTAGGAGGCACTCTATGCCCTGGTTACCATATCCAGCATAGAGTGGGACCAGTTCCTACTACATTTTCAGGAGGATTTCCTGTGACATTCAATGCACAGAACAGAATGCAACTCCAAATCTACTGATTTTTAGCTCTACAACTGAAATTAGGTTCTTTTAACAATTTTTGATGAGTATACGTTTTACAGTCATAATGAATTGCGAATGTTGCAAAAGAAAAATGGTGTTTCAGAGCCTCTGCTTTGCTGTACATATTAGCAGTGAGAATATTAAAGAATGTAACTGCCTGAGTTAAGAGTAATGTGGCTTTGGTTTTGCAATATACATGAAAAATCAACCTTTTTCACTGTGCATACTCCTTCTGCATGCCACACTGAACACACATTCATTATACTCCAGCTCTGAACAAAGCACAGTGAAGTCAATGTACAGTGATACCAATGGATTTTTTTTTCTCCAGCATCAATAGGATTGGCCAAACTCTGATTTGTTGGAGGCAAAAAACCCCATCTAATTCCATCTTCGACCACTTATGCTGTCCATATCATAAAAATGAACCAAAGTGTAATAATACTTCTAGCAAATGACTCAATCTACAGCCCCCTAATTCCCTGACAGTTTCAACCACTGGACTTACTTTTTAACAGTATTTTGAATGCTTTGCTGCAACAGTCTGAATAAATCAAAATAGAAATATTTCCCAATCTATTTCCCAGAATTATTTTCTTTTCCTTACACTCGTACTGTTCAGGATGAATAGCTGTGGCAAGAAAAAGTAAGGAATTTCAAGGGCTCTATGAACACTACCTAATGCATCATTTCTGTTTAGGATTAACTGACATCAGCTTGACCCACTACCTGCCTAAAGGAAAATAGTCAGATAGCATTTGGTAAAGTTTATGAGATGCCAGTTCCCTCTGTGGTGAATACAGGTCTTAATTTGCAGTAATTTATGTCTGGAAGGGTCCCTAGGCATACTGCTTTGTCAGAAAAGTGACAGAGAATCAAACTTCAAGCCAGTGATCTTTTTCCCCCAGTATCCTTTAGGAAGATAGGAATGTGATACAGAGAGAGCAGCGCAAGTGTGATGGATAGTCTTCATGGGGCAATCATGAATAAAATAGAAATTAGTTACATAAGCATTTGGAGAGAAAATATATTCAACTGCTCCCAACTACTTGCTTAGTTGCACAGAGCTTAGTAGGACACATGATTTGATTTAATTTAAAAATTATTTTCAATTTAATTCTATTAATTTCAAAAGAAAAACAATTCCATGAATAGTTTGGAAGAAACAAAAAATCTGCTTCCTGATCATAAATCTATGCCACATTCAAAGTACTCATTTTAGCTAATGTAATAAAGAAGTATAGAGACAAAGTTTTCCTGGAAAAATAAATGAACACAAGCTTTTGACCCCCAACTGGATTTGATCAGAAGAAAACTTCTATGTAATATTAGGAAACCACTCATATATTTTAGTATTAAGAGCTGTCTGGTTGTAAAGAAAAACAATTACGCCTGTTTTTCCCTCACTGAATTCCTGAAATTAATAGGGAATGGCATTGTGGCTGTGAGCATTTAATAGTTTCTGGGGTGGAGGAGGGAATATTTCTCACTGATTTCTACTGACCCCTTGTGGTAAATTAAACTAGATAGCATTGCTGAAGAATGACTTGCTGATAGAAGGAAGTGTCTGCCATGGGCAGGAAAGGTCTTAAGAGCTGACTCTGGCTATCTCAATGACTTCCTAAGAGCATGATATCTTAGGCTGTCAAGAACTCAGAATAGAAGATGGTCAAAATTCAAGAGCTGTTCTTAGTCCATGATGGGAAGATATCAGACTATAAGCAATAGTACATCCTTCTTGGTACACAACAAGGCTGTAATTCTGTACGACATGTTGTAGTGACATCCTAAACTATAAGGCTGTAATTCAACTAATTAACTCTGTTCACAAAAACCCCAGGAGGAAATTAGAGGTTAATTTATGTAGCTTTCAGTTTGTACTAGTGGGGAATACAACTGCCTACAGAAATGTCTTTCCAAACTGAAAGTTCAGCACTAAGGACAATACATAGAATCATAGACTGGTTTGGGTTAGAAGGGACCTTAAGGATCACCTAGTTGCAACCCCCTGCCATGGGCAGGGACACCTTCCACTAGACCAGCCTGCTCAAAGCCCTGTCCAACCTGGCCTTGAACACTGCCAGAGATGAGGCAGCCACAGCTTTGTTGGGCAACCTGTTCCAGTGTCTCACCACCCTCACAGTGAAGAATTTCTTTCTAATATCTAATCTAACGCTACCTTTTTCTAGTCTAAAACCATTCCTCCTTATCCTATCACTACATGACCTTGTAAAAAGTCCCTCTCCAGCTTTCTTTAGGTACTGGAAGGCTGCTATAAGGTCTCCCTGGAGCCTTTTTTCTCCAGGCTGAACAACTCCAGCTCTCTCAACGATTATTCAAAGAAGGGTCTTGCCATTGTGGTGGGTAATTTAGTTTAGATTTTAACCAGAAGGTGAGACAAGACAAGCTATAAAGGGGATAGCTTCAGATATTCCATCTTTTAGCATTTCTAATGTACATATTAAATCCAGCTGTAAGGCAAGAAGTTTAAAAAAGGTTTACTGGAAAAAAAGATTTGTCATAATATATGCTTGGTCTCAAGTACTTATAAATGCTTTATAAATTGCATACTCACTACACAAACATTCTTTCAATTGGGAACAAGCCAAGGTTCTCACTACTTCCATTTGTCCTAGCAATATAGCCACTTGCAGAAAAAAGACCTAATGGGAATATTAATGAGCGTGTAGCAAAGGGTACAATTTGATTTTACAAAGAGAGTACATCTGAACCTCATAAAATCCATATACGAAGGAATTGTATTTTACAGATTTTGTCAGCTGTCAAAACACATAACGCATACCTGAAAGATAGCTATTGTTTATTGATGAGAGAAGAAACCTCAACATAAGCAGTTACAAATCTCATGTCATGTTTCTCTAGTGTCTGCCAAAATTAGAGGTCTGCTTCCTTGTCTGACATGCCTTCTCTAGAGTTGGTGGTTAGTTCTTTTGGTTGGGAATGCGTTCCAGGCTATTTAACACACATGGAACCAATTCAATGGACTCACTCAATATTGCTGTCATTCTTCTCCTTTTTAATAAAAAAAAAAAAAAAAAAGAAATAGCTGGAACTAAGAAGAAGTATTATGTATGTTGCCTAAGTATACGATGTGCTACATATATAAACTCCTTTCTCCATATGTTTTTACTTGTTTTGTGTGCTTCCTGTAAAATTGCTTTAGGTTGTTGCTGAAAAGCAAGGGGGGAAGAATTTCCATAATTTTTTTGGGTCTCTTAGAACCAAACAAAAAAGACAACAAAAACTGTCTTAAATGGAAAAGTTAGTTATAAAATTTGATAGCAGGTAAATGGAGCTTTTAAGCTTCAAACAAAGCAACTTGGCAGTAAAAGCAGCTGGGAAAGCATACTTACTTTAGACCTAAATGAATCTGGCCCACACTAAATCTCCTTGTTTTTCGTTATGTGTTTCTGAGAAGCATCTTTCATGTTAACTTTTAGACATGGGAATAATACACAATAGTCATACCTGATGGGCCACTCACAGCATGCAGCATGGAACTTTGTCACCGAAAGAAACATGGAAATTAGGCAAGCCTAATTCTTCCCCCTCAGCTGTAGCATGAATAAGATTAAAAGTCTGAGAAAATCATCCTGAGCAAAGTTTAATCATTCTTGGGACGTTGCCCTGAAAAACTATAGCTTTACTTTTTCCAACTGAAAAAACAGGAAAAATTTTCACAGTGGTCAAAAAAAAATTGCAGTGGTTGCATGGATTCAGCAAAACAACCGAGCCATCCAGAAAGTAGATGAGTGATAAGCTTGGGAGTCCAATATTTTCCCATTTGGGACAGGCTTCAAAAACAGTTAATACATATGTTTATTGAAATAATAACATCTACAGTCATGATCTTTGTATTTTCATAAGTTTATCTTTAAAATATTGTTCAAATTTAATCGTCTACATGAAACTTGTCATCCACGTTTCCTTTTTATGTGTTTCGTATACCAGTGCCACTTTAATATGTTCTGGGGTATTTTTGGAAGGGGTAAATTTTATTTTCAGAATAGTTTAAGCATCTGAACAGATGTAAAATTAGCCAGCGCTGCAGAGTATAACCACTTGAATACTGCAAACTTGTCAGAAAATTCTAATATGATATTTATCAGCTTTAAATGAGAACAAAACTATCAGCTTTGACTCAATCTAGGATAATGTAATGTTTACAGCTGAAGAATGTCTGAATGCTTATACTTACAGAGGTGTTTGCTTTTAATGGCCACATTTTCCGGTCCCATGATACAACAGTATAAAAAATGTTTCTTTCTCTCATATATGCTAGAATATAACAACAGTTATTATGATTTTTATATCTATACAATGCTGCCTACAAAATATTTAATACTAAAGCAGCTGGTGTGCTGTGGCTGATGGTTACTAAATGAATAAATGTTTTGTCTTGTGTTTCCCCTGTGTACTTGCATCCATCTGTTGTCTTGTGTCATTTTTGATTGAGGCCTAGAGGCAGCACCACAAAACAAATAATGTCAATTTCATTTTCATTATTGCAGGGCCAAGAACCCTACTTCCAGCCCAAGAATACTTTAGCTCTTGGTTCTGCACAAACACAACTGCGAAGAGATGCTTTCCACACAGTACAAAAAAGCGCCGTGCAATAGGATGTGTTCACAATACAAAAGTTTGCATGAGAAGTTTAAATTCGTATTCATTACAGGACAAATGAATTTATCAAGCATGCAGTCTGAGTGAAAGCAGATTTACCAAGCTGGCAGAAGAAACTGTAGTTCCCCCTAATGAGCACTGTACAGTGAAGCATGTTCTGCAGGTCAAATGACAGGCAAGCATCTGTTTCACTTCACAGCCTACCCATCCTTGCTGAGCCTGCAGTCTCCCCTCTTCCAAGACAAGAGCTCACCAGCTGCAACCTGGAGACACTGGGGGCTATAGGGTGCTTGTGCTCAGCCCTTGGTTGGGTTGTGCTGACTGCTCCTCCTTGCTGTTGTGGGTAGTCACTCTGTGTTACTCCAACACAAGCTCATACAGCGGGTCTCCATAAGTCCTTTCTAATATCGGGTCTCCATAAGTCCTTTCTAATATAGAGAAGGTAATGTAAGGATAATTCTCACCTGCAGACCTATCGCAAACAGTGCTGTTAGGGTTTGAGATGGCTTCTCAAGGGGGTGGCTTCTCATTTTCATTGACTATAGAATGAGGCTGCATGTCTAAGTTCAGCTTCTTGAAGTTGGCACCTTGAAACTTATAAATGTTTCAAGACAACTACTGGGTCAGGATCAAACCATGAGTTTTGAGGGTTTACCTGCTCAGCCCTGGCATTACTTGAGTACCTGCATTTGAGTGGTGGATTTATACAACTGTATCCACATATACTTATCTATACAGTCATTCTGCTCTTCTGTAACTCATGAAAATACATCAGTGAGGGTTACATGGTAGAGTGTTTGCTGGCAGGAAGGGAGGATTTCCGTAGACTGTAATACCCAGAACAACTGAGCAACCTGAAACTCTGAAACTCAGCCTGCCTGAAATCCTTTGAGACAGTCACAGGGAGGGAAGAGAGAGTGTTGCAAAAAAAGCAAGCAGGAAAATGACAGAGAAGTGTGACTGGTGATTGCAAGTCCATGACAGCCTCTGCTCCCATGTGTTTGAATAGTGAACTTGGTCTGCAAGGGCGACGCAGCATGGGCCTTTCGTTCAGGTGATACTTTCTAGGTCTAAGCCTTGTTCACATAACCTATTTATGCCCTAAGAAAAATTCACATAAAAGTGAGCAGGGTTTCATCCCAAATGTGATTCTAGGACAGGTCTGTTGCCAATCTCATGGTCTTTCAGCTCAGTTTTCTTGAGAAGCATCTTGGAGTTATCTGTCTCTGCTGAGCAAATGGCTTCAGGGATAAAGAGCTGAGTCCTGAATTGAGTGAAGTAGATTGTTGCTGACACCTCTGTCAGGACAAGTTTTTCTCAAGAGAAGGATATGGTCGCTTTCTCTTGGAACAGCATACGATATCATTCACTATGGCCATGTCTGACAACTAAAAGAAATACAGCTGTATTTGAGAACTTCGGTTAAGTAGCTCAGTCTCGTGGAAATTTTTAGGTATGCTGTTAAAGCTGATGACCCATTTTCTATTCTTTTAAATTCCAAATAAGTCATATTAAATATGTATTTTCTATCTGTTTGATAGTGTATCTCTGAACTTTGAAGACCACTCCACTTGGGAGGAGAAAAAGGAGAAAGAAGAATTCCCTCAAATATTCAGATTTATTCTGTTTTGCATGATTGCTGGCATGGGAGCAATCCTTCCCCTCAAAAATGACTGCATGTCATATATAGCCAAGTGGTCTAAAATGCTAAATTAAATTGAGCAAGACAGATACAGCCCAGGTATGGAAATTTTGTGGGAGCAACTGATGAAACATCTCTTGTTTACCTCTGCCACCTTCTTTCTTACATAGCATAAAGCCACGCTATGAACCTTATGTTGGACTAACTGGTTATTAGGATAGAATAATCTCTTAAGAGATTTTGTTTTTGCTTGGTTTTGCTTTTACTGGGGTGGTGGTGGAAACATTGGGTTATCACTTTTTTTTTTGTGCCTTTTATTTTTTTTTGAATAGCAGTTTAAGTAAATGGATAAATAAATTCTCAATTAGCCCATGCAGAAGAGGTGCTCCTCTGAGCTCTTCCTGCGTTACTCAAGTGAGCCAAAGACTGTGATGATATTATTCATCCCCAATCCCTGATACTACTATTATTATTTCTCCAATAAAATCTACCCCAATTAGGATCATATCTCTCATGTTCCAGGCACTGCATACTTCATGGTAAAAGGTATTTCCTATCCTCCAGGGCCTCTAGCCTAATATGAATTACAAAAGAAGCCAAAGGCTGTTCTGCCATTCATCAGGGAAGCAGACTGAGCACTTGTGCTCTGTAGATTTTGTGTGAGAAGAGTCTGCAACTGCCTGCATTGCTGGCCTTTGTCTGATCGCCAGAGCATGACTAAGGAAAGGGGAAAAAAAGGTAGGAAGATGAAGGTAAAGTCAGTTACAAAGTTCTATATTTGATAGAAAGCTACATGTGGAGTAAAAACAAAATCGTAAAATGACAGAACACAAATGCTGTGGGAGTTAGGGAAAGATGAAAGAAGGAAGGAAATTGGATAACAATAGTGATCAGAAAGAATAAAGGCAAAGACAAATAATGGCAAGCAAAAAAAATGGATTAAAGGTGAATGATGAAAGCTATGGAAATAGGGATGGTGGCTGCTATCAGAATTACAGGAAGTTATTTTGTTTAAAATGTCACTGTTAGGAGTCAGAAAATGTGGGTTTTTTTATTTGCTTTTGTTTTTTAACTTAGACAATCCGGAGAAGAGGAAGATTTCAAGGCAAAAGGGACTTAGGCAAAATGTACAAAAGGAAGTGACAATATGTCTACATTGCAGTAGCTGCTGCTGGAGTTAGCTGACAATGGCCTAGCTTGGGGTACTTGCAGTGGTACACCTTGCATTAGCACAGGCTTTCACCCAGCCTGAGTAGTCCTGTTAAAATGTCAAGGGTAATAAAATGCTATTTGAAAATACTCTTAGGTGCTTTTGAGAATTTCATCTGAGCAGGACCCATCAGAATGAGTTGTTGTAGTTACTTTCATTTTAATTATTTAATGAAAACTTTTGTATGGGACAAAGAAAATCACACAATGTTGTCAAGAACATCCGCAAACTTCCTTATGAGTAGCTGGTGCTTGTAGAATAGCATAGGTTTTACAGGCACAATTTTGGCTGACTCCCAGGGAGTCAAAGCTTGATTTCATGCAAGGGGCTACCAGTAGAATGTCAGGCCTTAGGCCTGAGAAATCTCTCTCTCTTTCTCTTGCTTCTCTCTGCCCAGCCCATATCCTAAACAGACATCCAAGATGCTCTCACCAGTATGTTATGCTTATATCATATAGTGCTGAATGAGTGTTTTGGGAAACAAGCACCCAAAAATCCAGTTGCCATATACATACAGCTATGAACACCTTCATCCTCCCCAGGGCAGCTGAGACTTTTCTGTGCTTGATAGCAATAGGCATAGTGCTGAGACACAGTACGTTCCAGAAGTAAATGTCAGCCCAGTCTCATTTTTCTCTTCATAAGAGGTTAGTGGGATGAGGAAAACAAGGAGACAGAGAGCCAAGCACAGCAATGGGGCCCCTGCCAGGGCAGGAGTGGAGGAGCCTCAGGGCATCATTGGGATGGAGTCCCTCCATAGCTGCACCATTTCCACTGTCTCTATGTTCGGAGAGCAAGGGTTGTTTGAGATCCCGGTGCTATTCGGGTCTGCTTCCAGCTGCCTGTGCCTAACAGCAGCACAAATTTTCCAGCACCTGCTTTCTGCAGCTGCTCAAGAGTATCTCCATATTAACTAATATAAAGGATTAATTAAACAGGTATAAATCACAGTCAATGCACCAGCAGTACTAATTTAGAGAAGTCTCACCAAATGTTATTTCTATATCTCACAGCTGAGTTCAGTAAAAAATGCTTCTCTTGATCCTTGTAATAGTGTTTTGTTGTCCCCAGAGATGAATCCTTCTTAACTTAATAGCAGTACATGTGTAGTTAATCGGTGGAGTTTGTAAAGCTTGTAAAACCTTGCTCTGCTGACCTGAATGCCAAAGTACACTGGGCTTCTAAGTGGGATTGGTTTACCCCAATGTCTTGTAATCACACTGGTTACAAGAAGCTTTATTTCTCTGGGGCTTATATTTCATTAGATTCTTCACCATTGAGGCTATTTGAGTGCCATCAATTTATTGATTGATGGCCAAATTCTGAAGACCTGACTCAACCAAAGGTGGTTGTTAGGGATTTGGTAATTCAAAGGGACTTATGGCGCAGGAGAGGCTTAAATTTCTGTGACTAAAAATGACACAATAGCAGAGATAATATCTGCAGATCTTTTTCAGCCAAAGCTCTTGTCTAGATCAGCTTGCAGCATGAGGCATATCTGGCTGCAAAGAGATCCATAAACAGTAATTATCAGAACTGGGTGAAAAAGATAATTCCAGCTCCGGAGGTTTTCAATATTTGATGACTGCTTTCATGCCAATTTGAAAGGAAAGCTCAAAATGTCAAAATTCTGCTTAGCCAGACTCCAAGCTCAGTCTAAAATCCTGGGCAGATGCAAACTGTTCCTGAAGCACCAAAAATTCTGAAGTATAAATCCTGCTGATTAATTGATCTTTCATGTGAAAGGTTTTCCCACCAGGAACAAAAGGATTTCTGAGGCCAGGCTCTTTGAAGCCCGCCCAGAGCTGGCAGCCTGGCATGCACAGCTGGTGGCCAGCGGTGAAGACTCTACTCTCACAATAGTTTCTGTCTATGAATTCCAAGCCTCCTTAAACCGGCTTGAGGATGAGCTTTCCTCCAATGAAAGAAGCCTCTGTGAGACATCAGTATTTAGAAGGAACTGTCTAGAAAATGTGTTCCTTTCCATTTAGAATCCAAAAAGGGTACAGAGAGTGCCATGTTTCATCAGCATAAATAATTAACTGCAGAAGGACATGTAATATTCATAGCTGAAAATCATTAAACAAAATAGGCTGGGGAAAAAATCTTAAACATGAAGCGATATTAATCATTTAGCCACAGATTCAGCTTAGAGTTTCTCTTCTGTTTAATTTAATTATTATTTTTTAAAATCTACTCACAGGCAGATGTTGCTCCACAAACCCACACAACTAATTCCCACATGCAAGACAGTCAGCCTGAGGTTTAGCCTCTTGCAGTATTAATTAACATCACGAGGCATTGTTAATGATAGTGGACAAAGTGAAAATGAAGACTTTTCAGCACTTGGTAAAATGGAGATGAAAATGGGTCAAAAGAACAATTCAAACAGCATTGAGTTCTCATCTGTATTTTGTGCTTCCAAATGTCTTAGTTTATACAAGGTGATAAAAAAGTATCTCTAGCTTTTCTGTGTCTCTGAGCATGCACATCAGGAGCCTCTCAGAATGGAGGTGCTTGAAAACAAAAGGGACCCTAGAAGCTTCATGAGGACTTTCTAGCTGGAAGACCAGAAAATGCTTCCATGTAAGAGCTGAATTCATGTCAGGAAGCAGAGACATCCAGAACTATGCTGGCCCTCTCACTGAGGAGGTGATATGAGGGCAAACCTCCTGAGCTTGCATTGTTAAGCTCATGGCCTGGAGAACAATCATACACAAATTAACTGTGTCACATCTCACTGGAGGTCCCCATGTACTCCTGTGTTACTGACATGCCTTTTCTCTCTCCCCTTTCTTTTCCTGAAATTGGACTCAATAAGATGGCTACAGTTCTGACATGTAGGGAGATAATCTATAAAATAAAAGTAAAAAGTACAGAGATGAACAGGTTGTAAAAATCTCCTCTGGCTAGAGAATGTCTGAATATTTGCTCCTACAGAGTTTGTGTCCTACTATCCACTATCCATTAGGTGCATGGATAGAGAATAGTAGAACCAGAACCCTGTCCTAAAGAAATGTTTTTTCCTCCTTTCTTTCTTTGTTTGATTGGTTGGTTGGATTTTTTTTAAATTTTGTTTTGTTTTCTTTTTCTTATTTTTGTGTGTGTGGTTTTTTGGTTTTTTTTTTTTTTTTGGGGGTGTGTGTGTGATTACATTGGGTCTCTGGAGTAACTGCAGCAATTCTTAACCATGACCTGTTGTGCCTTTTGTGTTGCCATTACCCTGTGTTCTCAGCCAGTTCTGAAAGGCTTCATCCACACAAGTTCCTTCAATGGTGAGGAGCCTCTGCAGGGGCGGAAGACACTGTACATTTAAGTTTTGAAGTGTAACCTACTTGCGGAAAGAAGACATTATTCTCTTAAAATTTCATTAACTGCTGAAGCCCTTTTCAGAACAAACACCCAGACCATGTGGACTGTACTTGTAGTACTATATATACTTAGAATCATAGAATAGTTAGGGTTGGAAAGGACCTCAAGATCATCTAATTCCAGCCCCCCTGCCATGGGCAGGGACACCTCACACTAAACCATGCCACACAAGGCTATGTCCAATCCAGCCTTGAGTACCGCCAGGGATGGAGCATTCACAACTTCCCTGGGTAACCCATTCCAGTGCCTCACCACCACCACAGTAAAGAATTTCTTCCTCATATCCAATCTAAACTTCCCCTCTTTAAGTTTGAACCCGTCACCCCTTGTCCTCTCACTACAGTTCCTCATGAAGAGTCCCTCCCCAGCATCCTTATAAGCCCCCCTTCAGATACTGAAAGGCTGCTATGAGGTCTCCACACAGCCTTCTCTTCTCCAGGCTGAACAGCCCCAACTTTCTCAGCCTATCTTCATATGGGAGGTGCTCCAGTCCCCTGATCATCCTCGTGGCCTCCTCTGCACTTGTTCCAACAGTTCCAAGTCCTTTTGGTGTTGAGGACACCAGAACTGCACACAATACTCCAAGTGAGGTCTCACAAGAGCAGAGTAGAGGGGCAGGATCACCTCCCTCGACCTGCTGGTCACGCTCCTTTTGATTCAGCCCAGGACACGATTGGCTTTCTGGGCTGCAAGCGTGCACACTGAAGCCGGCTCATGTTCATTTTATCATCAACCAACACCCCCAAGTCCTTCTCCTCAGGCCTTCCCTGAAGCTCTTCTGTGCCCAACCTGTAGCTTTGCCTGGGATTGCTCCGACACAGGTGTAGGACCTTGCACTTGGCATAGTTAAACTTCATCAGGTTGGCATCAGCCCACCTCACAAGCGTGTCAAGGTCCCTCTGGATGGCATTCCTTCCCTCCAACGTATCAACCGAACCACACAGCTTGGTGTCATTGGCAAACTTGCTGAGGGCACACTCAATCCCCCTGTCCATGTCACCAACAAACTTGTCACTTCCCAAACTTAACCCAAGACAGACCTTGGACCCTGCAGAAACCCCTTCATACTGCTAGAGATACCCAAAACATGACTTAAAGCTACTTTGCTGGGCAAGGCGATCACTTCCCTGGACCTTGAGTGTGGTCAGACTTCTGTCAAACATGACAAGGGCATCTTACAGTCCCTTACCTTTTAGCTTACATGTGCTTTGGAAACCAGGTGTAAAATCTACACAGTGAAGATTGTCCACTCCCTCCCACTTCATGGTTATGTTTGTTATTTATAGGCACTTCAAAAGACTGAAGGGGACTGCATGAAAGCAAAACAGAATGGGGGCTTATGTACTTGCAGGTCATATACAATTCTTTCATGAAAGGTGCAATCATGTAAAACACCTACAGTTTGTATTTCTTCTAGCAAATTGTCTGTGACAGTGATGTGAGATATTTTTCTTCATTAGATAGCTAAACATCAGACTCTCATGTTGAATATTTTATACTTCTATAAGACAGTCACAGACGCATATTCTGCTATTCTATCTCATCTGCAAGGATAACTCAATTATCTTGTGGTGATTTGCAATTCCACTAAATTGCATGGAAAAGGATTGTTTGTGCAGTTTTAAATGAAAACCATAACACTGTCTTAGTTATATAGAGGTCACCCATGTCTCCATGGCAAATCTCAGATGTAAGCAGGTTGTCAGTAGAAATTTCCAGGGAAATAATTTTTGTGAGTTTATAATCTTCTTTCTCTATTTAACCATTCTTTTGTCCAGCTTAGTCTGTTGGGCTGCACTCTCACCCAAGCTGCGAGGTCTCTAGGCCAGACTCAGTGTGTGAACAGTGCCTAGTGGAATGTCTGTTTATCAATATCATCAGCTCTTACTTAAAATTAACAAGTCAGCTACCATACTATGTCCATACCAGGATGGTGACCAGCGAAACAAAAGTGTTGTTTTACTTCTATAATATGATTTTAGGGCAATATTCCTACTATTAAGTGATATCAAATGACAGAGAAAAATACTTTTTCCTTGCTGGCAATGAAAGGTGGCTATGGGGACAAGGTAGAGCTCTGGGTGGCACTGTGTTTTGTAGACAGAAAAAGTTGGCAGAAATGGATGCATCAAATTTACTTGTGCTAAAAACTGATCAATTAATCAGGCATGAATTAGGGCTCAATTTCTGTTATTGAGATCTGAGGGCATAATTACATAAGCCACAGCACTTGTAAGGATGTTCAACCCAAACATGAATTTATTAGAAAACAGGGCTAACACATTTGCATACTGAGTTCATATTTCTAGAGGAAGAAACCTCTGCACTTTGCCAAAATCAGAATTCAAATGATCTAATATGAAATCGTGAAATGTAATGAACGATTTAATAACATGATCAGCATTAGCACAGATGGCTCACCATGTTGGTGCTTCACTCTGCCTTGTGTAATGGGAATGGTTGAGAAATGCAACACGTCTCTTTTACCCAGTATTATCCTGGGTGCCAGCACAGTGTGCCACTAAAGAAGTTCTAGTGCCAGAGCATGAAAGTTATCACTCGTATTTCAACTGCAGAGGAAAAGCCTTGATTTATAACAGCTGCTGAGTGGTTTAGAACAGGATAGAAGTGATCCCTTATCTTCTCTGGGAGTCATATTTTGCCCATATGAAGCAAAGCAGAGATTTCTACTAGTACTACTGAAAAAAAAACCCTGAGAAATCTAAGGAGAGGGAAAAAGTAACAATGAATTCTGAAGCTCCTGGGTTGGACAGTAATATAACCTTAAAAATGAATAGCATTTGTGTGCACTTCTGCAGTTATCTTTGATGGAAACTAGTTTTTCAAATGATGACTAGACATTTTCTGAGATTTGCAATTGCCAGCAATTGATGAGAACCGATGTGTATTTAAGAAAAAAAAAAAAACAAACCCAAAATCAATGTTTAAATCTCTAATTTGCTTAACCATGAAGTCTTACAAACCAGTAGGATTTGTCTTTTAGGAAAAGGTAGGAGAAGGAGAAATGGGAATTGATCACAAGTGCAAAGCTGTGAAGGCTTCTAGTGCCAGGACTGTCACCAAAATAAATGTTTGTTGCATTATACCCTTAAAATCTGATGGACAGTAATCTAGGTAAACCATAATAATCATTTAAGAATGATTGTTTTTTTACAAGAAGAATTGTAGCAAAGCTTCAGCTGCCTCAGATAGGGTACTAATTTGTCTTGGCAATAAGAACTGGCTTTTTAGCAAATTTAAAGGTATCATTTATGGTTGGAATATGGGGAAGTTCAGAAAAATTTTCCACAAAACTTGGGAGCAAGCAGATGAGCTTCCTATTTCAACCTACGCTGCAGATTGTATAAACAAGCACGTATTATTTTAATATTTTCTTCAGTGCTGCCTCTTCTGGTTTCATTAAAACAGGGAATTACCATAAAAAAAAAAAAAAAAGAGAACAAGGAAAAAAATCTGATTCCCCCTAAATTCTTGACAAAACTGTCATTGATTTCAAGATAAAAGATTTGATCTTTTTCTGCAGTGCTTATCTAAACCCATATAAACCAGAAATTTTTAAATTTTGCACTAGGACACATCTAAAACTACCAAGCTTGTGTTGAAACATCAATGTTTCAGCTGCTATAACTCTGAGAAATGGCATGTTTCTTCTGACAACTGTGTATGATTTAAAGCAGAACTAGAGCGGATCTTGGTTAAACACCATTTGTAGTAATACAGTTGCCTCACACTCAACAGCTATCACCTCCACTTTTGTCTCCTCCTGAGATGTCTTCTTTGATGGCTTTCAATAAGAACAAGTTATCTCAATACCTTTCCCTACAGATTGCACAATGAATGCCAGAGCAGTGAAGTAGAAGGTAAATTTGCTTTCTATAAGAGTTTTCTTCTGTTGGAGAGCATGATTGGAAAAATCTGAGACAATGGGTCAGGAGAAGCCACTTCCATCTTGAAAGCCCTGTTGCTTGGTATGGGCTTCTGGCTAGTTTGTCAAGGACAGATAAGACATCCAGTATTGTACATCAGTGTAATGCAAGCTAACTCTAAGAAGAGGTGTTTAACATAGTTTAAAGCCAGTATTTGACCTACCTTCAAAGGCAGTAACTTGTCTTTTAGCACACAGGGCCTTTGGAAGTTGAACAACTTTTATCTTGGTGTCATGGATGGTGGTGAAATGTGTTCTTTCTACCTGACAAATGTAAAAAGCAGCAACAGACTAGTGAAGAATTCTCTTTGAAGTCTAATGATCTGTTATGCATCACTGTTTATCAGTGCCCCTACTTTATATTTGCTGCACTGCCATGGAAACAGCCATTCAGCCAACCAATTAAGAGAAAATTAAAGTGACACTGTCAAGATAATCATATGCTAGAAATTAACTTCTTACCTGCTTCACAAAAAAAAAAAAAACCCAAAATATTTTTAATTCTTAAGAATCCTATATCCACTCATCTTTTTGGAAAAAATTCAGACAGAAGCTACTCCACAAATATACTACAGCTATGTGGAGTCTGCCTTCATATGTCCGGTATACAATGGATCATGGGTGACTTTACAAGTGTATTTAATAGAATTACTTTGTTATACATTGTTTTGATTATTTTTCAGTCCCCACACAGGAAGCAGGAGACTCCACTTAGTTCTGAATGGCAACTTTTTTTATATAGCAGAAAGGCACATGCCCACTGGCACATTATGGTACATTATGGTACATGATGCAGTACTGGCTCTACATTCTGCCCCAAGTCAGGAGACTTGTCAGTAGCTTCTCTGAGGGCGTAATTACATAGCAGCATTGGAGATGCTCTGGCATTGTTTTCTTCACTTTCTCCATCCCCTCTTCAGCAGTATCCCTACTTGTTCCTCACAGTGGCATAGGTATATATTTGATCTCCCTGAGATGTGAGGGAGTAACACCAGCTGGGTCCTTTTTCCTCCTGAACCTTGTCAAATGAACACCATTCCTACTGCATAGCAAATGGGGACAGTACGTTTCATGGAACAACATCTTCAATTCAAGATGTCGCTCCTTGCAATGTATGTTCAAGAACAAGAAGGCCTCCAAAATGAAGCCTGATGCAGTTTAAGCTCTCTCAGCCATCTAGCTTAAAAACTGTATTATTCCTTTTACTAGAAAATTGTTCTACTCTATTGCCCTCTGTAGTTCCTTAAGAGAAGGAGTTTTCTCTGCTACACCTCCAGTGTGTCCTCTCTTGCAACTCAAATATGTTCTCTCCCCTATTCACATGGAAGCAGGCAGATATGCAGTGATAGAATCAAGTTGTGCATTTTCCTGTCCTAGGGGACTCTGCTAGCAGTTTCTGGCCCTATTAAGAGCTTCTTGTTGCTGCTTTAGCAGTGTAAAAAGCTATGCTGCAAAAAGGGATCTACCCAACAGACCCTTACTAAAATGTCACTCACATGAAGACAGTGCAAAAGCCATCCCCAAAGTCACTAAAGTCAAACACTAAACCTAGACAGAATATAAGAGTAAATCACAGCCTGGATGGATAACTCTTCCTGTACTATTCTTATATTCAGATGAAGAAGGTGAAACAATAAATCAGTGTTAATACGTGTGGAGACCTGTTATGTGCTGCATCTTTCTCCAGTGATATATGGTTGAGAAAATGGCTGATGAGAACAATTATTTATAGCAAGCATAAAAAACAGCGCTAGTTTGAACTCAATAGCTGTTACAATCACTTTAACGAAAGCTTGCGAGTGTTATACTGATCTGATAGTGTCTTAAAGTGAGCTGAACTGTAGAGAACTGCAGTTTTGTTTCAGATATCAAGAAAATTGAGTAACAGCAGTAATCAAAATGAATGAACCCTACAGAAACATAATGACTATAGAGCTTTCAGCATCTTTTTCCCCCTTGCTGCAGTTGATTCTAAAGAAGAAATTACTGAATAAGTATCCGCTACAACTGCCAAGCACGGTACAGTTCTTATGAGGCTTCCTACTTACTTGAATTCTTTCATTCACCTGCGAGTACCATAACCTATCCACAGAATAGAGGGGCATTAAATAAAAAAGTAAGAATTTTTAAAATTATGACTTGGCTTTATGAACTGTATTTATGGATGCATTGTGGTTTTGATTATGTTGTTGTTAAAGTTCAGTATGTAACACTCAGCCACAAGTGACCACATCCATTCAGAAAAGACAATGTTTAAATTGTGTCTCCATACTACATGTGAATTTCTGCAGTGGTTTGTTTTCCTCTTCATCTGAATGTATTCCAGTATTTCTGGAATATGTTTTACTTATGCCCCCTTCCAATTTCATATACACTCTTGCATTAAACTTAACTCATGAATTTTTTAGCAGCAGTCTAACCTAAAATATTACACTGATACATTAGCATCAGGAACAGAATTAGTGGAAATTATGCCCCTGAAACTAAGTTCTCCTCCAGTCCCATCATACCTCCTAGGATAACTAAAGTCCTTTCCAGCTGTGTCCCATAGTCTTCTTCATATGACCTCCACTAATACTTCTACCTTCAGAAGCTTCAGACATCTGTGCCATGTTTTTATCGAAGAACACAGATGCTGAATTTATTCCAAAAGGTAATTCAAGAAGTCTCTAGTGACTTTATATGACTTTAAAAGCACTAAACATATTAGGCTCACCTAATGTAAGACACCCGACCTACAGCTTATCTCTGATTTAGAAATGCTTTTCATCTTTGAAACCTTGATGTAATCTAATCATGTATGGATATGTGCAAGTCTGCTGGAGCCACAACAATCTTAAACTTTGGTCTGGTTTCTTCATAATAAGTCAGCCTGAGAGCTTATTTTTACAGTAACTTTTTCACTTGATCTAATTTTGTTATTACTTTTTTTTTTCTTGGATATGGGCTGGCAATGAGAGCTCACATCCCAGAAGGCAAACTGTGTCTTGCACTGCATCAGAAGAAGTCTGACCAGCAGGCCAAGGGATGTGATTCTGTCGCCCTGCTCCATTCTTGTGAGACCCCACCTGGAGTACTGCATCCATCTTTGGGGTCCTCAGTACAGGGAAGGTATGGGCTTGTTAGAATGGGTTTAGAGAAGGGCAAAGAAGACACTTCAAGGGTTGAAGCATCTCTTCTACAAAGACAGGCTGAGAGAGTTGGGGTTGTTCAGCCTAGAGAGGAGAAGGCTGTGTGGAGACCTGATTTCGCTTTTCAGTTCTTAAAGGAGGCTTACAAGAAAGATGGGGACAGACTTTTTAGAAGGGTCTGTTGTGATAAGACAAGGGGTTATGGCTTTTAACTAAAATAGAGGAGATTTAGACTGGACACAAAAAAGAAATTTTTTATGTTGAGGGTGATGAAACACTGGAACATGTTGCCCGGACAGGTGGTAGATACCCCATCCCCAGAAACATTTAAGGTAAGGTTGCTCAGGGCTCTGAGCAACCTGATCTAGCTGAAGATGTCCCTGCTCATTTCGGGGGAGTGGGGCTAGATGACCTTTGAAGGTCTCTTCTAACCCAAATTATCCTGTGTTTCTATGACATGGTAAATATGAAAAAGGATAAAAATATCATATATCTCTATATAGTTGAAGATGATATTCTATTTCTACTAGCAACATTATAGTATTTTTACATTAATCATGTCTTGAGATACTTGTAATCATGATTAGTTATTCATATGCTAACTTCCTTAAATGTGTCGTACAACATTAAGCATACATCTCTTTTTATATGGTTTATGATCTCACAACTGATTTTACCCTTATTTTTAGAAACAGAAATTTTAACTAACCAGACATTAAAAAAGCTGCAAGAGCTGCTGGTACATCAATGTTACTTATCAGAACATTGAATTAATCAACTTAATTTATTAACTGTTGTTGTTATGTGATATCAGTTGACCTTGGAGTTTTCTTCTCCTTTGCCTTGAATCTGGGTGGTGTGTCACCAGCTTTGAACTGTGCTGTGCTAGAACCTTATTTCAGAATTTATTGCAGTCCTGCTCTAAGATACTGTCTTTTCTTCCTTGTTAAGATTAGACTGTAGCACACTACTTCTTGTCCCACTCCCACTGCAGTTGTTGTGTATGTATCTATGTGGATAGTGCGTCAGTGACCAGCCTGCATTCCAGCATATACAAAATAGTACAGAGTCAAAATATTATGCCAGTTTATTAGATAGAAAGGTGTATTTTGCATAGGAAAATGAAAGGATATAAAGGGCAGACCACACTGTTACCGTCACCTTGCTAGCATCCGTGCAGTGTTGCAGGGTGATTAACTCTCGAACACACTGCTTGCTGCTTGAGAAGATGGGCTATGAGACCACTTGGCCACAGGACAACAGTCCCTGGTCCTCTTGTACACTGCCAAGGGTGCTAAGGCCTTGCTGCCCTGCCCCTTGCAGTGGGCACCCCAACAGCACCCATCTCACTATCTGCTGCAAGCAGCTTTATAAAGCAAATCCATCAGATTTTATAGCATTTTTATATTAAACACTAGGTGTCACTAGCATACTCTTAACGCAGCCTGTTGAAATTGGCTGCCAGGTGCTTATTCAGCCGAGTACCCAAATGCAGGCTTTTTCAGTGCCTGTACCTCGCTGGCAGAGACCTGACAAATCCTACTCGGTTCTGTTATGAAGGTGCTTGCAAAGCGCCCACAGCACAGAGTGGCTGCCCGAAGTATGTATTTGCACGAGAAGCAGCAAAAAAAAGTATTTTCACAAATACAATTTCCACTGCTTTTGTGTATTCTCACTGGTCTCAGAAAAACACATGATTAAAGGTTAAAAGTATTACTTACCTAGGGAAAAATAATTAATTACCCAATCATCAAATCATTAGGGCCTATCCCTTCTCTGAAGGATAGCACAGTGATCAGGTCATACCTTTTAACCATGCTGTGGAAAGTGCAAAGCAAAGTTCTGCTTTGCAAGAGCCATAAAAAAGAATGATATTTTAGCTCTAGTGCAATCAAGTTCAAATATTGCCAGAGGGGTTTGTTTGGTTTTTAATTACCTTAATCATTAAATAATGTTGGAATAACTGATCTTGGATGATTTTCTATCCTTTGGGCAATTTTAGCAAGGTCTTTGTACCAAGGTTCGTACAACACACCTCTTTTTGTCCTGATGAAAGTTCAACTTCTCTACAGTCTTTTTACCTTTCTTCAGCAAGTCTGTGACTGGTAACAGCAGCCAGGAGCCCTGGCACAGGTGAGGTAAACAACAAACAGTGCCCAATGGCACACTAGAAGGTACCTTTCAGCTTTTATGATAGGTTTGGGAAGAACTGAGGCATCTTCTTCTCGGAACCTACTGCCAGACACTGGAAAATGTGCAGGGTGAAGACTGGCAACAGGCAGCACAGCAGCTGTCCCTCAGTCTGAAAGTCAAGGAGAGCTGAAAGTGGCCTGGAATGCTGGTGTGGATGAGAGTCTAAGAACCGTGAAAAGACTTTTCTTACCTGCTTCTTTTTTCTGACCAACTGTGAGGTTTTTATATATATATATATGTATGCATATATATATATGTATATACTGTGCTAAGGATGAATTTATTTAATTGCTAAGGTTAGCACTAAGGTCCTTTTTATGTCTACACAGAGCTGATCCCACTTGACTTCCAGACGTGTCTTGTACCCATTTTTGCAAGTTATATTTACTGAGACAGGAAGCCCAAGGCTCCTCTCCATCCTTACACAAGTCATCCAGTGGGGATTTCCTGGTCATTCAGGATGATAATTTTGAGCATCTGATCCAGAGCAGGAAAGAAATATTTTTATATCTATCTTTGAAAGCATCATCCACTCCCTTATCTTAAGGAGCATGTATAGAATTGCATTAAGAATCTACCACATTGAACTGAATGGCAACCAT
Source organism: Ara ararauna (assembly GCA_028858755.1). Lineage (NCBI taxonomy): Eukaryota > Metazoa > Chordata > Aves > Psittaciformes > Psittacidae > Ara > Ara ararauna. The sequence continues at coordinate 47,633,743 of CM054377.1, read as the reverse complement.
TAAAACCTCAGGAATTGCTTCCTTTGAAAAATAAAAATACACTCAAGTTCCCTGTTTCCTCTATCTCCATCTCATTCCCCATACTTCACATGTTGAGTAAAAATTGGGCTCATACTGTGCTCTAAGAACCCACCATCTCTGGTCCCTACCTAAACACTTTTTACCCAAGTACCAGCAGTCTCTCTGTGTTACAGGCTTGGGGCTGTCAAGAAAACCATAAAGGCAGAGCCCAAGCTGTCTTATTCCAGCTAGACATGAAATGCAAGTGAGTAGAAAACAAATGATGCTGTTCAAGATAAGCCATAAAAGGATGAAATCTGTGATAAAGCCTTCATTTCTGAATTGTCCACTCTTCCTTTATGTTTTCATTGTGAGTAAAGATGCCATATAAAAACAAAGCTGATTTACACAGACATCAACCAAGTAAAATTGCATATTTAAAATATATTACAAACTAATACAGTGGAATATTATAGATTTTTTTATATAAATTCTATTAATTTTATATATTTAAATAAGTTCCATGTGAAAAGCAAACTAAGCTTTGTTTTTTTTCTGCCAAACTAACCTGTCTTTCTGACCAAAGGGAATACACTGGTACTCAAAATGCTGCCAAATTCTCTGTTTCTCCTTCTTAATGTAAAGATTCTCACTAACGACTTTCAGACCACCAAACACTGATATAGCTAATAAAGTCGTACATTTGAAAACCAAGTATGATAATACTCGTGTGTGTACTTCAGAAAACCATTTGTTTACTTGTCTTGAAGAGCTTTTTTGGTCCTTACAGCAGTGTGCCACACACAGTCAGCAACATTGGTGTTCTTCTGTCTTACACAAGAGATATTAATCTAAATTGGCAGCAGAAAAATTTCCATTAACACACCAATGGCAATGAAGTTTCAAAGTGTGAATATCTTTCTAATCCGCTCTCTACACATTGCTTTGAATGTATTCCAACAGCTTTCAAATGCTCAGTTTCAGCGGTAGCAAAATCAAAATAGTACTGTTAGAATTCTATTTATTTTAACTCCAATAAGCAAATATTTATTTTTGTCCCCAGTATTTCAATATTTAAGTCTTAACTGAAATGCTGATCCACCAGTGTTGCATATTGCACTAAGTTTATGTTGCATGTGAACTTTATCTACTTACTCAGAAGCTTAACAAGATACATTATGAGAAACAACCATTATTTTGTGTGATATTTTCAACATTATCTATGAAATCCTGGTGCTACTGAAATCACTAGGAACACTAAAATTAATTTTAACAAAACCAGCATTTTACTGCATCTTTCTGCCAAGGATGGTATTATTCTTTCAATAAAATTCCTCAATCGGATTTTTTCACAGATTCTTTTCAGGAGAGAAGCTTACCTAAAATGTGTGATTTATGAAGCAATTAATCCACATACCTAACAGGTGAATAAACACTTGCTATTTTGTCATTGGACAGCTTCAAGTATGCATTAGATAGCAATCCTAGCAATTCAGAAATTCACAATAATGTGTTTGTGACAATCACTCACCATCACCTCCAGAGTGCTGCAGCACTGATGACAATGGAAAAGCTGGGTTACTACCTTGTCCTCCCCATCAAATTCCCATTCTCCAGGCCCCATATGCCCCTGCTCCTGCAGTGCCTGCTGCTTCCCCTGACTCCAGGCTCTTTGTTCAGAGGAAAAGGAGGTAAATATTTAACTCCCAAGACTGTCCAGTCATTCCTCTGTTCCATATTTCTTTCCACACCTTAGGGCTATGCTGGTTCTCTGGAAGTGTTGTACTTTCTTTTGTCCTTCCCATCATCTTCTGCACAATAGATCTTTAAGCCTTCACATTTATAAACAGCTTAGATGATTCAGATTCTTTGCCATCCAAACTGTTAGACACAGCTTTCTATTATTTCCAGTTATCAAACTGCAATACTTACTTCATCCTTCCTTGCAGCCTGTGTTATTAGCATACCCATCTGTGTGGTGTGCCAGCCTGTGTGATAACCACATCTGTCTGCTTCAAATCCATTGACTATCTGCAGACCAAAGCCCCACTTAACTATGGCCATTAACACCTTTCAGCACAAGAATATAATTCAAAATTTATTTTTGTTAAGGTTTGGTTTTGTGGTTTTTCTGTTGTTTTTTTTTTTTTTTTTGGTAATGCTAAGAGTCTGTTTCAGATGACCATTCTCTTGAGGAAAGTCCAAGTGCTCAGATGCTCTTGGGAAGTGAATAAAAATAGGGTTGCAGTGCAATAAGATCTGGGGCACATTTCTGTGGCTGTGTATTTAAGTTTTCCAAGAAAAAAAAGGGAGGAACTGGCAGCATTTCACATTTATCTTGTATTTCAACTCCAATGTCTTGGGCATAAACAGTATTTTCCTTGCATGAAATGCCTTGGGCTCCAAATCCACCTCACTTTTACAGTCCCTCTCAGGACTTCGTGGTAACTGACCTTCCTTATTTATTAAATGTGACAAAATGTTGCTGTTCTCACAACTGCAAATTGCTCACACTGGCTGTCAGCCTCCGCTCTTTTAATCTGGAAATTATGCAATGTGAATGATAAAGATTTTCCTGTCCCTTTGTGCTTCAGGACAGCTACAGATTAACATTTATTATAAGCAAGTTAACTACTTCATTGCTTTTTAAAGTCACAGATATCAATTGCATAATTTTCTATTTTATTCTCTTTGGTAATGCTCCTTTCTATTTGAAGCTCCTTGGTAAAGCACTACTAGATCACAAAAATATTGGCTGAAGTGAGTTCATGCTCAAAATGCAGCACAGAGCCCAAGTAAGCAGATAAATCTTTCTGGGCTATCATCTTTTTGTTCCCACATTTCACTGAAATACGCTTCCTGATGTGAGGGGAGGAAAAGCCTCAAGGGCTCTTGGTATTTCTCTGCTGTGAATTTCCAGCTACTTGCTGTATTTATAGCTACATTATCAGTCTTCATCAGGATGCAGTAAATACCGTTGCAGAGGTCAGTGTCTTGGATTTAGTTCAATTGTTATTTTCAGTGGTGAAAGAAACTCGACTTAAATCACTTCTGTCGTATACTTGAGTCAGTCGGGTTGCTCCACAGTCTCCCTCTCCCTTCTCAAAAGAATGACAGATCCCCTGCTTGGAACCACTTAGAATAAGAAACCCTGCTTTGTTGCCTTCCTGCCAGCTCTCCTTCATTCTTCTTGTTCCCCTAACATTGGTCTAATCCTTCAGATGCCACAGATAATCAAATAATTTCTGCTTTATCATCTCCTTGTAACTTTCAGGCTCCCAGTCTGTGTTCTTACACTTCCTTCATTCAGTTTCAGCTTGGGTTACAGTTCCATTCTCTCTTTCATGGCCAGTGCCCCTGAATCCCTTTTATTTTTAGCTCCTCCTTCTGTGGACAAATACAAAGAAATGCACCTGTCTGAAAATCCACCCTCACCCTGCAGTTTTATATTCAAGCAAAACAAGTATTTTTCCATGGTTCAGTCTGCCTCAGGTTTCACTACTGAGCACCCTAGCACTCAGCCATGCAAGATTTATGTAGCATCCAGATTTTCAGATTTTGTACTGCATGGATTCCTGTCACTTTCTTCTAAGGGAAAACTGATGCTCCCTACGAGGACATTTCCTCCTGTCTTTCCACACCTATGCCTTCCACCTACCTCCACATGCTTCACTTCTGGATTTGACATAGACCTTTAATTAGCCTAATTAAATCAGATCAGTGTGTGCCCTTATAGAAATAAATTATGCATTAAAAAGAAAAAAAAAAATTGATTGGGCTGAAATGAAATGTAACCCCCTCTGGAAAATTCTTGCTCAGAGCAAGTGCCATTTGTAAAATGTGCTAGCAGCCTGCCTTCCTGAGACACAAATCTCACTCTCAAACTCTTACCTCTGCTTTCGTTAGTCAGTTGTTCTAATAGTTTCAAAATCTAACCCGAAGTCCTCATTAATTTCCATCTAGAAGAAATACATCCACAACCCTCACACCCTCAGAGGGTTTCCCCTTCTTGTCATATTTCCTCACTTTCACCTGTTCTTGACTCCTCTCTGTGATCTCCGTGATCTAGCAGATTCTCATCAGCCTCAGATGAAGTTTTGCATTACTTGCTCTAAAAATAACAACCTTTTCAAACTGCATATCCATCTTTCTTCTTTCCATTATCTCCAACATCTTTCTTAGAACCTCTAATTTGGTGCAGGAGAGTCACATTGCTTTTGTGTCCAAAGTCCCTCTTCTCTGGGGACTCCTTCAAGCCTTGTTCCTAGTTCTCCAGGGAAGTGTCAGCTCTCCTGGCTGTGCTTGAACTCACAGGATACCCTCTCCCTCTCATGCTACTTTCATGTGGTCAGTCAGCTCTACTTACACCCATTTAATTACCACCCCTGGCCTGCAAATGTGGAAGCTGTCAAACCTCTTTCCCTTAGTTTTTAGCCTGCAGCCCTCTGCTTGGCATCCTGTCCAGTGCTGTCAGAATGTTATCTCTCCTATTTGTTTTTAGGTTTCAATTACAAACATTGGGTTTATCAAAATTTCCTTTTCTACATCCAGTCAAGCACTTCACACTTCTATCAATGTTATGAGCCCAAAAAGTTAGTGTTACTTCTCTCGATGCTTACCTCCTACCCCTTTCTGCCTTCTTCAGATCATGTTCCTCCTTCCTTACCTGCAAAACCCATCCTTTCCCATTCCTCCAGCCACCTCCTTTGGCTAAATAGAATCCATTCACTGGAAAGGAGGAGTGATGTCCTCCTCTCCGCTTCTTCAGTCACAGCACTCCCATTTCTAAGAACTTACTTTCATTAAATGCAAGACAAAAGGGCCAATCATGTACCTAATGTGACTTCTGCTTGTATTTCAGAGCAGATCCTTTAGAAAAATGTTTAGGTTTCAATTTTAATCTTTGTATTGATACAGAATCAACAAGTGAACATTGGTAAATTGTTCATTCTGACTTACAGAACAACTTTTACTTGAGCTTTCCTCCACTGGATTTTGTTATACTTTTTGCTGGAGAGCAAAGAACCTTCTGTCCTCCAGATTAAACAATTCCCCCATTGGTCTTTCCTTAAAATAAATAAGCCAAGAACCCTAAACTATGAGACATGTTTCTCAGGGCTTTAATAATCCTCAGAACCTTCTCCTAATGTTTTTCAAAGTTCTTCTTTGATTGTAAAAACCAGAACTGACTGAACACAGACACAGTTTTCCAGCATAGGTTGCACAGTGCCAAGTAAAAAAATCTTTCTCACTCTATCCATGTCACTTGTACAGCAACTTTAGAACCAGGATCCTCAGACCTTCCAGTATTAGAAAGAGAAACATCCTGAGACCCCTGTTCCTGTGGACAGGAAGCTAAGAAACTTATGTTTCTGAATGGGGTGTCTAATACTTAAACAAAAAATTTCTCTTTTGGATTGCAAAAATCCATGAAGATCTTGACATTATTCCTCATTTAATTTCTTTTTCACCTGAATACTTTTGAAAGCATTGGTGAATGTGTTTTCACAAATCTAGGCTCTCCATTGACTTGTGTGCGACTTGTTTTCTGGCTCATACACTTCTTCCAAACTCTGTAATCCATGGAAACAGCCACTGGAACCAATGGAGGTATCCTTTCTGGGTGGCCCTGAAAGACATCCAGGTCATCAAAACTGCTCTCCAGACAGACAACTTTTACCACTCTCATGGGTAAAAGCCAATTTCTTGCTTAGGCATTTCATTTAGCATAGACACTCTTACCACATTCACAGATATCTTCAGTTGGTTCCTAATAGTTCTTTCCTTTGATTTCTTTTCAGATTCTTACTGGAAGTAGGACACAGATGAAACCCTAAACAATATTAATATCATACAGTTAACAAGTGCAAAATTAAATAGGTAATTTTCTTCATTTAGCATTTCCTAAAACTTACACCACAATTTCCAGATCTCGCCACATGGAAAATTATTGACAATTGAGCTCTGTAGGCTCATCCAGCTGTTTTTATACTATCAGATACAAGATAGTCCTGCCAATGTTATTTCTATCTCCTATGGAACCTTAGCTGCTGTTAAAATGGAAAGTATTTCCCGCTCATATGTGACCACACAACCTGGATGTTTCTTCAAAATACAATTCTTTTTAGCCTTTTACACCACTTAAATTTTACCAGATTACTTTAGAAATGAGATCATACCACTGTCACAAAGATCATGGAACCATAGAATCATAAAATAGTTAAGGTTGGAAAGGACCTCAAGATCATCTAGTTCCAACACCCCTGCCAGGGGCAGGGACATCTCCTACTAGACCATACCACCCAAGGCTATGTCTAATCCAGCCTTGAACACTGCCAGTGATGAAGCATTCACAACTTCCCCGGGTAACCCATTCCAGTGCCTCACCACCACCACAGTACAGAACTTCTTCCTCATATCCAATCTAAACTTCCCCTGTTTAAGTTTGAACCCATTACCCCTCATCCTCTCACTACAGTTCCTCATGAAGAGTCCTTCCCCAGCATCCTTATAAGCCCCCCTTCAGATACTGGAAGGCTGCTATGAGGTCTCCCTGCAGCCTTCTCTTCTCCAGGCTGAACAGCCCCAACTTTCTCAGCCTATCTTCATATGGGAGGTGCTCCAGTCCCCTGATCATCCTCGTGGCCTCCTCTGCACTTGTTCCAACAGTTCCATGTCCTTTTTATGTTGAGGACACCAGAACTGCACACAATACTCCAACTGAGGTCTCATGAGAGCAGAGTAGAGGGGCAGGGTCACCTCCCTCGACTTGCTGGTCACGCTCTTTTTGATGGAGTCCAGGATACAGTTGGCTTTCTGGGCTGCAAGCGCACACTGAAGCCGGCCCATGTTCATTTTCTCATCAACCAACACCCCCAAGTCCTTCTCTGCAGGGCTGCTCTGCATCTCTTCTCTGCCCAACCTGTAGCTGTGCCTGGGATTGCTCCAACACAGGTGCAGGACCTTGCACTTGGCATGGTTAAAGTTCATCATATTGGCATCAGCCCGCCTCACAAGAGTGTCAAGGTCCCTCTGGATGGCATTCCTTCCCTCCAGCGTATCAACCGAACCACACAGCTTGGTGTCATTGGCAAACTTGCTGAGGGCAAGAATTTCTTTTTTATTCCATTGTTACAAATTTGTCACTTGTCTTTCCTTACCACTTTTTTATATTACTCCATTTCTGATGCATCCATGATACTGCATAAATTGAAAAGAGAAATTTGACAGTGTTATATTGTTTTCTTTTCTTTTCTTCTTTCTAAGTAGTATACTCTCCTTTCCTATTTACTGTACTGTGGTTTTTCTTTAAATGGTAGAGTGTACTTTAATGTTCACAGTCAACAACAGTGGTTTGTTTGGTTTTTTTTCCTGAACATTTGTGAGTTTTGTTTTAACTGTCATCTTTTTTTTTAAAGCTGAAAGTTCAAATTTGTTTGCTACCTGCATGATCTTTATTCTGCTTGTCTGTAAAAAATCTTAACCAGTTAGAGGTCTCTTTTTTCTGAAGTTGCCACCAAACTTGGTCTACCAATCAGTTCCTTTTTTATATTTCAAAATGTAGCCTTATATAGAAGTCCCCTGAGCTTGACACAGCACTTTTTGATTTAAGAAACTGTCACCAGTAACACTTAAAAATTCCAAGGACATTTTATTATTGGCAGCATGAGACTTGCAGTACAAGACACTCAGATGGAAGTCCTCCATGATAAAGCACTGCTTTTTCCACACATTATAAATACATATTTAAGATATCATTTACCCAGATCTCTAGGGCAATGCCTGTGGCAGACATTGCCCTGAGCTTTTTCTGTTGAGGCACTGATTCGTAAACATTCATGGCCATTTGGCTTTTAGGTTGCCAGACCTTGAGTATCATCCCCTTTCTGATCAAACTCAGGGTCTGCACAAAATGCCAACATCTCTGAATTTCAGCATCTTTACCACCTATTCCTAGATTTTTATGTTTCCTTGCTTCTCTTTCCTAACCCTTCAAATACAGACTTTCCCCCCTTTTCACAAACTTCTCTGTCCCTTTCTCCCCCTGCCCTTCATTCAGGTCCCTGCCACTTTAACAGTAAATGCGCTTCCAATTTATTGGGTCCCTCATACGTTATTGCCTCCAGTTCTTCTTCCTCATAGACCGTTTACATGCTAGTTTTCCCACCAGCTTCCACATCTGAATTCCTATTCTCCCCTCCTCTGGCTCAGCTCTCAATTAGTGTGAGTTACATCTTACTCTGCCTCTTCAGATACTTTCTCAACAGTAACATCATCCTTTCATCTGGATCTCAGCCACCTCTATCTCATTACCACTTTCCCTTATTCCCCATTACCTTGCTTTTTTATAAATCCTGTTAGAGCCACAGTCTCAGAGAACCAATCAAGCTAAAGCCTCTGCTCAACAAAGGCAACTTCAGAGCGTGCTGGAAGTAGCAGAAAGATTTGTTTACCTGTAACACAGAGTCATTTGGAGGCCTCGTGGTTTCTTGGAACTGGGGTTTTCTGAGGTCTGGAGTTGTACCAAGGTCAACAGTTGTTCTCTTCAGCGTCTGGGACATTTGAGATTTGTCAGAGCATTCTGGGCACCTTGTACTGTAAGCAAAAGGAGCATCATCAGTTTGAGCCTTAGACCTGGCTTTTCTTGACCAGCCGAAATAACGAGAAATACGCATTTTCAGGAGAGAAGAAATTTATTATTTTTTATTTAGGAAAAAAAAACCACACAAACAAACCCGCCTTACCTTGCTTGAGGATTATTTGTGTTAATATTATTAATAATACGTTTGAAAAATTAAATCCATAAATTGTTTGGTTCAAATGCAAGAAATGCAAATATTTTTAATTCCAAAGCAGTTGAAAAGTAATGAGATTTTTTTCCCCCAAACTATGAAAATTCATTTAGAACTGAATACAAAGTACAGACAGTAAATTCTGCTTTGAGACAGGAAAGAAAAATAACCAGAATCTCCTACAGAGTCCCCGATGGCTGAATGTGTGAAATTAATCACTGACAGGTGGAGACGACAATTCTCCATGCAGTGCTGAGCTTCCTATTCTCTGAATGACAGCCAGATAGAATAAGAGAGCCAAAGATAACAAGAGATGCTTTGCTGCATTAACTTTCTGATCACTAACCGTGCACCTGCAGCAAAAAGAGGTTTGCCCAAAACCTGAACTGGGTGTACGTCTTAAATATGTAAAATATGTATATATTAATTCTGTACTTGCATTTGCCTTGGAAGTCTTCCAAAGTGCTGTCACCATTTGTCACAGCCCTGGTCAAACTCCTTCCTCCGCAGCATTCACCACACTTGAATATTTGCTGCAGACACTGAATTCATGTGGGTTTGGCTCTCCTTTATTCTGTGGAGGTTCCTTGGTGTTCAACATCAAGCCTTATTTTGTGGTAATACCCTATACCACGAGCCCCCCTGCTTCAGCTCCCCTGTGCCCAGATGTTCTGCATCTTTGAGACTTTCTGTGAGTTCATTCACTATCGCACCCCAAAAATATGTCTCTGTGGGGTATTTGGGAAAAGGTGAGTGTGGAAGCATAACAAGGCATCAAATGAAACAATCTCACTTCAGAGTTTAAAAAAAATTAATCAAACGATGGAACTCATTGCCATGGTGTGGTCTGGATGCCAAACACAGCACTGCCATGCTTACCACTAGACAAAGTCAGGAGGCGAAAAAGCAGTCCCCCAGTGTGGGCTAAAAACAAGAAGAAAACAGTTGTTGATAAAGACTCTGAGTTGCAGATCACCAGAGATTGGCATAATAAACATACTGTATGTTCAAAAAACTTTTTCCTTAGTACTTAATATTGTCCTCTGTCAAAGCAGGATGCCAGCCTAGATAGTCTTTCACTCTGACTCAAAATAGCTATGTACTTGTGGTATAAAACTGCAGGGATTTTGCAGAGAAGTATCTAAAACATTTTTTCTGCTTCAAACAATACTGGCAACATAAGGATCTAGAAAATGACAAATACATCTAAAGCAAATGAGTCTTTCTTTGCCTCTCCACAGAAACCAAATGTCTCCTCTGTTGCAGAGAATGAAGAAAGATTTATTTTATTTAAACTTTCTGTTTTTCTCTCTCTTCTTACAGTGGTAGCTAAGAAAGTCTCCTTTGTATATACTGCAGCCTTTCACCAGAATAAAACCTCCCTCTTGAGCTCCAAATCAATGTCAGCTGAATTAAGTCCTCCAGCCACTAGTCTTCTAACCAACCCACTCTGAAGGGGGAGTTGCTATTTATGTTAGGGATGGGCTGAAGTGTATGGAACTGTGCCTGGGAACAGGTGAGCAGTCGACAGAGAGTTTGTGGATGAGGGTTAAAGGGAGAACAGCAATGGGAGATACTATTGTGGGGATCTGTTACAGACCGCTTGATCAAGAGGACTCTGTGGATGAAGTGTTCTATAGACAGATAGGAACAGCCTCATGCTCGCAGGCCCTTGTTCTCATGGGGGACTTCAACCACCCTGATATCTGTTGGAGGGATGGTATGGCCCAGCACAAGCAATCCAGGAAGTTCCTCGACTGTGTGGAAGACAGCTTCCTTCTGCAAGTAATAGAGGAGCCAACAAGGAGAGGTGCCATGCTTGACCTCATCCTCACCAACAGGGAAGGGCTGGTTGGAAATGTGACACTCCAGGGCAGCCTTGATTCCAGCGATCATGAGATGGTTGAATTTGAGATCCTCAGGACAGTGAGAAGAGCATGCAGCAAGCTCACTGCCCTGGACTTCAAGAGAGCAGACTTTGGCCTCTTCAGGAACCTGCTCAGTAAGTTTCCATGGGATATAGCCCTAGAGGGCAAGGGGGCCCAAGACTCTTGGTTGATATTCAAGGATCACTTGCTGCAAGCTCAAGAGCGATACATCCCTACTAGAAGGAAGTGCTGCAGGAGGGCCAGGAGACCTCCTTGGATGGATAAGGAGCTGCTGAGGAAATTTTGAAGGAAAAAGAGGCTTATAAAGGGTGGAAGCAAGGACAGGCAGCCTGGGAAGAATACAGGGATGTTGTCCGGGAAGCTAGGGATCAGGTTAGGAAAGCTAAGGCCCACTTAGAATTAAACTTGGCTAGGGATGTTAAGGATAACAGGAAGGGATTTGATAGGTACATTGCAAATAAAAAGCAGACTAGGGACAACATGGGCCCTCTCCAGAAGCTATCGGGAGAACTGGCTACCCTGGATTTGGAGAAGGCTGAGTTCTTAATGACTTCTTTGTCTCAGTCTTCACAGGAAAATGCTCTGACCATACCACCCAAGTCTTGGAAGGCAGACGCAGGGACAGTGAGAATGAAGACTCTGGGCCCACTGTAGGAGAGGATCTGATTCGAGACCATCTTAAGAATCTGAATGTATACAAGTCCATGGGACCTGATTAAATCCATCTGCAGGTCCTGAAGGAGCTGGCAAATGAAGTTTCTAAGCCACTGTCCATCATATTTGAAAAATCATGGCAGTCAGGTGAAGTTCCCGATGACTGGAAAAAGGGAACTATAAGCCCCATTTTCAAGAAGGGGAGAATGGATGAGCCAGAGAACTACAGACCAGTCAGTCTCACCTCTGTGCCTGGCAAAATCTTGGAGCGGATTCTCCTGGAAGGCATGCTGAGGCACATGAAAACCAACAAGGTGGTTGGTGACAGCCAGCATGGCTTCACTAAGGGGAAATCCTGCCTGACCTATCTGGTGGCCTTCTATGATGGGGCTACGGAACTGATGGAGAGGGTTAGTGCAGTTGATGTCATCTACCTGGGCTTGTGCAAAGCGTTTGACACTATCTCACATGTCATCCTTGTCTCTAAGTTAGAGAGACATCAATTTGGGTAGGTGAACCACTCGGTGGATAAAGAACTGGCTGGATGGCTGCACGCAAAGGGTTGTGGTCAATGGGTCAATGTCCAGCTGGAGACCAGTAACGAGTGATGTCCCTCAGGGATCTGTGTTGGGACCGGTCTTGTTCAACACCTTTGTCGGTGACATGGACAGTGGGATAGAGTGCGCCCTCAGCAAGTTTGCTGATGACACCAAGCTGTGTGGTTCGATTGACATGCTGGAGGGAAGGGATGCCATCCAGAGGGACCTTGACACACTTGTGAGGTGGGCTGATGTCAACCTGATGAAATTTAAGCATGCCAAGTGCAAGGTCCTCCACCTGGGTGGGAGCAATCCCAGGCACAGCTACAGGTTGGGCAGAGAAGAGATACAGAGCAGTCCTGCAGAGATGGACTTGGGGGTTTTGGTTGATGAGAAAATGAACATGAGCCAGCAGTGTGTGCTCACAGCCCAGAAAGCCAACTGTATCCTGGGTTGCATCAAAAGGAACGTGACCAGCAGGTCGAGGGAGGTGACCCTGCCCCTCTACTCTGCTCTTGTGAGACCTCACTTGAAGTATTGTGTGCAGTTCTGGTGTCCTCAACATCAAAAGGACATGGAACTGTTGGAACAAGTGCAGAGGAGGGCCACGAGGATGATCAGGGGACTGGAGCACCTCCCATATGAAGATAGGCTGAGAAAGTTGGGGCTGTTCAGCCTGGAGAACAAAAGGCTGCGTGGAGACCTCATAGCAGCCTTCCAATATCTGAAGGGGGGCTATAGGGATGCTGGGGAGGGACTCTTCATGAGGAACTGTAGTGAGAGGACAAGGGGTAATGGGTTCACACTTCAACAGGGGAAGTTTAGATTGGATATGAGGAAGAAATTTTTTACTGTGGTGGTGGTGAGGCACTGGAATGGGTTACCCAGGGAAGTTGTGAATGCTCCATCGCTGGCGGTGTTCAAGGCTGGATTGGACATAGCCTTGGGTGGCATGGTTTAGTGGGAGGTATCCCTGCCCCTGGCAGGGGGGTTGGAACTAGATGATCTTGAGGTCCTTTCCAGCCCTAACTATTCTATGATTCTATGATTTACATAAAAGCAGGAGTGGCCATCCTTTTCTCTAACAGTGCTTCCTTCTGACCAATTGATCAACAAAACTGCTTTGGCATAAAGCAGACAAAGTTAACTGCAAGCTTAATTCCTCACACTGACACACATGTGATTTAAAGGAATAATGTCACCTGAATAAGGGTAGATCTTTGTAAGGTGAAGCGTGTCAAATGCTGGATGTACGCTATCTGTCCTGCACCTTAGAACAACAGATGCAGGATAAACATTGTAAACTGCAACTACCAGGCAAAAATATTGACAAATAGCAGGTATTTTTTCTAGATGGGATTTAGGTTTCTGCACACGCTGTTAAACATTTCTGGAGTTTTGTATTTCATTTTTCTTTGTCACAGGTATATTTAAACATACATATGAAAAATTACAATATTTGAAAGTCACACAGGACATGCAAGATTAATTTAAAAAGCACTCTTCTATAAGCACATTTACTTACTGAATTTCTTATCCAGATTTTAAAGTACAGCTCTGTGTTCCATGTCACTCAAATGGCAGTTTTTAAAATCACTGCTAACACCTTCAGAAGCTGATAAGCTTGTTTCAGTGCTGTCAGCTAAGTCCCCATACCTTTATCTTGAGTTTTCATATGCTACAAAGTTTCATGACTGCTTACCTCATACTCGCTAGAAATATTTCAACATTTGCTGCACTTCAATCAAAAAAATCTTTGAGGATCAATGCGTGTCCTAGGGCAGGATTAAGCCCCTGCTCAGTAGCGCACCAAATTAGTCTTTCTGGTCGCTTGATTGCTTTAATCTCTGTTTAAAAAAAACAAAGCTCACATCTGTAAGGATGTGAATTTCTTTTATAAATAGGAACTAAATGCCAAGACTACAGGCAGTACACAACCTCTTCTCTAAAGCATGTTGCCGCCTCTATTCTGAGGTCTGGCTATTCTGGTTGCCTCACAGTTGTTTATTTGCAAAGCAGAACCAGGTTTACTATTTACGATATAGTGATTAAAAGGATATTTGCAGTTCATTCCTGCATCCAGTCTTACTGCTGTACACGCTGCTGTTGCCCTAGCCGTGGTGTAATTAGTCTGGCTTTCCTGTCAGCGAGGGGAGCTTGTGTGGCTGAGAACACGACTGCCACATGCTACTGCTGCTTTATCAAAGAGCCGTGCCTGTAAAATAATGTCTTCTAAAAGCTGGGATGAATTTCCCGCTTTTTCATGTGGGAGCAGAAGAAAGCAGACGTAAATCAGAACTTCCCATTACTACAACGGTGAGCCATGGCAGGCAGAAACTGAAGCACTACACAGGTCCAGCCAGGTCTTTGGTTGCTACACATTTTTACTGTTTCATTTACTTCAGAAAAGGCCATTCTCCTCAGTTGAGGACCTGGCCCTTGTCAGGGTCTTTAAAATTTTGAAGAATATTTTTTTATAAATAAATAGATTTTCTGCAAGCCCTTTTCCTTTAGATAAGGATTTTTTTTTTTTCATAGTATACATTTCAAGAATGAACAGTGGTTGAAATCCTTATTATGTATTATTTTTTCTTTGCCTGTTGGTTTGTTCTTTATTCAGCAATGTTTCAGTATGACATTTTTCATGCAAGTCAGTTCCTGCCTGCACTTGGAGCTGCCGCACCTTGAGCAGTGACAAATTTTAGACTGATTAATGCTGCACACAGTTAGTGGAACATCCAGTTCCTACAGACACCAACGTGACTGCAACAGTAATAGGATCTGATGGATGTCTATCCTGCCCTGAAAAGCATCATGGTCCACAGTGACTGTTTTCATTAGATAATTATTATTTTTTAATTTGGATACAATAAAGTGCTTCTCTATATTCTGGCCTAATATTGTTAAATCTTCATGCTGTCCACAATGCTTGGTGTGCTTCCCTCCATAAACTGAACAAAGCGGCTGTGGTCTCTTGCCAGACTCAGATTTATTGGGGTATGGATTACACATATTAAACACAGTCATCAGGCCACAAAGGTTCCATCACAATCTGCCTACAAGCTAACATCATTAAGAGGCAGACTTCATATATCTTCATGACTGATATGCTGATCTTTCCCACTCCATTGACTAATGAATTGACACACACAGTGTTCTTCAGCATTAGTGTGCATCCCTTTGATTTACAGCACTAAAACAGGTGGCTGTAAGCACCCAGATGCTGATGAATTCCAGACAGCACTCGCACCTGGCTAACCAGGACACTTCCCTCTGAGAAGAACAATGATTGCATCCCAGAATCGTACATAATAAAAGTGGTGGGCCTCACTGTGTCTGCATTTTCACCTCTACAATGCCATCAGACTGCTTGTCTTCCTGAGCCAAATCCCTAGCTGCTATAAATCAGGGCACATCGATTTACATCAACTGTTCTCTGAGCAGCTTGTCTGAGCCTTTTGGTTTGTCTGCTTTAAAGATACATTTTGGACCAACTCAGCGTTGCTTGCTCCCAAGATTAGTCAGTACCAGGGAAAAGAGGTCAAGAGAAAACCAGTGGATTTCTGCCCATGATGAGTATCAGCCCTACCAGTCTGCAGTTTTTGTGGGAAAGCAGTGGTCACTGGCCTAATACTGCCCCTGCAAACAGAGGGGAGGGATTAGGTTGTGGAAAGAATGGGAGTGAAAGGAGATTTGGCCTAGAGCTTTTGTTTGTTGGACTCATTTACTGGCTACAGGTTCATATTTTGCTAGCAGCCTTGTATTTATGTTTCTACAGCACAGTTCTAATGACTGACATGAAATACAGACTAATTTTGACCCCTTGGAAACTGCCATCACACAGAAGAGTCATCTCTCAGTTTACTATTAAATTCATCTGATGAAACAAAAGAGTCATCCCAGGTATCATCCAGTCTGTGAGCGCAGCGATGCAGGAGCATTTGCTTGGATATGTCCTGCATGAAAAACTGAGCATCATTTGCATTGGCATTTTGTAGTACACTGAAAAAAAAAAAAAAAGGGCCAGTAAAAAGTTTGCCAAAGTTAAGATAGGCAATACTTATTTTATGTAGCAAATAAATCAGAATTTTAAGAAGTCTGATAACAAGGCTACCACTAAATCATCCAGATCTTCCCACAAAGAGATATTTTCCAGCCTCTGACACATTTCAATGATGACTGAAATATCTGACTCTTTGTAGAGTCTTGGTTTGTTTGTTTTTTTTAATTTTGAGATGCCTCATATATTTATACAGATTTCATGTCAGTAACATTTCATGATTTACACCTGTTTAACCAGAGGGTTTGGAGACACAGGCAAGTTTCTTCCTGCTGCTCATGGAAAAATGGCATGCAAAAAATAATTTTAAACAGACCTGACCAGACAGTCTAATGAACAGGATAGGAAAAAAGCAGTTCTTCCTTTTAGCTCACTTGCTAAGATGGTCACCTCACTTAAAAGCTCATAAGACTCATCACATGACTAATATAGCTACTCACCATTTTCAAATAAGTAGTGGGAGTTTTGTCGTTGAAAACAGAATGCGGTTCTCCTGAGTAGAGAGAAATGTTAACATTAAGGGAAGTCAATTCCATATCACTTTTAAGTGAACAGGCCCAGAATTTCC
The DNA here is from genome assembly GCA_028858755.1 of Ara ararauna. Taxonomy (NCBI): domain Eukaryota; kingdom Metazoa; phylum Chordata; class Aves; order Psittaciformes; family Psittacidae; genus Ara; species Ara ararauna. The sequence goes on along the minus strand of CM054377.1, from coordinate 47,617,241 downwards.
TTGAAAATACAGGGAAACAAAGCAGAAGAGAACCTAGGTGGTAAATAGAAACTGGTTGTTAAGGTTTGTAGTTGGCAAAAGTTGAACCTGGAGAATGGAGGAAAAAAATCAAATACATAGTTATATCACAGAGGAGATTGTTATGCTACTTGCAATGAAAATTAGATTGTTTTTCAAAGCTGCTAGATATGAATGTAAGCTGCTTCTGGGCATCTTTATGCGACTGCTACTGGCAAAGCAAATAAGGTATTTTGATACTGTTCTTAACAGCATTATAGGGATAAAATGTGTCACAGAGTGACAATGTCATATACAGCACTATAGCACCAATTATATAAAGAGTAGAAAAATCTTTCCTTTTAATATCTGTCTCATATTGTCCCTCATTGTTGATAGCCCATACTTATCATACTGAACTCAGTAATGGAAAGAAGTGTTTTTAAAAGCTAGGTAAATTATAACTCAAATTTCTAAGGGGTGCTGAACACATTTCTTCAGATAATCTTCACAGAGATAACTGAGGGAAAAGCGGCTGACTTAGGGCCAGAGCTGAATTTCGCCATGAAGAAAAAACAAGCAGCTCAGGAGCTATGTGGGAGTATGTTGCACTGCCTGGAATGAAAAGATGACCTGGGGGGTGTGAGAAGAGGAGAAGACACAAAAATGGGTGTGAGGCACCCGGGAGGAAGACCTGTTTTTACACAGTGCTAGGAGGAAGATTTGCTCAATGCCTGAATCAGGTGTGATGGGGGATCAACTTACAGGAGAGTCTGTGGAAGGCAAAAGAGCACACATGACAAAACAAGCCAGACTATGTACCCACTCACTGAAGGGGATGGTTGAAAGAAAAACACCCCTTTCCTCTCTTGGACAGCAACTATAGTGGGTTCCTCAAAAAAAGAGCAGCAGGGGAGAGACTTGCAGACATTCACCAGCAGGACCTCATCCCCACAGGACCAGCCTACATATACCCTTTCATGGCAGGAGTCCATGTCTGGTTCCTGTGCAGAGATCTGCTCAGAGAAAAGAACCAGGGAGCCTTGTGGGAAACAGTTCCCTAAAGAGTGGAAGGAGAGAACACAACAAGAAGATGATTTCCTGAAATAAGAAGTCTTTTCATTTAAACAAATTCCCACCAGACACCAGTCTTTTTATCTTGTTAGTGTTTGCACTTGGCTTGTGGGAGTCTTGCTGCCTTTGTTTCTAGAAACCGTCATGTGCTCAAGATGCTGCGAAAGACTACATGAATTTTTACTGAAAACTCCTTTGCTGGGTGTCATTAAACTATCTTGAATTTTCCATCTCCTGATGTTCATCTTGCCCTGAAAAGTTCCACTCCAAAAGAAATATTCTGTTCTGTCCTACCCCAGATCTGAAGTAGGTATTGCAGTAAAGAAGAGTATAGCTCAATTTGTCAGTTCCGAGCTGGAAAGCAAAAAGTGGATATATGTAATATTGCTTAAACTGTGATTACCCTCATGTGCACAACAACTTCCCCATCTCTTTGGAAGGTATAGGAACTCCTTCATGAAAGAACACCCCAACAAACCAGCTCCATGAGAGCTGGTGAAGACTACCAAGTCAGCAAAAGTCAGCAAAAGAAACCAACAAGTCTTAAAAAGCTATTCTTGCCATGAAACACAGGTTGGATTCGTTTGCGTAAACAAAGCTACAGAAGAAAATTCTGCTGGTCAAAATCTGTATACTGAAAGCACAGCAGAAAATTTTAAGCTCTGTTGAGTGTTGCATGAAATGTACAGTGTATATTAAAAATATCAAGCCACTTGTTTAAATACACCAATATCCTACATACAGTGCCCAGCAAAGAAGGGCTGGCCCTCCGCTGAGTGTCTCTGTAAAACTTACACAACTCTTTGTATCCCCAGCAACATCAAGCGTACACTTACTGTTACTTCTTCCTTCTCGTTAGCTGCAATTTAGAGATAGGAAGAGTATAAACTGCAGGCAAAGTTTGATCTGAGATGACAAGGATAATTTTTGGAAAAATGTTCCTCTACTTTTCCAGTTGTCAGATTTAATCTAAAGCAAGCACAGTATGTAGAGAGTAAACATAACATCCTCCTAATTATATTAAATTACCTCTCAGGAGCTGCTCTGCCCTCTTGTCAAAGGCCGGGACTGGTTTTTAATGATGAATATGAACCTCAGCGGGACATTCTATATCATCATTTAGTTCAGCAAATGTGGACCAGAGCAGTAGGATAGGTGCAATTGGATGCTGAAAAATAATTACCTTGGCCTTACCATTAAAAATTTCTTTCTTGTATCCCCTTGTGATCTATGAACAAATTACTTTATTAGGAAATCATTAGAGCTCAATTTGTCTCTATATACAACAGACATCAATATTCATTTCTCATAATGGAATGACACATTCTTGCCATAAATTTGTATAACTGCATAGCCAGTTATCAGTTTGGAGTCATTACCAATCCTAAAAAAAGACTGTTTTTACATAGTAAGATGTTTTACTTATGCACGAGCTTCCAGCAGAAAACTGGGCAATATGAACTTTATTGTTAGGCTATTAGCTCAGATAATCTTTGTGGTTTTATGCCCCACTGCATAGAGAAAATTTTTATGTGGCTGATCTCTTTGTGCTACTGGAATATCCAAGTTTGGCAGGAGCAAAATAGCTCCTCAAATAAATCATACTATTATGAGTACGCTACTATAATCAAGGCCCTGAGAGCATCCCACTCAGGGCATTGATGTCAGCTCTCAGATTATGCAGGGCAGTGGGGAGGCATCCCCAGAGATGCCCTACATGCAGACCCTGGCCACGGCTGACCATTGGTCAACTTAGCAATTGGAGCTATTGGTCCTTACTCCGTCATGATAGTGAACTCAGGGCCCCTTGGTGGCCCCATATGGCGACACGGTATAATTTCAAGTCATATCAACCAGTTAGCTGATTTGTTGACCGTTAAAATTTACAGAACAGATGTGAAGAGGAAAGGAGACTATCAGTCAGACCCCTGGTCACCTAGTGTTACAAATTACCTTCACAAAGTTCAGCCTTTGCTTTCACGCAAATGCAGGTTCTCACTGAAGACTGTCATTGCAGGACTGAGTAAAATGACAAGCTCCAGTTAATTTCCTGTAGTGGCAGTTAGATAGTCACTTACTGTTGAAATGTGCCAATATGTAATGGTTGCCATCTCGGTACTTCCCTGAACATCATACATGCCCATAAAAGTACTCCTTATACTGGGGCTCTGTTCTGGGTTCAGCAGTAGCAGTCATTTTTTTCCTTCTTGGTAGCTGGTGCAGTGCTGTGTTTTTGACTTTCGGCCTGGGAACAACGCTGATAACACCAGTGTTTTCAGTTACTGCATAGTAATGTTTGGTCTGACCAAGGACTTTCTGAGTCTCATGCTTTGCCAGGGAGGAGGGGAAGGCAGGAGGAAGCAGAGACAGGACACCTGACCCAAAGTAGCCAAAGAGGTATTCCATACCATAGCACGTCATGCTCAGCATATAAACTGGGGGCAGTTACCCGGAAGGGTTGCGTGCACTGCTGGGTCGGGCTTGGTATCGGTCATGGGTGGTGAGCAGTTGTATTCTCTTCCCTTGTATTTCCCTTATTATTGTTATTATTGGTGGTAGCAGCAGTGGTTTGTGTTATACCTTAGCTACTGGACTGGTCTTATCTCAATCCGTGGGAGTTACATTTTTTCGATTCTCCTCCCCATCCCTCCGGGAGCGGGGAGGAAGAAAGAGGGGGGCGTGAGTGAACGAACTGCGTGAGTTACGACTTAAACCACTACAGGTTTCTAAATTTCTATTTTTATGTGTGCAAGCAGTCCTCTGTCTTATTACACAGCAATTTTTCTAGATTTGGTATGCCACAAACATTTGAGAAAGATCTAAATGATTGTCTCTATCCAACAATAGACCACAGAGTTTGTGGCTGTTTCAGAAAAAAGACAATAGTGGATTTTTCAAAAATATTGCCTTAGAACCTGAGAAGGAGTAAGAGCATTCTCAGCTTACTTACTGTAAGTTCCCTTTCAACAGGTACCTATAAGCAAGCATCTGTTTCCAGTTAAAAAGTTGCCAGTCTAGAATCATGCTTGTCCCATTGTCAATACTCACAGTCACTGTGCACTCAAAGACTTCTTCAGTTGAATTCACTCCACCATTGCTCTGTATCACATGCTACCAGAGTCCCAACTTCTTCATTCATTACCCTTTTGAATCCCTCTGATGGTGGCCATGGGTGTCAAGGCAGTTCAAACCTCTGAGGAAATGTAGCACAAGTTGTGGCACTCAGCAGGAAGCAAAGGAAATGCCAGATTCTCTGCAAAGCCCTTGCAAGTACTTGATCTATGGCACTGAAGTTGTTAAAGCAGCAAGTAGAAAATAAGCATTTCAGGCCAACTCCTCACACAAAAGGAACAAAGCACTGTAGTCATCAATATAAGTAATATAAATCAACTGGATAGGTAGCTGGAAAATGACAACTACCTATATTATGAGACTTAAAAAGGAAAGACAAAATATAGGTGGATTTTCATCTTTTGGGTTCCTAAGGCTGTGTCTGATGGACCACAAGGTCTTGCTAGACTTAATGGGCCAAATTCCTCCCTAGGATAGCTATTAAGTTCAATTGAGTACTGTCAGGATGCAAGAGAATTATGTATGCTACAGCAGTAGTTTGAGGCGCTCCTCTTTTAAAAGCTGTTATGTCATTGATGCTATGTTAGTCCAGAGCCAGGAAGCATATATTCAAAACTGCAGAAAGCAGCAGAAAGAACAGTGTAGAATGGAAACAAGCAGAGAATTGGTGTTCTCAGACAGCACAAACTGAATGGCTACGAAAGAGCTCAATTCTTTGCTTCCTTCAAACTGCGTCTTCCAATTATACTAATTCTTTTATCTTTACCTTGCCTGTCTGACACCAGCCCCAAGTCAAATTCTGCCAGCATGTCTGGAACAGCGCTCAGGAAGGGACTCTGCTTTGCTCAGGGTGAAGTGTCTTTAAATGTCATTCTGTCTCTCTTTAAGTTACACAAATTTCTCTTGTTTTCTGATCACCTCCAGCTCCAAGTTCAGTCTGATAGACTGACAGCTATTCTTGAAGCTGACTATTACTCAGTGGTTTCACTCAAGGACCCCAAATGAAAAGGAACAGGTTTCCCTTTCAGCCTTGGAGAGTAATTTTCAAACCAAGGTACTCTGAAAGCATTCCAGTGAAGGCGATGACATTCCTATGCAGTGATTAAAGCCTCTACTAACAGTAGACTTTCTTGGACTTGGAATACAGGTTGGAAAACATTGCTCTAAAAGATTTACTGCCTTAAATGTACCTTATCTTTTGCTGACTCACAGCAAACAACCAAGAATACACACTTACAAAAAAACGTTAAATAAAACACGCTGTGTTCAAGATGACAAATACAGGATAAGTCATTGAGATTCTTACTGCAATCTTACTTTGTTTCTGACCTTGCTGAGAGGACAAAAAGAGATTCCTGTGTAACAGAAGATTTTGCAAATTAAGATTAAAATACAGTGACTTTGATTTTTCATAGGTCCACACTTCCTTTCGGTTTCACTTGTCTTTTTACCTTTTCTGTTTCAGCTTATGGTCCAACCAGATTAACAGTCTGGTCCTAGCAGTGAACACAAATATATAATAAAAGAAGAAAAAATAATTAGTACCCATGACACTCACCAGTGCACTGCTGATGGGTCAAGAATCACTTTCTTTTGCTTCGAACCTGGTTCTGACAAGTGCCATTTGTTGGCTGACAGAACAAGAGTACTGGAAAAGACAGTGGAGCATCAACACCATCCATGTCAGGATATTGTGGGTTTCTTGTATGTTTTCCTAGGCTGCTCAGTCACACTTTGCCTTTGTCCATTTTGAGGCACAAAAGCTATTTAGCTATTTTTTCATGGATCAGACATTCCCAAGATCTTGCTTTGTGCCCATTGTTTTACACATAATGCTAGAGAGGTTCCCCACCTCCCCAAAGTGCATTACTCTAAGTTTATATAAACTGAATTTCAGCTTCATTTTGTTATCATATACATTAGTAAGTGGTACAGCCCAGTAAAACCATATTTTAAAATTACTCAATTTTTGGGAGAAATTTGACACAATTTAGTTGATGTTGAGAATCCCACATTCACAGTAAATGCCTTTTGGGTGTGCAATTGAGCAAGGGCTTTAAACTGAAAAAGGGTAGTTAGGAAGAAATTTGTTACCATGAGGGTGGTGATGCACTGAAACAGGTTGCCCAGTGAAGCTGCAGATGCCCCATCCCTGGCAGTGTTCAAGGCCAGGTTGGATGGGGCAGTCTGGTCTAGTGGAACGTGTCCCTCTCCATGGCAGCGGGTTGGAATTTGCTGATCTTTAAGGTCCTTTCCAACCCAAACCATCCTGTGATTCTATGGTTCTATGAGTTTATGATTCTATGATTCTATGATTGTGGTAGGTTATTTGGGACTACATCTTCCAGCCCAGTTTTTCCTAAGCTGCAGTCTAGATTGTGCACTCAAAGACTTTTTGGCAATTCAAAACAAAGTGCAGTAACTCAGAATTATAAAATTTGCTTCAAAAATACATTCTTAATTAAAGTTAAAATACAAATGGGGTCACTCCCCCAGTAGATTCTCTCCGTATTACACTGAATAACTTCTTAGCATCAGTAAACTTTAGACTTTACTGCTCACTGTATTTTCAATGTTATTTGTAAATATATTGTATTTGAGAATGTACTCACAAATCAATCTCAGCCTAACACATAGATCCTCCTGTAAAGCAGATCCTTTCGATGGGTGAGTCAGCTTTATCTGCTAACCCTCTTGGAACTGAAATTGTTTGGGCCATGACTCATATTTGAAAGTGACAGTTTCAGCTGTTAGTCTGACAACTTTATATTAACTCTCTTGAGTTAGTCTTTTTGTTTTCTTACAGCATGTCAATCTATATCATTAATGAAAAATTGTCTAGGCACCTTAAACCTGTCCTGCCTTAAACTTTTTATAAGTACCAGCTATTTTTGAGTGCATTGTACACAAGATCTACAGACAGATGTAGAAATAGGGGAGATGTTTCTCACTATCTTTTTCTGGAAACTAACCCAGATCTGATCCCATTTATGTATCTGATCAGATTTGGCTAAAGTCCTTTTTATCCCACTCACGTAGACTGCTTTTCAGTTGGATGTGTTCTTTGCGGTAGCTTACTATTTATTTGGCAGAATAAAGAATTTAACCACTGTAGCAGAGATGAGGACATGAAAATTGGGAATCATTGGAAACAGCCCACCAAGAAGACCTCAGGACATCCTCATGTTTGCTACCATTTCTGAAAGTGCTTATCCACTCCCCAGCTAGTTGGTCCCCAGCCCATAATGTTGCAGGGGATTAGCCTGTTCAAGGGACAGGACCTTGCATTTGTCCTTGTTGAATTTCATGAGGTCCCTGTTGGCCCATTCCTCCAGCCTGTCTAAGTCCTTCTGAAAGGCAACTCTGCCATCGAGCACATTGACTGCACCCCCCAGTTTGGAAGGCAGATGTAGGGACAGTGAGAATGAAGACCCTGGGCCCACTGTAGGAGAGGATCAGGTTCGAGACCATCTTAAAAAGATGAACATGCACAAGTTCATGATGAAATCCATCCGTGGGTCTTGAAGGAACTGGCAAATGAAGTTGCTAAGTGACTGTCCATCATATTTGAAAAGTCATGGCAGTCAGGCGAAGTTCCTGATGACTGGAAAAAGGGAAATATAACCCCCATTTTCAAGAAGGGAAAAATGGATGAGCCGGGGAACTACAGACCAGTCAGTCTCACCTCTGTGCCTGGCAAAATCTTGGAGCGGATTCTCCTGGAAAGCATGCTAAAGCACATGAAAACCAACAAGGTGGTTGGTGACTGCCAGCATGGCTTCACTAAGGGGAAATCTTGCTGACCTATTTGGTGACCTTCTATGATGGGGCTACAGAACTGTTGGACAGGGGCAAAGCAGTCGATGACATCTCTCTGGACTTGTGCAAAGTGTTTGACACTGCCTCACATGACATCCTTGTCTTTAAATTGGAGAGACATCAATTTGATAGGTGGACCACTCGGTGGATAAAGAACTGGTTGGATGGCCACACACCAAGAGTTGTGGTCAATGGCTCAATGTCCAGTTGGAGACCAGTAACGAGTGATGTCCCTCAGGGATTGGTGCTGGGACCGGTCTTGTTCAACATCTTTGTTGGTGACATGGCCAGGGGGATTGAATGCACCGTCAGCAAGTTTGTTGATGACACCAAGCTGTGTGGTTTGGTTGATATGCAGGAGGGAAGGAATGCCATCCAGAGGGACCTTGACACGCTTGTGAGGTGGGCTGGTGCCAACCTGATGAAGTTTAACCATGGCAAGTGCAAGGTCCTACACTTGGGTGGGAGCAATCCCAGGCACAGCTACAGGTTGGGCACAGAAGAGCTTCAGGGAAGGCCTGAGGAGAAGGACTTGGGGATGTTGGTCAATGAAAAAATGAACATGAGCCATCAGTGTGCACGCCTGCAGCCCAGAAAGCCAACCATATCCTGGGCTGCATCAAAAGGAGCATGACCAGCAAGTCGAGGGAGGTGACCCTGCACCTCTACTCTGCTCTTGTGAGACCTCACTTGAAGTATTGTGTGCAGTTCTGGTGTCCTCAACATCAAAAGGACTTGGAACTGTTGGAACAAGTCCAAAGAGGGCCACGAGGATGATCAGGGGACTGGAGCACCTCCCGTATGAAGATAGGATGAGGAAAGTTGGGGCTGCTCAGCCTGGAGAAGAGAAGGCTGCATGGAGACCTCATAGCAGCCTTCCAGTATCTGAGGGGGGCCTATAGGGATGCTGGGGAGGGAGTCATCCTGAGGGACTGTAGTAGAGAGGACAAGGGGTAACGGGTTCAAACTTAAACAGGGGAAGTTTAGATTGGATGTGAGGAAGAAATTCTTTACTGTGGTGGTGGTGAGGCACTGTAATGGGTTGCCCAGGGAAATTGTGAATGCTCCATCGCTGGTGGTATTCAAGGCTGGATTGGACATAGTCTTGGGTGACATGGTTTAGTTGGAGGTATCCCTGCCCCTGGCAGGTGGGTTGGAACTAGATGATCTTAAGGTCCTTTCCAACCTTAACTATTCTATGATTCTGTGATCTGCAAACTTGGTGAGGGTGCACTGTATCCATGTCAATAATGAAAATATTAAACAGGAGTTTTCTCAGCATAGATCTCTGAGATACACCCTGCAGATATAGCACCAACTATGCAGCACTGTGTACTCTCGTACTGTGTATTTCAGTATAGTGCTGTGCTATAAGAAAAATAGTTGGTTTTTCTTTCATATCCAGATAGACATATTTGCAATCATGACAATTTATGCAAAAAGAAAAATAAAATTAGTATATGAATTTATGGCTGTAATGAATTAGATGTGGTGCTGGAATGATTTTTATTTAACAGAAAAGGTCATTCAAAAATGTTATCATAAAGCTCACTCAGGAGAACACTAAATTAACAATATTTATTTGTCCTTGTGTGTTTATATGAAGTCTGATGATAGGAACTATTAAATGCAAAATGTGGTTAGAAGGTGATAAATGTAAAAAGACACCAACGTCAGTATTAATAGAGCAGTAAAAATGTAGAAAATCAAGTTATTCTTATCCGTATTTTGACAAATATTTAACATTTGGGAAAGAAAAACAGAGAGAGGGAAAGAAGATGGTCATTTCAGGCTGCTGATTTCCAGGAAACACTAACATTGTAATTATGTATAATTTCATACAATTACTTACACATGTGCATGCATGCACAGTTTTTTTGTTATACAGAATGAAGAGACAGAGATGAGCCAATCTGGAGAAGAAAACAAGTTGAAAGCTGTGTATTCAACATGAATTGTGGAGTGTCCTGCGCTCTTTTTTTGACATGCAATGGTAAGAAACAACAGAAATCTACAGAAGGAAAGATGTTATAGAATTTCACACTCATTTATAGTTTTAAATGTAATTCAGTGAGGTATTAAAGCACGTTTCTAATGGGCTTTGACAGATAATCCTTGACAAATTTTGTTGCAGTGAGTACTCCTTTGTTGACTGTGTCACCTTTCCAATGAACAATGCCCCTGAATAGCAGAGTCTGGAAGAAAAGAACTGCTTCCAACACCTTAGTTGCTTCCCAAAACTCATCTTAGCCCAAATAAAGAGTCTAAGTAAATAGGTTTAAGCTGAAATGCAAGTCTGCAAGCTGGAGCTGTGAACAACATAGTGCAAGAAGGTATTGGCTTTGGTGCCTTTGACCATCAGATTGAGATGGTCCTGCCTGACTGCTTTGGCCTAATGACTTGCTGCTTTCTATGCTGCTCATCTGTGTTGTTGCAAATAGTACCCTAAAACGGTTCAAATTAAAACAAAAAAATGGGAAAAAGAGAAGAAAACCTTAGCTGCCTCGAAAGATATGTCCACCTCAAACCATAAATCATCTCTTTAGTAATTCTGATCATATACAAGATGAATAGTAGTAACGGGCACATACCAAAACATTGTCATTTACTCCTGCTATCACTGTATATGTACATCACATTTATTAGGATCCGGCTGATAAACAAAAAATACTACTAAATTACTAGTATCTACAACTAGATTACTAGCTAAAATTTTAGTTATGAAGGTAGGCTGATTTGAGCTGCTGTCTTTGCATGAAAAAGTCAATAGAGTAATTGGGAGCATTTTCTCATGCAACGAAGCATATCAGAAACAAGCCTTGTTTTGTATCTGTATTGAAGAAAAATAAGTCCAGTTCACCATTGAAAAGATGTTACAAAATGTGATTTCATTTTTGCACATGAAATGTTTCATATAGTTTTAGTATTATTTTGTAACAGAAAAAGAGTTCTTTTAAAAGTAAAATATTAATTTTTTATTTTGATGCCATGAAAATACCACATTCTGCCTTTGCTGCAACTAACTTCTGTGGAGTTTTTTTGTTTGGTTGCTTTGGGCTTTTTTTTCTCTATGCAACACTGTCAGGATTGGCCAAACTTCAAAAAAAACTTTGTTTTGATGCACAGCCTCTTAAGAACAGCTCAAGGCATCTATTTCTGGAGTAGCATTAACATATAGCCAGATTCAAGCCATAGCTAGAAAGGCGCAAACATATATATATATGCTGACTCAAGGTACAGGACAGGAAGTGAAGTAACTTTGGATGAATTCTTTACTTAGAATTAAATTCATGTATATGACTTCAGCAAACCAAGACTGCACTCTTAATCAATAATTTGAAGCAAGATCTTAGAGAAAACTCTGTGAAATGCTCTTTCTCAACTCCCATAGTACAAGTACAATGGTGAACATGTTCCTAACTGCTTTTGACACATTTTTACAATTTCATATGGATGATATGATATGAAGCTTACTCAGAATACTTGTTTTCCAAAGGGTTTCAAATGGTTTTGCAATGTTTCAGTAGCTCTCTACTAATGATGGAAATAAATTTCATTAGATGAGAATGATTAAGATTGGAGGTGTAGTTGCCCCTAATCAAATTATAACAAGGTGTTTTTTTTCTGGCAAGGCTACAGCCTAAAGCACTATATCCAGTTTGAGTATCACAGCTAGCAAGAATCGTTGTATAATAGTACAGAAAAAGTACAGACAGTTTGTGGGACAACATAAGACTAAGAAACATGACGCATTTGGAAAAGATTTGGGGTTGGCTAGTCTATGGAAAACAGAGGGAGAATGATGTGCTACCAAAGAGAAAGGTAATAACTATCCTCTAAGTCCACTGTGGGTAGTATAAGATGCAATAAACTTAACTTACAGCAATTTAATTGCAGGCATTTAATTGAGGAGATTTAGTTTAGACATTAGGAAATACATTCTTGTTAAGGAAGTAAGGTTCTAAAAGAATATGAGGACTGAAGTAGATTGTAGGTTGCACAATGTCTTGGAATATCTTTGGAGCAGGACAGATGGATGACTATCTGCAGTACTTCAGTCTTTGAAATGAATAGCTGGAGGTGAAGATCTTAGGTCCTTTCTGGAATGTGCTCTGTGGTTTATGACTCTGGCTACAATATACACTAGAGCAAAAGAGACACTGGAAAAGCAGATGAACACTCCCCTCCCTACCCCCCAAACGATCCACAAGGTAATTCCGTCCCCAAATCTTGCTAAGGATAGATGTTCATTTTCAAACACTGCTGTGTTGACACTCTCTTCTGTGTTTGATTTGATTTTTACAGATTGCTGTGTACAAATTCTATTAATCACAAGTGCTGAGAAAACACTTTAAAGCTGTTATGCACAAATACACCTTGAAAGTGAATAGAAAAATTCACAAGAATTGCTATTTACACCAGGAGACTGAATCATAGGACCAACTCAGCCTTTCAGAGAACAAAAAGCCTAGGGGAAGAGACAGCTACGTCTGACCACAAGGCATAAAGCAGCTTCATGAAGAGCTTATGGGACCCAACATGGGAGGGAGCTGTAATGTTTTTATGGACTGCTTACATACCAAAACAAACACGGTGGATAGATTTTTAAGGACTTAATGAATTAAATTTGTTCACTGTTTTGTGTCGTGGTTTAAGCTGTAAATCATGCAGCCCGTTCTCTCACTCACTCCCATCTCTTTCTTCCTCCCGCTCCCGGGTGGATGGGGAGGAGAATCAAAAGAATGCAACTCCCACAGGTTGAGATAAGGACAGTTTAGTAACTAAAGTATAACACAAGACCACTACTGCTACTACCAATAATAATAATGACAAGGCAAATACAAGGAAAGAATACAATCACTCACCAACTATACCCAGCCCGACCAAGCAGTGCACCCCCCACCCTTCCGGGTCTCTCCCCTCCTCTTTACATCCTGGGCATGACGTGCTGTGGCATGGAATACCTCTTTGGTCAGTTTGGGTCAGGTGTCCTGTTTCTCCTTCCTCCTGGCTTCCCCTCCTCCCTGGCAGGGCATGAGGCTCAGAAAGTCCTTGGTCAGACCAAAATATTACCAAGCAGTAACTGAAAACACTGGTGTTATCAGCACTGTTCCCAGGCCCAAAATCAAAAACACAGAGCTGCACCAGCTACCAAGAAGGAGAAAAATGACTGCTGCTGCTGAACCCATGACATTTTGTCTTTCAGTTTGTCAGCTATCCCTCAGTGTTAGTGTCTACTTTAACTCGGAAAATATTGCTAGTTAGAGGAAGGGGAGACAGTTTTATTGAGGCTAGATAATTGAGTCTGTTGGAAGGAATGTAACATGGAGATCTTTCTCAAAGTCCTGACTTCAAGTTTCTTTTCTTTCTGGTCACCTGTAATGAAACCTGAGAGCAATGACTTCAGTTACTGTGCAACAAAGGACACCCTGGGAAATTCAGCATAACAAAATGTGGACCAGGCTGTGGTGGAGGTGATGGGGTCCATATCTGTTAAAAGAACCTCAGAACCTAAAAAGCACAAGAAAACACTCTGCCTTCAGAAGGCAGCAATCCTGCTGCGGCTGCTGCCTGAAATTTGGTGGGGTGGGTGTCTCCTCCCCCACTCTCTGCCATCTGCTAGACAGCTTCTCTTTCTTGCTCTTGCCCCAGAGCTGATTGACAGGCAATTGGCAACAGACATAGAAAAGCAACTGACTGATGAAAATTTGCTGCTTTGCTATTTCTCATTGCCTTTGACAACAGGGAGAGAACATGCATTTATGAGCATGCATTGTTATTTGCAGAACAGAAAGACTCCATTGGCATCTGCTACGCCTCTGAGCAGGTGCTGATTACTGTCCTACTTACAAAGATTTGTAATTCAGCTACTATTCCAGAGAGCCCTTCATGAACAAGAACCAATTTTCAGTTGGGACACTGCTTGCAGAATGCTTCATATGTTGAACTTGGTTTGCTTTTTACCATACCGTTACTTCATTGTGACTTATTCTAACATAAATACGAAAAGAACTGAGAATCAGGTTTGTCACAACTGGTGATCTGAAGGCTTGAACAGTCAGTTAAGAAAGCTACTCTATTCAGTAACCTAGAAGCACAAGAAAAATAGTCCAATGTGCAGAAGACCATCACCTTCTGGTCTCAGCAAAACGAATAAGCCATTTGACTGATGTCCCTTGAGGATAGGCACAAGAGCTGCTCTCCAATCTCAGGTTCCTTGTTGTTATGATTGCAGAGAAATGCTGCCAGGAGACAAGTTTTCTTAGGCACCTCTTGTGCTTGCACCCATTTGCTAGGTCTCTAAGGCTCTAACCATTACATTTTGCAGAACATTTATCACTGCCTTTGGTGAGCAGGAGGAAGAGTACCTGAGCCAGAGGAGAGTTATGTGAAGTAGTAGTTTGAGGAAATTTCATATGCTACTTCATTTATTCAAGGGGATGTGTATACTACCTCCTAAGAAGTAGTAAAAGATAGGAGCAATTTGTATTTTTAGTCTGATGTGACTCATACACTTCACTTCAAAAAAGACCTTTCCCTTTGTAAAGCATCCTGAAGTTCTCTGTTTTCAGAAAAATACCACATTTTCAAAATTCTCATGGAGTGAAACTTGTGTCCTAGACATTGGTCTAATGCATCTGGAATGAAGGACATGTATTTTCCTCACTCATATAGTACCTTTTAATCTTTCTCACCACATGCATTTTCAACAGGGATTTTCCACAAGGTTTATCTTGTCTGGTGCTGCCTGTATTGTCCTTACTATCAATACTAAATAATGTCATTACGGTGTTAGAAGAAAGAAAAAAAAATAAAAAGAATTCCCAAGAAGGAAAAAGACATTTAGAAAGGTTAGTGTAACATCCGCTCCTAAGGACATGCCTGCAGCGGGGTGCCTTGCTTATTGTTCTTAAAAACAGAATACGTATGCATGAGTGTGAGAGGGGAAGGTAGAGGGAAATAAACACCTTTCAGTGCCCTAACTTGGGGGCTTTGGTTGGCCTCCAGGGTGCTCAATGATAATGGATGTGTCAGTCAGAAACACTTTGCAATTAGCTCATATTGCAGCCTCAAAACTCTTTGAGGAGTCTTTTCTCACTGCAAAGATCTCACTCATTTTGTGGTATCCAATTGCCACATAGGATTTTGAGCAGGATGGAAGGCGACTTTGCTCATTGGAAGGGGTCAGTCCTGAGCACAGGCTGAACTATGTGGCTCTCAGGAGACAATTTTAGAGCAAGACACAATGACCACCTTACATAGCTTTACATCATAGATTTTTATGTACACAACAGTCCTAGAGGCAGTTTGAAATCTATGTGGAGACCACAGTTAGCACAATCTCTGAATTATTATTCTGCTTGTTTTGCTCATTAAGATTATACCTTAGTGACTCAGCTCATTATTATAGCATGTGGGCAAAACAACTTATGTTGTGCCAAAGAAACAAGCACTTCCCTCAACATAAAAAGAAAATTAGTTTTGCAACACTGATGGAGACAACTGATGAACCATTCTTCTGCAACATTTGCAATTTGCAGAACCACAAGCTGGCACTACTCCATGTAATGATCATTTGCTATATGGTATACACTATGAAAAAAATTGTAAAAGCAGCAAGTCTTCACTTTCTCCATAGGTGATATGAAAAGAAAAAAATTAATAGGTGAATTTGTTTATATCGTACATGTTTCTGCAGAATGACACTGGTGATTACTGAGTTATTTCAGTTAGCTTTGCCTATACAGATACACAGCTAAGATTCAGCACTTATTTGAATCTTCTTCTAATAAAACAAAGCACCACTTCCACTTTTAGAGTTGCCATTAAAATATCTCCTCTGGACATGACTACTTTAGTTTTGGTTCCCTGTGCCATTACCTGAAGTACTAATGGGTGCCATGGAGGGCATAACAAACTCATACCACACATCATCATAACAAGCTGACACAAGATAGCATTGAATAAAAGACCTTTTCAAACCTGATACCTCCCAAGACACCCACTAACAGCTGAGATAGTGGAGATTTAATCTGATGTAAAAAGCAATTGTACAGAAACTGGCTTGTGTGTGTGTCTGTGTGCATGCGCAGTGCTATGAGATGCCACAAACATCTA
Organism: Ara ararauna; assembly: GCA_028858755.1. NCBI lineage: Eukaryota > Metazoa > Chordata > Aves > Psittaciformes > Psittacidae > Ara > Ara ararauna. Next base: position 47,601,161 of record CM054377.1, on the reverse strand, counting down.
TTTTATAACTCAGCCATAAACATTTGCTCCAGGCAAAATACAACACACAGTGTTCCATCTAGAGAGCAATCTTTGTTTAAACAAATTAAAAAATATCAATTTGCTCTTTTTCAAACGTATAAGTGCCAATATTTCCTGTTTCCCTCTTCTACCACCCACCCACTCCGCTCTGCACGCAGCTCAGTAGGGATTTGATTTATTGGAATTAATTTGGTAAATTATTAGTTCATAACACAGAGTAATAGCTTTGCTATTCTTTTTGGGAAGTGGTAGAAGTAGAGTTGTCAGAAAAGAAAAATACCTAATGTTAAGGCAGAGTACCTGCCTGTGACTTTACAGGTTTTCCTAAGACTGTGGGATCACCCCCTCTTTGTCCCTGAACAGAGAGGCACAGCTTAATTACTGCCAGGAAAATTCTCCCTTGATCCTGGAAATGTCATGGCAGCAAATTGACCCCAGCAGCTTAGGATTTCCAACTCCTTGCACTTACAAATTTCTCTTGATTTGCAATGTTAGCATATTTGGATTTGTTAACTCTGAAAGATCAGAATTATCTCAGGAAACTTACATTTTCCTGTCTTTTCTTCAAACACTGGATACAAAACAAGCTGCATTACAGCAAGAAAAATTGGAAACAGAATAACAACAGAAGGTCACAAAACAAAGAAAAGGCAGGGTCGGAAATCCCCTTGATGAAAACCCCCTGAACCTTGCTGGTAGCTGGGATGAGGCTTTGGCAGTAGAAAACAGAAAGCAGCCTCTGTCCTACCAAAATCCCCAGCCCTGCCCCTGAAAATAGGATGCTGAGGCTTCACGGGAGCTGACAGTTCAGCTCACTAACTCTTTCGCTCCTATAGCAAGCAAGCAGTACTGTTAAAGACATGTAGATGAGCAATAAGCAGCATTCTGATGAGTAATTGAAAGTTCTGATTTGAACCAACCTGATGTAAGATAGGGTGGGAAGCCAGAAGCAAAAAAGGAATGAAGTTTTCCACCTTCATAAGCAGTGAGAGGTGAGTGAGACTCACTGACAGTGTACTCCTGACCTGAAAGAGCCACTGAGGGCCATCTCACTTTCAGTTCAGAGCTTTATGGTTCGCTGAGGGGTGTGGCTACTCACTGGGGTGCTTCATTTGTGGGACCTTCTGAATACTTCAGCATCAGTTTTCACCTTGGGAAGGATGCTGGTTCATTCAGATTTCTGAATGTACAGTTTTGTAAAGTTGAAATACTTGAAGTCCTTTGAATCTCAATCACAGAGACTAAAACTTTCTCCTGCTTCTCTTTTATTATCTCACATTTTCTAGTTTAAAATATCTTCAGAATGTGTAGGGTAAAATATGATCTGTGAGTCTCAGACATTTATTAAAGCCAGGGACGTTCCTCACAGAGTTTGTAAAACTTCTCTGAAGGGCATATCCTTTTGGGCAGTGGGACCTCTTTCCTGGGAGAGGCTCTGGCTTCCTCAGTAATAAACCCAGCATAAGGAACAACTCCTGTCAACATGCACACCTTCACACGCACCCCTGCCAGGGTCCAGCACTCAAAAGGGGACTTTCTGTGCTGTTGTCTCCATCTTATCCTCCACTGCCTTGCATTGTACAAGAAGGAGAGCATGAGGACCTGTATTGCTGATGGACTTCACGAACAAAACATTGGTAAAATGAAACATACTGTGAAGCCTGCAAACACTGATACAGATGATGGACAGGAAACTTCAGAGACGTTGCCTTTATTATAGTCTTTGAGTTTTTGCTGATCATAATCAGTTTCATAGTCTGACTGCAACTAGAAAGGGATTATTTCTTTTTCTTGGAATTTAAGGATGAGTATATTTGTTCAGAAGAGAGATCAGACAAAATTAGAACATGCTACTAGGGCATAATATATTCACAGTAATTGCAAACTAGTGTTCCTTAATTCTTCAGACACCATCATCTGTAAATACTCTGATCTTTTCATAGTTAGCTCATTTGTGCTTTTGTCCTTATTGAATTATGTGTTGTCTTTTCTTTCATGCTGTCTCCTGAGGGAAAACTCTTTTAAATCTTTTTGGTTTAATTCCCTTAATTGGCATATTGTCTGGTCTTATGTTTCCCCTCCTGGGCCTTGAACTTATGTTCCTTTAGTTCTTAAACTCCTTAGCTATATTTCTGCAGCTTTGACTGACAACTTGCTTGATCAGAGGACAAAGCATGTGCTTTCTTATCTTTTACTTTCAGGCTAGTGTTTAACAATGTAGTCAGTTTATCAGTCAATTTGTTAATCCAGGGTGAGAGTTCTCTATTCTTGAAGTCATTACAAAAATCAATAATCAATTCATTTATTCTAGGCTACATTAAATTATTATTAACTATAATAATTAGATTTAAATAATTTAAAGGTCCTCAAGCCTTTACTGATTTATGGATAGTTCTTTTGCATTTTGCTAGCAACTTGCAAGTTTTGAATCCTTTTTCAGTTGCACTAATGAAGACAGCAATTAAATCATACAGCCTTTTCTGTATGAAAATCAGAGGGTGAAAGCTTTGTTTTCAGCGTCATAACTTCTTCCGCTATAGTAGCAGAATGAGTGTGCAGGAAGTATGCAGCATGAAGGAGAAAAGAAGCAGTTTTGCTGAAGCATTATTTTAATAACAATAAAAATGGTTTGAAAACTGTATCGCTGATACTACTCCTAGTCAATATGTTTTATGGTCATAATAAACCGAATTAATGATACATTAAAATATTTGCTTCTGGTTTTCTGGTTTTGGGTTTTTTTTTTGTTTGTTTTTTTTTTTTTTTGGTGAGTTTTTTTTTGTTGGTTGTTTTTTTTTTTTGTTGTTGTTACAGGACACACAAACCCCATGTCTTAACTTCTCTGTAAGTTACTCACAGGAATTACATCAAACTATACTCTTGAGTATATCTTGTATGCCATCAACCAAATGAAAGAAAAACAGGACAGAAATATATGAAAAGCAGTGATAAGGTTAACCAAAAGCAGAATGATCACATCCTTTTAAAATGTGTTCACCCTGGTCTCTCTTATATCAACACATCCCTGATCTTGACCAAAGTACAAAGTGCAGTTTTCAAGGGTGAGTGGAACTGGTTCTGTAAAAGCTTTCCTTAGGACCCAGAGGAAGATCCTGATAGGAAAGCCAGCAGTGCTCTAAACATCATGGAAACTTGTTTTGTATTTGCTCCTTGTTATAGAGCAAGACTGACAAATGCTTATATATGTATATAAATACTTGAAGAAGCAACAGCTGTGTAAGTTCTAAAGAAGCCAACCCAGTGAGAGCATGGCTCACAGTAATAATGACCTCTCATTTAATCAGCAAAGATCACATTCAGATCTTTCCTCAGGCAAGCTCTTGTTCAAGCCAAGGCCTGAGAAAAAGGTGACTAAAAATCCATGTAAACTGCTGACAGTGTAAATAACTATTGGACAACTTCAAAGAGGATTTTGCTATTATAAGACTTCAGGGTATGGCCCATAGCTATATGCATCCATTCAAACTTAATGAAAAAGAAGTTGAATACTTCACCATGTTTCACTTTAGAGGTGTTTGGATGTTGGAAGCGGCATAAGACCCACCTGGCTTAGCTTGTGCGTATGTTTGTTCACAATGCCTAGATGGCAGCAACTAGATTAGAAACAGTAGATATCCTGAGGAGCATATAAGCTGCTCAAGCCTTGTCAGAATTTCTGCGTTTAACTTGGATCCTATAATGACACAACCTAAATAAATGATCACAAGCACTGTTGCTTAGCCTAATACAAAGGGAACTTTAACACATTCTTTTCAGCCATATTCTTCTTACCTAACCTTCTGAAAATACAAATTCATAACTTTTTAGGTATGCCTGTGGGCATATGGGATATTGCCAGTATTAAATGAGGGAGTCAGCCGACCTGCAGAAATTAATCTAGTTTCTGCTCCAGAACTACTTCAAGGTAAAAGCACATATCTTTCAAACCATAGTTTGAAACTTGAAGGAAGAGACATCCTGGCTCTTTGCATCTGTATCATCCTTGTTACTGTGGGCAACATTTGCCTTAAATATTCATAAGCCTCATTATGAAACTTGTCCAAGTTTTTCATCTGTACTACACCTCCTAGAAGGCTCAGTCTGAGTTTCAGTGCTCTGCTCTTTACAGACCTTCTCATTTCTGCTCTGAATACATTTGTTGTCACTTTGCTTGTGCTCGTGAGGACATATCAAGTTAAGTCTATCTTTTTTCATTATGGTTTAAAAGAGCATTTCCTATGGGTATTTGTTATTCGCATATGATTGGACAGAAGGACTAGCTGAGTGAGAGGGTAGAACTGAAGTTTACTGTAAGCCTTCCCATGGAACCTGCACCTGCATAGAATTTTAAGAGAGATTTAGCATTTCTTTACTCTCAAACCTCAATATTGTGTCATAATATGGCATCTGTACATTTTCAGTTCTCAGCTTTGTGAGATATCCAGCTCCATGGGTGCAGGTTTCAGATAGCAGACAGCACTGCACCCTCACAAGTGTTGTGCTGATTTCACTGTCTTAAGATGTTAAGTTTATTTTACCTATATCTTCTGTGCTTGCTCCATGTTTTCCCCTGCTGTGTTTTAAGCCATCAGGTCAGCAGAGATGCCACAAGAGCTTAGTGAAGAATGGTGTGCAGGCAAGCAGTGACATTCCAGAGGGTGAATTTTTAGTGTGCCAAGAAAAACAGCACACAGCTTGTAACCGTAGCCAAGCATAATACAATTGCACACATCTGTTGGTATAGGCAATAGACAGCTCCTGTAACAAGAGTTTTCAAGATGGAGATCCATTTCAAGACTAGTGTTTCTTACACTACTGGGCCATGCTTTTAATATGTGTATGCTGCCAGGAAGGCTAAGAAAGGTACCATGTATATAATGCCCTTGAGCTTCCTAATGCCAGCCTTTTTGCCATAAATTAAGCAGTCAGTTACACTAATATTAGTGGCAGATTTCAGTGAACAAGAAATCTTCATATTCAAATAATCGACTAGATTGTACCTATCATGGATTTGACTATCCCAAATTTTTGGGTCACCTCCAACATCATTGCTTTGGGAAAATATTTAGTTATTAAAGTAACCAATATGGATAGAGCTTTTGTGAATGGCCCAGGTGCATTTACCAGGAACTGGAGACTTCAGTGTGGTGGTGTCCATGAAACCACATCTTTAAATCAAGTTGAACAAAAGCAACTGGGCAATTCAGGCCAGAAAGATAAATCAGCAGGCCACAGAAGATGCAGATGCCAGAAACAAGGCTGCATGCACTAAAATAGAAAAATCAAAAGCTCTACTCTCCCTGCCTCATGAGAAGCTAAATCATTTGGAGAACAAAAAACCTAGAGAATTTGCTACTGGTTTTTAGGTGAACAATTGTACAATCGCCAGTGATCTTTTTTCAGAGCAACACCCACACAAGCCAAAACAGCAAAGCAAGCAAAGATTTAGCTCGTGCGACTCACACAGAGGGCAGAAAGCTGGGCTATAAGGAGCTCTATACTACTGCCATTAAAAGATGTGTTATTTTGAAAGAAATAGTCCAATAGATGCAGCTCTAGTTTTAACCTATAATAGGGTAACAGTAGGATGGTATTTTGTACCTGTGCAGCTTACTTTCCTTCCTTCACCAGAAAAGGTACATGAGCCTCAAGATTTCTCTTAGTGACTGTAATGGTAACCTCTTGGTACTGGAGATTTTTATACCACTTGAACACCAGACGAGGGTCAACTAAATCACTGCAGCATTTCAACATGTTTCTGGCTCACTTGCTCAGCCATGGTCACACTGTGACTTTAGATGGTCCCATCTTTGCTTTGAGATATTTAAATTACATAAAACCTTAAAAAAGTTATCTCCATTATTCAGCTCTTCCATCTGAAAAAAGCCAAGGCTGTTCAGAAGTCAGCCTCAGCTACTCCTTCTTTGGTCATATAATCACATTCCTATTAAGACACCTTCAATTTTATATTTAACTTTCCATTGCTCAACTTCCCTTTGCAAGTTCTGTGAAGACTGAATTTGATTAAGGCAATTCATGTAATTAGCTTAGTGCATATCTAAGCTTCAAACACGTGGATAGGGCATGTAATAGTTGTTGCAAAAATTGATCCATTCCCTCTTATCTGAATCTAAATAATTTTAATAATATTTAAAAATTTTGAATACTAGTTCAAATTTCAGGGGTTCAGAGTTATATATAACTAATTGCTAAACATGCAGTGTAGCATGTTATTGGATGGTGCCTTCAGATTCAGAAGAAAAACATATTTTGGAGGAGAAAGGAAAAGAGGAATAGTAAAAAATTCAAGTTTATAAAGGCATCCTAAACCACAGTTCCTCACTTGTTCAACTAAACATTTTGAATAGGTGACATACTGCAATCTGTACATTCTTTTTGCAGAAAAGTTATTGGTGTTACTTCAAGGGTACCCAAAACTTCAATCAAATTGGATGTCTTTTTCACAACTATTGTCGTTACTTTGATGCTTTTCTTTCAACAAAAGTTGTCATGAAAATTTTTAGGCCTCCCATGTGGAACAACTACAGTATGACAAAATAAAAAAATCTGTAGTCCTCCTTGAGAAAGAGCCCTGAACTTAGGAGCCTGAATAGGCCAATACATGATAGATTGTAATTGCTTTTAAGTAGACAGTGTTATGGCCTCATATCAAGCAAGAGCTAATTACTAAGGGCATGAAAAGGGTGCTCTGGCACTAATGTATATTAATCACATATAGACTAATGTACACATTCTTAGATTAAAATGATATAACAATAAATTAGATTAATTCCCTTTCTGTTAGCTGGTCATTAAGTCTAGTCCCCAAAAATGCTAATATATATTTATTTGCTGGAACATTATGCTGTTTTATTATTTTATTAGTTATTACCTTTACTACATAAAGTCATCCTCCCTTTTAAAATGCCAGACCATATCAGGTAACATATGATGTTGGTAATAAAACCAATGAATACAAATAGGGGGCTGAAATTAATCTATTCTAAAAGTGTTAACATTTTCACTGCCTGTTTTTGTCATTAATGTTAAGGAAGTAAGAAGTATTGAATGAGAATGTCATAACCTTTAGCAGTGCGTAGCAAAACACCAAAAAGGTAAAAGATGCTCTTTGATCATCCTGTGGGGGCTGAGAGTCTCTGGATGATGATTAATAATTGTGAGACATTTAGAGGTAATTTTTCAAATTCTATCTAATTTAGCGTAATCTATAATACATAAGATTAAGAGCCAGTTCAGGCTGGTGCTTTCAATCCTTGCTCAAAGACAAAACTTTTAAAGAAAATATTTTAGATAAACCAGGACCAATGCCCTTTGGGTAGTACAAAGACTAAAGAATAGTTAGCTGCTTGGCGACCACCCACCGATCCAGGAACTACTAATCAAAGCAGGGACAAAAGTGTCTATTTTTAGATATAAGGAGTGTGCCCTCAGGATAACCATGAACACTGGCCACCAGGAGAATGAGCCCCAGCCACAGGGTATGGGTATTAAGTACTGGAATTTCCGTTTGAGGGGAGATGTGGCTTCAGCAGGTGTTTTACCTCCTCCAAGGTGCACTCTTAGAGCAGAAAAACTGCTGTTACCACCCTTTCTGAGCAAAATAATGTTTGACAGTGAGACTGGGTACAGACCACACTCCTAGTTGTTCCTAAGAGTAAAGTTCTTTAGCGCAGTTACAGCATTTTGGTCTGCATTTTTCTGATGAGCATCTAAGGGCTCTGAAAAATCATGCCTTTCATAGCCCAAATTGGCAGAGAACAGCAAACCAGGACTATTATGGTCATTAGTGAAGTATGCCACCACTAATAATTGTAACATTAGTAGTGCTTAAGGGTAAGATTTGTAATGATCGGAGAATTGATATATAAGAAACCAATGCTGTAAGATGTTGCAAACCATGGAGGTGTGGAATAGTCTGCGTTTCACTCAAAGGTGTTTAGCATACTGCAAGATCAGGACTTACCTCTTGCACCCGATGCTCAGTGGACTGAACCTGTGACTGCTGGACAAGTCTGTTCCAGAAACCGACCTGAAATAACCATGTCAGCAAAGCATTAGCAGAATAAAACTGCTTAAAAGCCCAGGTGTGCATCCACAATGTTGTTCTGTTCTGCGCTGTATGCTGGCATCAGCTCTTGATGACAATGACTTGCAACTGCTGCAGCATTTTATTAGAAGTTGTCAACATGCCTAAAGGTCCTGAAGGTGTGCAAAATAAAATCCTGTGGAAAGTAAAAAGAGATTACCTCAGTCCATAAACTTGAATTTGAAATTGTTCTGCTATGTGGCAGGGCTCCATACACTCCATCATGAAAAAAATTGCAATATTTTCAGGGTTTTTAATTTAGATTTGGAGCAAATGTACACTGGCTGAGTTGGAGAATATATGCCTGCACTTCCTTTGTTTACAGATAAGGACTAACTACAGAATAACCCCCACTGTGAAGGTAACAGTTTTAATGATGTGGGCACAGCGTTCTGTGAGGTGGCACGTGCTCTCAAGCAAATGCTCATTTATCTCTTTTTCTTTCTTTTCTTGCCAAGCAACTTCAAAACATTCCATATGAAGAATCCCCGGGAAATCATGGAATAGTTAGGGTTGGAAAGGACCTTATGATCATCTAGTTCTAATCCCCCTGCCAGGGGTAGGGACACCTCCCACTAAACCATGTCACCCAAGGCTCTGTCCAATCCAGCCTTGAACACCGCCAGCGATGGAGCATTCACAGCTTCCCTGGGCAACCCATTACAGTGCCTCACCACCACCACAGTAAAGAATTTCTTCCTCATATCCAGTCTAAACTTCCCCTCTTTAAGTTTGAACCCGTTACCCCTTGTCCTCTCTACTACAGTCCCTCAGGATGACTCCCTCCCCAGCATCCCTACAGGCCCCCTTCAGGTACTGGAAGGCTGCTATGAGATCTCCATGCAGCCTCCTCTTCTCCAGGCTGAACAGCCCCAACTTTCTCAGCCTATCTTCATACAGGAGGTGCTCCAGTCCCCTGATCATCCTGTTGGCCGTCCTCTGGACTTGTTCCAACAGTTCCAAGTCCTTTTGATGTTGAGGACACCAGAACTGCACACAATACTCCAAGTGAGGTCTCACAAGAGCAGAGTAGAGAGGCAGGATCACCTCCTTCAACCTGCTGGTCATGCTCCTTTTGATGCAACCCAGGACATGGTTGGCTTTCTGGGCTGCAGGCGTGCACACTGCCAGCTCTTGTCCATTTTTTCATCAACCAACACCCTCAAGTACTTCTCCACAGGGCTGCTCTGAATCTCTTCTCTGCCCAACCTGTAGCTGTGCCTGGGATTGCTCCCACCCAAGTGTAGAACCTTGCACTTGCCATGGTTAAACTTCATCAGGTTGGCATCAGCCCACCTCACAAGCGTGTCAAGGTCCCTCTGGATGGCATTCCTTCCCTCCAACGTATCAACCGAACCACACAGCTTGGTGTCATTGGGAAACTTGCTGAGGGCGCACTCAATCCCACTGTCCATGTCACCAACAAAGATGTTGAACAAGACTGGTCCCAACACCGATCGCTGAGGGACATCACTCGTTACTGGTCTCCAGCTGGACATTGAGCCATTGACCACAACTCTTGGTGTGCGGCCATCCAGCCAGTTCTTTATCCACCGAGTGGTCCACCTATCATATTGATGTCTCTCCAACTTAGAGACAAGGATGTCATGTGAGACAGTGTCAAACACTTTGCACAAGTCCAGGTAGATGACATCAACTGCTCTACCCCTGTCCATCAGTTCCATAACCCCATCACAGAAGTCCACAAATGACCCTTTTGAACAAGGAATTTTAATAAATATTTTCTTACGTAATGGAAGGTGTTTGGAAAAAAGGTGAATTAAACTGATTTTCAAGAAAAAACTTTGGTATATGTATGTATAAAAAAATATGACCGTTTCTCTCAATAGACAGAAACCTTGCCAGTAAGACAGGGATAAAAAAAATTCCCTTATTTAATAACTGCCATTTATAATGCCAAGAGGATTGATTTACTGGTTTAAAAGAATTCTGCCAATGCAGAAGTTCCTGTAATATCTAAATCAAAGTCTTTCAAGTCTGTGCAAGCAAAACAAAGCCCTATCAATTGAAGAACAAAACAACTTTTCATATTAATCAGTAAGAACTTGATAAATCCCACTGATGTAGAAAATTAGCACCTTTGCATGTTTCCCAGATTTTTATTTCATTTTGGACACTTGGTCATGCATTATAAGTGCTGCCTGGCTGGCTCCAACTATTTCAGTTGAGATCCATTATTTCTAGGGGAATTATGTGCCTTGTTAGGGAAATGCCAGCTATTTCCATTCCAGCATCTGCACTGCAGTCGATCTATTATTAACACAGAGCTCATTAAAAAAATGAAAGAATTTGATTTGTGTCTTTGGGGTGGGGCTTACTGAGGCTTCTGATGAAACAAATAAGCTGGCTGTGCTGCTTCCAGTTGACACAGCTGTCAGGAAAGCGTTGGCTGCTGCTGCACTATGTAGGGATGCTCAGCTACGAGGGCCTTGTAGCCATGTGTAAACAATACCGCACTGATGACAGGTTTACAACACTGGAGACAACATGTGCAGCTGTTAGCCACTGGTTTTTATAGTGGAAAGCAAATGTTTTTCAATGTGCGGGGAGTTTGGCATGAAGCCTCTGCAGCAGCAGTGAGAAGGGAAGGATGGGTGGCTGATAGCAGTTTTGTGTCTTCCTGGAACCATGCTGTGCCTTTCCCATACCAAGGAAGGGGCTGATGGACATCTTTCCTTTTCCTCTCCTCCTTCTCTTTCCCTGGTTAGCTCTTTGGTAGAAGCTGGGTTCCTGTCGACCACATACATAAGTATTGTGGTTTAAAATGATGAAGGGATCTCTGTGAGGAAAGAGAAAGATCACTTTGGAACGCTCTGGGAGCGGCTGATTTGGGCCGTGGGTCACTGAGGCACACAATTGCCACACTTAAAGGAGGGCTTTTAAAATGGGGAAGGTAAAAATGGGTACCAAAGTTTGGAAACTCTGACCAAGAAGTCTTGAACGGGAGGGTATATGGAGGCCTGAAAAAGGAAGCTGAGGAGCAGTGATGTTTTGGTCTAAGTTTTATGCAGTTCCACTTTTGTGTTAGCAACCCTGAGCACTGACTGCTTTCTGATCCAGCAGACAGCATGTAGACTGCATGTTAGAAAAGGTGGGAAATATGAAAAGTGAAGTAAGTTACCAAAAACCTTGTAATTTGCCTATAATAAACATCAGTGACATTCCGATCAACCACATCCCAAAACAGTAACTATATTTTACAAATAATTATTATGTTGTCAACCCCTGATGTATATATGCTTGTTATTCTTTAGCCTCAATTTGCCAAGCTGTGTTAAAGTACAACTTTGTCAGAAACTTAAGGTTAAATATGTTCTTCAAAACTTGTTGGCCCACATACCTTTTTGTAACAAAAAGATCCTAGCACATCCTGGTTAACATGCTGTTAAACACTTAAGTCATGGTAATAACCTAGTAGGAAATGCTAGTAAAGAAAATGGTCTGGGACCTGTTCTCTAGCCTTGCAGGCAGTGTCACTGCACATTTTGTGCCTTGATTAAATTATCTTCTACTGCATTTCTTGAACCCCACTGGCAATCACTTGAAGGGTCCCTGGCTCATGCTATCCTCTCACCATAGACTAGCATTGGCTGGGAAAGTACTAGTTAGCATTGGTCAAAAATATGCATAAGGAGTACCCAAACAAATAAAGAGTCCTTGCTTAGTATACCAGTACGGATGCACCATTAGCACTGTTGGTAGCGCTAAAATCATTTTCATTAACTCTTAATTCTATATGACAATGGGCTGCTGTGGTATGATATTTCCTCTTTTATTTAAAGTATCTTCATCTCCCAGCTAAATTCAACTTTTCGACAGACCATGTTTTTTGCCACACAATTTTTTATGTCTCAGAAGCAAGTGAAAACAAACTTGCAAGCTTATTTGAAAGTAATTTTTATCCCCCTGAATTATTTTAAAGAGAAGATTAAATCTCACCATTTGACTTTAAATAGTTGCAGAGTGAGAAAACAATATTCAGCAAGAAATGTTAATATAAGCAAAATAATTGCGTTGTTATATAGCTGGGGGAAATCATAAAGGGAATGATCGTGATTTGGGAGAGAAAGATCTGTAATTGTGCTGTATTTTATATTTAGCAGCATGTCCAGATGACTGGGTAGCACATTTGAGAGAATTATTCCATCATATGGCTCTTGGAAAAGCTGTTAGTTATTGCATTCCAAAGCCTCCATCATCTAAGTTTAATTTTTGAAGTTGTGCATATCCTTGTCAGTATTGGTATATTTTTAGCAAGTTCTGGAAGTAATGGCTGTTTATGACACATTCTACTTTCATAATACCGCTTTTTCTAACAAGGTCATAGCATAGTCATCTATAAAAATTTCACACTCTTGCGACAAAAAGCAGACACAGCTGGAAAAACAATTTCAATTTTGAGTAACCATTTGTATGTGTACTACACAGTTCCACAAACAGCTTCCCTTCTACCACAAGTGCTCCGTCTTTAGCTCTGGGTGGGGTTTTATAGCCCCCCTAAACTTCATCCTTTACTAGGTAAGAGCCTGCAAAAGCAGATGTGTGATGAGATTGATTATGGCGCTCTCTCACAGCTGCCCTCCTTTCCTCAGCAAGTACTGGGAGATGACACATAGAATCATAGAATCACAGAATAGTTAGGGTTGGAAAGGACCTTAAGATCATCTAGTTCCACCCCCCCTGCCATGTACCCACACAAGGCATGTAAGAGTTTTGCTCCTGTTTTAACTCCATCTGCTACACAGGATTGTGTTGGGTATTTGCGGGCAGTCCTGGGGCTGCCTCTCTCACCACAGATGACAAGTCGCTCCCTCTGCCTTCCAAGGCAGTGGCTTAGCCTGTGCCCTCTGTACCTCAATCCCCATGGGAACCTTCTCAGGTCTGCAATGAGACTGGGCAGCAGAGCAACATACCACAAGCACTCTGCCCTTTGCTCATTTCCACCATTACCCTTGGCATGGCCATAAGCTAGTAAACACTGTGTGTACTTACAGTTTCATCTGAGCAGTTGTTCTTGAATCAGACAGTTTGGGCTGGGAGAAAATAAAGAATCAGGCTCCTTACTCTCGCTCTCTAGCGGCCTCTGCTGTGACAAGAAGACAGGATCTGCCAACCCTTCCATTTACTCCACTGTGTTTAACTCCAGTGATGTCATACCTGAAAAAAGATGACCTTGTTGTTCTAAACACCTCAGACAATAATTGCATCTGCCATTCTACTATTCAGCTTGCAAAAATTGGGCAAACTTTTCTATATGGAAAGTCCTTTTATTCCTTAGTGGTTGCCTGGTTGCAAATCCCTTCAATAGCTCAGGTATTATACCTGATTTCTGAAATACTGAGTACTGATTTTTTCTTATTCTTAAAGAAAAGAAAATAAAATTAACAACTTGATGTCCTTGAAATATCATAATGTCAAGTCATCCATGATGCAATCCATAACTCACTTCATATCTGTTCTGTGTTTGTAATGAGAAGTTAAAATTGCTTATCAAAAATGTCAAATAAGTGTTAAATTGGGCATAAAAAGAAATCAGGATGTTGTGGATAATAAGGGGTCAGAATAATGGTAGCTGAATGGTGTAATTCTTGTAGTATCAATGACTGCTGTGTACAGAATGACAGAATCACAACCAAAAAACCAACAACGCGAAAACATAAAGCAGGAACTATAAAATTCATGTCTATCTGAAACCAGATGTAGAAAGTCTCTGCTTAAATACATAGAAATCTCTTAGGTAAATTAGGTCCCTTTACTTCTCCTCTGCCCATATGCTGTCATTATCCATGATCTCAAGTCTTTTTTCTATGTGTCATGCTGAAATTTTTGACTCCCTTTATCTCTTCTTGACTATTATATGTATTTTTGTAAATTCTTAGATAACCATTTCCTACCTCATGGAGGAAATCTGTACCTCTTTTCTATGCGGGGGAAACCAACACTTTTTTCATTGGAATATAAAATCAGCTATGTCGGCAAAACTTGCCAAATAGTTTGGAAAGAAGAATGAAGCAGTGCAATTAGTTAGACGTTATATACACCATTTTGATGATTCATCCATGAGTTGACAACGGAAACCACCCAACATTTGCAGGGAACCACTGCACACAGTACCTACGAGCCTGAAGTTGACACTGCTGTAGTATTAGTGTCTTCAGTTTAGACCCCACTCCAAATGTTGGGTTGTGAAAGTCAGTACGTGCTAGAGAAACCAGCTATCCCTCGGTCCAGCAGAATCCCAAAAGGACTTCCTGACAGAGAAGGAGTACTCTGAGGCAAATTGGTTTTGTTTTAGTTACATTTCAACTGAATGGAAGAGAAGCTAGATGGGATATAAGCTGTCATGGAAGTACTAGAAAACAGGTAGCCCTCGGCAGCACCTGGACAAGTTAGCTTTCCTAATCATAAGAGGAATGCTTGTGCTGTCTGTCTCCAGGATGAAGAGCTTAGATCAGGTAAATGAGCTTAAAAACTCCAGGAAGCCAGGAGTAGAATGGAATATGCTATGAAGTCTCCCCTTCTAACCCTCTCACAACAACCCTTCATCTGAGGAACGTAATGAAACATTTTCATAGCTTTTGAAAGAGAGGCTCCTGAACTTTCAGAAATCAAAGTTAGCAGAAGTTATCTATCTTGTACATAACATGAAAATTATTTTAATGGCAATGCCAACAAACTAAACTACCTTCTCCACAGTATAATGAATATCTCTAGTTTGCTGAAGATGATCAAGAGCTTAGAAAAACCCAGCCCAAATGCATCAATATTCAGTGAATGCTTACTTGTTATTTTTCCAGCAATTTCTCTCACTAGGCACTGGCTTGATACTAAGGAATAGAAACATTTCTGCATTTGCAGGTCATTGTCCCACCTTACCAGCATGTCTTGGGTTCTGGCTGCTTCTTGTACCAAACTGACAGAGGCATTTCCCCTTCCCTCAGCAAGAAAGCCTATTTTTGCATGCCTAAGGAAATGTGTGAATATAAAGCCATTACTCTCAAGCCAGCCTATATTATAGATATGGCCCCTGTCATATATTGTAACAGAAGCTTTTCTGCAATCATAATGAGAAACTGCATATAATTAGTATTATATTTTTGTTCTTACATATCAAACTCTGGGTTTTTTTACATATTTCTCCCAGCAAGGAAGGTTTTTCAAAATTTTCTTGTTAGCCTTATACAGAATAAAGACCATTTTGGGTCTATTAAAATCCAGAAGATTAACTTTACCCATGGAAACACCTATGTTTATCTCATAGGCAGTGCTGTCAATATAGTCATACTATTGCTATGCTCTTGAAATACAGAAAACCTTGACAGGGAGAAGAAACAGCTTGAAATGAATAAAACCTGTGAATTTCAAAGTATTAGCAGAAGTCTAGTAATCTGGCAGTTTCCCTCAAAGAACTTGATAGCTGAAGGCTATGAAATAAACAGCGCAGACAAGCAGCTTTTCGCCATGGCCTGGATTCCAATTTGCACCTCTGGAAAAGCAATATTCTTATTTCCTTTTCTTGATGCCTTTTAATCAACATGTCTCATTCCACTCTATGGCTGTCACTTTGGTAGCAAGAATCTAAATTTTCATTCAGATATGCTAAAAGTAACATGACTTCCTAATGAACTTCTTCACACACACAAAATCCCCTAAAGGAAATCAACGATTTTGAATTAATTTGTTCTCTGCAAGAGAATGGACTTGTTTGCTGACCTGAGCACGAGGGTACAGATAACTTCTGAATACTGACATGGTCATTTGCTAGTGCATTGGCTAAAGCAGAAAGATTAAAATATCATTATTTAAAATCAGCAAGCTGAAACCCACAGTTTAAATAGCTGAAATTTATCATGTTTTGCATAAGTTTTTTTACAAAACAAATGTTGATTCCTTTTGCTATCACACATTGTGATCTACTCACATTTGTTAAAGCAAGTTATATATATAGCGGTTCTCAGACTTTCTTCTATTGTCAGAGGAAGGCTGGCCCATTAATAGCCCACACTTAGAGCGCGTAGGTAGGAAAGGATCTTTGGGGGTTCCTTTGATCCTTATCTTGTGACATACCTGGATGTGCACCCACCTGGTGGCAGCATTCCTAGGAAAGAGAAGAGCTTGGACAAGGCTTTTGCTGGCAGAGTTTCATCTGCCTCACAGCTTGCTCCTGAGAAATCACTAGGAAAGACAGCAATAAGGAACGGGCCAAGAGTCAGAGGAACTGCTTTGGAAGTATACACAAAACCTGCAGGTCACAAGTCAAACCCTCCTGATTCAAACAATGAAACAATTAACAATATTTATTCTTATTCTCTGTCTCCATTATTTCTATCTTATTAGAATAATGGGAAACCAAATCACTGCTTATTTACCAAGTGCTAGATCCTTTCTTATTTATGATTTGGACCAAGCTGCATATGGACAGCAACTGAAGCTCAATTGCCATTCACAGAAAGAAAGAAAAACTACTTGAAATGTACTGAGAGCATTTTCAAATGGGGAAAATAGCGTCAGTAGCTGACTTTTTAAAGAAGGGGAACAATGTCTACTGCTGAATTGAACAGCAGTAGTTCTTTCTGGTCACAATCTCACTAAGCTTTCAGAAGTGGTAGTAGATCTCCTCCTCTTCCCCTCCCATTTTTTTGAAAGGTCTGAGGAAGAATATCAGCCTTTCTGCTTTTTCCGTTCCCAGCTGGTTTCTCAGGTTTGAATTAAATAGTCACTGAATGGAACTAAGGAAATGTGGTGAATTGAAGAAATCATTCTCTATGTCCTGCAAGAGGCTAGTGCTGTCAAAAATTAGTTTAGCACTTCAGCACACTCTGGTTCCAGGTACTCAGCTGTACGAGCCATGTGTATGACATTTGAACTGGTTTTGACAGCAAGTTGGGATTTCTGCAAAGTTTTCTTTCCTGTAGATATCACTTGAGTCACTGTCATCACTTGCCATGCTTTTACAATCCATTGTACATAGCCTTGCTTTTAAAACAGGCAAAGCTAAACTTTCAAAAATATGTATTTTCTTTCACAATGGTTGCTTTCTTTTCTAAATCTGCCTTTCAAACAGTTGACACTTGCTTTACAAAAAGACCAGCCTCCAAATCGGAACTGCAGGGAACTCTAATGCTGAGGCACACAAACAAGCTGCAGGCGCACAATTTGCATGTGAAAGCAAAAATAGCTACCTTTGTGGGCTACTCTCCCTCAGTTAATTAATGCCTTCACAAGCAGGACTAAGTAACTTGTGCACACCTCCATGACAAAGGATCAATGCAATGCTGGACAGCCACTAGAAAATCTGCATGATCTCTTACCACATTTTGCAGATTTAGTGACTTTGGTCCCAGCTTGCTGCAGAAATGCAGTAAATATACTCTTAGTCTGCTGACAAGCATCTGTATAGACTTAAACATCTGTACAGCAGGATCTTAAATGGATTGTGTAGCATAATGCACAGCAGGCTACATAATTACCTTTTTTTGTAAAAAATCAGTTTCTATGAAGAATTTTATTTTCTACACTGAAAAAATGCAGCATCAATTAAATTGGAAGCTGCGTTTGTATTAATTCTGTCAATAAGCAGTATAATTTCAAAGTGGACAGGGTGAGTATAAGGATGTCGAAAACAGATTTTTTTCTTTTGAAGAGCTGGCTGTAGTATACCAAGTCTTTGCAGTAATTCCAGAGAGTTATTGATTTTGGAGCCAAAAAGAGCCATTGCATTCATCTGGCTTGACCTCTTGCAGAGCAGAGAGTTTTGCACAACAAATCCTCCAATAAATCCAGTAGCTTTTTTACTTTGCTTTAAAAAAACTTAAAAAGAATTCCATGAGGTAATGAGGGAACTGCAATCTGCAATTCAACTCATGTTGAGAATAGAAGTGAATAGAATGAACTTAGTACTTCAGGCCCAGATTCAGCTGAAACATTCAGAGTCTGCTGCATTTTCACACAATTTCTGACCTATATTCTGTCAGTCAGAAAAATCCTTCCCCTTGCCAGTATCATGGGAATGAAGAGAAAACACCACATTTAAGACTTATTTATCCTTGATACACTCTAGTGTGCGTAAGTAGTACTAGATGGAGCATGCAGAATCTAACATCCAGGCTGAGGTCTTGGAGTGATATAACTATGGTGTAGATTGATCCAAAAAACCTTGGTTTAGTTTGAAAAGAACAAAAGAGAGCTAGAAAATGGGACTAATGTACTATAATGGTGCCACTTACCTGTGTGCACAGAGAATGTGAAGTGATAGGTCTAAGGAATAAATGGCTTGCATGCAACTCTGCCCGGCACAGTCACACAGAGGACCGTGGAACGCAGTATGAGAATATTGAGGCTTTCTTGGCTCATTTACCTGGGGAAAATTCATCAAAATAAGTCACCTGATTAGGAGGGAACAAATATTTCTACAACTTTTGTCTGGTGGGGAATACAAAATACAGAACCTCTTAAGACTTTTCCACCTCTGTTCAAACTGAGCCTTCTTACTCCATCCCTACCCTTGCCATTTAACATAGGAAGAGGCGCCAGAGATATTTTGTGTTGTCGTGTCTCCCTTGCTTTTGTTCAGCTCTGTTTATTTTTTTTGAAAATTGAGGAACTATAAATTTTTATGAAGCAAAATAAACCAATGAAGCATTATTCACAGTCTCCCACCCATCTGCTCAGCTCAGAAGTGATCTTGTTTCTCCATGACATCTTAAAGTTTAGAGTAACTGAACTTGGTGTGAAGATACTATCTAAACAGGGTGGAATCCTGCTGCAACCTACCCTACGCTTAGGACTCCAGCATGGTTCTAGCAGTACTGCACTGCCTGGGGTTTACGCAAGCTTTCCTATTGCTCAAGAACACAAAAAAAGCCACCTGTACCCAGACGTGGTTTTCCTTTATTCCTTTGACATGAATCCCCAGTGACATACAAGCAAACAGCTAGAAACACTAAAAATAGAATAAATAATCTTACAGTGAAGCTCTGAAGAAACTTTTAGGTCTAATACTGAAAAAAGTACTGTCTCACTCATTACAGAAGATTGTGTTATGAATATTGTAGCTTTGTAAAATACCTAATAGTCCAAGGACATTTAAAAATCATTAAAAGAAGTATCAGAAGAAATAGTTCTGTATTTAACTCCTACCTTTCAAGTAAAATGTCTGTGTCAACTGTACTCATGTTGAGACAAACAACTTCTTTTACAAGTGTACATGTATCTCAAGAGAGTATTTACAGCACTGGAAATTACTTGATGGCATTTCAGTGCCCTGCAATATTCGATACCTTTAATCCTTTGGTATGTCTTGTATCTACTGCAGAAATGATGCGAGATTATTGAAACTATAGACCTTAAGTGAATCTATAAAATCTTAGTGAATGTCATACAGAAAATGCATCTTTTGGGGATCCAGATGGCATTTGAATGTGAAAAATGGGTATCTTTGCATTCTGAGAAGCTTATGAAGTAGGTTGTACTTATCAATTTTGAATGCATGCAGACTCTTTAAGTACTAAATGAGACATCCTATTCAATAGAGATAAGCAGTGAAATATCTACACTTCTGAGCAAACCTAATAAATAAAGCCTTGTGTTCAGAACAAGTCAAGGAAATGTTTAATTCCTGAAATATAATTTGGTATTCGGCTACATTTTTTTTATAATAAATAACATGTGTCTTAAAAATAATATTACTAAATCATAACTTAATTCCTGTATTCTAACGAGGATTACTAAAGTGTCCATATGTTACCTCTCATATACTGGACTTTTAGTTCCTGTTCTTTTCTTGATCTCTCTATGATATGGCTGTTACATTCTCCAACTCGTAAATGCAATCCTTCTGTTCAAGCTACAAAGACTCATATTTTTAGGGCTGGAAATGGCTGGTTCACTTCCTCCAACCAGTTAAGATAGTAGCTGCTACACATGCGTATGCCTTAAAACGTGAAGTGTAAACTTAAACAGTGAAGTATATGGTCATATCACTGCAACACTTACACCTGCTCAACCACTGGTCCCAGCTGTCAGATTTACAAGTCGTATTTTAAAATGTAATCTAAAATGAGAGGGGAAGGTTATTAATGCTATTGAACAGCTAGTGCAACATCCTTTTTACAGAAATTGGAAATCTTCTGTCATTAGCAATTAGTTTAGAAAAATGCAACTCAGTTCTTAAGTTCCAACTTACTTCCTGCTGGTTTGGTCAAAAAACAGGTACTGAATAAGAAGGACTTACTGCAATTGTTGTGATATTATGATCCTGAAAATCTTAGCAATTAAAACCAAACTAACAGATATTAAAAGCCGTCTTCATATTATTTTTAGGTGCTATTTTAAACAGAATATCTGCAATTTCAGTGGCAATGTTTCTGTGGCATCTGACACAAATTGCATGAGACCTATTCTGCTGCCAAGCACAGGTTACTTCTCTGTCAACTTTTCAGTCCAATGCCAGTGGCAGCAGACTGTGACAAAAGTCTAATGCTTTCACTATTAAAAATCTTTAAAAAAAAAATAGATTTTATTGTGATAAGTGGATCTTTCTGATATGGTGAAATAAGAGGACAGATGAATGGACATGATGGAAATAATATTTTTCTGGTATGCTTACTTTTTATCTTCCATTTAAGAAGTAAGTAATTTATAGTAATTAACTGTGTAAACCTTGCTGCTGTCATTGTTGTTGCTTTGCAGTAGCAGATGAAGAAACAGCAATGGCAGTGAAGATTCACCAGTTTCAGTTTAGCAGATGTATACCTGTCTTGCAGGATGGGAACGTACTGCACATTATAAAATAGGTTGCATTTTCATCTTCACCCTTTTACTTCTCCTTTTATAAGTAAAAATTTTTTTTTCCTCAATTACACATATATACACACACAAATAACCCTTATTTGCTATATGAAGAAGTAGTTATATGGAATATAATATTCACAACTATGCTGTGTATCTACCTTGTTAGCCAGAGGAATATGTTACACCAGTTCCATGTACGCATTGGGCCAATACAATCAGAGATTACCAGCAGCAGAGCTTTGCAGATGTATCTCTTTGCAGAAGAGATATAGGCCAGGTAAATTTTTTACTAGTGTACTGGGACACCTTCTATGTTTAAACATAGAGCTGTATTTTTTGTTTTATTGAAATGTTCCCTGTTTTTAACAGTTCATGTTTTATCAAATCCTACAGCCCTAGAGCTCCTGATGATGTCAATGAAAGTTCTGCGAAGACAGGGATTTTGGGACTTAGCTGACAATAGTGTTCCGGTTTTGGCTGGGACAGAGTTAATTTTTTTCTTAGAAAAGATGATTGATGTCAGTTTGATTACAGAAGAATTGATCTGTTGATCTGTCCAAAACCAGTCTGACACAGGTCCAGTTGCCAGAGACAAACATGAAGATACAGAAATATGAGCATTTAACTCCTGTGACTTACAAGCCTGTCACTTGAACCAACAGACTGCATAACACCCTAATGTACTTGGCCAGTGCAACAGCCAGCAAGATTACCATTCATAGACTTTGAAATGAAACACCCTTCACCCTGTTTATGCTTCATGCATGATTAAGTGCAAAGCAGGCAAGCCATATCGGTACGACAATCTGTCAAGGAGAGGAACCTTTTGCACAGTGATAAAACAAATATCTAAACACATTTTCAGTGTAAAACCTCTTGTGTTGTTTATAGAATATTACATGAAAACTGTGTTAAAACGACATTAAGGCTGAAAAGTCAAGCTTCTCAAAGTCCGGAAGTAATGGAATTCAGACTGCCTATAAAACCATAATTTTGTTCTTTCTGTAATATTCATTATTACCCAGTAATTAGATAGCTGCATGCTGTATCTTTGCATAGGACTCAGGCCTTCCTCAGAGCAGAGCATTAAGGGTGCTCAGTCAATAAGAAGCTATCTGGTATTTTGGTTTGCCCTCGTTCAGCCTGGAGAAGAGAAGGCTGCGTGGAGACCTCCTAGCAGCCTTCTGATATCTGAAAGGGGCCTATAGGGATGCTGGGGAGGGACTCTTCATGAGGAACTGTAGTGAGAGGACAAGGGGTAACGGGTTCACACCTAAAGAGGGGAAGTTTAGATTGGATATGAGCAAGAAATTCTTTACTGTAAGGGTGGTGAGGCACTGGAATGGGTTGCTCAGGGAAGTTGTGAATGCTCCATTGCTGGCGGTGTTCAAGGCTGGATTGGATATAGCCTTGGGTGGCACGGTTTAGGGGTAGGTGTCCCTGCCCCTGGCAGGGGGGTTGGAACTAGATGATCTTAAGGTTCTTTCCAACCCTAACTATTCTATGATTCTATGATTCAGCAAATTTTCATTTATTTCCTCACATATGTACATGCCACTTCATAATCCAGTATTGATGTCATAAATTGATGGGGTTAAGTCAGGTTGGAGGGGACCTCAGGAGGTCTCCCATCCAACTGAAAGCAGGGTCAGCTGTAAGACAAGATGTGGTTGCTCACAACCTCTCTGGGCAACCTGTTCCATTGCCAGGTTATCCTCTGTGTAAAAAAGGTTTTCCTTAAATCCAGTCTCAACCTCCACTGATTCCACTTGTCCCCTTTGGCTCTTGCCTTCTCATCATGCTCCGAAGAGCCTGGCACTGTCTCTGTCATTACCTTCCAACAGGTGCTGGGGTGCTGCTGCTAGGTGCTCTCAAACTGCCTCTTCTGCAGGCTGAGCCAGTCCTCATCCCTCAGTTTCTCCTCACATGGTAAGTTCTCAAGACCCAAGTGTTCTGGTGACTCTTTGCTGAACTCCTTCCATTTTATCAATGTTTTTCCTGTACTGAGGGGTAGGGAGGAGGACAGGGGAAACAGAAAAGAGCACAGTACTCTAAATGTAGTTTAAGTGTTGGAAGTGAGATGGAAAATCTCTTCCCTTGATCTGCTTCCTATGCTCTGGTTAGTACAACCCAGATATATATACTTCTGGCCTTCTTTGCTGCCAGTGCACACTGCTAGTTCATGCTCAGCTTGCTGCACCCCAGGATCTCCAGGTCCTTTCCTGCACGGTTGTTCCCTAGGCAGCCGGTCCCCAGGCTATGCAGTTGCACAGTGTCCTTCCTTCACAGGTGCACAGCTTTGCATTTGTCCTTGCTGAATTTCTGTGATTCAGATTTCTGTCAGCCTATTTAGGTCCCTGTGGATGGCAGCTCTGTCCTCAAGTATATCAACCAGTCTCTTCCAATCTGGTGTGATCTGCAAACTTGATGAGAGCACACTCCATCATCTCTTGAACAATGATAAAGGATGGCCTCCAGGATAAATCCCTGCAGTAATCTAATAGTTACAGGTACACTAGTAGGGAAAATCTGTTAGTCTACCTTGTGTGACTCATTGTCCAACTAGTTTTTTCTCCATCTATTTGTGAACATACTAGACTATAAAGTCCTATGAATGCTGCCATCACCATCTTCACAGCAAATGGATACTGGACAAAAACATTTGCTGCTGCAGGAAGAGTTTCCTGCTCTGCATCCCTTTTTGCAAGACTACAAGCCTACCAGAATGCTTTCTGCCCGTAATTCACTTAGTTCATGAACGCTGGTGCTGCTGTACACTCCAGCCACATGGGTTCTCTCATAACAAATGAACAATATTTCTTTTATTGTATTGTGCAGTATATGGTCCTGTGACTCATTTACTGTATGCTATTCAGTTCTTCTGATTAGAGGTGTGGGTATTTCAGCATAGACTTTTTTGTGGAGCTCTCTTCTGGACTTTAATCTCTGTAGCCTCCATGAGCAATAAGGCAGTGGATGTGGAAATGCTCTGATGCAGAATTGTCTCTGCTGATTTCCAGTTACATTTAAAATGTTTAAGTCTGATTATTCACAGGATTTATCTTTATGTAGCACATTATGCATTCAGATAACAACTCTCAAATGTTTTTAGTTGGGACCAGGAATAGTCTCAGAGGCTAAATTTGTGCACCCAGGAAGTGAGAAGCACATACTGAGAATTATTCATGCATTCAGACATCTGGCTTTTCAGTTGTCAATCACCACCCCTCTCCATTGACTGCACTGAGAATTTGGGCTCTTGTTTTCGGACAGTTGTGAGAAGTTTGGTGTAATTTGCTCTTCATGACTCTGGAACCTCTGGAAGATCCTAGTTCTCCAAGGGAGCGCTGAAAGCTACACAAGCATGTTGTTGCACTTCCATTCTCCCTCAAAAGATGCCAAGTTCTGCCATACATCACCAGACATCTTACAGATAGGAGCTGTTTTCAGTAGATGTTCCTACCTAATTCCCTGAACACATTCCACCCATTCACTGAGCAGAGCAGAGGCCGTGGATTATACAGTTCTTATACTGCATGTATTAGCATTCAATTGAGGACTGTGACATAGCTTGTATACAGAGGTTTGCTGGATTGTCATCAGGTCTGGTATTTCTTTAAAGTATTTGATTTTGGAAACCTCAGTCGAAATCCTTTCAATAGGCTCAAGCATTTATTTGTTTGCTTAGGTAACTATTTATGAAACACCAGTTAAACTTCTCTACATTTCTTTTTCTGTTATTCTGAAGAGGATGTATGTGTGTGTAGATGTAAAGTCTTCCAGGCTTCTTTAGTTGTCAGGTCAGTTAAACACTTCTTCAGTGTTTAAGCTCATCAGTAAGTAGCTCATCTGAGGTAAATCAACTAGATGATAGCAGACTCAGATCTTTCTCAAAGCCTAAATTATCCAGCAACAACAAAAAAAACCCAGGCACACATCTGAGGTCAACAGGAAGGCTGTCAATCATATGGAAAGTTTTTAAGGAGGAACTTATAGATGAAATGGTGAAACATAAGGAAACATTAAGTGATTCAGAGTTTTCATATAAAGGTGAAATGAAAAAGCAGCATCAAAGAAATTAATGAGATTCTGAAAGATTAAATGGGAAACACAGGTCTCAAATGAGCCAGACTCCAGCAGGTCTTCCTGTATGCCTGAAGGCAGGTTCAAGATTAAGTACTTGCAATGAAAACACCCAGGTGAAAATTCAGGCACATTCTTATTTTAGCCAAGCCACTTCCACCAGTAATAAATATTCATCTCAATGGCAGTCTTGTTCTGTGCTCTTTTTAGAAACATCTTCATTGGCCAGGATAACCTATGTCCATTGCTGAAGAAAAATTTACATACTTGAGGCAGCTAAGAATGTATTAAGAAAGACAGACAAAGATAAGCATGTTAGAGTAAAATTAAATTAGGACTGTGAAAGTGTAAGCTTCCCCTGGCTACAGGCTAAACAGCATTGCAGCAAATTTTCATGCATGAAGATCTCTTTTAAGAGTGGCTTGTGATGGATCTTGTCTTGCAAAAAAATATCTGATCCAACATACAGCTCTCTAAAAGCTGGCACCATGATTAACTTAACATACCCCCCACTCTTTTCTAAAATGAGCAGCTACAGAGTTGTAGGACAGAGATGAAAGCAACCCTTCTGTACTAGGCACTCCAGCCACCAGTAAAACAGGAGGGAAAACAAATCATATATTAACAGCAGACTAAAATAAGTGAACTCCAGTGACAAGTGGTGTATAACAAAAGGTTTATGAATTGAAGACAGGCCAGAAATCTTCTGATGCTCTACATTGCTGCAGACAGGCCATGTCAGCAACTCTTATGGAGAGAAATGTCATGGACATACACTACTGGGCAATAAAACTGGCTGGGAGAACTGTGATGGCACATTTCTGTCCCTGGAATTTGGCAAAACAAAAATGCTTTATGGAAATGTTTCAATTCTGACTATGATCGCACAGCTAAATTTTTGTGAAAGTTTGGAATAAACTGTGGGAATGGAAATGAAGAAGTTTCTTAAAATCTTGATTATTACATAAAATTCCAAATAAGAAAAGGCATGTTTGCTTCCAGTGCTACCAGCAATGGCCTTCCTGAAGCAAGAGCCCTTCCTCACCCTTTCAAGCTACGCAGGAGGTGTCAACTAAGCAGAGTCACTACCACATCTGAGAGGTATTACCAGAAGGTTAGTTTTCCACATTTAATTTCTCTTACTGGTCTGAATAGTTCACAGAGGTATATGTGACAGCACCCTGTGAGAGTCCTGTGAATAAGAAGAGAAAGAAAATTCTCCTGGAACAGCTGAAAAATAAGGAAATTAAACTGAGGTGGTTGAGTGAACTTGTCAAATTGTTCTGTATTTCTTTCTCTCTTACTCTGGATATGGTGAATGTGTGTTTGCGTAGATGGAAAACCTTTTAGGCTCCTTTACTTGCTGAAGGTAAAGAAAAGCTGGCTTTCCTCTCTGGCAGACATACTAAAAGGCTGACAGCACAGCCTATTATTCCTTTGAACTTCATAAGTCATCTCCTGCTCTTCTAGTCAAAGAAAATTATTTTGACCAAGAGGAAAGGTGAAAAATAGTCCAAACCAGAATTATAGGCCTCTCTATACCATTTTTTATTATCAAATTTACAAGCAGCCACATGCCAGGACAAACAAGGAGCTAACCCTTAGGACAGCAAAAAATGAGCAATGGTGGTTTTGGCCCTCACTTGCATACATATTTGTAGTCTTAAATTCTTCTTTCCAGAGTCCCAAGCCTTGTATATCAAAAGTTTCTAAGTGTTATGTAAAAAAGTGCCTTCCTGAATATCTTGTATGCTAAAACCACAAAATTAAAAATAGTTTTGGACAAATGTATCATCCTTTATAATCATAGAATCATAGAATCATAGAATAGTTAGGGTTGGAAAGGACCTTAAGATCATCTAGTTCCAACCCCCCTGCCAGGGGCAGGGACACCTCACACTAAACCATGCCACCCAAGGCTATGTCCAACCCGGCCTTGAACAAAGCCGGCAATGGAGCATTCACAATTTCCCTGGGCAACCCATTCCAGTGCCTCACCACCCTCACACTAAAGAATTTCTTCCTCATATCCAATCTCAACTTCCCCTCTTTAAGTTTGAACCCGTTACCCCTTCTCATATCACTACAGTCCCTCATGAAGAGTCCCTCCCCAGCATCCCTATAGCCCCCTTCAGATACTGGAAGGCTGCTATGAGGTCTCCACGCAGCCTTCTCTTCTCCAGGCTGAACAGCCCCAACTTTCTCAGCCTATCTTCATAGGGGAGGTGCTCCAGTCCCCTGATCCTCCTCGTGGCCCTCCTTTGGACTTGTTCCAACAGTTCCATGTCCTCTTTATGTTGAGGACACCAGAACTGCACACAGTACTCCAAGTGAGGTATCACAAGAGCAGAGTAGAGAGGCAGGATCACCTCCTTTCATCAGTAAGACTCAAAGCATTATTTAACAACAAAATGCCACTGAAACCATGATTATTTGTAAAGGAGGAAAGCAGTCTCCCAGCCCTCTTCAAAGCCAGTCCACGGCTAAGTTGGGAGCAGACCCTTGGTGTCCCAATGATGAGAAATCCTCCTAGAGCTTGCAGTATCTCCATTTTATGCTAGTTGCTTTAGCTCTTACTGCATCAAAATGTGAATTGTAAATATATACAACCAGATATAACTTTTAAGGAAAAGAAAGGGCTCTGTGCTAGGGCAGCTGTGTTGCAATCCTGGAAATTTGGATTTCTCGCCTAAATTTCCTGTGTGCTTCTTAAACAAACCTCTGCTTTTTCACTGCATGTTAGGTATAATTGTGCTAAAAATAGATCTTTATCTCCCAGACCTTCACAGTCTGTGAGGTACTGCGAGGCTTTGTGGACAAAAGTGCTGCTTAGAAACCAGAATAAAAAATCAAAGGTCCTTAATTTTGCATCCTTAGGGGACTTGGAAATCAAACTAGTGCCACAAGACTGATTTTTTCTTGAAGTGCACTATCAAAGTTTCTCACAGGCAGAAAACAGAGCCAGGCTGGGATGTGCTGTGTTTTTGAAGCCAGGTGGCCTAGCAGCAAGCACCATGTCCCAAGCTCTGCAGCTGTCACACAACCCACTGCTCCCAGCCTTGCCATTGCTCTCCCTCAGATGGTCAGAGCTCCGGAGGCCCCTCTGAACGACACAGCCCTCCCGTGTCTTCAGCAAGCTGGGCATGAAATAGTTATTACCAGCAGCTGCTGCACTGAGTGGGATTCTGTGTTAAGTAATTCATTTTGATAACAATGTGTAGTTTAATTGATCAGTCATTAATTTTCTTACTTCTTAATTATCTCCATTACATAGAAGTTCCGCAATGCATGTTTCTTGGTAGGTGCAAAAAGTACAGCATATGTGCAATTACTCAATGCCATTCCATCTCTCAGCGTCCCCTTTGGTGCAGCATATTCCATTTCTGAACTTTTCTAGACAATAGTTAACCTCTTTTCCCATGAGAAATTCATATATGCTGCAGCACGAATTCAAGTGTTGACAGAAATTTCAAAAAATAGATACATTTTCCCAGTCCTGGCAGCTTTTCCTGTGAAAATTCAGTTATGGGCTTGTAGAGGCAATCAGGAGCAACCGCAGACCCAAATGTTCTTGTTCCTTTTTTAAGTCTAAAAAACTTAGTGAAAAAGCTAGTGAAGAGAGTATTATTCTGACACAAATGTTTATTGTAAAACACTGCAGTGGAAGCAGGGGGCAGATAACCCACACGGGCATCATTCTTTGGTAATTTGCAAATAGGCAAGTTTTCCTATGCCAGTCCTTATTTCTGCCCTAGATCTTGTTATGGGTCCAAGGTGGGAGGCATGTCTTATCCTTTATGTATTATCTTGTTCTGGTGGGCTATGAGGTATAGGAGACTATCCTAGACTCTATGTAACATTAGGCTGAAGTGTAAGGAGACAGAGGAGCTGTGTGCCTGACTGGGCAGATATGGTGCAGCTTCCAGGAAAGAAAGGCACTGGTAGGCAAGGGACGTATATGCACAGCTCTGTGCATGCATAGGACGTTGTTCACAGGTTATAAGAGGAGATTTCTGATTTAAGGGCCGGAACAGTTTGGTTCAGCTGAACAAGATCAAGTTCCTGCAATACAAGTCTGCCAAGGGACTGAGCTGGAAGGAAGGCAAGGCGTGCAGGCACTAGGTGCATATTCATCTTTAAATAGCAAAGCTGCATCAGCAGAAGTCTGAAATCTTCCAAAGCCACAGAGCCACAAGGTCACAGCTACAGTGCAGGGTGCACTTGCTCCCTGTTAAGTCTGTCCTATGGGATGGGCAATATGTGCTGGTCACATGCAGTTCATATGGCAGGAAGAATCCCAGGTGTGCACTGTTTTCCTAGTCCTGATTTCCCTGGTGGAGGACTTGGCAGCCAGGGAGGAGCTGTGGTGCACTCCTCTGTTGTGCACTGATGGGAGGCTGGGGGATATGGGATGAGCTGCATAAAGCATCTGCTCAGCAGTCTAGAGATAGTGGCAAGGTTTTCATTTTCAGTGGCACAAAATCTATGCACACCAAGCTTCCTCTTACAGCCTGGAAGATATGACCATACTGACACTGTTGAGCTGTGTAATATTGCTCAGCAGAGAGGAAATGGAAGGAGTTCACGACTATTTTAAAATTTCATTGTAAGAAAGGCAGCTTCACCTTGAAAAAGAAATTCATAAGCCACTAGCTACAGTAGTCTATGGTAGAAAGTTTAAGACATAGATGAGTTGTAAGGAGAAAAATACCTCTGTACTCCTCCTGTAGATTCCAATGCGATATTTAAGGAGAAACAGTAAGAGTGAAAGAGAGAAACCTCTCTGGCCTTCTATGATTTTTTTTTTTAATTAAATGGCAATACAAATAATTGGAGTATTAGCTGTGGATGCTGATAGCATCAGCCCAGATATATATAACAAAGAAACATATTTTCCATTTACATCTCTCAAATTCTCCCCCAAATTCCAACGCCTCACTCCTCATACTTCCATTTCAGTGACATTTCCAGCCTTTCCTCATTCTCCATTTACCAGATACCACTTTGTTTCCCTACAATACTCACACTCACACCCACACCAAACTGTTCTTCACTCCTATGCCCAAAAAAATCTTACAAGACTGCTGCGGTTACCTCCCACTAAACCCCCACCTGAGATGCTCTCCTGGAAAAGTCAAATTACTCCCTGAAAGACTTGATAGGATCTGTGTGTCTAGGCCAGTTGCAAAAGTCCTTTAGTGACTCCTACGTCAGGTGAGGACCCAGATACTTCTCCAAAACAAAAGCCCAGGGAAGAGCGTATCATTCCGGAGAATCTAAAGGGAAAGACTACAAAAGTTACTTGTGTTTAGTTCTATGACTTAAAAGGATGGAGAAATGATTTTCTTCTGTTAGTCTTAGTTTTCTGCAATGCAGGCACAATAGCAAAATAGTGCTTTACATATGCTAACATTCAGAGAAAGAGGCACAGGGAAGTAATTGTATTGCAACAGCATCCTCCTACCAGCTCCCTCTTTCACAGGTGTTTTAGAGTTTGTTACTGATTGTTTAATGCTGCGCTCTACTAACCATAATCATTACGCTGTTTTTCTGTTGTTCAGTCTTAACTACTCAGGATTCATCTGAAGAAGATTATGACAACTATGGAAATGCAACCATGCATTTAGAGACACCACGAATGCTTATACTGGAAGATTTATACTGTGTGTTCAGTCTTACAGCTGAAGCATCTGAGATCTTTCAAAGCAGTGATCTTCTCTGAAAAGCCAGCTGCTCAGAAGCCAGCATTTCCTCCAGCTGATGACCCTGCACTTGTCTGCCTTTCCCATCCTCTGTGTCATATATATTCTAAGTATTTAAATAATTCTCATTTTCAAGTCCTTCTACTCATCCCACCTGCTATTGTTTCTTGTGGGAAATATTTCTCCACTAGCCATTGCCCTTTTCAAGAACATGTCCTTGAAAGAAAACAGAAAGTAGCTGTGGCAGTTAGATGGGGCAGACCTGAATCAATGACATTGAACACCCAGACTTCTGGAGTTGCTCCAGGAATGATTTTAACTTGAGACTGGCTGCTTAAATCTGTGTATTGTAACTATCCAAAATACAGGATACCAAAACTTTAGAAAATACATGTAAAATGGTGTTTGGATCTGAAGGGGAAACCAAATAAACTTTCAAACTTAATTTCCAGGGATTGCTAAGACAGGAAAATCCTGCAGTCCTGCAGATACGCGTACTTAAGTACTACTCTGAAACTGTGTCTGTAATAGCGCACTTCTGCCTGATACTTTAAGGGAGCTTTTCATGCTTCTTTGCTTGCACTGTCTTTAGCAAGCCTTTTCAAATGCTACATAAACTTCTGTCTCTCTGTAGTCTTAAAGTATTTTAGGATATCAGGCTGCATTACTTTTACCATAAAACATGATCTTATTCATGCAGACAGCCTAGTTTCGGAGCAGGAATACCACGTATGCTGTAGCAATATGGAAATTCAGTTCTACAGCTATTGAACATTCTTGTGCCAATACTAGTTCCAACCCATTTAGTCACAAATTATTTTTTTGATTTCTTTTATTTTGTTAACAGCATAAAATACTTTGGTTTCCAAACTAACTCCTGTTTTCCACTTAAAAGTGGCACTTGCTATCCCACAAGTCAAAACTGTGGGTCATCATTCTACTTCAGAAAACACCTGCCATACAACTACTAAAATTAGCAAAGGTAACTGTATATAAATCAATGGCTCAGCAGATGAAAAAATAAAAACAAGTTATATTCTATTAAATAAGGAGATATGAATGCTGAGACAGCAAACATGGTTAGATCCAATACAGTTCTTCAATGCCATAGGCAGGTGAATGAGTCAAGGGTAGTAGTCTCCAAGCACACTCTTCCATCGGTGCATTCCTCCACTTCAGCTATCTTTTATAAGTTTGCCTATAGTTTGTTCCTGTCTTATCTGTTTTTTTTCACATTTTTTCTCTAGGTTTTGGCATAGCTCTCCCTCACACTGATGACCTTTTAAATAATTAAAATGTTAATAGTTCATTCAAACTATTATGCAACTCACTCTTCAAAGTAGCAGGCAAAGGATCAAAACTGGGAGAAAGAAAACCAGTCTGTGTTACTTGTTTTTGACTTGCTTTGTTTTCCTGACAGGCTTTGTTTGAGGAGAACTGAGAAGTGTGCCTTGTTACTGGTTCAGTGCTCAGAAATTCTTAGTGTTATGTCACTATTCATCATTTCTGTTTTAAGCAGAAACAATGTTTAAATTGTTTCTGATCATTTAAGCAATCTTTTCATGTTGTTTTCCCTCTGGATATATTATCTGACATGCAGCAACCAGAGTCTTCATAAAGCTCTTTGGTACCTCTGGATACACACGTAGCTGATGCCTTTTTAAATGACAGTTTCACAGCCTTCGGAGGTACGCTGCATCATCCAAAAAAAAAACCCAACAGTTGCTGCCCTAGAAAGCTCAAGACACTCTTAAAAACATCTGCTCAAAACACTGACATAACCTGGGAAGAAAGCTAGCATCCAGGCAAAGTACAATGTGAAATTAAATACCCTGGACTTCTGAAAACACACCATTGATTTGGTTAAATATCAAATCAACAGGAACCTAGGAACTGATAAATTTAAAATGAAGAAATCTCGACTTAGTGAAAAAGGGTTGGTAGATTTAAAAATGAAGTTATGGAAACCGCTTTGTCTTGGCTAAATAAATGAAAGTGTAAAGAAGGCTAAGTTAAGTTCCCACAAAAGTGAACAAATTTTCCAAAATGCTTATATAGCTGCCTCATTACAATTAATAGGAAGTGTCAGTGCCATAATGCTGCAGTTTTGCTACAGTGAAAACTGGTATATGAGCCCTATGAATGCACAGGATTGGGCAAATAAACTGGGATTTTCTAAAGGATTATTAAAAAAAAACAAATAAAAAAGGCGTGTTGATGTGACTGATACCCCCTACTCCTGACAGTTACTTTTATTAATTTTCATAGCTGTGCATGACTTTATGTATCTAAAGAATGACAAAAATCAAGAAAAGGAAATTGTGATTAATTCTAAAATCAAGTTATTCTCAGAAGCAAGAATTCCTGTCGGAGATCTCCAGGGTCCCAGCTAAAATTCCCAGATAATAAAACCCAGTCAGCACTTTTGCATCTTATATTTTTGCTGAATGTGTTTAAATAAGTCACTAGCCGCATTTCCACATTAATTTTTGCAGTCTAAATTCTACTTTCACCTTGAATCCCTCAGCTGTGATAGTGCCGAGTCTTTGTTATTGTGTATGTATATTAATTTGCTCAACAAAGCACTTTGCATCAGCAAAAGAGACAAAAGTCATTACCTGCATTTTGTAAAAGGAAAAACACATGCAGAGCAATGAAATTACTTAACCAAGTTGATTCACAAAACCAGTGGCAGCATTGCCATGTAGTCCAGGAGTGTTAGTGGCCAATATAAAAATTTCTATACTGAAACATTTCTGAAGAGTTCACACTTAGGCATAATTATATCACCGCTTTAATGGTTACTATAGGAAGTAAACATGGGAACATACTACATACAAAGAAAACCAAATAACTTAATGATATATACATATAAACACAGTATTTTGAAACAGTAAGAACTTAAATAAAAGAAATAAATGAAACTTAAACTAATGACCATTTCCTCAATCATTTTTTTTTCTATGTAGCAAGAAATTGGAGACCAAATGAAACATAAACATTTTGATAAACAAGTGGGCCCTGGCAGTGTTTTCTTGGGTGAGAAGACTGGCTGATCTTCAGGACATTTAAGTGTTGACATCCAAAGAGTCATTACATTACGGGGAAACACTAGAAAAGTAGTTAAATAACCTTAGTTGACAAGGTAACATCATTCTGTCCTGGCTTGTAACTCTCCTGCTGCTTAGATTACCCAACAAAATGTGATGTGGCATCTCAGCCAAGCTTCCCTGCAGGATGCTCTCCCTGAAATGGCTATGCCCACCAAAAATTCTGTGTACAATTTTTTTTTGTTTGCTTGAAGTAGTGACAAGATTGTCCTTCAAATTACAAAATAAGCTGTTTCTAGATGCCCAGCCTGCTTTCTGAGGGCCAGCATGGTACTCTGGCTGTCAGCAAATTTTATATATACATATATATATGTGTGCATTTCAGAGACACAATTGATTTATGTAGTATATGAACCATTGCAACTTTAAGATTGAAGGCAACAAAATAAGAATCATTTCCTTCAGGGTCATATTCCCCCAGATTTGTTTGAAAATCTCTAATTCATAGTTTGCTGCAGTTTCTGGTTCCCTTGGATCTATGGGGGACAATATCACCTGCTTTGATTCAGAGCTTCCAGTAGAAAAAACAGCCAAAATGAAGATTTATCAATTTGAGTGAAAGGACTTATCTTTGCATTCACTCCTGTACCGCAATAACCGTTGCAAGAAGGCAATAAACAAAAAATCCAATGAAACAAGCCCCTAAACCTTTTCATCAAATTTAGCCTGAATAAGCTAGATATAACATTGTTACTTCTGAATTTAATCTGATCATTCAGTATAAAAACACTACATGAAATTCTTATATCAGAAAAAGAACCCCTCTCCCAAATTATACACCAGAATGACTAATGACATCTTATCATAACTCAGAAATGTCAGTGATCTGGCTGCATCTAAAAACATAATACTGAAAAAATATAGGACTGTGCGATCCCATGCATTTTACTTACAATCCAAAGTTTTGCCTTACATTTCTTATGGGTTTTAGTTTGGTTTTTTTTAGGACTTGATCATCTACATTTTCAGTTGCTTGGGGCTATTAGATTCATACAGACTTTCATATCATAGACCTATTTGAAGTGGGTTAACATGCATCACTGAATCTCTGCGAATACATTATTTTTTTATGTATTTTTGTCCAGTCTAGTCCCAAGAGGTCAGGTTTTCGTCACTTTGCTCTCTAGAAGGTACTGTATTGCCCACTAGTTATTCCAAGCCAGGTTACATCTGCTTGAACTTATCTGCAGCTCCCTAAAAATTCCTGCCTATCTTGAGGTACTCCTAGCCATTCTCCATTCTGCTTTCTCTATCCCACCACCTCAAACACTTAATTATTCTTTAATTTAGCAGCTGTTTAGATCCCTAACTTTGTTTCTCACTTTAATAAGGAATTTTGTAAATCTCAGCAGCCTATTTTTGGTTATAATTTCTCCATGTACCATATTTTGTCAGAAAAAGTATAAGGGTCAGGTCCCACAAGGGTCAACCTGGCCTGTGCCAGGCATCAGGTTTCTTTGCTTGTGATTCTTTGCAGGCCACCAAACATAGAAATAGCACAAAGGACACAAGCTTTTCTGAAAACAGAAGTTAATGAAACATTGTGGACAGGTTTAGTTCCCGTAACTGGTAGCGGCAGATGCCTGATAATGCCTGTGCCTTTCGTGTATATGTTGCATTGTGCGGTGGGTGGCTACTGATGACAAATTCTGGAGTTTGCTTTTTTGTTGTTGTTGTTAAGGCATTAAGGTAGACAAAAGGAATTTCAAGGGCAATATTATGTTAATAATTTATTCAGAAAACAACTAGCTTTCATTTAAAACCAAGAGTCAATAGGATGATATTGCTGTAGTCTTTCAAACATTTAAGGACAGACTTGAACTGTGTGCATACAATAAAGGCTTTGCAACCAATGTATCAAAGGTCTTAGCATGAAGACCCTTGCACTGACTTAAGTGTGCTTCCAATTTTACCTAAAGCTCTATGAACTTTTTTGCAATAAGTCACTGCTTTATTTCTTTCACAAAAAGGTTTTTAAAAGCCGTACATGTACTTGCTGTGTTCTGCTCCAGCAAAAAGTTTTGAATTCAGGATACAGTTTTGCATTTTGGAGGCAGTGTCTTCTTGAGAAGCTGTCATCCCCACAACACTGACAGGCCTTATGATACAGGAAGGAAAAGCAGTGTAATTGGTTTTGTTGATGTCATTGCTTGACACCAGATAGAGCAGGGAAGATGTAGAGACCAACTGATTCCTTTTTAACACAGGGCTTGTTAATCTTTTTTTTTTTCTGGAGGAAAGGTGATTTGCACTGATTGTGTTGTCAGCCATCAGCGTGTTGCTAAGGTGTGCAGTCAGGCTTCTAAGCAGTGCTTTGGTTTGTTTTCTCTTCTTGCCCGAATTCCGCCTTTAGCCTTATCAAAGCAGTTAAATTTCTTCAGCGTATCAAGCTGAGCCATGTCAGCATCTTAAGATATTGGCTGTTGACATGGCTGAGCAAAGCTGAATTGGTCTCACAACTCTTAGGACATCCTGCACTGCATGCATGCTCCATACTGCTACCACCACATGCCTAATTTGAAGTCCACCTTTCTAACTCATTGTTGGCAAGGAAAACACTTTGTACCACTAATGTTTTTTAAGATCTTTCTTTTGTCACAAATGCTATCCCAGTGACCTTACACTGTACCCTGGAGAAGGCTAAGCAGGACAGTGATGACATGCCTGTTTGTACCAAAAGCAAAACAACAAAAAAATCCCCAATCTGAAACAACAACAAAAAAAGCATGATCCAAATTGAGCTGTACCTGTCTATCTGAGAAAGCAGCAATAAAACAAGATTAGTTTTATTAGAGAACAAGTTGAGGCTGACACGAGGCTTTCAGCTGCTCTCCATGAAGAATGTGACAAATGAATGTCTGTTTTCCAAGCTGTTAAGCACCCAAGTTAACTGCACATTTGCTTGTATCCTATATGTTACTCATTAGCAGAGGCACACAGTGACAGTAACCTGTGAATTGCAAGAATCCCGTGCTTAACACTGAAAGCACAGAAAAAGGATGGATTTTGAAAAATAGGCAACTTCAGAGCCAGGGTCATCAAGAGAGCTCATCCGCAGGCCAACAGAAAATTTTAACTACTTATTTTGTTTAGTTCATTCCTCAATAATATTCATATCTCCTAACTTTTAAGTAAAGAAAGAGAAGAAAATCCTCTTAAAACAAAGAATCCTATTGTTTTCCAAAAGATCTTTGTTTATATTTTTACATACCTACCTACTTGTGTGTATATTAGTTAATGGCTATTTGTAGAGTGGTCTCCAGAAAGGTGACACTCAGTTATTGAAGAACTAATTTCAATGCAACTATTAGATCATTGAAAAATGAACAAGCATGAATAGTTGTGGCCTGTAAAGCCAGGGCCATTGATAATCAGGGAAAAATGTTACATTGGAAAAATAAAGGACCAAATCCTCAACACAATGATTAATCTTTCTGAGGGACGATGGGCCTGATGGCAGCCTGGGACTGCCTCTGACTGCGACTGCTCCTTGAAAAAAATGGATTTACTATGCTTCAGCCTTAGGGATTCTCCGTTACAGATGGCACTAGTTTAGAGACTCTAAATACCTGTGGGATCAACAGGGCAGAGTTTCCTGGGACTCCTTGTGTAATGGACCGTCTGTGCTGGGGTTCAAGAAAAGAAATGCCACACTGCTATACAACCAAGCAAACCTATTCTTGCACCAATTTGTACATACACTTTGGAGAGCCTAAGTAATCATTAAAGAAAAGAAAAGCAATAATTTTATATCAAACTTCATATGCATTAAGATTCTATTTGTGTAACCACAGACAAAGACCTCTCCTACAGTTGTCACTTACAAGGTCTTTGGGATTTTTTATGCACTGTTAAAATGGAACACTGCAGAAACTGTTTGCCAACCAAGATATGTGCAAATTCCCCACACAGCAGTTAATTACACAGAGAAATAGTCCATTAAAGTTATAAAGTTATATTGGAAGCAGGTATGGGAGCTTGGATTGTTTTTTTGTACTAGAACAAGCTAACTCATATGAATTGGGAAACAAAGACTTGGGAGCCTTGCAAGAAAAAATCTGCCTGTTCCCTGACTTAGTGGAAATAAGTGATATGAAATGTCAGGGGAAAAAAAATAAATTAAAATTGTGTTAGTAGCAGGGAATCTCATCTGTTAAAATAAACCAGAAAAAAAATAATGATTCACAGAATAAGAATTAAGATACATTGGAGGACTGTTTCTGAAATGGGAATTCTCAGTCTACAGTAGTAAGAATATTGTGGGCAATAGCTAGTATAATGTCAACATCTTATTATCAATAAAATAGGCCAGTGATATGGAGCAAT
Source organism: Ara ararauna (assembly GCA_028858755.1). Classification (NCBI taxonomy): domain Eukaryota; kingdom Metazoa; phylum Chordata; class Aves; order Psittaciformes; family Psittacidae; genus Ara; species Ara ararauna. The sequence goes on along the minus strand of CM054377.1, from coordinate 47,562,999 downwards.
TTGTTCATCTCTCAAATTATGACTTACTGGAGAGTTCTGATTTCAGAACTTGATTTCAAAAGCTTTCCAGACCTCATTTTTTAAAAGCGAAACGGATTTTCATTTTTATATTATTTTCTTTTACCTAAAAATCAGTGTTTTATTATCTTTCATTGTGATTTTATTCAGTCAAAGAACATACTGTCTGTCAGGGAGCATTAAAATAAAAGGTTCAACTAATACTCTATTACCTTGTATGTATGCAAACAGTTTGAAAAGTAAATTTATTTGTATATACATTATGATTATTCCAATTGTGATTATTCCAGAATCCACTTATTGAAAACTTTATATTAAATAAAAAATAGATATTATAAGCTGTGTTGTCCCTCCCTTACTTCATTACAACAGGAAGACAGTTTAAAGTAGTGAGGGTATGCAATTTTATCTCTGAGTGAAAAGACAGTGATTTCCTTAGTAGTCATTTTTTTGGCATTTAGATTAGAGGCGACAATAGCACATGCACTATCCCTCCTTTATTTGCTCAGCCATAATGCTGAGCTACAAAATACCTCAAAATCTAAATCACAGCCAATGCACTCTCTGTGAGGTTTTTTTCTGTGATGCAAAAAAGAGTCAAAACAAACAGAATGGACACAAAAAATTTTTTTGAAAGAAAAAATGTAGAGTCATAAAATTTTCAATGGAAGTTCCAGTCCATAATTCACCTACAATTTATAGAAAATCAATAATATGAGAAATTACTGCATGTGAATACCTCAGAAAACAAAATTGCTTTTATGAGTAAGCAGTTGCGTATCTGTGTATTTTTCCCCTCAAAAAGGTCCCTTGGGGCAGCTGAAAGGTGTGTGTTATGCACAGAGGCAGTATTAATAGTCAAAGGAATCTGGGGAAGCAACAAAAAACCCCAAAAACACCACACTGCTTTGTCTTTCCACACTGAGAATCCTGGATCAATGTCCTGACACGGCACATTTCATCCTTGTTCCCACACAGCCCCTGTAGGACTCAGCTACTGAGAGCTGGTGAAAAGCAACACCTCAGCATTACTCCATTCATTGCAAAATTAATCTCCCATTGAGAAAAAATAAATGAGTCGATGCCTGAACAAAGTATGCTGTTCTACTGCAGTTCCAGCTGAGGTGCCTCCATATCATCTTCTCAATAAGAGTTAAAAGGAAGAATTCCTAAAACACAAGCACAGTCTGTCACACATGAAGTTTTTACTGCTGTCCCATGTACAAATAATTGAAAAAAAGTTTATGTAAGTTGAGGACTAGAAATAAAAAGTATGTCTGGCACCTTTCTCTTTAAAAGGATTAATAAAAGGTGTTTCTTGCGGAATATTTTGGATGTTTTACAAGGTTTCACTGTTTTTCTTCCTGCATGTATTTAGGAAGTTTTATTATATTGTCTAGTTTGCTGCAGTGGGTGAACAGATCAAAGGAGGACAGTATATAGTAGCCTTGTGTCCTGAACTGAAGTTATGGTTCAGTTATTAGCTCTGCTACTCAGAAGCATACATGAACTAATGCAGCATCTATCCACTTCGCCTTATTTATTGTGACAAGCCTCCAGGGGACTGATCCACATGAAATTCATTTCATATCTCATTCACTGAATGCCTGGGATTTGAAATACCTTTCTGCTCTTCTAAGTTTCGATAAGCTACACTGCACAGACTCATTGCCAAAAAAAGTATGTAAGTAAACTTCTCTGTAGGGATGGTGCTTTCTGAAGTTTCCTGTGGTGCCACTGGAGGTGCACTGACATTCATTTCAGGAGTTGTGCACATGGGTACCAATGACAAGGATCATTTAGAGAATAATAAGACATTTCTCACCAACTTTAATATATTATTTTATAATACAGACAATAATGAAGTTTATATCATATTAAGTAAGAAGCATAAAATATTATATTTGATCTGATATGTATAACAATGAAATCTGATCTTTTCCTCTGCCATTGACTAAAAATGCCCAGGCTCCCTTTTAAGAAACTTGATCATTAGGTATTTGAAAGTTTATATTTAATTTTAGTACAAGTTTAGTGACAAAAGCAGTGCAAGATTCCACTTTGTGTCCAGAACACTTATTTTCGCATTGCTAAGGAAAAAACTAGAGGAGGAACAATATTACTAGAAAGTAACGATTTTCTTCAATAAGAAAAAGCACTGACAACAAAATCTATTCCCCTTCTCTTTTCGTTCCTCATCAAAAAATTGACTAAAACTGTCACTGCTGAAATACACAAATCAATGTTTGCAACAGCCCAAAGAATGACAGAAAATGGGGAATTACTGGTGTTTCCCTATCTATCTGAAAAAATTAATGACTATCAGAGGCCAGTGTATGACCTACAGTATATTTTACATAGTACTGCTAAAACAGTGGGTCAGCTGAGACAAGAGTTAGTACTGGAGACCTCACATACACCAGAATATGCACGCAAAAGAAGATAGAAAAGGAAGCTAGTGGCCTTCTATTAAGAGTATGATGTATTTTATAGATTGCTAGTCTCATTTCTACAACAGAAATTGCCCACTGGAGTGGGGACAGGACACAAATCACAGTTTGCTGAGCCTCATATTAGATGATTCAAAAACTAGATTTATTCTTCCTACACAACCAGGGACACTGATGATGCAAGAAGCAGTAAACAGGAAGACGGCAATGCACCGACGTTGCCTCTTCAACAACTTTGCCATCTAAGGCAACTATAGTGCTGGTGACCTCAGCAGCAGATCAATTAAGGTTAAGGTTAGGGTTAGGCTTAGGGTTAGGCTTACGGTTCAGAGACCCACAAAGCCCTCAATACAAGAGACAATGAAAAGTGTGATGAAAAACTATTCCAAGAAGAGTACAGCACTACACCAATATTGCCCGTTCCATACCTTTCCCACACGGACCACTTAAAGCACGTATACCTGAAGACCCATTCGCATTCAGATTAGGGTTAAAGTTAGTTTAGGGTGCAGAGTTCCATAAAGCCCTCAGTTCCAGGGATAGTGGTGCTACAAAAGTCATGTCAGGGAGAGCAGAGCACTGGACCAACATTGCTCATTCCATGCCTTTCAGATCTGGACCACTCAGGGATATGTGCACAAAAAGCCGCAGACCATTCAGATTAGGGTTAGAATTAGGCTTAGGGTTAAAGGCTCTACAAAGCCCTCAGATCCAGGGACGCTGATGTTGCAAAAGTCATGCCAAAGAGAGCACAACACTGCAGCAACATTGTTGCTTGCACACCTCTCTCATATGGACCAGTCACAGAAATGTGCATTTAAAGATGCAAATCCATTAGAAATGAGATGAGAGTTAGGGTTAGGGTTCAGAGATCCACAGAGCCCTCAGTTCCAGAAACAGTCGCGGCAAAAGCATAAGGAGAGCACGGCACTGCGCCAACATTGCCCCTTCCACACCTTTCCAATATGGAGCACTCACTAAATGTGAAGTAAAGTAGCAGATCCATTTGGTTTGAGGTAAGGGTTAGAGTTACTATTATGGTTAGGTTTTGAGTTGAGAGATCCAAAAGCCCTCAGATCCAGGGACAATGGTGCTTCCAAAGACATGCCAAGGAGAGCAAAGCACTGCACCAACAGAGCCCCTTCCACACCATTCCCATCTGGACCACTCATGGCATGAAGTTGCAGATCCATTAGGGTTAGGGTTAGTCTTACAGTTAGGGTTCAGAGATGCAGAAAGCCCTCAGCTCCAGAAACACTTGGGATTCAAAAGTCATGCCAAGAGAGAATGGCACTGCACCAACAGTGTTGTTTCCAGACCTGTCCCATCTGGACCACTCATGACAATGTGCATTTCTGGCTGCAGATCCATTCGAATTAGAGTTAGGGTTAGAGTTAGGGTTATGGTTCAGAGATCCACAAAGCCCTCACTTCAAGAGGCATTTTCACAGGAAAAGGCATTCCCAAGATACCATGGCACTGTAACAAAATTAACCCTTCCACACCTTTCCCATCTGGACTACTCACAGCAAAGTGCACACAAATCCACCGCTCCATTTGGAATGAGGTTAGGGTTGGATTTAGGGTTAGGGTTCAGAGATCCACAAAGCCTTCTGCTCCAGGGAGACTGGTGCTGCAAAAGGCATGCAAAGGAGAGCACTGTTGCATCAGCATTGTTCCTTCCACACATTTCCCATATGGATACTAGAGGAAATATGCACCCAAAGCTGTACATCCATTCGGATTGAGGTTAAGGTTAGGGTTAGGGCTGGTGTTAGGTTTAGGGTTCAGAGATCCAAAAAGCCCTGACTTCAAGAGACACTTGGACAGGAAAAGGCATTCTCAGGGAGCACAACACTATAACAAAATAAACACTTTCATATATTTCTGACCTGGACCATTCATGGCAATTTGCATGTAAAGCTGCAGATCCATACAGATTAGGTTTGCAGTTAGGGATTCAGTTAGGGTTAAGTATCAGTGGTCCACAAAGCCCTCCGCTCCAGGGACACTGGGGCTGCAAAATGCATGCCAAGGCAAGAACAGGACTGCACCAAATTGTTGCTTCCAAACCTTTCCCATCTGGACTTCTCACGGCAATTAACATTAAAAGGCGGAGATCAATTTTGATTAGTTTTAGGGTTAGAGCTAGGGTTATGGTTAAGAGACTCACAAAGCCCGCAGCTCTAGGGACACTGGGGCTTCAAAAGGCATGATAGGGAGATCAAGGCATTGCACTAACATTGCCCCTTCCACTCCATTCCAATCTGGACCCCTCATGCCGAAGTGCACATAAATCTGCAGATCCATTCAGATTAGGCCTAAGTGTAGCTTTATGGCTACGGTTCAGAGATCCACGAAACCCTTAGCTTTAGGGACTCTGGGGCTGCAAAAGGCATGTGCAGCAGAGTACAGCATTGATCCAACTTTATTTCTTCCTCACCATTCCAATCTGGACAACTCAGGGCAATGTGCATGTTAAGACACAGACCCATTAAGTTTAAGCTTAGGGCTAGGGTTAGGCTTAGGGTTAGGGTTAGGGTTCAGAGATGCACAAAGCCCTCATCTCCAGGTTTACTGATGTTGCAAGATGCATGCCAAGGAGTGCATGGCACTGTGCTCATTTTGCTTCTTCCTCACCTTTCCAATCTGGACCTTTCATGGCAATGAGTAGTTATATTCAGATTTGTGTTAGGGTTTCTGTTAGGTTTAGGGTTAAGATATCCTCAAAGCCCTCATTTTTTTGAACAGTTACGCTGCCAAGGGCATGCCAAGGAGGTCACGGCACTGCACCAGCATTGCTTCTTCTACACCTTTCCAATCTTGTCCACTCACAGAAATTCCCTTTTAGAATCGCAGATCCATTCGGATTAAGGTTAGGCCTATGGTTAGGCTTAAATTCGGGTCAAAGTTCTGAGATGCGGAAAGCCCTCAGCTCCAGGGATACTTGGGCTGTAAATCACATGCAAAGGAGAGCTTGACATTGCACCAACATTGCCCCTTCCACACTATTCCAATCTGGGCTACTCACGGCAATGTGAATATAAAGCCACAGATCCATTAGGATTACAGTTAGGGCTAAGGTGAGCATTAGGTTTAGGTTTCAGAGATCCATAAAACCCTCATCTCCAGGAAAATTGGGGTTGCAGAATGCATGGCAAGAAGATTGCAACGCTGCGCTAATATTGCTTCTTTCACCCCTTTCAAATCTGGATCACTAGTGGCAATGTGTCTGTAAAGCCACAGATCCATTTGGATTAGGGTTAATTCTAGGGTTAGGGTTTCAGAGATGCACAAAGCTCTCAGCTCCAGCAACTCTGGTGTTGGAAGATTCATGTTAAGGAGAACATGGCACTGCACCAATATTACCCCTTTCACAGATTTCCCATCTAGACCATTCAGGGCAATGTGCACATAAAGCCACAGATACATTTGGATTTAGTTTAGGGTTAGAGCTATTGACAGAGTTCAGAGATCCAGAAAGCCCTCAAATTCAGGGACAGTGAGGCTGCATAGGGCATGAGCATTAGAGCATGGCACTGTACCAACATTGTGCTTTACCCACCTTTCCCTTCTAGACCACTCACGGCAATGTGTACGTAAATCCTCACATCCATTCGGTTTAAAGCTAGATTTAGAGGTAGGGTTAGGGTTCAGAGATGCACAAAGCCCTCAAGTCCAGGAACACTGATGCTGCAAAATGAATGCCAAGGAGAGTACGGCACTGCACACACCTTGCTTCTTCCATACCTTTCCAATCTGGACCATTCATGGCAATGTGCATGTAAATCTTCCGTTCCCTTCAGATTATGGTTTGGGTTAGAGGTAGGATTAGGGTTAATTCATCCACAAAGCCCTCAGTTTTAGGAGCAGTGGGGCAGCAAAGGGCATGTCAAGGAGAGCACGGCTCTGAACCAACTTCATGCCTTCAACACCATTCCAATCTGGACCACCCATGCCAATTTGATTGTAAAACCACAGAGCCATTGAGATTAGAGTTGGAGCTAGGGTTAGGCTTAAGGTTAGGGTTCAGAAATCCACAAAACTCTCAGCTTCAGGGACACTGGGGATACGAAATGCATGCCAAGGAGAGCAAGGCACTGTACCAACATTGCTCCTTCCACACCATTCCAATCTGGACCACTCGTGGCAATGTGCATGTAAAGACACAGATCCATATGCATTAGGGCTAGGGTTCGGTTTAGGTTTAGGTTTCAGAGATTCACAGAGCCCTCAGCTTTGGGGCTGCAAAAAGTAAATGGAAATCCAGAGATCCTTTCGGATTAGGGTTAGATTTAGAGGTAGAAATAGGGTTCAGAGATGCACAAAACCCTCAGCTCCAATGGCACTGGGGTTGCAAAGAGCATGTGAAGGCTTATGGTTATGGTTAGTGTTAGTGTTCGGGTTAGAATGGCACTGCAGCAACATTTTCTCTTCCACACCATTCCAATCTTTATCGCTCATGGCAATGGACATGTAAAGCCACAGAACCATTTGAGTTAGGGTTAAGGTTAGAGCTTGGGTTAGGTTTCAAAGATCCAGAAAGCCCTCAGCTTTAGATACATTGGTGCTGCAAAAGGTGTGCAAAACCGAGCATGGCACTGCACCAATATTGTTGCTTGCATACCTTTCCCACCTTTACCACTCATGTTAATGGACACGCAAAACTGCAGAGAAATTCATATTAGGTTTAGGGTTAGAGTTTGGGTTGGGGTTCAGAGGTGCACAAACTCCTCAAGTCCAGGGACACTGGGGCTGCAAAGGGCATGCAAAGGGAGCACGGCTTTGCACTGACTTTTCTCCTTCCACACCATTCCAATCTGTACCACTCATTGCAGTGTGCACATAAATCCACAGATCCATTCGGATTAGTGTGAGGGTTAAAATTAGGTTTAGGGTTCAGAGATCCACAAAGCCTTCAGGTTTAGGGATTCAGGTGCTACAGAAGTATACCAAGGATAACATGGCACTGTACCAACATTGTTCCTTTCACAGCTTTCTCATCTTGACCACTCATGGCAATTTGCATGTAAATCCGCAGATGTATTCAGATTAATTTTATGGTTAGGTTTTTCTTAGGGTTCAGAGATCTCCTATGGCTGAGCTTTAGGGACACTGGTGCTGCAAGAGGTATGGCAAGGAGAGCACGGCACTGCACCAGCATTGTGCTTTTCACACGTTTTCCATCTGGATATCTCATAGCAACGTGTAAGTAAATCGACAGATGCATTCAGATTAGGTTTAGGTTAAAGTTAAACTTAAGGTTTAGAGATCCACAAAGCTGTGAGCTTTAGGGACACTGGTGCTGCAAGAGGCATGGCAAGGAGAGCATGGCACTTCACCTACGTTGCCCCTTTCACACCTTTCCCATCTGGTCCACTCATGTTAACGTGCAGGTAAATCCACAGATCCATTCAGTTTAGGGTTAGGGCTAGGTTTAGGCTTAGAGACTTAAACACAGGAAGTTTAGATTGGATATAAGGAGGAAGTTCATTACTGTAAATGTGGTGAGGCACTGGAATGGGTTGCCCACGGAAGTTGTGAATGCTCCATCCCTGGCAGTGTTCAAGGTCAGGTTGGATAGAGCCTTGGGTGACATGGTTTAGTGGGAGGTGTCCGTGCCCTTGGCAGGGGAGTTGGAACTAGATGATCTTAAGGTCCTTTCCAACCCTAACTACTCTATAATTCTATGATTCTGTGATTCTATGATTCTATGATTGATTCTATGTCAATGTGCACATGAATTCGTAGATCCATTTGTATTAGGTTTAGGGTTAGAGTTAGGGTTAGCGTTCAGAGATCCGCAAAGACGTCAGCTTTAGGCACACTGGTTCTGCAAGAGGCATGCCCAGGGGAACACGACGCTTCACCAACATTGTCTCTTTCTCACCTTTCCCATCTAGACCACTCACAGTAATGCGCATTTAAAGCAGTGGCTCCATTAGGATTTTGGTTAAGGTTAGAGCTACCGTTAGGTTTCAGAGATCCACAAAGTCCTCAGTTCCATGGACAGAGGGACTGAAAAGAGCATGCAAAAGACAGCATGGCAGTACACCAACATTGACTTTTCCACACCTTTCCAATCTCTATCATTCACAGCAATGTGCACATATATCCACAGATCTATTTGGATTAGTGTTAGGATTAGAGTTTGGCGTTAGGGTTCAGACATCCACAATGACTCAGCTTTATGGACACTGGTGCTGTAAAATGCATGTCAAGGAGAGCATGGCACTGCACCAACATTGCTTCTTCTACACCTTTCCAATATGGACCACTCATGGAAATATGCTTTTAAAGACACAGAACCATTCGGATTAAGCTCAGGCTGAGGGTTATTGTTAAGGTTAGGGTTCAGAGATCCACAAATCCCTCAGCTCCAGGAACACTGGGACTGCAGAACACATGCCAAGGAGTACAAAGCATTGTACCAACATTGCCTCTTCACTGCCATTGCAATCTGCACCACTCATGGTAATGTGCATATACATCCACCAAGCCATTCTGATTAGTGATAGGGTTAGAGTTACAGTTAGGGTTCAGAGATCCACAAAGCCCTCAAGTCCAGGGGCAGATGGGCTGAAAAGTGCATGTGAAGGAGAGCATGGCACTGCACCAACTTTGCTCTTCCACACCAATGCAATTTGTACCACTCGTGGCAATATGCACGCAAGTCTGCAGAACCATTCAGATTATGGTTAGGGTTAGGGTTAGGGTTAGGGTTAGGGTTAGGGTTAGGGATGGAGTTAGAGTTAGAGTTAAGGTAAGGTTTTAGAGGTCCACCCAAACCCTTACTCTAATCCGAATGAATCTCAGGCTTTACGTGCACATTGCAATGAGTAGTCACGATTGGAATGGTGTGGAAGGAGTAATGTGTGTGTAGTGCTGTTCTCTTCTTCACATGCTCTTTGCAGCTCCAATGTCCTTGAGGTGAGGGGTTTGTGGATCTCTGAATCCTATCCCTAAATCTAACCCTCATCCGAATTTATCTGTGACTACGTGCACACTTCCATGAGTGATCCAGATGCCAAATGTGTGAAAGGGGCAATGCTGATGCAGTGATGTACCATCCTTGTCTTGCCTCTTCCAGCACCAGTGTTCTAGGAGTTGACCCTAGATAAATCTTTTCTTGTAAAAGCTCAGGGTAGATACAGCGGTAAAGCAGCTATTTATTTAACTTTTTTGCAAAAACACGTGTCCTAACAAGTAGGCACACAGAGCAAAATCAGAACTATGGTTTATATTTCTGATCCCATCTGCAAATTGACTCCCTTGTTTCCCCATTGGTTGGGTACTCCAAGGTTTACAGCCTATCCAATGTGTATAATCTTCATGCTAATTCTTCTGCTTCTGTTTACATCTCCCCTTTCTCGATTTTGTATTACTCTTTCTCTTATTTACTAATCTCCTTTTATGGTTCGATTTCATAACTCTCTGGCAGACATATGGTACCCCAATTTACTGTTTAACCAGTTTGTACCTGCTTAGTTTCATAGGTTACACAAAGATAATATTCTTTTTAACTACAGAGTGTGGCTTTCATCCAGAGATAATATTGTCTTTAACCACAGAGTGTGTCTTTCAAAGTTATGGTATCTCAAATCCTTTGTTTTGTTTTCTTAGTAACTTAGCCTGAGCCCCAGTGTTGGAAAATCTTAATATTGCAAAGCTTTAATATTGATGTTAAAGCTCTAATATTGTAAAGCCTTAATATTACTAAGCCCCATCCCCAATAATGCAAAAACAACATGGTTTCCCTCACACAGAGATCCACAAAGCCCTCAGCTCCAGTAACACTGGTGCTGCAAAAGTCATGACAAGGAGAGCATAGCACTGCGCCAACATTTCCCTTTCCACACCTTTCCAATGTGGACCACTCATGGAAATGTGCACATAAGGCGACAGATCCACCCGGATTAGGGTTAGAATTACACTTCGGGTTAGGGTTCAGATATCCACAAAGCCCTCAGCTGGAAATGTGCACATAAGGCGACAGATCCATCTGGATTAGGGTTAGAATTACACTTAGGGTTAGGGTTCAGATATCCACAAAGCCCTCAGCTTTAGGGACACCGTGGCTGCAAGAGGAATGCCAAGGAGGGCACGGCGCAGAAACAACGTTGTTGCTTCAACACCTTTCCTATCTGGACCACTTACGGCAATGTGCACTTTAAGCCAGAAATTCATCCATATTAGGGTTTGGGTTTGGCTATCCACAAAGCCCTCAGCTCCAGGGACACTGTTACTTCAAAAGGCATGCTAATGGGAACAAGGCACTGCACCAACATTGTTCCTTCCACACCTTTCCCAGCTGGGCCACTCATGGTTTAGGTAACTTCTGCCTCAGATCCAATCAGATTAGATTTAGCGTTAGAGTTTGGAGGTCCACAAAGCCCACTTCAGGGACACTGGTGCTGCAAAGGCATATCAAAGAGAGCACGACACTGCACCAGTATTACCCTTTCACACCTTTTTCATCTGGACTACCAACAGTGCTGTGCAACCTAAGCCTCATCTTCAGTATGCCATGCAGATAAGCTTTAGGGTTAGTGCTCAGAGAATCACAATTTCCACAGCTCCAGGGACACTGGTGCTGCAAAAGGCATGCTAAGGGCATCATGGCACTACACCAACATTTTCCTTCCATACCTTTCTGACAGAAGCCACCCATGGTTCTATGGTTTTTTTTAATAGGTCTAAGGTACCCAAGTCAAAGTCAGAAATTGAGCATTGGGCTCTAGAAACCAAGTAACACAGGGATGGCTTGCAGTCTTTCTAAAGCAACATGGGGCTTTTCTTGAGGCTTTGGTGAGATATTTTTAGATATTCTGCAGCAGGACCTCTCTTAATTCCGTGCCTGCAGTTCGGTCTTACGTTTTAAGTTTACGGATTTGGCCAGAATACATACTTGAGAAGGAATCTGTCTACTGGGTACCACTGTTAGGCATAGGGACCACCTCTAATGTTGAGTACCTATTTGGTGACATGGTTGTCATTCCCAGAATCTTACTTTCTACTCTATGAGCTACCATATAAAGACAAAGCTGCAGTCACTATTGTTTGACGATGCTGAATGCTGTCATTTTCCTCCCTTATTATGGTGGCACACCATTCTCAATATGTGCTGTGTGCATTGACCCGATTCTTACATGGAAACTTGTAAGCAGGTGAAACAAGACTTAAGGTTTATTTAAGAGGAGGAGACAGCATGATACAAATTATTTTAATACTTTAACACATATCATTCTTCTTTTAAACAGCAAACACAAGAAGGCATAAGGTCCTGAACCAAAACGTATGCTCCCTGCTCTATAAGAGCAAACATGTGAATGTGTTTGTCTCCAACTTAACAATACCCCAGAAGGCAGTTTTTTGTTCAACACTATGAAATACCAGTATACAGATGTTTTTCCCCTTTAGCATTACAGAGTTCCTTCATGAAAAGCCAGGTCCTAGAATTAACGTTTTTTTGTTCTGCTATTCTTTTTTTTTTTTTTTCAGTTTTGAATATAGGCAAGGCATTGCTTGGACAGGGAAGTGTAATTAACTAAACCCACAAATTAATCATTCAGATTAAATTGCTTGCATCTATCTAGCACTCTGATATTTATTTATAGAGTAATTATTATCAAATGTCTTGAGATAAAAGTCTTTAGACTAAAAACACTGTTACCACTCAAATACATATTTATGTACTTCAAACTCCAGATCTTCAGCTGTGCTGAGAGAATGTTTAAAGTCACAGTAAGACTCAAAACAAAGGAAATAAATAAAACATTAAGGTTGAATTTGCAGTCATGAGGTTGTGAGATCCTTGGAGCAAAGACTTTCCTCCATATGAAGTATCTAGTGAAGTGTCTAGCGCACAGTGGGTATTACTCGACGTAGTTATTATCCTCTTACTGTAAAACTTTCACACCATGTTTTGTGTGTGTTTTTCTTTTTCTTTTTCTTTTTCGTTTTTATTTCTTAGAGAATCACACTTTTTGAAAGATTTCTGTCGTCTCTGGGGGCTGTAACAGAGCCTAGAAGCAATTCTGAGGCTCATGTTTTTAAATATTTTGGGAGGGTTTGGTACAAAGCCACTGGAAAAAATGGGTGGAAAATGCTAAACAAGCTTTTCTTTTGGTCTATATAAGCTATGGCACAGACATCGCATGCTTTAATCATTTAATAATACTTTTCGGAATTTTCTTACTGCGCCTCATATTTTCTGAACTTCTCCCCCAGTATTCCTCAAGGATTCCTTTGATATTTTTTCCTGACCCCTACAAAAATGCTACGTTTTCATCTGCAGGAAGTGGTTCTCTGCAGGATTTCTCTAGTCTTCTCAAAAAAAGAGACAGTATAAAGTTGAGCTGTTTAAAGTTATTTGGGAATCTATCTCCTAAAGAATCCAGGACAAATTAGGCATTTAGCTATTTTGAAAATCTTTTCCCAAATCATGGTGCTTTCAGAGGTGTTGCTGCATTCTGGCTTCCAGTGAAGGCTAAAGAGAAACACATTTCAGTTTGAAGGAAAATTCTCAAAGGTAAAACACAACTCCAAAAATTCCCAAGAGATTGTAGTCTATGGGAATTTCTGAAGGAATGTTTTTTCCTTGGTGTATAACTCTCCACATTCAGAGTTTCAGAACCTCATGAGTCAAGATGGCCTTTTGGTATTTCTTGGTCACCTGTTATTTAATGTAATCTTTTCTCTGTGCTCAGAAATCCAACTGGTTTACACAAATCTATGTATCAAATGGTTGCATATTTAAGCACACCTAAATTGTCACTGATGTTAGATTAGAGAGAAGCAACACAAGTAGTCAAGACTGTAGTCTTTGCATTAGATTTCACGCAGGGTCTCAGGCTCCTCTGTGGAAATTGGAGACCATTCTCCCTCTGAACATCTGACTCAAATTTCGTCATCAGTCGGCACAAGTGTGAGCTAAAAAATAGTGGTTGTGCATTCTTGATGAATCTTAAAGAATCGAAGTTTTCAGACTTCTGCTGTCACAGTGGTGACACACTGTCTGAGCAATCTTTGAAGACCATGGAAAAAGAAGAAGACAGGTTGTACATAGTCCGTAACAGTCATTCATGCTATTAACCTTATTTGTTGGAAGAAGAAAAGACAAGTGATATTGTGATCCTGGCAAAACCAAAACCTCTTTGATATTAAGAGCTTTCTCCTACAAGCAGCAGTGAAAGGTGAAGTTACATAAGAAGCAATTGTAAAAAAGCTATCAAGACTCAGTTTTGCATAGACCATAGTTAAATTTCAGACTTCGGGAAACATGAGTTTTGGTGAAACATCTTGGCTATGACAGTTAGAATTATAGTTTTCATTTTATGAAATGAACATTTAGTGGTAAACCCATTGAGAAGATGTAAGAGTGCACTGAAGCAGTACTCCCAATGCATTCACCAAAGCTAATCTCATGAGAGTCCAGAATGTCCCACTTTCCAGCCATTAGCAAAATTAGGTCAATGATATTTCTAACCAGAACCATAACAAGGGCAAAACAGGGAAGGTGCCTGTTTGAGTGCCCAGTTGTCAGGGAGGATTGAGGGGAAAATGAGCCGCAAGAAGACATTGTGCAAACCTACCTTATACTACTGTACTCAACAGGGCTCACTACAGCACCTTCTCAGCTTATGTTCTGGCAGCCATTATTACAGTATCTGACCCTTCAGGCAATGCAGAAAAAATCAGGGGACAGATTATACCACAATATAGGTAATCCTGCTGAAAACCAAAACCAGAAAGAAGCCGAACTACGTTTCTCCTCAGGGAGCTTGCATTCATACTCTCTTACAGAATTCAGCTTTTCTTTTGAACATGGGGATCCTGCAGAGAAAATCCTATGTCATATGCAAGCATGCATTGGAACCAAAATATCAGCACCTTCTCAAGAGTGCAAAAAGTTAGGATATTATGCATTATTTGCTCAAGCAGTTTCTAGAGCAACCAAGCATTATGAATGATTAGTTGGGCAAGCATGCAAATGGCTGAAGACGATGCCTGTCTGACCTCTGATCACTTCTACAATTCAGAAAATCTTAGCATGATGATGAACAGTCAAACTGAGAACTGCTGCACACAGTGCCTGCCTTAGTCTGTTGATAATCTTGGATAATTTTTCAGATCTTCCCTGGTTTAACAGCCTCTGTCAAACTGCAAATAGTGGAGATCATGTGGAGATTTCTTTTCGCAGTCATGGATGTCACTTGTTCACTGACTGGCTGGCAGGTTTTCATAGCAAATCTGTTCACTCATTGGGAATTGTGCCTCTTGCCTACGTGACCAGTAATCCACTTGAAGAATGAAAAAGAAGTTACTGAGGTGCCAAGGGACTCTGTCTAAAAATGAGAAATATTTGACAGTGGAAAAATATGTTTTTGTAGTGTTGTTTGGTTCGTTTTCTGAGGGAGAGCTGAAATCACAGAAGGCAGACAGAGATCACAAAAACTCTTTTGCACATAGATTAACTTGTAATTCACTTACACATGTGGGAATACAGCTCCTCAGTCCAGCTTCCTTCAGCAATAATGTGGTTTATGCTTCCGCTGTTATGTTTTAATAAAAGTCATGAGATTAAAAATTCTCCCTAGTGACTGCTATCCCAGGGCTGAAATGTAAGAAAATGGATCATATATGCTACGTAGAAACCACAGGGACTGCATTTTTAGAAAAAAATAAGAAATTAGTTGTAATGTGACATGGCTTCTCATGGGATATACTAATCCTGCTCAGAAGAATTAGTTTACTTGACTCAACTGCTCCATTGGGACTTGCAAATAATGCACGTTTAAGTGATACATATTTGCATGGTATCAAGAACAGTGTCATTTATGCTTTGAGGTGTTCCATAATGTAAATTCCAATTACAGAGAAAATTTTAATCATATTAACATATCATTATACTAAAGCAGCAACTGTTTCATAGGAGAAGCAGTGAAGTTCACTTTGCTTGGTGTTTACATACTCTCTGGTCCTGGGCCATAACCATAAGTCCTGGACATTGCAGTTGGATAAATAAATCATGAGATTTGGAGGTTACAGCAAATCCCTGTTCATCAAAAGACTTAAGTTTTTATTCTCTCTGCTCTGACTAACCAAGTTAGTCATGTAAATTATGCAGGACTCTGTCTTCTCACTTGAATAGTGGCAGTGGTATTTTACTCTTGTCTCAGTGCCTTTGCTGTTCTTACTTGTTTGAGTAGTGCCTGGCAGGTAAGCAGTCCCATAATTTCCAGTAACAAGCGAAACTACTCTGTGCGAGCAAGAGTGGCAGAGTGGGCACTGAGAAATGGAAGAATATCATTACTGCTTATTGTCTCTCTGCTGCTCTGACAGCTACAGATCTGAGCATTACTGTGGGAGGCCGTGTGAAAAACATTGAGGAACACATGCACACGAGTGTATTTCATGAGAGACAGGGAAGAACAAGACAGAGGAGATAATCTCATTCTTTAGGGAAGATAAAACAGGCTGTTTAAAACAATGTAGTAGTATCTGCTTTAAGTAACAAGTTGAAACACCCAATTTAACAAGCCTTGCTTACTGTAGGAAGCTTAATTACTCTTCAGAATATGTTCAATACCAAATTTCTCAAGCTGATTGCTTCAGCAGAATGCCAATGCATTATGTCGTAGCCACTTCAGTAGAAACAGCAATGTAGTAGCCAAATTTTCCTCTGCTCCATAAGTGACATGTGATAAAGAATTATTTAATGAGCTGCTGCATTTTGCATCTGAGTAAATAACTTTCATGTAAACATGGATTACAGATCATCAATGTGACTTCCCCAGTGCGGAAAACAGTCAGCAGTTTTGGCTGCATGAGGTGCTTGAGGATGTTGTGAGAAGATTGAGATTTTGAATAGATTCTGCAGCAGTTCATATTGATTCAAGCTTGGCTCTCCCCATCCCTCCAGATGCCCTTTCCCATCTCCCCATTCCTTCATCCACCAGTGACGCTTTGACCCCTCTCCCACATTTCATGGCAGTGTTGACCCCAGCACCACTGGCACATGGACCTGCTGCCACAGAGTAACAACACAAGAGAAATCGCCATGTGTAAGGATGTGCAGGGAAGCACAGAAGGGGCAAGGTAGAGTAGGGAAAAATCCAAGGAAATCCAGAGAAATCTTTAGAAGAAAGAAGATTCTGGGAGAGATGGGTGGGGCTGGTTATGCTGCCAGCAAAATGGTTCAGATACCACTCTGGAACACTGAAGGATGCTTCTGGAGACCACCTGGGCAACTCAAAAGGGAGGATCTTGTGTGGCATTTGAAGCAGGTGACATGGTGGTGGGATGGAGGTGACACAGAGGAACAGTGTACATCTGTTACTAAGGGTGACAAACGGGGCAGAAAGCACTGTTGAAAAGAGAGGATATTTCTGAGTCCCTTCTGCCCGATTTTAGCACAGTCCAACATAAGTTTTGCAAGGTTTGCAGTTGTTTCTAGGGAGAAGTTTTTTCTGTCATTTCTTGTCAGCTATATAGCTGACATACGTAGAATCATGGAATCATAGACTAGTCAGGGTTGGAAAGGATCTTAAGATGAGAAACTTGGGGCTGTTCAGCCTGGAGAAAAGAAGGCTGCATGGAGACCTCATAGCAGCCTTCCAGTATCTGAAGGGGGCCTATAGGGATGCTGGGGAGGGACTCTTCGTTAGGGACTGTAGTGATAGGACAAGGGGTAACGGGTTCACACTTAAACAGGGGAAGTTGAGATTGGATATGAGGAAGAAATTCTTTACTGTAAGGGTGGTGAGGCACTGGAATGAGTTGCCCAGGGAAGCTGTGAATGCTCCATCGCTGGCGGTGTTCAAGTTTGGATTGGGCATAACCTTGGGTGGCATGGTTTAGTGGGAGGTATCCCTGCCCCTGGCAGGGGGGTTGGAACTAGATGATCTTAAGGTCCTTTCCAACCCTAACTATTCTATGATTCTAAAGGAAAGACAAAAAGAAAGAACTTTTGGAAGGCCGTGGGTGACTTTCAAGATACTAGCTGTTGAACGAATACTTTTTCATTGTAGATAGACACATTACCAACCTTTGTAAAAATGTCTTAACTGGGTTTTGAACTGTGATCTGACCACATTAAAAGAGTCCTGAATTCGAAAGAGTAATTTACAGCATGAACAGGAGTTTGCTACAATGAAAACAATTTGGTTTTTACAGGGGTCTTCTTTGTAACTGCTTTCAGCAGAAACTTGTGGTTTTGGGGCATTAATTAGTAGTGAAAGTGAGAAGGATGTAATGTGCTACCCCTTTGATCCAACTCAGCTAAATCACTGAAATAGAGAAGTTTGAGAACTAGAGGAGTGTGAGACACCTGAAAAACCCTTGCCTACTCCTGGATAGAAAAGCCGAAAATAGTATCTTCAGTCATGCTACTGCACCACTGATGTTAGGAAACAAAGTTTGTGACTCAAGTTTTTGGTGAGGATGTTTCACTAATGGCTAAGGCCAGTGGCAAAATATATTCTGAGGATTGGTCTTTCAAAACTTTACATCCCCCATTTGTCTCCCTACAAGAAGTATATTTCAGTCTTTATATTACACCTGGGAATTATCAGAGCAATAGGCAACATGTATGTCAGACAAAGTAAGAGGATGTTGGCTTTGGAGACTGACCTTACCTTAATCTCCCCCAGAAGAAAAAAAGCATCCCAACAAATGGTCCTTGCCCAGGGCTTCGCTCCCAAGTCCCAGGTGATGCCCACTCAGAAGGGCCCTGTCAAGTAAAGAAAAGCCACTGTCAGAAGTCAAGAGTTGGCAGGCAGCTTTCTCCCCAGGTCTGTCATCTGCCCAGCAAAGTTTGTAATAATTGCAAAACATGTTTCTGAAAGGGTTTCTTCTATTCTGCTTGTCATAACTCTAACATGTTAAGGACAAAGAGCAGGACAAACATGACGTATACCCTAAAGATAAATCACTGTCTAATTTTTCTCCATCTACAAAGCATTGGCAACAATCCCAAATTCTCAGCAGATGATACATTCACAACAATTCCTCCCATATCCTAAACCCCAACAAGTCTGTCATCCTTACAGCAATTGTAAGGCTAGGTTAAGTTAAAAGAAGTCTGTAATCCTTACAGCAATTGCAATGCTAGGTTAAGTTAAAAGAAGGAATATAGGACTGTGAGGCATGAACAAATGACAAACTGAAGAAATCTGGAGTTGGATAACATGCCAAGCACCAGGAAATCAAAACAAAATTAATTTCTATGTCTTCATTACTTCCGACAACAGCCTCACTACGGCTCAACATGCTGGCTGAAAACCCACTGCTGCCACCCGGTGTTACTATGCCAGCATTGGCCTGAGTTTGCCCAGAGCAAGCTCTGGACTTTGCATGCAGCACTAGGAGTTTCAAGATAGGCGCTCATGACTTCCAGCAGGAAAGAAGAGAGAAAAAGATGATAAATGTACATATTTAGTGTATATTATTCCGGCTAACTAAAGCATCGTGTTGTGATAGTCTTAAAAGAATCGCAGGAAATGGGAAATAACTGAAGTTGTTCAGTTGTCAATGAGAGGATATCAATAGATAGACTACGTTATTTAATTGGGAATCACACACAAGTATGTTAAATAGCCATTAAATGAATGGGGATAAAATGACTAACAACAGATACCTTTTCTCATTTAGATGACCCACTTTCTTTCAAGTTTTGTTCATGTATTTTCTTCAGCAGTGCTGCTTTGCTAAGCAAAACCTAATGCATTTGTTACAGCCCAGCGAATGAGCTGCAGGTTATAAGGCAGACTGAGAAGAAAAACATACATTCATTGTGATTTTCTAGGTGATCAGTAATATTCAGGAGGCTAACTTGCCTTGCACTCCAAATTGATTGTTTTACCCAAGATAATTAAAACCTGCATTCTCTGAGTGCAGCAGCTGCTTGTGAATGTCAATGTTTTGGCCAGAAGCCTTTTCTCAAGACAATTCACAATGCAATTTCTGTTAATATGCTGTCCTGTGGGGAGCATGTTGTGATTGAGAGACTTCTGCTCATCAGACCATCTTCATTATTACCAGTTTTGCACTGAGTTATTCTTCTGTGACAGGTTTGGTTTCATTTTGTTCAGAGGAAATTGAGCTAAACATTGTTTTTTATCACATCCCCTTGAGAAGGAGCAATGTAGGAATGCAAAAACACAGAGGAGAAATTCAGCTATGTAGAGCTCACCAGGCTTTTCTTGCATGAAATAATAGAACTGTTTGATTGATAGAACATGGGGCAGGTTGCAACAGAAACCTCCATCATCCTTAGAAATGGCACAGGCTGCAGACTGTGAAAGAAACAAATAAAAAACTAGGAGCAAAATAACTTAGACTGTGTAAGATACCTGCAGTTCCAGGTCTGCCACTGCATTTGACAGAACCACAGCCAGAACAGGAGACAGCTTGGGTGAGATTTCCCCAGCAGGCTAAACCAAACTGCTGCTTTCCAGCTCTTCCACCAGTCAGCGAGTCTGCTTTCTTTGCACTGGCCTCAGTGGCTGGTCCATCCTCTGATGAGTCAGTTGAGTTCACTAGGATGGCAAAAAGCCACTCACTGCTTTACTGTGTTGCCTTTAGCAAGTTACACTGGCTCACAAAAGAGCTAGATGAGCCTTGCAGCTTGCTGAATGAAAGCAAGGGGAGTGGGAAGATCAAAGGCAGGGGGAAAGTACCACTGCTGCAGTAACTCTGAGTATGCCATGTGTCACTATCACTGTTTACCAAATATATTAATTGTTATCTAGAATTTTAGAGGCTGTCCAAAGATGTCTTTATGAAGCACTGACAAGACTTTCCTTCTGTGAAGAAAATTACAGCAGAGTATGCTGTCAATACAAACTTACCTTTGGCTCTGGAACCTGAGCAGAGATTGACAGCCACATAGAAGAAATGAGAACATCTTCACTGACACTAGTGTGATAGGAGGTGATTATCAGCTCTCACAGTAAGGAGTGTGTTTAATTTTTCAGGAGTTGTTTTGACCTTGCCATCTAAGAAATTACTTAAGAAAGATATCTACTTATGAAAGCTTACATAAACATACCACCCTTTAGTTCCTGTATCACAAGAGGGCATTTCCAACTGCACATCCTGCTCCTCTCCTGTTAAAGAGAGGGCAAGGAAAACCTGCACTGATAGAAGTCCTCTTGTGGTACCATGATGTTGCAGAGAGGACAGTGATATGAGAACACAAAATACAAGCCACCTGAAGGAGCTGAGCAAGGAACTGATGACATGAAAGCCTATGAAACGTCTGGAGATTACAATACACGAATTTGACCTTTTTTAAGCTGTTGAGTAGTAATTCAAATCATCAGCTCCTTGAGGCACAGAATCATAGAATGGCTCATGCTAGCTAGATACCTGGACTTGTTTGATCCAACACACTTCTCACAGCAGGGCTAATACTGAGCCTGATTTCCTAGGGCAGTGATAGGTATGATGAGGCAAAACAAAGGAGAATCCCTAGGAAAAGAGATATTGATAAGGAAAGGTCACAGATAATTTATAAAGCTAGTATCCAGGTCACCATTGCTCTGTCTAGTCAGTATCTGGACATGGATATCAAAGAGGACCCCAGGTTATGCAAGATCTCTCCTACATGTCCTAGTAGCCTAATAGAATGGACGCTTTCAATAATGTTTGAAAAGAAAGGTGACCTTTCTCCCTTCTTCATCTTATATAGTAGCCAACCCTGACACCAAAACCATTAATGCAAATAATAGGAATTTAAACAATAGTCTGCAACTGGTTAATTAGAGCTCCCATATACCAAGGCAGCTCTTCAGAAGAAGTGGCTAATGCTCAGTGTTCCTCTTAAGCTTTAAATGAAAAGCAAGTCAAGTCTTTCCTTATGCTCTCCCTCCTCCCACAACTCTGAAAAGCTAATGTTCTTTAATATTTCTATAGAGAAGGGAACTTCAAAGCAACATGAATACAGCATGCGGGCAAGTGAATAGACATATGCACAATAGAAAATGAGAGCACTGAGAACACAGAGATGGGTTTATATGCAAAGAATGTTAAGAAAAGACATCTTTAAGTGTAAATGTAGATTGTAGAATATGGGTCAATTATCATGTAAGAATAAACTGTTATGTTGGAATGCTATTCATAAATATCTAGATGTTCTACAAAGAAGTGTTTATTGCCAGTTCCACATGTTGTTTTGAATAGGAGGTAAAACAGACCAGACTTATGTGCCTTTCCTGAGGCCCCAGTGACTAGTGCTATCGGAATGTGAATTTTGAAATCTGAGCACTTGAATGACTGAAGGAAATCTCTTGGAAAACTCCCTTAACTTCAACCAGTTCTGCAAGGGTAGATCCTGGAGTTAACAAGTTCTGTTTGTTTCCCTGTTTCGTGTCCCAGCCTTCATTTATTTTGCAAGCCCTTTAGTTATACTGTTTTCATAGAAGCCTTTGCTCTTCTAAAGTAAAATGAGAAGCTACTACTTCATGGCAAGTTATCCCTATCAGAGAAGGAAAATCAACAGCTTATTTAAGCTCCCATTATTTAATTCTAATGTTATGACTGAACTTCTATTGCATTATAGTAGATCTCTATGAAGATAGAGCAAATTAATTAGCAATGAAGGAGCAAATAAAGTGTTAGCAGGGCTTGAGCACAAGCAGTAACCTCTTCTTAAATCTCCATTAGCTATTGCTTCATTGACGATAAATTATGACAGACTATATAAGAACTAGTTGAATATCAAATGATATTATGAGGGATGCACAGGTAAGAAGCAGAAAATTAATTCATACTAGCAAGAGACAAAGCCTTTGTAACAAAAAAGCAATTCAGAAGACATTTTAAATCAGTTTTTACTGCATTATCTTCATGATCCATCAAAATGCAACAGGACAAAGTGTGCCATTCTGTGCTAAGCATGGGCATGTCAGAGGTGATCAGCAATAATTCAAGGATCCTTCTGTGCACCACTCAAAAAGACAGAATGTCAGATATATGCAAAACCAGTATCAAGTTGAGGAGAGAAAACCCTTTGGACTAAAAACTATAACCTGATAGACCACCACATTTGCATTACAGGAGAAATAACAACCATGACAGGATCCCTGACTGGCTGGTCTATGAATATTAAACATCTCTAAGCTTTATCTTCTGAATATCCAGTTTTTAAAGAATTCTAAGGCACAGAAGTCCATGTAACATTTTCATTCACCAGTAGAGGCCACCATACACTTCATAAAACTATCTGACCAGCCCGGTCAATCACTAATTTCAATGCTGGGTGATCGCTCCGGGCTGGGTACCACCAGGGCCAGGCTGCTGCTCTGGTATACTCCAGCAGAAATGTCTGCTTCCTCAGAGGCTACTTTTTCCTTGGGTATTTTTTCTTTACATTGTCTTTTTTCCCCTACAGCCCAGAATTCAAGCCCATACCAAATCATACTCATTCTCAAGATCCTACCTTTGCTATCCCTTGTATCTGTCAGACCGTTCCTAGAATGTTTTCAGTAGTTTTCCTTGGCTTACCAAACCACTGTGGGTGCAATATGGCAAGGCTTGTCTGCACGGCGTACTGATGTTCAATGAGAATGATGGCAGTGCTTTCGCTTCAGACAGTGCTGCACAACAAAAACCCAGCATCAAAACTACAGTTCGTCTGCCTCACTCACCCAGGACACAAGAAGGGGTTTTAAGGCCCAATGTCAGAAAACTCAGTTTTCCACTTATGTTCATCATACAGCTTCCTAAGAGATACTCATGCTGTTTCTTGATACGTAAATAAAACAATTTTTTCCAAATGTACACACAGGCTGTAAGTCATATTTGCACTACTTTTATCCATACATACTAAAGATTTTTTCTACACTTATTTCCAGAGATATGTCTGCACCTGCAGAAAGACTTTTCCTTCAAGGTTTACTTACACTGGTACTAAATAAAGAAACATTAAAGGAAAGGAAATAACATTTCCAGGACAAATACGATATTTTATATTTTCACTCCAGTTGAATTCCATGCCTTGAACTGCAGTCAAGCAGCCAGGTAACAAACACATGGAAAAGAGAGATTTTTGCTGCTGCCTCTTAAATCCATCTGTATTGGGCTCTTGTCTAAATCCAGGGCATATTTGGGATTTCTTCCTGAGAAATATTGCACTTCTACCATACTCAGCTGTCTCTGCTGAGTGCAAAATGTAAAAATGCAGATGTGTCCAAAAGTCTAGTAGACAGTGAGACAGGGCTCTTCATTGATTAAAAGGTGCTGTCAGTATTCCAGTAGCTTTGAGAGACTTTTTGTAATCTGTTAAAATGCTCTTTCGAGAGGGAGGTATAAGTATCCTGTTATTTGAAATACACAATATATATAAAAGTAGGCAAGCAGTGCTGCAAAGAGCAAAGTATGTCAATGATACTGAAATGCCAGACAGGTCAAGAACTGAAAGGATTAACAATGAGTGATAAAGATATCTGACAGTTCATTAATGCTACTTATGAATAGAATTATTCTGAAGGTGAAGCTAAAACCATTCTATAATGTGCATCCCCATAGTGAAATGAAGAGAACGCATCAGGTATTAGACTTTCTGAGCAGATGTACAAAACATGAGGAATGTCATTTCAATAGGCAAAGAGCAGCATTATGCAGTCTGGTTCAGAATGTCATTTCATTTATGCTTTGAGAAAAATACAAAACAGGAAGAATAAATAAGGATTTTAAAGGCTTATTTTGATTTCAGTTTAACATTTATAACTCACTTGGTTACCATGTACAATGAATCACACATACCTACAATAAAAGTGAATGGGCCTGGAGTCTAAAAGCAAATATGTATGTGGGGGTTTTTCACTGGCTCTGTTCAACAAACATTATCTGCTTTCAGAAAGTAGAAAGGATTGAGAGACTTCAGCCTCTAAAAACAAATCTTTAAACAATCTGTGACAATTTCTGAGAATTAGCTCTGCAAAATAGTGATTGCTCTACTTAAAACACCTGTACCTTTATTTCAAGTATATTTACACTTCATTGTTAGTGTGAATGCATATGTGTATAGGTACAACTGATCGTATTCAAGAACCAAATCAACATAGCTAAGTATAAGAGTATAAGGAACTTCTGTGAACACTGAATAAGAGATTGATCAAGTACATAAAATATAGTCATATGCTTTTCTCAAAGCTAGGAAAACCTATTTTGAGAGTAGTTCTGCTATTTTTATTATTTTTTTTGTAATCCCTATTCTTAATGGAAGATCATACCAGACCTTTCTCTCACCAGAAGCCAGCTGATTCTAATTTCCACTCTGAATACTTTCTTTGGGAAACTGTGCCAATATTCTCCACTAGCTTAAAAAACTTTTTGCTCTTCTCAGAGTGTACTTCAGTGGTAAAAGAATAGTGATATGCCTTCTCAGCGTTGCGTATATCTGACATGGTCCCCTTGCAAAACAAGGTCTTGTAAAATATATTCTAGACCTTAGATCATGCTGGTAGTTTTTTTCTTAACATGTTCCAGTTTTCCCACTTCACATAGGAAACCACTGCTGTATACAGCTTTTTAGGTGAACTGTGACATTGTCTTGCACGGCATCATTTCTTGTAATTCTCTTTTTCAGAAATAATGTGTCCAATACATATGTCTCATGCAAGTTTTCTTCACAGGCCTATCTCCCCATATCCTCCTGATCTGCCATCTCTAACTGATAAGAATTTGAGCTTAGATGTTGCAAGGATGCATTCCTTACTGTTATTTATGGTCTCATTTTTCTCTTTAGTTCTCAAGGTCTTTTGCTTTTGTGCATATGATTCTGGTCACCCCACTCAGTGCTGCTTATGCCTGCTCCTCACTGCATTATGTTATCCACACATGTACTCACTACCAGCACATTTATCTTTTCTTGCTTTGAGATTCTAAAATATAACTTTGAGGTAGACCACAAATAACTTCTTTGTAATAATTTCCCTTCCAGAGTGTCTACCAGTGTAAATGTAGAAGGTAAAAAGCTATCACACGTTTAGTTACCATGATGGCTGTTTCTGTACAGACAGTGTGTCACCATGTCAATATCAGGATGAATGAATCTTGATAACTACTTAAATTAAAAGAACAATTAAGAAACTTCTAAATAGCTGGCAACAACATCAGTTGAAAAGAGCATGTGTTCACTTCAACCCTTCCTCCTTCTCAACACCTCATTTAGGCTTAAACTTTCATTGGGCTTGACAAAATTCAAAGATAAAACAAGGTGTTTGATACTTGATTTCTCTAATAAAACAATAGAGCAGAAAAAAATACTACCCTTGCACTCTTCTAAAATCAAATTGTAGCATATGAGGATGCAGAAATTTCAGGGATTTGGGAAGGAGAGAAAAGTAAATAAACACACTGTGTATCTCAGCAAAGCCAACTGTACACTTTAATAAATCATTAGCAAGGTCTACAACACCCCTGGTCCTTTATGACTTGAGTTTAAAGGCCATTTTAATTCAGCTCCATAAAACCAAGGGAGATAAGAGATTACAAAAGAGGTAAAAATGCAGTACTAAAAATGTTAGTATGTGTTGTTTAACTGTAAAAAATGCATCTGAGTGCTAGTGCTGATCTGTCCTGCGGTTGGATGCAGCTATGACTTGTATCTATGAAAACAGAGGAGCGGAGACGGAGGTCAGGAAGGTCCAGCAAGCCAGCTGCAATGCGAAATATTTTTACATTCTGCCTGCTGGAGTTCTCTATTACCACATTCTGAGAAACTCAGTTGCTGGGTGTCTGACTATTGGAGGAATGCTTGGGTTACTTAGGCAGAACAGTCTTGTACCTCAGAGACTACAGAGAAGACCTCAAATTGCCACAAAGGGTGATGTCCTGGGTTCATCTGTAGCAGTCATTTTTCTCCTTCTTAGTAGCTGGTGCAGTGCTGTGTTTTTGACTACAGCCTGAAAACAACACTGTTAACACACCAGTATTTTCATTTGCTAAGTAATGTTTACTCCTATCAAGGACTTTTCAGTCTCATGTTCTGCCAGGGAGGAGAGACATGGGAAGCTGGGAGGAAGCAGAGACAGGACACCTGACCCAAACTAGCCAAAGAGGTATTCCATACCACAGTGCATCATGCCCAGTATATAAACTGGGGGGAGTTACCCGGAAGGACTAGATCATTGCTCGGGTCAGGCTGGGTATCAGCCAGAGGGTAGTGAGTGGTTGCATTTTCTTCCGTTGATATTTCCCTTATCATTATTATTATTGGTGGTAGCAGTAGTGGTTTTGTGTTATACCTTAGTTACTGGACTGCTCTTACCTCAACCTGTGGGAGTTACATTCTTTCGATTCTCCTCCCCATCCCTCCAGGAGCAGGAGGAGGAAGAAGCAGGGGGAAGTGAGTGAGTGACTGCATGGTTCTGAGCTACCATCTGAACTTAAAACACAACAGGTGGAAAAACAGTTCACCATTGCACCACTCCCTGAATTGAGGCTGGTACTGTTTTCATATCCAAGAGACGTGAAATGGCAAATTTTTACAAATAGAAATGAGGAACAATTCTGGAAATATTAATATGCTATGGGGATATACATTGCATAAATAGTCCCAGGGAAAAAATTAAAAAAAGCACAGAGAATAGCTAGTCACTGCTGGCTAGGAGACATAAAAGCAGCCCCTTATAACAGTTTGGGATTGATTTGGGCTCATATATCAAAGGACAAATAGAATGGAAGCAGCAATTTCATTACTGCGTCTGTCAAAAGAATGTATTAATTGATCCAAATTCTTTACTGTCTTTAATGGATTGAGCTGCCAAAAAGGATTAATGCTTCACAAATTTGGGTGAATTATAGGTTAGGATTCTCACAAGCTTGTCAGAAGAAAAATGGTCTCTTTACAATGAAACCAATGGCTGAGGTTAGCTCCTCCACGTGCTAAAAAGAAATCATGCTTAGTGAGCACAATTAAAATATGCATTAAAACAAAACAAAACAAGACAAAAGGAAAAAAAACAAAGAAGCTTGTCTGTTATAAAATCTTACTTTAAATACTGTGCTTTCAGATTTAGTATTTCCTTTCTTGAGATCTAACAACAACACTGCAGAATTATAATTGAAGAAGTGCCTTCTGAACAGACTAGAAAAGTACACAAAAAACCCCCCATGCCATTACTCACATGTAGAGAAGTCCTTTTATTTTCTTACAAAATAAGAAAACTCTGTGCATAGAAATAGTATCCCCTCTATGGACTAACCAGGTAGAAACTGAAAACATTCACGTTCATAGTGAAAAATGGCATTGATGGATCCTCATACAGGCATAGGACTTGTTTTCCACGTGTGTGGTTCAAGGTCTGAGCTTCTGACAGCTTTGCAACACTCATTAATGCTTGAGTACTGTGGCTGATACAGTGAGGAATGCATAGATGCAATGACTGAATCTTTCATAAGGAATGGTATTTTCTGTACCACTACTATATCCCACCTCTGCAACACTCTCATTACAAAGGCTTTGTTTGATAGCCTTTCTTCCTCTGCTGTCTTGCTTTTGGGGCAGTGCATGTTGGGTTTTTTTGTATTATGGACGGAGCGAGAGAGAGAAAAGCCAGCAAGAATGGGGACTGAAATGAAAATAGTCTTTTGATGTGTAGTGTTATTCATCACTCTTCACGCAAAGCCACATAGGTCTGAAAAACATTAACTGTCTGGAAACTGTTTTCCCCTCTCTTAACAAAAAGTGCTTATGATGCATGATCTGCAAACATGTAATTTTTTGGCATAAAAAGGTCATACAGAACTCAAACATATTGATTCAGGAGTCTTGCAAAGGAGCTTCATAGCTACAGTCAGACAGGTGCTTTTCTTTATGCAACCAGGTTCTTACTGGAACTACAACAGTGATCATATGTCATATTTTCCTCTGTGAAACCCCTGCCCATGGGGAGTTGGAACAAGATGCTCAGCCAGGATTTCTGAGCCACAGAGGAAAATGCAAGCACACTATAATGAAAGAAAAAAAAAAAAAAGAGGAAAAGATATTTGAATCCAAGGCTTTGTATTTGGCCAAAAGCAAACATTTCAGCCAAATAATTGCAAATTTTGCATACTGCAGTCACTATTTGCACACATTCATTTCAACTAATTGTAATTGCCACTGTTGTAGATATTATTAAAGGTGGTGTTGATGGAAAACATCTGTCAATCTCTCAGGGTTCTCCTGACAGGACTCTGGCTTCGTAAACATGCAGTGGAATGACAGGGCTCTTGCCATCTCCCTGCAATCTCTCTTAGGGCACAAAGACTTGCATGCCAGTAGGGTGGAAAGCACCAGCAGTGATTCCCAGGCAAGAAAATCGTGGTGGCTGCCTGCAGACCTGCAGCGACCTGAAACTCAAACCAATACTCTAACCTAAACAAGGGATGACAGCAGTCCACTTATGAGGTTACACATGCAGCTTTTTCCTCTCAGCAAAGTGGTGTTCCCTTTTTAAGAAGTTACAACTCTAATTTCTTTGTCTTGAACCAAGTCCTTTTCATCTCAAATCCCATCTTTCACTGAATTAGAGTTCGACATTTAAGGCACTACAAACAGACATTACCTTCTGTAACACAACATTACATGTATGCTCTCTGAAACAAAAGCCCATGGTGTTTAACAGAAGATTTCTAGGTGAGAACTGTTGGGGTAGGAGGTAGAAGAAGTCCTTAATAAATCTCGTCAGAGAGAAACACAAGGAGGCATTTTGGAAGAGACGAGATCTACCCATTCTCCTAAATCTCTCAGGGAAGTCAGCTGCATCAAATGCCGTATAAGCTAAAACAGTAACAGTACCAAGCGTAGCAGGTCACCATAAGCAGATCATCTATTAGTGGCAAAAGACTCTCTTGCTTTATGCCTAAACCAGCATGAAACTTCTCTGGCACTCAGTGAAGCCTAACGTAAAACCTGGACTGCCACCAGTTCCTTGGGGCTGACATGAAACAAGAAACAGTGGTTGGGGCTGTGGAGGGCACTGGTGTCAAAGTGATGACTTCTTAGTCAGCAGCAGGGGCTATCAGTTAAGAACTGGGAAGATCAACGAGGAGAAAGGAAACCAAGAAAACCCATGGACTGTTTTAAGGCCCCTGCAAGATCTGCAGAAGTCTAGCTGCTGTTCTAACATTGTTTTTCTGTGAAACTGAAAAGGCCTGAGGCTGATTTCAAAAGCAGAAAATCCTAATAGGGTAGCTAAAAGAAATGTGCCAGTGAAAAAAGGTCCTGAAGGAGTAGTAGCTGTCCAAGTTTTCAAAGTGACAGCGAGAGTTCACAAGCTCAACAAGAGAACACATTCCCCGGCCACCGAATTATGGTATCTTTATTTGACAGCATTTCTAATTATCATCTCTTACTGGAGTTTGAAACTAAACCTCAAAGCTTAAGGCACTGGCTACATCTCAGTGCATATCAGCTTCTGTTCATTAAAAATCCTTCTTGAATTAGATCTGCAAGCATGGGAATTTTTATTGAAAGCCAAAGCCTAGATATCTTACCAGTGACTTTGTAGATTTGACTCATGGAAAAGTGGTGGGCCCTTGTCAGATAGTCATTTTCAACTTTTATGCTTCAAAAAGTACTAAAACCAAATTAGCAGTAATGCTTTTCCAAGGTTTGTTAACCTTGCTTGCTCAACAGCTGCTCTCTGTTCAACAGCTGCTCTCTTTCCATTTTAAGGCTGAAAAGGAGCTATAATGGCCTTGGCATTGCCAGAATTTGGGGAGAAGTGCTCTAAAAGCTGCAGACAAATTTTCCTCTCAGTGAAGGATGATTGGCAAACGTTTGCAGTCTGAGGACATTTACATCATGCAATGATGAATGCCACAGACGTACAGTAAATAGGGCTGCTGTGAAATTTAATGGCTGCTTTAGAAGCTTCATTTCTTATTAGAAAAGGTCAGCTATTGTCCTAGCTCACATGATTAATGTGAGCTCCTGTATCTGTATGGAGTATTTCTACAATATGTGCTTTGCAAGTGACTGTTTCTTCGTCATTTCAGACTATACCAAGGTTTATTACTCAACATGAATTTAGATTTGTTGTTGAATACAAACATTTTTCCAGCAGGCTAGTGTAAGCTGTCCTACTGGGAAGAGACTTATGTTTGGGGCCTAAACAACATTTGTAGCTCACTTTAGTGCAATTTACGCCAGCAGGATGGCTGAAATTCATTCTTGCAGTGCCATTTTTAATAAACAAATTACTAAATCTAGACAGCACTTTTCTACCTGCGTTCTGTGAATTTGAAACAGGATTTATTATTTTTTTATCATTATTTTTTTTTCTGAGTCCTGGACACCTTACTGACATCCACACAAACAGAAAAGTTTAACAAGCTTTAGTTTCCTCCTTCCAAAGTTTTTCATTTTATACCTACAAGCTTAGCTCTTTGGAGTAAATCTCATTGCTGGGACTTGAAGCAATGAAAGACATTACTTCTGATGGGAAGGGGCAAGTGCCTTTGACTAAGTCCTGGGACAGATTGGTAGTCAAGGTCACACTTGATATAAGCACCCCAGCTTGACTTAGGAGCCCTCAATCAGCTACTGTACAAGTACAATTCATACTCAATCTTAAATACTTAGTCTCAACGTCCTTTACTCAGAAGACCATCACTGGACAACCAAATAGAGCTGTACATCAGCCAAAAATGGAAGAGAATAATGAAATTAAAAGCCATGAGATCTTTAAACTAACCACATTTCCCAAACAAACCACATTCTTTGAATTATTCCACAGCTGTTTTACATTTCAGGTAAGACCTATCCTACCCACAGCCCTTCAGTCTCTAGTTATTATCAGTACTTTACCCTTTGCTTCAAAGTCTTTTACAGAGGGAAGGCACTAAAACAAAAAGCCTAAACAGCTGAGCTAAATACTGTGTATATGAGGTTTATGCAATACAGCCATACCCATAAAATGGGGAAGTTGTGAATGCTCCATTGCTGGCAGTGTTCAAGGCTGGATTGGACATAGCCTTGGGTGGTATGGTTTAGTGGGAGGTGTCCATGCCCCTGGCAGGGGGGTTGGAACTAGATGATCTTGAGGTCCTTTCCAACCCTAACTATTCTATGATTCTATGATAAACTAATGTCACTGACATGTTATCCTTTCAAAATCTTGAATTATTAATGGGTATGCCAAACTCATGAGGTCTTCTAGAAGGTAGATATTTATATAACAATTTTCAGACTATTAGGAAATAAAAATAGAAATAGGGATGAGACATGTTTCATATATATTATGTTTGAGTCTCAACCTGAGAATCTGCAGTTTGATTTTGCTTCTGAGTTTTCAGTCTGTTTAGAGTCCATTTATTTCTGTAGCTGCCCATACACCCAGTCCAGCACAAGCATTAAAACGAAAGAAATATCTGTCAGAAACTGAAGGCTTTTACCCAGTATTCTGTAAGGTTTTACAACTCTGTCTTCCATTAAAATAAGATCAGCTTATGTCGGTATACTAAAATGCTGAATATAGATAGCAATTATTTACCACAATTTAAAGACATGAAGAACTTGTCAGAATCAAATCAATTCTTGGTTAAGTAAGGCACATTAATAATTGCCAGTTGATGAAACTAATATGGATTTTATTTTAAACTGAGAGAGAAAGAAAATATTCATCATCCTTGCCACTTTTATGGAGTTATACAGAGAATGAATTATTGATTATAGGCACAGGACAATTGAATAGACTGTAGATGTTTAGGTACTTGTCAAATTAAGACGCATGATTACAATCAAATGCAGACTTGAGATAAAAATGGGTACAGTGGCTGACAATTCATTCCCAGTGAAGAACTGGTACAAATGATTTGAAGTCATTGTACTGAATCAGGTAAAATGGGAAAGATTTGGTTGAGGGTCCTGCACAGTTCAGTGCTCTGATGAGTAGATCAGATGCAATCGCATAGCAGTAAGCCAGTGTATACTAATCAGGGACCAATCATGAATTTTTGTGCAAGTGCTTTATTGTTTTTTAATTACATATGAGGGAATTACAGTATTAGAAATAATTTGCCATCAAATATTTCCTTTGTCAAAGGCCACGTTCTCTGTATTTTGGGATATATGTTGGTAGCCCTGATCTGTCTTTGTGAGATAACCTCTCCAGCTAATTTTTTTTCAACTGTGCTTATTAATGGTCATGCAGTGATGTGATTTAGGCAGTAGAATAATAATAAAATAAATACTTTCAGTTAATGTTACAATTTGGTGGTGCAGCTATGCTTGTGTGGCTCTGGTCACCATATTCACAGCATTGTCTAGCAAACATAACTTTTGATCAGTGGATATGAGAAAAAAGATTCCACTGTTTTATCTGGAATGTTTTCATGTGGCTATTAAAAATGAAATACAAGCTGTTCTTTGAAAGGTCATATGTATGTATGTATTGATTTAATATTTAGAGATGCTTTCACCAGTCAAGAGGTACAGGATTCTGCAAGTATCTTTTGAAAGCTCCCCATGATTTTCTTTTAGAACTGCAAGTACAGTGCTCACAAAGCTAAATTAAAATTGTGATTTAATTCTAATTACGTATTTGCCCTTTAAGAAACATTGAGCACTGGGAAGAAATTCAAGCTCATTTTTGTTTGTAAAAATGAATCTCAGTAGTTAAACTACAATTATAGCTCTTCTTTCGGTCACTGACCCCCTGATAGAGTTAAGTGAGTAATATTTTACTGTAAAGCATTTATACCACAAATAATGTGTTATATTCCAATATATTTCAGACCACTGAACTGATATTTTTTTAAAGCTGACTATACAGATATACAGCTACATTTATCTGAAAATATAAGAAGATATTTTCATAGGAGTTTACCATATAATAGGGTAGACTTTAAGTTTTCATTTGAACAAATACCATCAAAATGAGAAAGTAGAAGCTTGTTGGTTACACGTAAATAAATCCTAATCCTTGAGAGGGAAACGGGCATTGGATTATCCAGCGCAATAGCTCACTTGTCAGCCCTTTGGATAAACTGATGATTAAGGAAAAGCACTTTGTAATGCGTGATTTAACCCTGCTGATTTCATTATAATGATCTAAATGAGACACGTATGATGAAGTGAGTCGAGACTCATGAATCTCTGGACTGTAAAAGCAATCTGTAAAAGGAGCCTGGTAAGACACATACAACTTGAGACCTTGCTGATCCCTCATAGGTTTTTTGTAGAGGAAAATGCTAAAGTATGGAGTTTAAAGAGGAGCTCATTGCCATAGTGTTGGTGTTGCATTATTTAACTCATGGTGTTTAGTCTTCCAAGCCTGGAAGCGTGATGCTTGTCAGGGAGACACTGTTCTTCCAACCCTGACTACAGTGACAGCATAATGTGTAAGGAAACCAGGTGCTTAAGAACAAGATTCTCAAAAGAACTCCTGCTCAGCTCAAATTCCCCGCACAAAACCCTCTCTCTAGAACTCCAGGGAAGAAAAAAAAAATTGTTATTTCTCTCTTGTATGTTAATGTTGATCAGGTAGCTGTGGCAAGAGTGTGCCAGGCTCTGATGAGGAGGAAAACATGGAAGATTTTTATTGAGAGGGTGTTGAGGCACTGGAACATGTTGCCCAAAGAAGTGGTGAATCCTCCATCCCTGGAAGTGTTAAAGGCCAGGCTAGACAGGGCCTTGAGTGACATGGTCTGATGGGAAATGTTTGTGCCTATGGAAGGGGGGTTGGAACTATATGATCTTAAGGTCTTTTTCAACCCAAACTATTCTATGATTCTAATCAGGTTTGGGCATGAGCTGATCTCTAGACTGCTTAACTATATGCCCTGTGTTTTCTGGTAATACTCAAAAGCAGATCCTTATGTGCAAGGAGCCTGCAGCAGCGCAGGTACAGTGGAGTTGGCTGGTAGCACAGCTACTGTCCTGAGGATTGCAGTTGTTCATTGAGAACCATAAAATATACTTCAGTCACTTATGGGACATGAGCCTAAGTTTCTGGCATTTTTTCTCCAACTTCCACACAACTGGAGGGCTTTTTACAGGCCCTATAAAAAGGCCACTATGGTGTGTGGAAAGCAAAGGCTGCCCAGGGATGGGAAACATGGATGAAGGCAGAGGGATAGCTGCTGGGAAGTTGGGCTGGAATCTTGAGGTTGCAGGGGCATCATTTTCAGGTGGCTGTGTTCCCACACGTGCTCTACAGAGGCAAACATAAAGAAGGGTGTGAAAGTAAACAACCTTCCTGCATCTGACACACCCACTCATCCTACAGCCCGCTCCTATCTCTACATTCCTGGGTGGAAGCTATCATCGATCAAGGGTGTGAACTTCCTGGGACATATTTTTCATGGCTGGAGAAGAGAATTTGCACATGGAAAGGTCTTTTCAGGTACATATACAGTAGGGTAAAATCCAGGCCGAAAAAAACCTCATAGCTTATTCCCTTTCTTTATATGCCCTTCTAGTAATTTCAAAACCTGTCCACCTACCTTACTTTTTATGGCTCTTTTTCATACAACTTTTAATTAACAATAACTTTTCACATTAAAATTTAATTAATTTTTCCCCTATAGTGAATCATTCGTCAACAATTCACAGGAAGTCTTATTAAAATCCAATGTAATTACTCTATATGTCCTGAGAATATTACAACTACTTGGTTCTTACAGTCACAATGATTAAAGAATTGAATTTTCTGAATATTATTGTTAGAGCTTACACATCCACCAAATCAAATGCATTGGTCCTTTGTGATAGATTTGTAAAAACTACACTTCACTCAGCCAAGCTACTCAGCTAAATCCTTTCTATCAGATAGGAATTGGAAAGGACTGCGGAGTTTGTATGGAAAATTTGCAAGTGTCATTCTTCTTTTTGTTCTTACTTCTTGGATTGCTGATTACATTCTCCCCTGTCTGCCTCACTGAATTTTCCACTAGGGATTTACAACAGTTCACCATATAAAGAAGGAAAGAACAAAACAAGTAATGACCCATAGATGCCTGCCAATTCTGAAAAGATTATTTACCTGGGCTTTCAAGTATTTCATAATTATTTGACACTACTGACTGCTTTTGCCAAGTTCACATATTTCCATACGCCTGCTGCAGACTGCATAAATACATTCCAGGGTTCCAATTATAAATCGGTTCAGCCAACATAGAATCGTAGAATCATAGAATAGGGTTGGAAAGGACCTTAAGATCATCTAGTTCCAACCCCCCCTGCCAGGGGCACGGACACCTCCCACTAAACCATGCCACCCAAGGCTCTGTCCAATCCAGCCTTGAACACCGCCAGCGATGGAGCATTCACATGTAGTTCTTCCACTCAGTTTACAAGGCTAACAGGTGTTCCTTAGGATTCAGTGTGCACTGCAGCACTCATCACATACCTGCCATCACTTCTTAAGTGTTAAAGACTCACTTGGCCTCCTTTGTCCCTCCTTGCTCTCTATACTGGCACATAAATCACTCCTGTGTTAGCGCTGCCCAAACTGCAAGATTCTTGCTGCAGTGCTTCCCTGAGACCAATTTGCAATGAGTTTAGAAAATAAACAGGTAGAAATTAAATTATTTAAAATGCAGAAGACCTCTGATCTGTGTTTCTAAGAGCTGGCCTACATTTACAGCAAAAGCCCTGTTTAGCAGAACTGGATCAAATGCACCAAAGATCTTCTCAGCATTTGGT
The DNA here is from genome assembly GCA_028858755.1 of Ara ararauna. Taxonomy (NCBI): domain Eukaryota; kingdom Metazoa; phylum Chordata; class Aves; order Psittaciformes; family Psittacidae; genus Ara; species Ara ararauna. Next base: position 47,526,889 of record CM054377.1, on the reverse strand, counting down.
TTCTCAATAGCTTTTGAGATAGAAAGAACCCCACACTGCCAAGTGAAGATCAGTGCCTTCTCAAATCTGAAGACAGATTGCATTTCTCTTGCTTTCCTTATAAATCACAGGTCTTGCAGACCCTTTCAGACACTTCACATCCTTTACATCACCGCCCTGCAGGTGCTAACATTAAGCCCTCCTCTCCATCCCAGATGGGCCTGATTTTGATTGATTGTGACCTCCTCTGAACTAGTAAAGGTGACCCTTTGGATGTTAGTGCAGGTGATCAAGACAACTGAAACCTGGTTTTACAGAAATGAGGATATATATAGCCTGTCTCCTTTCTCAAGCTAGTAGCAAATCTTGGATCTATTCACAGTCTCTCTATATGGGAAACAACAACATATTATATTTCAAAAAGTAATCTGATAGGGAAAAAGCAAATACATCAAGTCTGTCTTAACTAAAGAAAAAGGTAATTAAAAGATGTCTCCTTTGCAGGACTAGTCAAAATTCACCTTCAAGGATTTAGGTGAAAAGATCTGATTGTTCAAATGATTCAGAAAACTGGCCAACAATAATTATAGCCTTCAGATTCATAGCCCTTTAGTAGAGGGATCATGTTAAAATGACTGACAAATCCTTGTATATGCACAGCTCCACATGAGCTAGCTCTTTCTTTTAAAGGGAGAGATGATAATTTTCCAGGTTTTGCCAAGCTGCCATTATCAACAGGCAGGTTTCCTAAGACAAAATTATAGTGCATGTATCAAAAGATGACAAAGAGATGAGGGGGGAAAAAAAACAAACCTGAAAAGGAACTTCCAAGTCACAATGCCACAAAGCTTTCTTACAGACAAGACCACACAGAGAAAAATGTACAAAACCAGCTACCAAAGGAAAATCATTACACAGGAGTGGGTGCTTTTTGATGTTGTTTTCCTTCCCACCAGTTCTTTGGCTACTGCTTATTAGACCATTCCTGACATAGCAACATAACCAGGAGACGTCTTTGGACAGAGTACAAAGAGGTAGAAATACAGCAGGCAAGGACAAGAACAGTTCATTACACCAGGACAATTTTGCCCATTCATAGAATCATAGAATCATAGAACCATTAGGGTTGGAAAGGACCTTACATCGATGCTCTTCAAATTAAGGAAGTAAAGCCTATGGGGAGTACAAAGGGCTGAAAAGGGGATTACATTAAATATCGCATTAAAAAAATCAGCTACTACCAGAACTTTAAACTAGCTAGGTTGTCTCTTCATTTTTATTACCTTCCAGTATTGCTTTTTTCCTCTAAATCTAAAAATTGGCTCATGTGTTGGCAGGAATTTTTACTCACATAAGGAAGAACAAGACCTTTTCTAAATCATAGGTGAGATCTAGCATCCACATTTGCTGATAAACAGAAACAAAACTTGCATTTCCTTTGAGGACAGACAGAAAAGTGTGATGACAAAATCTGGATGAAACTGATAATAACAACAGCAACAGCCTGTGTGGATGAGGCAAGAGTTTTAAACTGCTTTCTGTTTGTGTGAGCTCACAGAAATGTTCACTTTTAGTTTTGAAAGTTACAAAGGAAAAATTACACCCTTCAGCTGGGAATGAATGTGAAAATAGACACTTTGAGACCACAGTAAACTTTCTGATGTAGGAAGTCTACTCTTCCAAACCTGCAATGTTAGGTGACATTCGCACACTGTAAGCAAAGCACATTCCAGCTGATTAGGTCCTCCATTATGTGCTTTTTAGTATATGAACTCTTGCTTTCTTATAAATACTTCCATAGTTGATTTTAATGCCTACTAATAAACAACTAATAACAGGACTCCAAAATGGTGTCAGCACAGCCAGTTGTAAGCCACTCTATTTCATTGCTAAAACCTAACTGTAAATGTGAAAACAAGATTGCAACAGACCTGGCTTAGCATTGTTTAATATCAAGTTTAGACTCTCTCTTTCAAAGCACACGTAACTGGTTTCTCTTCCCACATTATTCTTTCCTTATGTATATTTGATAATTGTGTAAGTGCATCCTGTAGCCCTGATGAAACATGTGCTCATACAATATCCTCAGAAGGGCCATTTCTCAGAGAGAAACAAATGATGGCAGTGGCAACTGCAGAACAAACATGAGTTGGCTACAGCAGTATTGTCACAGCAAGGATTAGTCCTTATGAAAACTCTGTTAGGGTTTGTCATATTTGTGACTAGGCAGCTATGGAAACATGTAAGAAGCCTACGCAGATTTTCCATTTCCTGGCAGCTCACAAAAGCAAAGCAGTGTGGCTCAGAGAAGAGGGGGCTACAACACAAATGATGTGGTAAAGCTTAGCAAGCCTGTTCAACTTATGGCATGCTGCATGAGCGAGAAGCTCCAGAGGTTTGTAGTCATCCAGTTCTCCAAGGCAGCTAGGATGGAATGTCACTCACTGCTTCACTGAGTTCTTGTTTTAAGCACCTGCAAGCTGGAAAGCTGGAGTGATTTCAGCACACAAACTCCCAAAGCATGTCCTTCTCCATCTAAAAGCTCAGCAGCAGCCAGTGCTTATTTCAGATTCACACCATGGCCCAGGTTCACCTCTCAGTCCTTGCTTCATGGGCTGCAAGTGCTGGCTGATTGAAGCTGGTCAAAGAGTGCCTGAAGCACCTGGCTATTCTAATTTCCCTTCTGCACCTTTCCCACTACTCTTACTGCTGCTCTGATTGCCTAGCATGGCTGCAGAGGAAGCAAATAGAGACAAGCTAAATGAGTCATCTTTAAGGCAGATATGAGAATTTCACTGCAGTGTCATCATCCCTGTTTTCAGCCCTGAGGCAGCAGCAACCCAAGAAGAAAAGCACAAGGAGAATCAGGAGCGAAGGAAAGCGTGGTCACTGCTAGAATGCAAACTCCCTTAATACCACAATCTTCCCACAAAGCTCTGCAATTGTCTCCCTTCACTCCTAGGTAATGTATATACAGATACCCACCTACCCACAAAAGCATAAGCCTTTTACTAATACAGCTTGATAAAATACTCAACAGTAAATTTTGCTGGTTTTTGTTTTGTTGGTTTGGGTTTATTTTTTCCCTTTAAGGGGCAGGACTTTCTCAGGAGGTCATCTGAATAGGTTTTCCAACAAACTACAGACAGTCATGAATCCTACCATCTTCATTCTCCCCTAAGAAGTGTATAGTAGCTTGTATGTAAAAGATGAAACAAAAAATTCCCTTAGTAACTGAACAAAAGGAGGAGACACCACTGTCCATGCTTCTCTGCAGAAGAACAAAACAAATAGATGACAGATGGTAGACACATCTCTTAGGCAATATGGGAAGTTGCTCAGAGGCCATAGATATAAATTAAATTTAAGGCTCTGTGGAACAGAAAATAGAATTAGAGCTTGATGATTGTTATAGGGTGGTTGTTTGTTTGTTCGGGCTTTTTTTCCAGGAAATGAGAATCATGTTCCCAGTATTGAATATATTAAGTGGCTTCATTTGTCAGTTCACTTGTGTTGACTACACTCCTGAAACTCTATTGATATGGCATTACTTCGAGTTTTCTGATTTCAGAATTTTCTTGATTGCAGGACAGGTGTCAGAAAATCTTGACAAAATAGCCTGAGATTATTCTATGATGTCCTGAAATACCACTGGGCTACTGTGATTTGCCACTTTCTTTTAGTCACTGCAACATGATATTCTATCATCCGGAGCAGCAAAGCCTCATTACCTGCTGCAATAATGTAAGCTCAGCTATTTAGATTTAATATATTTCCTCTTTTTTCATGTTGCTCCGCTTCCTCTCTTTGGTTATGGTGAGTGTCTACTTTAGGAATTTAGTTCAGCTGTTTCATTCTACAGATCTCTTCCTACTAGGCTGCATTCCCTGATATACCAGCAGTAGCCAATACAAACTTAGATTTGTCCCAGCTGTTTTATTTAGCTTACCCTGATACGCTGTGGTAAATTATTATTCTACAATGCATTGCCTATTTATTTTTCAAATGTATCATAGACCTTGACTACCTCGCTTTTGTAGGAAAACCTATTATTAGTGGCATTGCTTTACATATTATTCCCACATATGTTACAGACTATGAAGCAGTCACAACAAATATGCCAGTGAAAGCTGTTCTCCTTTCAGCCTTTCTTTTTCTGCTAAATAGCTTCCTTTCTGGACAAGAAAAAGTCATTAAGGATGTTTTTACTCAAACAAGAAAACAAGTGAGCAAAAGTTGGATCAGAAAAAATAAACATCAGATACAGTGAGGCAGAGGACTCCAGATAAACCGTAGAATAATTACTGTCAATAACTTGTTATTTTATTTTATTATTGCCAGTCTAGTGGTTTTTCATTATAAAATATTGGAGATAAGAGGGTACTGTTGGGAGTTGCAAGAAGGAAGACAGGAAGGATAACATCCAGCTAGCCATTCTGTAAACAATCTCAAAGGCAGGCTGCATTTGTAAAATTCTGACAGATGAACTGCATTAGATTAAACTAAGATTGTGAGAGCAGTATAAAAATGCCCTGAATCAATCCTATGTACCTATCTACCCAACTGGAGGCTAAGCAATGACAGCTGTAGGGCAAGGGCACATCAGTCTCCCTCAGCATTTCCCAGGCTGCAAGCAGCCCTACACCAACTACACAGAGCAAATAAGGTATTTCCAGGCTGGAAAGCTGCTAGGGGAAGCTCTGCATCCAAATCCTCCATGTGGTAGAACAGTAAGATAGTCACGGCTGAAGAAAGGCAGCAAGGTAGTCTGTGTCAATTCCTTGTTAGCAAAGGGAGGAGTGGGTTTCGGATAGGTCTGTCTCACAGATGGCTATCACTACTGACTAACAGGCCAGCAGACTTGTAGTTTTTGCTCAGCCTGTGACCCATTGTGTTATCTTAAACCTAATCACATGGCATGTGCACACAAGACAATACCCAGAGCACTTCAATTAAAGCAAGTCTTTTTGACGTTCAGGGAGTACATGAACTTTAATACAGCTCTGCCATGAAAAAAAAATAAATGGAATCCCTTCTACTATCTCTTTTTTTAAACAAACCAGGAAGCAAATATACCTCCCTTCCTTCACATCTGCAAAGCTGTGATGAAGTGATTCTGTGTATCTAGCCGGTTGCGAACACATTCTCCACCTGTGAGCACCTTTCCTTGTACAGACCCTGGGGCTGTCATGGCAGCTGAAGCTCTTGTCCAGGCATGCCTGCCTCCCCAGAAACAGTCACAAACCACCCATTCCCTGGGAAGGAGATTTCATATCACCTTCATGCAAAGATGTAGATACACACATGAAAAAATGTAACTGCAGTATCTTGGAATAGCGACAGAGTAGATAAAAGCTCCTCGATCAAACCTCAGACTTCCATGGAAACTACTAGTGTTCGACTTCCTCTTGTGATGAATCTGTAAATACTAATTCAGAGTGGGTGAGGGCTCCCTGACTTCCCTGGTCCCTTTCTGCAGCAATTGATACAGCAATGTCAGTCTGTGTATGAGAATCATAGAATGGTTTGTTCTGGAAGGGAACTTAAGGATAATCTAGTTTCAACCTCTTGCCATGGTCAGGGACACCTGTCTCTAGACCAAGTTTCTCAAAACCCCATCCAACCTGGTTTTGAACATTTCCAGGAATGGGGTCATCCACAACTTCTCAGGGCAACCTATGACAGTGTCTCACCACCCTCATAGTGAAGAATTTCTTCCTAATGTCTAATCTAAATCTCCTCTCTTTCACTTTAAAGCCATTCTACCTTGTCCTATCTCTGCATGCCCTTGTAAAAAGTCCCTCTCCAGATTTCTTGTAGGCCCCCTTTAGGTATGGATTTCCAGCCCCAACTTCAGATTGGGGTCCATGTTATGCACCCACACAAGATAACCAGCAGGGTGAGATGTAGGCTCAAAAATATGAAGTGCTTTGCATGGTATGATATATAACACGCAGATCAGGTTGTCAATAAGACTGTGAGTACAAAACTGGGTAAAAAAGAATATATTCAGGGAAGTTACTAAGAGCATCAGTATGGTGCTCTGTAAGGATCTGTCTTGCGCTGGATGACAGAAAAGATGATATTTCCTAAATCTACAATTAGACCAGCATGGAGAGGAAGAAAAGGGGAAGAAGAAATGAAAATTCTGACAAATTGGAAACAAACTAGAAAAATTAGATCCATTTTATAAAGGAGCAGTTTCTAAACTAGGCAGAAACAATCACCTGCATGAACACAGCTGGTGAACATCTAGACAGATAAGAGCTCTGCAGAGAAGAACTTATGTGTCATATGAGTAAATAATATCAGACTTTTGTCAAAAAAACCAAAATAAGATAAGTGCCATATTGCACTGTAAAATCAGGAACAAAAACTTCAAGAAAATGTCATTATTTTTTTCATTGTAAAGATTCAGGTGGAATACTGTGTACATCTTTATGTACAGTGTTAGAAAAGGGGTGGGAGGCAGGGGAAGTACAAGTGAATATTAATAGACTCAACTTGCAACACAAGACATTTGACACAGACATCAGGGAAAAACTTTCTAGTGGCAAGTATAGCAAGACACAGGAATAGATTTCCTGGGAAGCCTTCTAACCCAAAATTGGTTAGCATCTGTCAACTAATGATGTAAGTATAGTTGATCCTTCTGTGGGTAAAAGGATGGATGGGATGATCTCTTGATTACCTAATTTTTTACAAAATACAGTATTAAATATGCATTTAAGCAGAAGCAAAAAATGCTACTGGCTTCTAATGATCATGTTACATTGCATAGCTTAAACTGCAGTTAAAAAGAAAAAAGGAAAAGTTTTACATGTTTTGCCTCCTACAACTTTCTTGTTATTATTAAAGGAAAAATAATGCATAATGAGATGTTAGCATTTAAATTACTCCAGCTGTGAACTAAAGCTCATATCTTCCAGGAAATAGGCTATGTTCCCTCTTTGACTACTAACATTTGCATGGAGACAAATTATCTCTGTACATGGCTGTAGCCTCACAATGAAAGAAAGTTAATGTAATACGAAGAATAATGGAGGACAAAGGGCAGAAGGAACTTGAATCATTACTGCCTTTTTTTTTCAGATAGAGAAGGGGTGTGTTTTTGCGTGTGTGGTGCCCATGTACAAATGTGTGTAATCTTTTGATGTATGTACCCATTCCTGGCTACACTCACATTATATCAGTTTTATTTTGTATTTTGGGTTTTGGTTTTTTTCTCTTAAACCATATTAGAGGACTCTGGCTTTACATCTTCACAGTGTTCTTAAGTAGCTAAAGCCAGTTTGAGTGAGGTGATCTCATTACCAGCCTCACATCCATACAGGCAGAGGAAATTTTTACAGAAATGGCTGCAAATAGTTCTTTGCACTGAGTTACAATCTAAGGAAAACACTCACTGAGCGCACGCAGAGGTGGTCCTATTTAAAACCTTCTTCCTTCATCTCCAGCCAAAGAAATCCTTAGCAATTGCTATATCCAGGCTAAGCTTTCATCTTCAGCTTGTTGCGCAGTATTATTGTACTAGAAAAACATAGGGAGAGTATTTGGATAATGGATTATACTTTTCAACCTGAGGTAATTCAAAAGGTTGAAGGGATTTTGCTCAGTGTTACAGCCAGTAAATAGAGTATCACCTTTCAGGACAGCCAAGAATGAAAAGTTCTGCTAAAAATGTAAACATGTTAGGGAGTTATGAATGTGAAGAAAGGAAATTACATTGTTTTGCTATAAAGGTTAAAAATAACCACTGAAATGGCTCTAAGCAAACCTCAGATCTTCCTGTCACACGCAATTCTCAACTCTTCTTTATTTACCTTGCTATTAGGACTAAAAAAAGGAAAGAGATTTTTCTATTAAACAGGTTTTCTCTTTTAGAGAGATTCCAAAATGCTTTACAAGCTCATATACAGCAGTCAAATACAGCTATGGAGCAAAGCCACAGTTGCAGAAGTGCACAGGCTGCATGTGCCAATTTTTCAAAATGCTTAACTAAAAACTGAAGTTTTAAAGCTGGTAATTGCTCAGGTTATCATAGGGGTTACTGGAAGAGCTTTCTGTCACTGCAGCATGGAGATACGGGCTCCAGGCCTATGGCAGGTCATGTTCTCAACTCATGTCAAGCATCCTTGATTAAGCAAAATGTCCAGCTAAGAGATAAGCTTAAGTTTCCTCCAGCCCTCTGGTGTCTATGATTTCACAAAAAGCAAACCTAACCTAGGGCGTAGGTCTTGCAAACCACCTCTTCAGGAAGGTTTCTCCATGTGCTTGCACAGAGCCAGAGACGTATTGGTCGGAAGGGACCTCTGGAAGTTATCTAGCACTACAGCCTGCTCAAAACAGGCCCCTTGCCCAACCCAGATGCATCTCCATCTCTCTCCCTCTGTCTCAGCTGGGCTCCTTAAGGTCGTCAGGAACTCCATGAACACTCAGACCTGCAAAAAACATGCAAAGTCTTCTGTACCACATGCTGCAGTCTGCATATAGATTTATCACTGAGTGATAAACTGGTGATTTATAAATAGCCAAAATAGTGAGAATACACATCATTATTAGGTGTGTGTGAATGGCTGCTCAGGTATGCAGGAAGGAGTAGAAACTCTCACATTTGGACCTACAGGGCTGTCTAAGTGACCTCTTAATAGACCGGCAGGGTCTGTAAATATCATTCATTCATTTTATCAGCTTATTTGTTAGAGCTCGAATCTCTTTCTGGTATGTTTGCCTACTCCCGATTTTCAAAGGTCAGTTTGGCTAGTATGAATCATATTCATGATTCACAGAATTACACTTCCCTGTAATGCTGTCAAGAAAACAAGCTGAAGCACACTATATCAGCTCCAGGACTAACATTCAGTCTTTATCAGTTATCCTGGGGGTTATCTTTAACGATGCAAAAAGAAACCATTTCTATTGCTACAACGAACAGCAAAGAGATTCAAATTCTGACGAGCAAGCTCTCTTCAAGCTTAATCTGCTGCTGTTGCTCATCCATTAACTGTAGGTCTTGCTCATACTGTCCCTTCATGGTTACTGAGTTTTGATTGCTTTGGCTGGGTGTAACAGGGAGACTGTGGTTGTTATTAGTAAACACTGTCAGTCAGCTTATTTGTTGACTTTGATGCAGAAATTCACTGGTTTGGCTTTATGTTCTGTACACAGCCCTGGTAGTCTATTGCTCTGTAAAACAAATGTGTTCCTTCATATTCTTCCTTTTTGTTGCCAAATCTCATCAATACTGAAACGGTGCTCTGATATATGGTGATAGAAAGCAGCACACAGGCAACACATTTAATCTACAGTATTAGGTTACTTCATTTCAGTTTACAACTGGTTGTTACAATTGTGATCCAAGTGATGGATCTATCAGTGTTTACCTTCAAATTAAAAGATATAACTGCCCGGAATTTCACCACTAGGTATGTAAGCCCTGTAGTAAATATGCTGCCTTTGGATATGAAGTTTAATAAGCTTATTGCAATTGCTCTGTGCCATTAGGGATTAACTTGAATACTGCCTATTTCTAGATATAGAAATGTTTGCCTATTAATTGCCTATTTCACATTATGTATTAAAAACATTTACCGCAGCCTGGTGTTAAGGTAAGTAAATATTTTTTCCCCTCCTTAATGCAGTTACCAAAGAGCATGCTGTTTCATTAGCCTACTATAGCCAGCCTGCCTGCGCCTCAAATCTGTCTGCCTGTGCCCCACATCAGCCTGCCTACACCTCATGGCTACCTGCCTGCATCCTACGGCCACCTGCCTGTGCCCTGTCACTGCCTGCACACCACAGCTGCCTGCTTGCACCCCACAGCCTCCTATCTGCACCCCACATTGTCTGCCTGCCCACTGGGCATCCTGCAGCTCTGTGCAAGTGATAAGCATCAAAGAAGTGGAGGATCTGGCAAAGAGTCCCTTCCCTTTGCTGTGAAACTCAGCTCTCATCTTGATCATAGCTGTTCCTGCTCAGGATTAATTACCATGTTTAAATATCTCTATTTTAACTTGTGATGTTGCACAGAATGTTGCACAACTTCAGCTTCCTGAGTGCCTCCTGCTTTTCCAAGCATGCCACATGCCTAGCTGCCTACAGATACCTTCCTTAGGAGTATGAAGTGCCAGCAAAATGTTCCACAGAGAGGTTTTTTGTTCCTAATGGGCTTCTCAGGCCACAGTGGAATTAGGAATCAGTGTGGTGATTTAATTGGATGGCTTACTTTATTTTCTACACACTAGAGATTTTCCCTCCATCTGCTTTCACGGGAATGAAAACTACTGTCCTTAAATGGAGGGCTTGGACTGAAATTGGTGTATTTTACTAACATGAGAGCTGAGCAGAAATTAAAAAAGCCACATTCTGAGGAATGGTATTTCTGTATGATTCTCAATGAGTCAAAGCCAAATGCTGTGAACTGTCATTTTTCTTTTTCTTACCTTGGTACAGAGTTGGAATTTCTCCTCTTCAGCCAAACTGTACATAGTAGCATCTAAACCTGTGAGTGAAATACACTTGCCTGCATTTGAAGAAGCTCATGAACTCTTTCTGCAGTGTTTTCTTCTATATGTGCCACTCCTTCAAGCTCCCTTTTCATGTTTGCTGTGTTCCGATACCTCATGGTTTACTGGCAATTTACAGTGGTAATATTTAGCAGTCACTTCAGCAGTAAGGAAGTATAGAATTATGCCAGATCTCTTCTTGGCTATGTTTAATGACAGGTCAGCCTACGTTTCAATACTCAAAGTGCACTATAATAACAAAGCATGTCAGGACTAGGGGCAGAAATTGACTTAATTACATGGAATACTTTATATGAACAAAAGGTCCAATACTACATTGACAAGTTAAGACAGGATTAAATCAGAGATGCTATCTTCATGTAGAGCTAATCAGATCTATTAAAATCCTGCTTTATATAAATTAACTTTTTCTACGCAAAATATCTGCTGTTAGACTAGTTCAAATTTATTCTTCAGTCACAAAAACAAAACAAACAAACAAAAAAAAAAACTACCCTGGATTGATTGTGAACATTTCCAGTTTGAACCGCATTACTTAGCAGGCATTGATTTTATTAGTCACATGGTGTTGTTCCTATTACCCAGCTGAGTGCATATTCAAGCTCTTTGAGCAACAATGCTTGCCTGGGCAAAACAGAATATTTTGTTTCCAAGGACCCTTTTAAATAAATTGCTAAAGTTGTTTTTCTACAAACGCAGAGGACAAAATCCTTTTCACCTGAATGTTCACAGAAAGAGAAAACAAAAGGAACAGAGGCAAGCATTGTTACTTTCAACCCAGCTCTACGCTACAGCAAGTAAACAGAAAATGCTTTTGTAGTTTTCAATCCAAGATTTCAAATATCTCCTATTTCTGGGTTAATGGGAAAAGAAGACATTGAAACAAGCACGAAAAGGAGGCCTCAGCAGTGAGAGTCTCTGTTTATGGGGGATCAGAGTGAGCCCCAGTTACCAGTTTGTTAGCATTACAAAACAGAACTGCTACAGTAACTGCTGAGTGAATGCTATCACAGCACCACAGGTGGCAGAGGTTTATATTACTTGTTTCAATTAGAGAGTCAAATCCTGAAGCTTTAAGCCCCTTATCCTCGTTCTAGCACAGGGTTATTAATTTAAAATTCCCAGCAAAAGGCAGATTTGTCAGATAGGTGCTATTTTAAAGGGAGGAGATGGTCAGTTATATGACAATCATCTCCTTTTATTCAATCTCCAGGTTTATGGTTGGATTTTGCCATCCAAGTCTGAATGAGTGTAAGCGTGGCAGGGAGAGCTCCTTCTCTGAGGAGGATGAACAGCATTTTTAAATTGCATTGCATGAAGATTGAGTGCACCCTCAGCAAGATTGCCAATGACACCAAGCTGTGTGATTCGGTTGATATGCTGGAGGGAAGGAATGCCATCCAGAGGGACTTTGACATGCTTGTGAGGTGGGCTGATGCCACGAAATTTAACCATGCCAAGTGCAAGGTCCTCCACCTGGGTGGGAGCAATCTCAGGCACAGCTGCAGGTTGGGCAAAGAAGAGATTCAGAGCAGCCCTGTGGAGAAGGACTTGGGGGTGTTGGTCGATGAGAAAATGAACATGAGCCAGCTTCAGTGTGTGCTTGCAGCCCAGAAATCAACCATATCCTGGGCTGCATCAAAAGGAGCGTGACCAGCAGGTTGAAGGAGGTGATCCTGCCCCTCTACTCTGCTCTCGTGAGACCTCACTTGGAGTACTGTGTGCAGTTCTGGTGTCCTCAGCATCAAAAGGACTTGGAACTGTTGGAACAAGTGCAGAGGAGGGCCACAGGGATGATCAGGGGACTGGAGCACCTCCCATATGAAGCTAGGCTGAGAAAGTTGGGGCTGTTGAGCCTGGAGAAGAGAAGGCTGCATGGAGATCTCATAGCAGCCTTCTAATATCTGAAGGCGGCCTATAGGGAAGCTGTGGAGGGAGTCATCATGAGGGACTGTAGTGAGAGAACAAGGGGTAACGGGTTCAAACTTAAACAGGGAAATTTAGATTGGATATGAGGAAGAAATTCTTTAGTGTAAGGGTGGTGAGGCACTGGAATGGGTTAATGGGAGGCACTTGCATGGTTTAATGGGAGGTGTCCCTGCCCCTGGCAGGGGGGTTGGAACTAGATGATCTTAAGGTCCTTTCGACCCCTAACTATTCTATGATTCTATGATTCTAAGATGGCTTGCTATATCAGATGGTTCTTCACATTAAAGCCTACATAAATTCAGCCTCTCCAAGACTCAAACTTTCCATGCATCCAAAGGCAAAAGATTGCTGCTGGTATGCATTAGCATTGAAGCCATCAACACAGCAACCAAACCTCAAATACGTTTTCTCATGTAATTCTGAGTATCCCTAAGCCTTACTATTTAATAGATGAAACCTCCTCAGATGCAAATCTTTATGCAAAAACCGGAACCATTAATAAAATGTTGTTCTGTGTCATTTGGCAAATCAGGAAACTTCTGGCTGCATTAATCAATGGGGAGCAATCACTTCCTAAAGTCCATGTTTCTGACTAAATGCATGCATGCTGAAATTAATGTAAATGGATAATAAAAAAATATTTTCACACTTTAGCAACAAGTAATGATAGAAATCATTATCCTAATGGCTTATGAACTTTTTATGGTAGAGAGTGATGTACAGTAAAGATATAATGAGCATCAGCAGACTTTTTATTCTGCACTTGACATAATAAATTAGTGGAAATTATTAATGCATAGCATTTCATTTCTCTATATATTTTATGTTAACTAAAGAGAAAATACAAGTGGTGTTCTGTCCTTATCAAGTCTTAATCTCAAGTTTTCATCTACACTAGCATAGCAGTCTCTCTAGCTACACTGGACTAATACCAGCACAGCTTCTCTAACATAGATACAGTTAAATCTTTCATGCCAATAGAGTTGTTCCCACAGGAGGCAGAGAGTAAATTAGTTTTATATCTTATCCATGTCTGCACCTGTGCCATCAACAGCAGAGACCTTTTTCATTTATTTATAATTGTAATGTGATTGGTATTTTCAGCATATATGAATAGCTTCTGTGTTTGGATCAAACTTCATTTATAAATTGACATCAGTATTTCTCCACCACTGACTGCACACGCACTCATTAACTTGACACTGTGTCTAATGCTATCACTGATATTTAAGCTAAGCATCACTGTGCTGTTGGGAACAACTAATGGTGTCCATATGGACAGCTGCTGCAGCTCAGCGGAATCACAGCAGCATATCAAATCCCTGTTACTCAACTATGCTTGGAGTTGCAAAGCCTAGAGTTCCACATTTTGCTGGAATTACTCAAGGTGAGGGATCCTATAGCACCATAACTTTCATACCCTCTACTTGAGGTGGTTCTGCTAGTAAAATGTTAACACAGACAATTACAACCTTGATGTCCTTGCCACTGTCACTTAGGCTGTTCTGCTATACCACCATAAAATACTTACCTATTATACAGGATCCAAGTGAAGTTACAGACACACACTAGAGATATATTCACAAATTAAGTTTCTAGGACCTTTATACTCATATTTCTGTGTCAACATTTTTGGGAAAGGAAGCCCTTATACCATCAGAGTTAAAGCGGAGTAAAGAAATACAGCTTTACATTTCACAAAACATTCAATGCTAACTGCCTTAAAGTAAGAAAGAGGAGGGGTTTGAATTTTACACCATTTTGCTAATGTGTTCTTGACCCGGAATGTAAGAAGAACCCAGCCAGCTCTCCCTCAAAGGAATAAAAAAGGGGAAAAAAATAAAATAAAAAAAAGAACAAAAAAAGAAAAGAAAAGCAACTTAGATTCATAGAATCATAGAATAGTTAGGGTTGGAAAGGACCTTAAGATCATCTAGTTCCAACCCCCCTGCCAGGGGCAGGGATACCTCCCACTAAACCATGCCACCCAAGGCTATGTCCAATCCAGCCTTGAACACCGCCAGCAATGGAGCATTCACAACTTCCCTGGGTAACCGATTCCAGTGCCTCACCACCCTCACAGTAAAGAACTTCTTCCTTATATCCAGTCTAAACTTCCCCTGTTTAAGTTTGAACCCGTTACCCCTTGTCCTAGCACTACAGTTCCTCGTGAAGAGTCCCTCCCAAGCATCTCTATAGGCCCCCTTCAGATACTGGAAGGCTGCTATGAAGTCTCCACGCAGCCTTCTCTTCTCCAGGCTGAACAGCCCCAACTTTCTCATCCTATCTTCATATGGGAGGTCCTCCAGTCCCCTGATCATCCTCGTGGCCCTCCTTTGGACTCGTTCCAACAGTTCCATGTCCTTTTTATGTTGAGGGCACCAGAACTGCACACAGTACATAAAAATTCATAAAAACACAGTTATGCTTGCAAATTTAGAATAATTACAGCACTTCAACCAGATCAAGCCATTGCTAAAAAGGAAGAAGCTTGACATTCAGAATCTCTCTTCCAAACAGCTTCCTCATTGGTGTGTCCTTCCAGTCAGGTAACCAGCATGACAGGACAAGGAAGCTTTTGAGTTCCTCGTGATGACTTGCTCCCAGCTGTCAGTGCATCTGAAGTCAGGAGGCGACAGAGCACACATCACCTCTAGGGACGCTGACAGAAACAGTTGCGTGTGGAGTTTTGTTCTTATCAGCAGGTAAACGCCTTTGAGGAATAAAGCCTAGATTACACAAAAGCATAAAAGCAAAACTCCTTTTTTTGTCTGTGGGTACTTCCATTGAAATGTTAGGGCCTGCTGCTCACAGAGACCTCCGTGTAAGTGAGAGTCTGTCCTTGCACAACTGTGGCAGAAGAAAGGAGTCTCAAAGCAGAAGCCAGCACATGCCAGTTTTAAAGCCCCTTGCAAAGGCCATGTGAATAACAAGTCATGTGCAAGGCAGTTGTCCCTCTTGTGCATGTACACACACACACAGGGTGTGCAGCCTGCTGAGCCAGTGCTTTGCCCTGGGCAGCCATGACCACATTCCCATTAAAAAGCAATGCAGCAGCAGCAACATTCACTTGACACAACAGTCAGACTAACAAAGATGTGAAGAGTTACATGGCTCTTATGTGAGAGCTGACTCACACCCAGCTTACTCACAGCTCAGTATGCTTCCTGTGCTTAGCTTTGTAAATGTAGCCTCAGAGACACTGTAGACTACTATTATAAACAAGTAAACATAGGCAAGTAACTTTCTTTTGTAAGTCTCTCTCTCTTCCTTCATTTCAGAGCTTTCTTCCCCATCAAGTCTTGATGTCTTGCTGACTACTCTTCAAAAGCCAGGAGAGAGTAAATTTAGATTCTCTCAGACTTAAAATGAGAACATGCACAGTATTTCAGAGGAAAGAAGAAAAAAAACTTTTCCAGCTCACATAAAATCAGACTTTCTAGTTAAATGCAAATTCTCTGTAATTATTATTATCTAGAATTTCATCTGACTCAGCTATTGTCTATAAACTTTTCCCAAAGGATGCTCAGTCTCCAGAATAGTCAATTTAACAAAAAAGCTGCAAAAGAATGATCAGAAACGTAGCAGCATGTAACAGAACCTAAGAGAGGAAATAAAGCAGTGACTTAGTGCCAAAAGACTTCACAGACGGACAGTAAGCTACTAAGCACCTCTCTATTCACCGAAAGAAGGAAATCTAATGTACACTACACAATTGGAAGACCAGGACAATAGGCAAGAGTTTCTCAGCTAACACTGAAGTACCTTTTCCGGGTACAACCCAAGAGGTAAAGGGGCATCAATTTACATGTATTAGAGATAGAAAGAACAGAAATCCTCTCTGCTCTAGAAGGCTTCTACTTGCATTGGTGCTGTTTGATGGCTGTGACACCAGGCTAGATACAAGCAGGATGGAGCTAATAAATACATCTACATTCATGGAAAATGAGTCAGGAGTCTTCCAGGGAAGAGGAACTGTTTGGTTCATGCCGAAGGATGAGGTGCACCTGTAAGGAAAAGTTAGCTATTCCTCTGTTTTCTACCACTGAATGTCACCAGGGTCTAATTTAAGGTTATTTGAAACATGAGTCTGGCTTCCTAGGTGAAATTTTCTCCCCTTCTTTAGTTGTATAACAATATTGGACAGCTCACTGACGTGACTAATATATTTCAGGTGTTCCCTGAACCGGTTTCTCGCCAATGAAGTTGAATCACCTGGCTCATACTGGAGGGCAGTACGTTATGACGCTGGTTTGCTTTACAGCTAGAGCAGACAGGCAAGGATGATACAATGCCTTTAGGAATATTGAAACAATTGATATGTGCCCACATGTTATAGTGAAATATAAGATTACAAGGATGTAAGCTCTGATCAGAGTGTACTGCAAGCACAGTAGAAAAGCTGGTTGCATGCCAGCTTTGTGAAAGCAGGAAAGATTGGCTAATACATTAGTGAGCACACTGCTATCTAGCTAGCACAAACCAACCCTGCAAATGCTGCATCAAGTAAAAGAAAAAACCTACAACTAAACAATCCGTCAAAGAAGAGAAATATTGAGGCAATGTCAGTCTGGTTGCCACCAGGCATGGCTTGATGTTTGTGGAGAGTGACATTGTGAAATGCTCCTGAGAAATCTCCCTTTGGCGTGGGGGAGTTTTTACATTTACCCTAGAACCACTTACTGAGCTATTTGCACTCATTGCCACAAGAGTTGCCTGTCAAGAGGACAGCTGGGCGCTCTGGAAGGAAAACGTTTCTTAGGGTGCCATTCACTGAGAAATACATAACACCAGCAATCCCACTTTTCTGGGTTGTTTTAACCATAATGCAAATACTACCCAGCTTGAAAACACAGAGATGCTCTGGATGGAAAACAGAATGTTGATAAGAACAAAGAGGAGTCAAAACCAGTGAATGTCAGGAGAAACACGTGCTACTTTTGTTCGCACAGCAAGAGTGGATTACAGCTTCAAGAAGCTTTCTTCATTCCACAGTTAAAAAGAGCAGCAAATATGAAGATAGATAAAAATATTTTGGTGAGGGTGATAAGGAAGAGGAGACTTGATTGCTTGCTTGCTGTTTTAAAAAAATGCAATAATTTTCAAATAAAATTGTTGGAAACAAGGTGAAAGGCACATTTCCCGAAGCATCAGCTTTTTAGAGACAAATTATCCACTGCTTGGTTTTCATAAATCCTAATGCCTAGTCATTTTCCACTAATGCTCATAATGTGGAACAACATTATTAATAATGATAAGTAGTAAAAGTAACTACTGGATGACGCTTGACAACATGAACTGATCAACCCTATTACACTGCTGAATGTGTGCCTTGATGTCCCAGACTTTTAGGTAGCTCTTCTTTAAGAAATAGATGCTTTTAAGTATTGTGTGCTTAAAGTATCATAGCCCAGCTGATGCACTTAGATTTTTAAACACCTTCTGAGATATTTCTGCTCTCTTCTGAGATGGTTATGCTGTATAGTTATCTGATTGCACAAAGTTTCAGTCTCCAAGTGTGAAAACTTCCCATGCCTTTGGATGCAGAGTCAGGCTTTCAGATAAAATTGCCTGTCTCCTGCAAAATTATTCTTCAGAAGTGGGAGGAGCATGGCTGGGCATGTTAGACAAAGCCTTGCATTTTATTTCTGTCTCTCCCTCACAATTCTTTGTCTTGAAGCAACAAAATAATGAACAAAACATGTTTTCTATTCATTAAGACAACGATTTTGGCCCTGCTGCCCTCCCTGCTTCATTTACATGATCTACCAAAAGTCACTCTGCTAATGTTAATCACATACTGCCTTGTTGACAATCCAGCTAGTCTGATTTCTGATCAGATAATGCACTTGGATTGTAAAAACGCCATATTTCACGTGTCTTGCACAAAATTCAATGCTACCTGCAAATCATTCGCTAACCAGAGTGCTTCATCGAAGCAAGGTATTAGTGAACTTCTTATTGTCCTAGCACAAGAGAACCAGGTGATTGCTCTTTTGAGCAAATCCTTACTGCAGATCCTCACTGCACAATTCACATGTGCACTGCATACAGGGTCTGTATTTTAAAAGGTAAAAGCAATAGGGCATATTTGCAGCTCTGTAACAGTGAAAATTAAAAGTATAAATCCTGTGACTGTGTACATGAGGTTTTTAATTTAGTCCCTGTTAAGTGTGTAGAAAACTTGAACTAATCAGGTCACCACTGAAAGGTACAATTTGCAGGGGGGCCACTCAGGATAAAATGTGTTAGGACTTTTCAGGTTCATTCTCTGTTCTATGCATTTTAGACTTTTTGCCTTACTTTGACCCTCTCCAGCTGTTTAAAGAATGTTAAGAGCTTTGTTCATTGCAATTTGCAGCCTATAGTTCCTATCCTTTCTTTCATCTTTGATGAGAAATACAAGAAAAAAGAAAAAAGCGGTGGAAAAAAAGCCTCTCTGTCCTCTGTACAGTCATGTGGCCAATGCTAAGGCTTTTTACAGAAGTGCCTCACCTGGGATGTTTTACTTGTTCCCCTTCAACTGATATTATTAAAGGTCTTCGGCTATACTTTTGTTTCATCCTTCTGTTCTAGTTTAGCAAGGGTGATGGCATACCAACTGAATTGTCTGGAGGCTTGTTAGCAAAAACCCTGTCACAGGGAGGGATCAAAGTGGTTTTGTACTAAGTCCCTAGGGCACTGATCCTAGCAATACAGCTGGACTCAGATGCAGTCTCCACATGGTCTAACATGACAAGCAGCTGGATCCTCAAGCCAACAGACAGAGTTGGTCTCTCAAGACGAATAATGTTTCCCAAAACCTGGGGTGAAATGAGCACCATTGCCAGAAAACCTCACTTAATTTATTTTGGGACATAAAGGAAAAAAATGCTACTTCTTTCATCTTACTGAGAAGAAGAAACTGGTTCTTTTCTCTGCTAACACACAGAACAAGGACCTGAGCAAACTCATCACTGCACAATGAATTTTTGAACAGGAGGGTTGGGAACAATTCACTTCAGCGAGGCTGGACCTCTGTTTTATAAGTGGTAGGTTTAAGCTGAAAATAAGCCTGAGACTGACTGACAGATATATATGTAATCATTGCAGTCTAGCTAGAGGACGATCTACAAACACAAGTTGGCTGTACATCAGTAATCAAATAATTGACTGGCTGACAACTGAGACCAGTATTTGGCTTGATGCCCTTGACTAGATGGGAAATGGTATTTTCTGCGTCTTGATAAAGCAGATGTCACTTGGTCCCCTCCAGCAAAATACATGGCAGCAGCGGCATCTTCAGTAAAGGTCCCTTCCTACACATGTAATAATGGTCAGTCAAAAAATATCTCCCTCCTCCTACAGTTTTATTAGTCAGTAGCTTCTAACAGGCTAAACATTCAGGGGAAAAAAAATCATACAACAGATGTATCTTCGTAGCTGACTAAATCTGTGATAGTGCTGCTTTTTCTAGCTGGTTTTCCTGCTCTCATACGTTTTGCCTTTCTCTGAGAACACACTCCCTCCTGCACAGAAGTGCAGCACTTTCACAGGAAAGCAGGCATACAGCAGGGGCTCACAAGTTCAGAGTGCCTTGTGAGTTAACTACATCTTGGACACTCTGTAGTCCCAGGAGAATTGTTTTGTTGTCTGTCTCAGTTTCCATTAATTTACCTACAAGGTGGAATTCTTTTTGTGGCTTGCAGGCACAGAAATAGTAACTGTTACTGCAGTTAGTAAGTAGCATATGATTGACTTTTTCCAATTTCAACCTGTATTTGTTAATAACATGTACCTTTCTTTGGCAGTTTACTACATAGGCATGGATTTAACTTGAATTCCTAAGCCATCTTGAATGTTGTTTACTTCATTGCCCAGTACTTCAGGAAGTCATGTGGAAGGTAGAGTTGACTTCTCTGGGGGTAGCCATAAATGCGGAGGAAGCAACGTGCAATATGTGCAAGCACCAGGCTCTTCTCCTCCTATGATTACTTCACAGTTGGTTTAATTCCCTGGTCCAGCTCACCTGAAAATCAAGTGAACACATAGAAGGAAGGGAAAAGCAAAGATGAAGAAGGGATAGGGGGTCAATTGCAACCCCAGCCGGCAACTGCCGCTACAGATGTGAGATTGGGCTCCCAACAGGCTTTTATTCCTAGCCTTTCCCAGAGGGCAGGGGAGGTACATTAGTTCTGGTCCTCTGGGAGAAATAGCAGTACTGCCATCTTGCCAGAGCTCAGC
The DNA here is from genome assembly GCA_028858755.1 of Ara ararauna. Classification (NCBI taxonomy): domain Eukaryota; kingdom Metazoa; phylum Chordata; class Aves; order Psittaciformes; family Psittacidae; genus Ara; species Ara ararauna. The sequence goes on along the minus strand of CM054377.1, from coordinate 47,506,232 downwards.
GCTGCCAGACTGTTTTGCCAAGAAGCATTTGGGACTGCAGAGTAGATGCTCCCTTGATTAAATATGAAGAATTTGCATTACTAGATTACTCCACCAATCCATCCAGCTCCACGTTCTGTCACTGACAGCAGCCAGCACAGGTTCTTCAGAGACTGGAGTGAAGTCCTCATTACAGACAATTTTACAGCTAATAAAATTCTAAATGCCTGTATGCAGACAAATCCCTGCAGTTTTCACATTAGGAATTTGCATAGCTAAAGCTGAGAGCTGACCAAAGGATTTAGCCTAGCAGAAAATGCCAGGTCCCTGTTACCCTCAGAGTTTATGCTACTAATAACAATGAAAACAAGGAGTATAAGTAGAGTTATCCACACTGTAACCAAGGACTGTCCTTAAAGGACATAGCTTTTAGGATTATATTTAGAGGGAAGAAGCATATAACTTCCCATGGCTACTTTTTCCTTCCTCTCCCCAAAAGCAGATGTCTGAAAGCACCTCTCCAGGAGGAGTGCTGCATGCAGGATTCCAGATGCAAAATGTAACCCCTGTGTAACCCATCAGGCTGGTTACGGTGCTTGGTATGCTGCAAGGATACTTAAGCTGAACCTAAGGGGGCAAAAATTGATTCATAAACAATGTTTAGATTTGATAACTGTCCAAAGGTTTACCATTTGGGTGAAGATAATTGTACTTGCATGCATTTCTGAAATCTATGACCGGGGTGAAAATAGATATCATTGAATCACTCATCTCTCAACAGTAGCTGCAAATATACCGGCTGATCTACAAAGATGGCCGGGATTATTATTTTTTTTTTTATTGCTTCCTCCACTATTTCATTATCATCTCCTTTTCCTGCTACTTTTCCAACCTTCCTGGAATTAATTTTAATTTGTACAATCCCTGCAGTACAAGCATGTCATACATTTATACCACAGCTTGTTACCACCCTACATGATGAACACAAAAGGCTCAAAGTTATTATAAGCATTAACATATGCAAGCAACAGCAAAAACTGCAAAGGACTGTTTTGGGAGTCAGAGGCAAGGTCTAGGGGCTTTTCATTCTGGATCAATGGGAGTAATAGAGATTTATAGGCATGTCTTTGGGCTCGACAACTCTCTAGGCATAGTCTGCAATCAAGGGCTGTATATAGCTCACTTCTGCAGGGCCGGGATCAATATGAAGCACCCAATATTTAATGAAGCTATGGGTCTTTAGTAGGTGAGGTTGTTCCAAGTCAGCTGGGCCACAGCCCAGCATTGAATTCAGCAGCTCTGTCACCAGCTGCGCTGTTGTCCCATCCCTTGCACCAGGATTGGTACCCCCACAGCTGCATGAAGAACTTTTCTGGGGAGCTGAAATTAACCACATAAAACTTAAAAGAAAAAGCTTCAGGAGCATTCAGATCTTTCTTTCTTTCAGAAGTTGGTTCAGATCTCATGCCATGACCTTACAAGCAGCAGCAAAAAAACAAAGGAACATAAAATTGAGGGCAGAAGGGCTGGAGAAGTCAGAGCAGCTCTGCTTTAGACTAGTTTGTGCTGTACATCATTACATTCTCAATCACTTCAGGCCTTCATTGACACTGCTTTTGTGGGGCAAAGAAACTTCAGCATATACCAGAGTCCCCACACCTCATCACATTAGAATCTCTCATGTCTCCAGATGTAATAAAATGTGCACCTTTGAGGGAAGGAAGGGTCTGACTTGAACTTTAGAACCAGGTGTCTGTTAACACTGAGAAGAGTGAAGGTGTCTGTGGCAGTTGATGCCTGTTAGTCCTGAATGGGACATACATCTGCATGTCCCAGGCATCTGCACTCGTTTTGCCTGTGCAGCACTATTCCTGCAGTTCTCCTTACTTGCATATATCTACCACCCTGGGGGTACTTAATTATTGTATAAACTCATTTTAAAATTCTATCCATTGCATCTACTGACCCATCCATTGGAGAAATTTGCATCCCATGGTATGCAGAAACCTGGAGGTCTGTATCACTTAATGATAGTTCACAAGGCAATTGTGGCTCTAGGACTTAAGCCAGCTTAAAGTTGTCTTGCCACCAGGTAATTACTAGGGCAGCAGATCTGCCCACTTGAGCTTCTCATTCTGATCCCCATATCATTTCTTGTTTTGCATCATGCACAACAAAGGAGGTGATGCAAGGGCAGGACCAAGTGGCTGAGCATGCCACAGCTTCATCTGGCTGGGGTACTGGTTGTCTTGCACTGCCTGAAAGACAACATGAAACAATAGCTTAAGAAACTAGACATATTGCTGTAGGCTTAAATCTGCTGCCTGAAGATCTTTTGCTTCTCTGAAAACATTATCTGAAGATTCACAGAATAAAAGAGGCTGTAACACCCTGGCATTACACTGTCCTGTGTGTATCAAAGCTACTTCAAAGAGGAGGAGAACAACTGTCATCTGACACAGTGCAATCAGACCTCTGGCTTCTGCTCCATGCCTTTGGGTTTTAAGGTTTTTTTCTTTTTTTTTAACCTTCTGTCCTCCTGCAAATCTAATCTATCTCTTATTCTACACAAGCATGTAAAGGTTAAGCTTGAGTGACACATAGCTCATAGAGAGGCAAGCATCTATTATTACTTCTAAGCACCAAAAGTCAACTTGCTCCTCTACTGTCCTCATGTTAACATTTCACCTTTGCTTATCACTAAAGAGTTCTGCAAGACAGCACAAAACACATGGTGTGAGAAAGGAGTATATGGTGAAGCAGGTGTACTCACTGCTTATTTCTTGGACTGTGTGTGAGGTACAAGCAAATTGTTGCATCCTTCCATGCATTAACCTGATTTGCAGTGATGCAAGTGACTATGTGGGGAAACAAAATAGTTGGGGGTGAAATACAGAGACATGTCCCTTACCTGTTTCTCTCTAACCTTCCAGCTGATGAACACCCATTGCACAGTGTTGTCTTGCTGCCTGGAAACTGCCTAAATCCTGGACTAAGCAGTCATGGATCAGACTGCTGACTCTACTACATTCCTGTGCAGCTTAGTGCCACAGATATCCATCCTGTTGTCACTTTTGTTTAATAATAAAAGCCCTTTCTTCTTTGTATTGGGTTACATGCTAAAAAAAAAAAAAAAGCCAACAGTAAAAGAGTATTGTGGGTTCAAAGTCACCTGTTCAAAGGTTAGGAAATGTCAGGGTTAAGATTTTCTGTATCCCCCCATTCTACTTACAATACGGCCTTTAACTGTAAGGCCACATGCTATTTTTTCTGATGAAACCCTCTGTCTCATTCAGTGCAATAAATGGTGTAATGCACAACTGTGCAATATATCGTTTTGTTCCCTTCATCTACCATCTAGATCCAGGCTCTGCTTAATTGTACATTAACCAAATCCCTTGCCTCCGTATGAAATAATTTATCTCTTCATGGACTCTCATATGGTGCTCCTCAATATGCCACTTGAATGCTTCAGAGGCAGAAGTTAATTTATCTTTAAATTAGAGAACAGTTTATATGCCCTCCATTTTAAAGATGGGAAGCTGATGAAGCAAGGCTTCATGTGCCCTCACACCCCATTTCCTCCAGTCGTCCATCCAGGCACCCAGGCTGGAACACACGCCTATCTCAAGGTCTGCATGCTGGGATGGAGGTCTACCCTCCAAAACGGGGCTGAGAAGGGAGGCAGACACCTCCACTGCATCTCTCTGATGCTGCTCCACAACACAACACATGCAGCCGCCACTGTTGCACACTCCTGGTTTATGCATTAGCCAGTGAGACAAAATTAAAAAGCCAGCAGATATTTCCTAAGTGTCTCACAAATAGATCCCAGATTTTTAGAGGGCATTTACTTCATCACTCCCAAATATGGCTGCCCTTGATCTTATGTCCAGTCATAACTGCTCAACATTTTGGTGTGGGGTTGTAAAATCTCCAAGATCTCCAGTGAGGGAACTAAGGAGCACGGCCAAAGCCTGTGCTGCTAGATTTTTGTCTGCTGCTATATCTAGTCCAGCATTTTTCAAAATAAAGGGGTAACCACACATAAAATACAGGATCTTTAGAGTGAGATAGACAGTTTTAAGTGACTTGGAGATTACAGCATAGCCAGGAAGAGTCCATTAGTCCCCCAAAGGAGAGCATTTGCCTGCTTGCACAGAAGGACTCTGCAGCCATGTCACAGCATAGCAATGGAGGCACAGATTATTGTATCTTTGGAGTCTGGACAACCACCAACAGCATCTCCGTTTGCAGCAAAGAGGTCTCAGTAATGACTTGGCCATTCAGTAACTAAATCCTCAGCAGAAAATACCCTCTCCTCTGAAGGAGGATTCAAGATGTTTGCTGGTGTCTGAGACAGAGCAAGGCTAGAACTGTGGATCTTCCGCCAAACAAGGATCCCTTTCCCATGAATCCTGATAGCAGTGGGCACTCCTCTTTGCCGGTCCAGGGATCACCCATTTTTTGATACCATCCCAGCCAGCCAAGCCTGACTCTGGCTCTTCAACATGCAGCCTCATTTTTCTATCCATAACAGAAATAAAAAACATCTGTTTAGTTACTCAGAGTGGAATTTTCTTTTTGCATTTCCCAGGCCTTTCATTAGCATGCTTGTCTCACAATGTCTATTTTGTTCACCCCAAGGACTTAGAAGAGCCTTCTTCCCTTTCAGATCTTTGAATATCCATTATTCATTTTTTGTTTTGTCTGCCTGCATCTCCTCCCTGAAAGTGCTGACCAGTCACTTCGTCACGTTAGTTTTCCTGGACCCAGTGTTCTTCCAACATTGGTCTTTTGTATTTTACCCTCAGATCTCTGAACAGTCTCTTGTAGCCTTATTGACTCTTTTTTATCATCTGACTTCTTCATTTACAGTGAAATTGTCTTCAACAATACTGTAATTATTGCAGCATTTATAATCTAACCTGCTTCCACCTTCCAAGGTAGCAGTCCAGGCTCTGTATCTGCTGCCCACAAGGATTCGCTCCCTGGGTGGCTGTGCTTATTGGAACATTTTGCTTCAGCCATCATATAGTTTCCTTGCAGCAAAAGGAGAGACTTCAGGGAGGACACCTTGCACTGAATAACAGCCACCTCTCATTTTCAAGCCTCAGAGATTTCAGGGACTCTTGTACAGCCATGAGGTATTGACACGCTTAAAGCGATCACCTCTTAAATAGCACCAAATTAAAACAGCTTGTGCTTGTTATACCCATAGTTCTCTCCCCTCTCAATTAAAAAGCAAAGGGTACCTTTTTAAGATCTGCTCCTTTTCCTGATAGCCTGTCAGGTGATGTTTATGCTGGAGTGAGGACTCACTGTAATAATCTTTCTTTGGCAGTATTTATTGCACAGCTTGACTGGTTTCTACCTCAACAACATGTGTGATCTGACAACTCTATCCTTTCTACCATTTCTCTCCAATCTCTAACAAGTTTTGTCCTCTCAGTCCCTGCAAGCTAATCTCAAGATTTCCACTCATTTCCACCCTCTGTTCCCAGAATTCATTGCCTGTTTGTGAGCAGTGCAAGGGCCACTGCCCACTCCCTCTCTACTGGGGTGCTCCCCAGGTCTCTCTGTCCAGCATGTAGTGAATTTATAATTTAATCTTACTTTTTCCCTTTTAACTTCCTGTACTCCTAACATGAATGTGTGGGCACATTTTCATATTTCGAAATTTTGGACTTCTTTTTTCAAATGAAAAAAAAAAGAAATTCATACCGTGCTGCTAAAGTGAGACACCCTCCCTGCACTGCATCACTCAAAGCCAAAACACATAAGCTTCCCAAAATATGCCAGAATGCCCAATGAGGGAATACCCATCCTTTTGCTCACAGTTTCTTCTCACCCCACAAACCAGCTGAGTCCCCAGCTGCTCCCAAGCCAGCTGCACCAGCAGCGTGGCTGGACCCATGGGCATATGGCTTGTGGTGCAGTCAGCAGCTGGGCATGCAGCCCAGCACACGTGGGACAGCAGAGCTTGCCTGTAGGCAAAGAGAGACAAGGACTAGGATATGCTGATAAGGGCATAAGCAGAGACGATAATAAAGAGAGGAAGCAGGGAGGAAGGGAGAGGAAGGATTTAAGGGCAAGAGGCAATTCGGGAAGGAAATAAAGTATAAAGCCCACTCCTAATTTCTAGAAAATGCCATTGTCACACCCCTTCATTTATCACCTATCACATCAACTAATAATTTTGCCAGATCACTCAGAAGGGGAAAAGGATGGAAAGCTAGAAAAGGAACAGCTTGAATCCTGAGAAAAAGTCTCTGCTTATAACCTGGCACTTCTCTCACATCCCTGCTGCCTGACGCTAGTGCTTTAAGATAGTAATAACCTTCCCCGCATCTGTTTATGTGGAAACTGTCTAATCCAGTCACTTCATCACAAGGAACAGGCTGTGGCACCCTCATTTGCTCCAGCATGAACATTTTGCATTCCTCCTTCACGTGGCAGCAGCAGAATCTCAAAGTGTTCATTTAGTCCTCGGTTTCCTACCCAGGGCTCAAAAGTCATATTTCACTGTATCAAATACTAAACAGGGGATGACATTTAATTTTCAGCACAGGTTATATACCATTCCAGAGCAGTGATCTATAGATCTAACTGTCTGACATGTGCTATATACCTGTTCAGCATATAACCACACATTTAGCGAAATACTGTTGACTTGCCATCCAGCTACTTAAAATGAATTAAGAGCAGCCTCAATTTTCACATCTGCTCCCTAATCTCTTTGCAAATTTGCAACCTCAGTTTTCTTGAGACACTTTCCCCTTATCACACATACCACCTTTCTTGGAGTACAGGAGATGCAACATAACAAATTAAAACTGACTATTCAGGCAGAAGCTGTGTGAGTGATCATTCTCACACGTACCTGGCACTGACTGGCCTCCCTTTTAATAGGACACAGCCCCCACAATATTGTTTGGCACTCACGTCACTGCGTCTGGTACGTTTTAAACCTCCAAAGTCCAAAACAGAAGGCAAACCTCAACATAGCTTAAAAACCATAAGCTCATGCCAGGGTTGCAGTCCATCTATAGTTTCGAGACTCTTAGTGAATATGCCCTCCTCTCCTTCCCCAAAGACCATTCTTAATTTTTCTGGCCTTGGATTCAAGAGCTCTGTTGATTTAAACTTGTGACAGCTCTTGCATGTTTTTTTCTGCTTCTGAGCTGACAAAAGTGGTTTGAGTGGTTTGAGCTCTTACAAAGTACATCAGAGCATCTGTACCTGGGTCATATCAAAGGCTCAGTAAGTCCAGTACCTCATCTTTAACAGGAGGCAATAGCAGATGCTCATTATAAGCTGCTATCAGTTTACATTAATATGCCAGGCTGCACAAATCACAGCTGAAGCCTCTGACTCACCATCTATCTTGGATTTAGTTGCCCTTGTTACAAATCTCACTCCTGCTTTGGGGAGTAGATGTGGTGGGGAAAAGGTGATTAGTGTAGCTGAAGCTATATATAAGGAAAAGTGAACCAGACCCTATAGACTCTTCCACCTGTTTTAGTGTGATCTCTTCCTTTCCAGTCAGAAATTGAGCCAAGCGTTCAAATTGCTGTATCTATCTGCCTAGCTTCATTCTCCTGTCCCTGAACCCAAAAATGATAGCATTTCCTCTCAAGATTTATGTATTGTAGATTCACCTGGAAAAAGAATATGTACATTTTGAAAGTGAACAGTGGAATTAAAAAACAGTTGTTTTACGTGATCATGTAGGAACTACATGACCAGTAATAAAAGCTAGAAAATCCTGAGATCAAGGTGATATTTAAATTGGAAGACCTCCCTTTACAATACAGTATTATTCATTTGAAGAGCTATTAACTCTCATAGTAAATCCTCATGGATTGTCACCAGTGGGAAAGACTGTGGATGTACAACTTCCTGTAGGAACAGGCATTTTTGTTTGGAGATGCATTTGGACAGACACAGTTTAGATCAATGTTGCCTTGTATTAGATCACCTGATAAATTTGCTTTGTTTAATGGGTTTGCATGTATTTAAATATTTTACAAAGTACACTGTTGCCTTATGAAGTATTGAGAAGTATGGAGGCAAGTAACAAGAATTACTTCTTTCAGAGGGAAGAATATGTAGGAAGAGACAATTACAAAATCTGACCTTCATAATATTGGTATGGTGTATGAATAGCTTGGTTACTGGCAGATGGCAGGAAAGGTTAATATTTTTACTTTAAACTCATGAACTTTATGAGCAAGTTGTATGTCTTGAGCACTTTGCCAGAATCATCACTGTTTTACGCTTACTTAGTTTGGACATTGGAAGGCTATAGAGAAACAACACTAGCTAAAATCTGATTGCAGTACTAGATAGAAAAATGAGGTTTCAGTTAAAATTATGTTTTCACAGAAAATACCTAGCCTTTTGTGATATTTTTTTTGTTGTCAAAACCAGAACGTTTGGACAGCACCAACACTCTCTCAAGTTATCTCTGAAAACTAATTCTTCCCCTTCCCTTCTCTCCTAGACAGAAAAGCCCCATATTTATGCTTGCATGGAACCTAGTTTCCTAGCCAAGCCCACCAGTAAATTAAAAATTTTTACTACTTTTGCAAGTGTGTAAATAATTATGCAAAGTGATGAAAATAGGGGCTATGGGACTTCTGTGTACTGTTTTTTCAAACCCATTATCCTCCACAGTTACAGCATTTTTCTTCTCTATACTCCTTATGCCTTCTTTTTGCTAAACTGTAAACAAAAACTTGAAGACAAAATTCCTAACAACAACAGTTTGGAACTACTGCCAGCTTTTAAAAAACATTGTTTAATTGAAAAGTTATAAAGTAAAAGCAAGTACATGAATTGTTGAAATTGTCTGCATGAAACATTTATAGTGAAAAACTCCATTCCACAAAGATAAAATGGAAGGACATCTTTTATGCAAAAATAAAACAATTTATTTGTCTGCAAAGCTGACATCTTGGAAGCGTGCCTCTGGAGAGCAAAGCAGAGTACAGAGCTGCAGAAAAATGCTAACCCTACTTGCTGAAGCATTCCTGTGTCCACATGAGCGACCTAAGGGAGGGGATGAGGAGGAAAGGTGGCATGGAGATGTAATGAATTAAACAGCCCCCTCCCATGTGAAGAAGTGTAAATAAAAATCAAAGGGATCTTTATCCCACTGACAATATGGTGTGCAAGGTCGCATGGCCTAATATTTTAAGAGGATTAGAACTAAATCTCTGCAAACTTTGAAATGACCCAACCAAGCCTGTGAGCTTTTCAATTTAAATGGGTGCACAGCATGACTTCTATGGTCAGCTGGAATTTGGCAGGATGAGAGGTACTGAAGTAGTCTCTGAAACAATCCAGTCCTGCAGTGACTGGTCTTGTAAGTATCTGTTAATTTGGAACTGTGCAGCAGGTGGAAACAAAGCGGATCACTGAAAGAGCTCGACACTTAATTATGACCAAAGTTTGGGAAATAGAAAAAAATCCCTGGTATTTTCTATTGACTAAATTAGGAACACCATTTATGTAGTTTTGCTTCATTTCTAGGAGATCTACAAACACCAGGATCCAACTGGAGCACCACAAACCACTTACACAGGACTTCCATCGCTCAAAAGCCATAGTTCTCTGAAAACATGCAAAGCATACAGAAGAAAGCCCTGCTCTGGACAGTGGGAACATGCTTTTACCAAAATACCTCTATTTGAACCTCAGATGTTATCACCTGCAAGATGCATACAGAGTAAATCTATTTAGATGGGGAAAATTCCTAATTTTCCTGCAGAATTTAGCCACCAGCTGGCAAACAACCACTATCACACGAACAAGAAGCAATCCCAGCAACCACACATAAAAATAGCATAACAACATGCATTCGACCTGAACCATCAATTGTCATTATGGGCACAGCTGACAAAATAAATTAATTAATAAATAAATAAAATAAAATGTATCTGCTCTGAAAGCAAAGCGTATAACTCCATGTGCTTGTGTTTAGGAGTATTGTAAAATGCTTCCACACTAAAAGCAGTGGTAGTAAAGCAGCTAGGGAGATACATTCCCTCTAATGCTGATGGCTGCCCTTAGGAGCTCAGATTTGATCCTCCACATAGGGAGAGATGCAAGCATTTGTTTCCCAGAGTAGTGTCCCAGACAAGTACTTTCTAAATATTTGAGTCAACACAGTACCTACAATTACCTGGGAATTGAAACTGATGCTGATCTGCCAGAAATTTTTGAAGGATTCATCAATTTTGGAATGAGTGCAGAACCCTTCTAGATATTACATAAAAATTATTTTCTTAAAAAATGAGAACAACTTAAATTATTAATGGAAACAAAGCGGCTGATGAATTCTGGTTAGCTCTGTACCCTGTCATCTTTTCATGTGGAAGTGCTGATGCAGACGCAGCATTTCCTTTCCTTTGCCACAGCCAATGCTTTTTTTACAGCTCTGTCATGTCCACTTTCTTCCAGCCTTCCTGTTGCTTCTACTAAATGAATTAATAAGCTAGCCAAGAGGCTCCTGGGTGAAATGGAAAACTACAGCAGAGACAGTGAATTTTTCAGGAGACAGTGTACGGAGTTTTAAACAACCACAAGACCCTCTCAGAAGGCAATGTTGTGTGTGTTGACTGAGACTCTCTCAGTAACCCTTAAGACAAAAAAGTGCTGCTTCAAAAGTTGGGTTTTTTTGCTTTCCAGTGGTATTCAGTACTAATGTGGTCTCAGAGGCTTCCCTGGCAAAACACATGGAGGCAGCAGGACCAAGAAGCTGCAGGGTGGCCTCAGTGTTCTCCAGCAGCTGTTTGTTAGATCAGACTCTCCCCTGTACACCTGTATGACCCTAAGAGGTCAAAACAGAAGTGTTGGGGAGTTAAGTTAAAACCCAACCAAACAAGAAAACATTCCCTTTAAAATAAAGTAAAAAAAACCCCAAACCACTAAAGCAAAGCAGCATTTTTAGAGAGGATGTCAAGTAAGCAACATTCTACAGAATAACCCAGTTTTAAGAACCTATCTGAAGATCTTAATTAGCCCATTCTGCTGTTAATTTCACATATCCCTTCTTTGCCTTCAGTATCTTTATAGAACAATTTGCCGGCAACTGCATCTAAGTTTAAACCCGTATCCATCTAAGCAGGATATGATTATGATTATTTATGATTAGTCCTCCAAGCATTCCCACTTGATCAGCATAAGAACACTGAGAAATTACCCCCCTGCACTGCTGTCCCTAAGTAACCTCCTGCACCCCACTAAATTTATTTTTTTTTTTTTTTTGACAGACCTTTTATGGGTTATTTTTCGTTTTCTGATACACTTCTGTTAGTTTTATAGAACATTCTCAACAATGTTATTACTTGATAGAAGAATATTATCCTTTTTATTCTTGGATATTCTTGGGACAAAATGCCAGTCTGGTACGTGGGGCCAATGGTTTTATCAATTTCTCTCCCAGGTACATTGCTTCCAGACTGTTCCTGTCAGTGTTAGAAGTAGCAGCAGCTGCCAGCACCTTGAGATAAGAATGGGCAGGGATGCAGTGACACCAGGGTGTCTCATTAGGTTACCCAGTGTCGTGGTTTAAGCCCAGACGGTAACTCAGAACCACACAGCCATTCGCTCATTCCCCCACACCACCCCCGTCTTCCTGTCCTTGCTCCCAGAGCGATGGGGAGAAGAATGGAAAGAATGTAACTCCTAATGTAACTCCCATGGGTTGAGATAAGAACAGTCCAGTAAATAAGGTATAACACAAACCACTGCTGCTGCCACCAATAATAATAATGATAAGGTAAATAACAAGGGAAGAGAATACAACCGCTCATCACCCCCCGACCAATACCCAGCCCCACCCCAGCAGTGATATAACCCTTCCGGGTAACTGCCCCCAGTTTACTGCTCTGGGTTCAGCAGTAGCAGTCATTTTTCTCCTTCTCCGTAGCAGGTGCAGTGCTGTGTTTTTGACTTTCAGCCTGGGAACAGCGCTGATAACACCAATGTTTTCAGCTGCTGCTCACTAATGTTTAGTCTGACCAAGGACTTTCTGATTCTCATGCTCTGCCAGGGAGGAGGGGAAGCCAGGAGGAAGCAGAGACAGGACACCTGACCCAAAGTAGCCAAAGAGGTATTCCATACCACAGCACGTCATGCTCAGCATATAAACTGGGGGCAGTTACCTGGAAGGGTTGCATGCACTGCTGGGTCGGGCTTGGTATCAGTCACTGGTGGTGAGCAGTTGTATTCTCTTCCCTTGTATTTCCCTTATCATTGTTATTATTGGTGGTAGCGGCAGTGGTTTTTGTTATACCTTAGTTACTGGACTGTTCTTATCTCAACCCATGGGAGTTACATTCTTTTGATTCTCCTCCCCATCCCTCCAGGAGCAGGGGGGAGGGAGGGGGGGAGAGAGCGTGTGGCTGCGTGGTACTGAGTTACCAGCTGGGCTTAAACTGCAACATTTGCATACCAGACATGATGTGCTGTGGTATGGAATACGTCATTGGTCAGTTAGGGTCAGGTGTCCTGTCTCTGCTTCCTCCCAGTTTCCCCTCTTCCCTGGCAGAGCATGAGACTCAGAAAGTCCTTGATCAGAGCAAATACCTAGCAACAACTAAACACATGGGTGTCACCAGCGCTGTTCCCAGGCGGAAAGTCAAAAACATAGCACTGCACCAGCTACTAAGAAGGAGAAAAATGATTGCTACTGCTGAACCCAGGCACCCAGGCATCTAATTCTGGACCCAGGACTGCACCCTGTCTTCCAGCCTGAACCTCTTTGCTATAGCTTAGACCCCTGTGTTATGGTCAGAAGAACAGTTTTATTTTATTAGAGCAGGACTGACCTTTAGGTACCCCACAGGCAGCACTGCTCACAGGATTTGTGCACCTTATTATCCTCTGTCCCATTTTTGATACTGCTTTCTGCCATACCCTTCCTTGCCTGCCACAGCCTCTTCCCAAATAAAACGTACACCTTTTTTTTTTTTCCCACGGGTGCCAGTTTTGCTACATCTATAACCAAAGAAAGTGTTACTGATACTAGACACTTCTGGCCTTGCAGGACTACAGCCAGGAAGTTGCCCAGCATTCCCCAGCTCAGTTACCTGTGATGCCTGGCTGTTTCTCATGCAACTCCCTCTTGACCTCCTATGAAATCCAGCCATCCATCCCTCATGGCACTATCTCTAGCTTCTGTCAGCTCCTCCCACAGTTATCTGTCACATCCAGCAATTTCTCATGTCATGTCCCACTCTTTTCCACAGCACACCCCACTTGTTTGGCCTAACATCAGTCCAGGACACAGACAGAGATGCAGACATTTGCCTGCGGCCCTAAAAATCAGGTGAGGAGACCCAGCATCAGAGTCAGTTCTCTCTTTCAAAGTGAAATGTTCTTTTGTACACAGAAGATACTGTAAACTCATGGCCAGCATTTCCTTACCAATCACTCTGAAGGCATGCTGCAGCACAGGGCAACACATTTGGCAGTGTATGTTCAAGCCTATTTTCCTGTACTTAGTGTTTGAGGTTTTTTCAGAACAGCTTCTGATTCACTGCTCCTTTTTCTGGGCCATAACTGAGGCAACACACTGCACTCACTGGAAGAGTTAATTTCTGCCAACAAGCCAAACAGCAATGTACTTCTGTGTAATGGGGCACATGAAAATAGGAGGCCCTTCAGACCTTGAACATAATGTATCCATAGAGTGGTCTGGCTGAAGTTCTGCTGCTCAGTGAAATGGGTATAAAATGAAGCTTGGTGTTACCGGCAAACTGATCAAACAGATACTGAAAATGCAGCCCCTGGTTTTCCCTACTTTCTTGCAATCTCTCTCCCTTGCATCAGCTCTGGTTGTTCATCTGACCCCCACAGCAGGGTGTTGCAAGAGGAAAAATATGGCAGGTAGCTCTTCAACAGCATAGACCGCAACTCACTAGTGCAAGCTTCATTTAGGCTGCAGGCTCAATTCATTTTGATTCAAATCATAGTCAGAGACACCTCTTCAAAGCAAGCACAGTCTGGAAGTCTTAGACTTCTGTGCCCACATTAACAGCCATGTGCGAAGGCAGTGGAGAAGCCAACGATCCGCTTCTCTTTTTCTTACACAAAGAGGATGTGGAAGTCCTTTCTCACCAAATGGGACACTGGGGTGGTACCTCCATAAACTCCAGTTCTTCATGAATGGCACTAGATCACGTTAGATCACTTCTTTTTGTGGGAAGCATATATCACACTACATTTCCCAGATTATTTTTGTTTTATAATGAGCAAGGAAAAAGATTCCACCTTTCTGAAAAAACAGGCTTCTTTCCAGATTTCTCTGGATAGTTACCTCAAAAATGAAAGCATCATGGAGGGGAACCAGTCATTTTTGAAAGGTCCTGAGACACATATATGACTTAGAACTACAAATATCTTTGTTTGACAGCACAATAAAATAGCATCTGAAAGAATTCAATATATGATCGACATCAAAGTGGCAAAATACTTTCAAATTACATAATACTAACTTTGCTGCTGTTGCCTTTTTTCATTCATAAGCATTTGAAGCCTTCACCTCTGCTGTGGATGTCCAGACAGCGCTTTCATAGAGCAGAAAAGATTTTCTTTTGTAAATTTACTTGATATCAACTTACCCACCTAACAAAATGCAAGAGGAGGAAAATAAAGGCTTCAAACTTGGATTCTCTGGGGTTAGAAGTGCATTATGGGTAGCAATTAGAAAATGCCTGCAATAACCATCAACCAAGTGAGCAGACTTAGCACATCACAGAAATTAATGAGTCTGCATGTGAAAGATGATAACAATTCTTTACTCAAAACTACCTCCTTGTTTGTAGCACAGCAAATGCAATTTAGCTTTTTGAGGAAAGAGAAACTGTACTCACTGAAATGTGGAGGTGAATGCAGGTCCCATGATCCCTAATGCAAGGAATGCAGTAGGACCCTCTGCATCTTTTCAGCTTGACATCTCTGGCCAATGGGCTCCTAGCTGCACTCCTTCATCTTTTATATGCTGTGTCGCTAGCAAGATATCTATTTGCTGAAACACAATATCCTGTGGTTCTCCCTGCCCATCCTCCTTGTAGCATTTCTAGGTAAGGTCTTTCTTTACTAAAGAAAAAGAAACCCAAACAAAACAAAGTTAGGGGAGAACTAGCAAGGGAATGAAAACAGAAAGCTGAAAAATAAGACAAAACTCAGCCTGGCCTTGTGTCATTGAGATTCCCATGTTGGTTTATTTCCAGCCAATATCAAAGTTCCCGAGGCCACATTCACATGCTAGAGATGGTCCACCTGAAATAAACAGCCTATCTTCTCACTGAGAAGCTGACACAGGCCTAGAAAACAACCGAACACAAGGGAATGAAATAAAACTATGAGAAGAGAGTAGGGATCATAACACTAACAGAAACACTGAACTAAGACAAAGCAGAGGATTCTGGAGCAATCACCTCTTTGAAATAAAACTGAAGGGAGAAGGCTAGCGACTTCCAAGGGAGCAACTTCTGTTTGGATGCTCAGTACAGGCTAGGATTGGAGGTAGGCCCCTGACACAGAGCACTGCATTTCAAGCTACTTTCTTCTAACCAGGTTTTGGCCATCTTTCTTTGTAGAAAGAGGAAGCTAAAGAATAGCAAAAAGGACTAATGCAGAGAAAATTAAGACAGAAATTAAACACCTGTAAGACAGTGATTTGCTGTACTGCAAAAAGCACACACTCTGCTGCTTCTTATTTTCCATGAAAGTGACAGCTGTCCAGGAAATAAGAGAATTTCATCATAATAGTACACAGATCTTGACTAAGGGGTTACAAGGTCAAGAATTTGCCTTAAGAGTGATGAGTGGAGAACTGATCTGAATAGAAGTATTTGTATATATTTAAGAATTAAGATTCATTAAAAGAAATTCCTCCTTTGCTTTCTCATTCAATTATCTCCAACATCACTGTAGTTCTGTCATAAGAGGACATGTTTCTAAGAGTCTTTTTCCACAGTGACTCTCTTTTCCAGTGTGTCTTTTTCTCATCAGTCACTCACAACCTTTCTTCTCTGCCCTCCAAATGTCTTGCCCCTACTGATTAGCTTCACCCTTCCTGAACAGTGGCTCCCTCAGCTCATGCTGCTTTCACACCTTTCCCTGTCTTCTGCAGCCTGCACAGCTATGCCCTGCCGCTCCAATCACTCAAATACTTCACACGCACAGCAGTCAGTCGTCTTTCTGCAGAGTGATGCCCAACTGCATCATGCAGAACTGTGAAATCCAGGAATTAAACATGATATTCTGCAAAAGAGTGATTAGAAGAGGACTGCTCATTCATCCAAAATAGGATGGATCACAGTAACGTACCATTCAAACAAGGACAGTTGATGACAGAGCTATGCGCACCAAACATATTATCAGGGGGATTGGAGGCTCTACTCATTAAAAGTCCTACTACTCAACTTAAAGAGCAGTTGAGTAGCTTTCTTCGCCTCTGACGGAGTCTGCTGCTTGTCTGCCAGCTGTCATACTGTCCATGTCTGGGGGAGTTTTTCTACTTGGAGCTCATAAAATATACTTCTGATGAGCTCTCGTTGCCTTTATAATGAGATAGATGATGCTATGCTGAAGATATTTTCAGACAGTTCTCAAGGAAAAAATAAATCCAGTACTCCAGAGAGAAGATTCACCTTAAAAGTGAAGCTGCATAAATGGTGCATATCTTTTCCCAAGAGCTATATAGTGCAGTTCTGCAGCAAAATTCATTGTGGTATGTCTTTACCAGTTGATTTTGCCTCTGTAATTATGAGATGGTTGTATGTGTTTTACTTAAGAAAAGAAAAAGTTTTAGCCCTTTCCCCTGTTTGCAGTACATAAACGCTTATTGCAGAACATGTACTTCCAGTGGCGCAGGAAAGGTTTGTGAGTCCTCATTCTACCAGGATCTCATCACCAAAATACACAATCCATGTGTCTTTACAAGCCATAAAACACATCAGGCATTAAAACTGTGCTTGATTTTACCAAAAACAGTGGAGAGAGATGCTTTTCTACTCAGTATCTACAGTAGAGCAACTATACCTATTTTTAACACCTCTAAACTCGGATGATCATCAAATCGTGGAATTGCTTGTGTTGGAAGGGACTTTAAAGATTGCCTAGTTCCAACCCCTGTCATCGGCAGGGACACCTTCCGCTAGATCAGGTTGCTCAAAACCCATCCAACTTGGTCTTGAACACTGCCAGGGATGGGTCATCCACAACTTCTCTGGACAGCCTGTTCCTTGATGCTCACAGGGAGAAAAGCACATTTCAACATAAACAAGGACAAATGTCATCAGTTTGAAAGCATACACTTCAACTACATCTCACATAAATGTGTAGCTTCAAAAGTTGGTCCTAGACTTGTAAAGCATTTCTCCTGGGTTCAGCAGTAACAGTAATTTTTTTCCTTCTTGGTAGCTGGTGCAGTGCTGTGTTTTTGACTTTTGGCCTGGGAACAGCGCTGATAACACCAGTGTTTTCAGTTACTGCTTGGTAATGTTTTGGTCTGACCAAGGACTTTCTGAGTCTCCTGCTGTGCCAGGGAGGAAGGGAAGGTAGGAGGAAGCAGAGACAGGACACCTGACCCAAACTGACCAAAGAGGTTATTCCATACCACAGCACGTCATGCCCAGGATGTAAAAAAACGGAGGGCAGAGACCCTGAAGAGGGGGGTTTGCTGCGAAGTCAGGCTTGGTATCAGGTGGTGAGCAGTTGTATTCTCTTTCCTTGTATTTCCCTGGTCATTATTATTATTGGTGGTAGCAGTAGTGGTTTGTGTTATACCTTAGTTACTAAACTGTTCTTATCTCAACCTGTGGGAGTTGCATTCTTTCGATTCTCCTCCCCATTCCCACTGGGGCTGGGGGGAAGAAAGAGGGGGGAGTGAGTGAGCGGACTGCCTGAGAGGCTTAAACCACAACAGCATTCCATGCAGATAGCAAGATGCACCTGCAAAGTTATTGAAGTCTACAATAGCTACAATAACTGCCTATTGGAGGCCACATCAGATCATGCACCTATACATTCCTCAAGCAGACTAAGCCTAAAAATTGCTGTATTAAGTCACCCTTAGGCGAGTCATGAAGACCCCAATGACATATCAGGAGAAGCCAATAAGAGAATCAAAAACCAGAGCAAGGACCTCTTCTATCAATGCACTCTCCAAAGCAGGTTAAAGCTAGAAATAAAAGAAATAGCAAGAAAATTAATGTGTAACAATTATTTATGACCACATTAAGAAGAAAAGCAGAGTGTCAGTAGTATTTGTGCTATTAAAGCACTGCCTAAAGCATATCTACTGTATTCTTTCAATCAATAACCCAGGAAGTTCCTTTCCCAGTCATGTACCTTATTCTCTGGGTGGAGTCACATTTGTCTTGTGTCGTCACTTTCTTCAAGTCACACACTTGAAGAAAGAAATCTTATTTCTTTCTTCAACAAGTGATTTAGAATATTATCCCCAAAACAGTTTTTTTGTTGAGGTGCTCTTGCAAGAAGCAGGCATTTGAAACCACTGACTCTTCAAAAACGCACTGCTCCCAGGTGTCTGATCCCCTGGGTGGATGATATCACAACTATGCAACTGTGTAAAACTGAGGTAGCATTCAAAGTCTCAATACTTTTTAAAAGATTTGCCAGAGTCCCTGTGCTTTGCACAGAACATAACACTGCTGGCAAATGTGAAAAGCAAGGTACATCAGGGAAGCTGGCCACAAAACTCCCACATGTTTATCTCTATGATGAGATTGAGGTGGTAGCTGCTGAAGTGGAGCTGTCAATACAGCAGATCTGGGAGTGTGCAGAGCAAGTTTTGTCACTGAACTTGCATTTGAGTTTTCAAATTCCAGGTCAGCATACAGGACCAGAGTGCCTTCTGCAGAAACACAGCAGAAAACAGCTGCAAAAAGATGATTTATCCAGACAGTCAGGGAGAACTGTATCCCAAGGTTATGATGTTAAATTTGGATGTGGCACTGGAGAACTTTATGCAAGAAAACAAATCTGATTACAATTTTTCAGGTACAGAATACGAGAGGGTTGAGGCAGGGCTTTTTTCTCCTCTTAGGCAAAACAGTCTTTTTGTGGACTTGGGTTCTTGTCATTTAGCTGTCTAGTCCCATATAAAAGAAGGTTTGTCTGACATTTCTTCACTCCTTCCTCAGAAAGGATCCACAGGCAGATCACACATCAAAGATTACCTTGCATTTCCCAGCCAAGCCCAGCTGCATGGATGGTGAAGACAGGCAGTCAGCTGGGTCTTCACCTTCTAAAAAGAAGCTGTCGACTTTTAATAGTTGACAGGCCATTTTCTGGAGCTCACTTCTTTGCATTGCTTTGCTATTTTGTATTTTGAACTTGTTTGTATACGTAAATGAAAAGTAAAGTGCTGTAGACCCACCGCTATGTGCTGGAAATGGGCAATGTTCAGCAATCCAACTGAGCTGAAAAAGCTGAGAGAGGGTCCACAGTCCTGACGGATAATAGTTGAAGCTCTTGTTTCGAGCTTTGTACACTTGATGGGCTGGGCTGAAGCTGTCTGAAAAGTGGTCTATGACATAGGCCAATCTTAGGAGTGTTGACTGACAGCCATGGTTTGGGCTTAGTAAATATTTAGATGTCCTTGAAGGGTTTTGAGGGTAATCCTCACAGGCTGAGATTGGGAATGAGACACTTTGTGGTCCTGAATTTTTCTTGTCACTCCAGTTACTTGCTCTCATTACATGGCAGCCAGTGGAGGGTGGTTTTCTGAACTCCCAGGGAACCTTAGCTCCATTTGGCCCACATTGTTTCATCACTTGCTCTTGAAAGTCTTGTAGGAGACTGCAGGACTCCATAGACAATCAAAATGAATTCAACAGTGAGAAGTGGACACTTGTCGTGGTGTAAACCCAGCCGTAAATCACCCATGCAGCCATTAGCTCACTCCCCCTCTTCCTCCCGCCCCTCCCAGAGGGATGGGGAGGAGAATCGAAACAATGTAACTCCC
The DNA here is from genome assembly GCA_028858755.1 of Ara ararauna. Classification (NCBI taxonomy): domain Eukaryota; kingdom Metazoa; phylum Chordata; class Aves; order Psittaciformes; family Psittacidae; genus Ara; species Ara ararauna. The sequence continues at coordinate 47,486,242 of CM054377.1, read as the reverse complement.
ATGGGTTGAGAAAAGAACAGTCCAGTAACTCAGGTATAACACAAATCACTACTGCTACCACCAATAGTAATAATGACAAGGGAAATAACAAGAGAAGAGAATACAACCACTCATCACCCACCAACCAATACCCAGCCCGACCCCAGCAGTGATCTAACCCTTCCGGGTAACTGCCCCCAGTTTATATAGTGGGCATGATGTGCTGTGGTATAGAATACCTCTTCGGCTAGTATGGGTCAGGTGTACTGCCTCTGCTTCCTCCCGCTTTTCCCACCTTCCTGGCAGAGCATCAGACTCAGAAAGTCCTTTCTCAGACTAAACATTACTGCAACAACTAAAAACACTGGTGTTATCAGCACTGTTCCCAGGCCAAAAGTCAAAAACACAGCACTGAACCAGCTACTAAGAAGGAGGAAAAATGACTGCTACTGCTGAACCTAGGACAACAAGGGAGTGGAAATATCAGATAAGATAAAGCTCTACTGTATTTTTGACCAAGAGTAAAGAAGCATGTTACAGACCATCATGATAGCAATTTCTTCTTCTGGCCCCCGCTGCCACTTTTTTTCCTTTTCTCCTTTTTCTCTCTCTTCAAATTTCTCTTTTCAGTTTTTCTCCCCTTAAGGTTATATCCACCACTACTGCTGTGACTGCAGCTTGTATCTGTATTCAAAATACCTCTAATCTGTTAACTTGCAGTAGCTCAAAGCAAAAAGCAAGCTAAGGTGATGGGGAAATATTTGGGCAGCTACACAGCTGCTTGTAGCTGGGGTAGTTGCTTTAAGGCAATCTTAGGTCTCCTTTCACTCTTGTCCTGCATGTCACTATAACTGCAGTGCATCTCATGATAATTGGCATCTGCGTTTGAGTTTTAGTTATTTTTCTATTAGTATTTCCAAAGGCTTTACCATGGAGGGGTAAAGTCTTTTGGAGAAAGCTCCATGGAATGGATAATGCTGATGGTATTCCCTGTGAACTACTGATCTGTACATGCGAGACAGTCAAATGATTAAGGAAAGTTCAGACATACACATATATAAAGTGCATATACACAGATACATATATGATCTATACATGTATTTGGTTATCACCTAGTTTCATGTAAGGTGATAACCAGCCTGACACACTCCTTCCCTCCAGATAGCACATCCCCACATAAATAAAAAGCATGTGTGGGGCAAAGACAAGCTAGAGTTTTCTCCAAGAGGCAATCAAGAAGCAACCATTGTATTTTTTTTTCCTCCAAATCAATTTTCAGAAGACTATTCATAATACATTTATTCACATAAGAGCCTGTTTTCTCACTCAGATTACAATCATCTGTGGTGCAATTAAATGCCTGAAATACTGGAGTTTTTCGTGGATAATGCTAAATTACTGTCTACTGGAAAGGGAAGTTGTTTTGAAGACATTCATGATAAAAGCAAGGCTGTTGATTTACACAGGCAGAAAGACAAATGATGCCAAGTTTTATTTATGTATGTTTTTGTTTTTTCATCGTTTTGTCAAGCACCCTGCAGCACAGTTCGGTGATAGCGGGTAGTGTTTGAATGAGTGGGTAAAGGATGTCAAACTGAGTACCAAAATGAAAGCATTAGCCTTGACTGTGGAAGGTCTAGTTGATTTAAAAGCTAATTCAATGCTACAAGCCTTCACTCAGCTGGTTTGCTAAAAGTATGCAAGCAGACTCTCTCTCCTCTTTTTTCCTTCCTATCTTTTGAATGTTTGTTGCAGGCCTCAGGCATCTGTTCACAGGCTTTCTTACCATGGAGAAAAAGCTTCTCACCTGCCTGAAAGATGGAGTTCAGACACCACACCATTCTAATTCGTTGTGAAAGAGTTTTTTTGCTTCCTTTTGGTTTTGGCTATGCCTTTTTTGTGTTGCTCATGCTTCCTAAACCTCTCTTAGCTACATCACCTCTGGACCCTCACAGGCTGGTACAGCAAGTTGTGAAATGCTCAGCATTTGTCTCTGATCAGTTTCGGTCCTCTGTGAGCTGGCTTCTGTGCCAAGGGGAAGACGCGCTAGGCATGAGGCAGGGATGGAAACTCTGGCTGTTCAGGGACTGAGCTGATCACCTTCTCATTAGCTTTGTTTCCAGCTCACTGGCCTATGGAATGACAGTCTGGAGGTCACTTGTTGGTCTGGATTTCCAGCAAGGTTTGTTGTGACACCTAGATGGGAGCTGGGGCTGTCTCATCCTGTTATAACTGGGTAGATCTTTTGGCTTGTCTGGGCAATGGAGTAGTTCTGTGACATTTTCATGTATATTCTGATATCGTATGTATGTATCTTGTCACAACTAAAGTGGCTTATTCACGAAAGAAAAAAAGAAAAGAGTAAATTTTTCAGATCCTGCAGAATAGAAATGGCTCTCTTGAATCAATCTTCTTCTGACGGCAGTGTAATTATGGATTATTTACCAAGATCCAGTCTCCTACTCAGAGTACAAAAATCTCCAAGGTGCCTGGCACTAATAAATTAGATAACTCACAGGGTGATTTGTCATTATTGCAGATCATTAGTTCTTTCCATGTTTAAACTTGCCCTTTCCAAAGACAGACTTTTTTTGGGTGTCTGGAAGACAAAACATTCTTCAATCATGACTTGTCTGGTATGTTAATCATTGCACTGGATTGGTTCTGTCCTCTCCCAGAAAACAGCATTAAAAGCTTTATAAAGTGAGAGCAATGAAAGCAAGCCACAAGTGGACAAATAAGCCTTTGCCAACCGAAAGGTTGTAAGGTCAGGAACGTTACAGCAGCTACAATGTGAAAGTTATTGTTCTTTCCCTTGTTTCTGTGACCAGCATTGTCCCCATCTGCTGTTCCCCAGGCCTTTAAGAAAAGAGATCTCTTAATGGTAGATATGTGAAATTCGTAGAGGTCTGACACAACTGTCTGGTCTAGACCACTTAGAAGTTACGGTGTCCTAAAATCTTTTTCCTTGCAGGTGGGAGAGTGTTACTGTGCTGCCCTCTAATGCTCACACACTTGCATTCACTCACGGATACGGAGTTTCAAAGTTAGTGCCGTTGAGTAGGCAAAACGCTGGTATTTTGTCTCGTGTCATAGCATAAAACTCGAAAAACAAGGCTTTATGCTAAATTCAGTGCGCTTTTCCTATGCAAGCTCACTTGTTATTATGCAGTGAAAGCACGAAGTACTGAGCACTTTGTGGCTGTAATCCAATTTGTGGATACTACATTTAAAGTTTGCTGTGAGTGAATTGTCCCACAGTGATGTGCTGATAGGCCTCAGTCTGATATTGGCACTGTGAGGTAAAATAAGGCAACTCAGCACAACTGGGAAAACCGGGGGAACTTCCTTGAACAAAATCATTACAGACATGTTAGGTTCCTGTTCCTTTAAATTTTAGAGCATATAAAAATGATGCTCGCTGGTCCATTATATCTTGCAGAACCATTTCACAGGATCACTTAATCTTTTTCCGGAGCTTCCCTACCCTGAGTTTCTTATTGTTCTCTTTCTGCATCACCTAAAGCCCTGTCAAAACTTAAACCCACTATCCTAATCCAAGATTGACCGTTTGAGCTTTGTGCTTTCATACATCCTGTTTTGCACTTAAATCGATGCCAGCAGATCCCCTGCTCTTCTTCCTTGCAAAGATATGCAGAAAAGGGGGAGGGAGGAGGGTGTGGATGGGCAGGAGTTCCAGTTTAAGACTCAGCAGCATTAAGCTTCTTCTAGCTTCAAAACTTGACCTTGGAATCTGAAAGCTACAGCAGTGGCAGCAATCACATTGTGGGGGCAAGGTTGGAGCAGGAGGCGGAAAAGGAGGAAGGGAAGGGTTGCAAGCAAGGAGACACATCCACAGAAATCCAGTGAAGGAGGGACAGGATGTAAACTAGCTTATCAATCTGCATAAATATTAACTGTATCATTTAAGCCAACATTCTGCCCCATCTGCAGAGTTTCACTGTAAGAGGTTTCTCTAATAGGGCATGATGTCTCCAAGTGCCTTTTATTAATAATTAAAATGTTGCATCTTGAATTACCACCTTGTTCATGGAAGTTGACACTGCGTTGGCAGTGTCAGGCAGAGGAGATCCTAGTGCATAATGCTGAGGTGAAGCAGTTAGGTGTGCAGTCTTTTGCCTTTCTCTTCATTATTTACATTTCAGTGCTTCCTAAAAGCTTGAGACCATGCCCATCTTGTGCTAGGCTCCTGTTCCACACCTCCCTTCCCCATCTGCAAAATGACGATGCTTTCATTTGTCACGCACTTTGAGGCCTGCCAAAGGAAAGCATCACGTATGAGCTGGTCTGGAAAAGGACTTGTGTGCCCACAAGCTTGTTTGTCAGAATATACTAGTGGGGTTATTAAATGCTAGTACCAAGAAATCTTGCCTTGTTTGTGTCCTTAGACTGTCATAGGCAAGCTCCCTTGAGGCACATCAAAACAGGTGGTTCTGGAAAAAGAAAATACACATCGAGGAAAGAATATGCCTACCTAGGAATTCCTTTCTGCTGAGAAGGGATGGGAGGCAAACGCAGCACTTCTGCTAGGAGTGCGCTAATAAGAAATTCAGCTAGAATGGCACTGGTAAGACTCAAGTGGTAATGGTGGAGGAGTGTCAGTGCCATGGACAGGCCGTAAAGGTAAAAGGGTAAAGCACTGACTCATTGCATGGCTTGTAGTGCATGGGAATGCATCGGTGATCAATGACAACCGTCCTTCAGAGATCTTAGCCATATGGAACAGGAGAAGAGTAGTAATTAAAGGATAAGATGCAATCAATCCATGTACATCAATCAATACATGCAAGCTTGTCCTTTTTTTTTTTTTTTCCTTTGATGTTGAATTTATATGTGGCAACAGTCTGTGAAGTCTCCACAAATGCAGGTCCGTAGCTACGGGTCTGCCACAATAATAAAGTGCAGGGAATGAAGTAGAAATGGCAAAAACAGGACTGACAACAAAATGCAAAACAGACCCTGGCACAAAGATGTTGAAGGAAATGATAATCTAGGCATAAGGATTAACCAGGTGTAATCCATACTGTATTGAGGTTATGCGCTTAGCTCTGGACGTGGTGAAGCTGGAGTGACCAGGATTCTGCTGGGGTGTGTTGTCAGAGTGCACCCAAGATTGACGTGACTTTTCTCTGGCAAGCTGTGATGACCCTGGACCACCACCTACTCTGCTTTTGATCCAAAATAAGCAGAGCAAGTGAATTTCTGAATGACTGCAACTGGGTCCATACTTGGAGATCACAGTGTTTACATCAGTGCAAGCAGGTCTTTCATCTAGTTGTGTTTGAAATTCCTTGTGTCAGAAATCTCTTTTTGTGTCGTGAATGGTGTAAAAGGTTTCAGAATTGGGCTCACATCACTTGCAAAAGAGTGTCTTCCAAATTTTTAATTACTCTACAGATTTACTTTACGTGGGGCAGGGGAGATCACTGATGGGAGTGGGCCTACAAGGATGCTGGGGCCAGACTCTTCATTAGGGATTGCAGCAATAGGAAAAGGGCTAATAGGTTCAAACTTAAACAGGGGAAGTTTAGATTGAATATAAGGAGGAAGTTCTTTACTGTAAGGGTGATGAGGCACTGGAATGGGCTGTCCAAGGAAGTTGTGAATGCTCCATGCGGGGCAGTGTTCAAGGACAGTGTGGACGTAACCTTAAATGACATGGTGTCGTGGTTTAAGTCCAGTCAGCCACATAGTTTCGCTCTCTCACTCCCCCCTCTTTCTTCCCCCCGCTCCCAGAGGGATGGGAAGGAGAATCGAAAAGAGTGCAACTCCCACAGGTTGAGGTAAGAACAGTTTAGTAACTGAAGTATAACACAAATCACTACTGCTACCACCAATAACAATAATGACAAGAGAAATACAAGGAAAGAATACAATTTCTCACCACCTAAAACCAAGCCCGACCACGCAGTGCACCCCCACCCTTACGGGTCTCTGCTCTCTGCTTTCCATCCCGGGCATGACGCGCTGTGGTATGGAATAACCTCTTTGGTCAGTTTGGGTCAGGTGCCCTGTCTCTGCTTCCCCCTGGCTTCCCCTCCTCCCTGGCAGAGCATGAAACTCAGAAAGTCCTTGGCCAGACCAAAACATCACTAAGCAGTAACCGAAACACTGGTGTTATCAGTGCTGTTCCCAGGCCCAAAATCAAAAACACAACGCTACACCAGCTACCAAGGAGGAGAAAAATGACTGCTGCTGCTGAACCCATGACACATGGCTTAGTGCAAACTGTTACTGCCAATGGAGGGAGGTTGGAACTAAATGATCTTAAGGTCTTTTCCAACCCTAACTATTCTATGATTCTACATTGTCAACACAGCTATGAATGAGCTACCAGATTTTTTCAGACATGGAAAGCTATTTGTTCTCATCTGCTCTAGCCATAAAATTATGTTAATTCTAAAAATAACTCGGATACCAGATTTATTAGACAACAGACTTGGAAGAAGAAAAATAAATCCCTAAGAAGCAGATGCAGATGAAATTATTTAGAAAAAGGTTTGTCTAGTATTACAGAGCAGACAGTGCAACAAGGCACTCTCATGAATAGCGATGAACATTTTTATTTCCTATTTGGTAACTATTTTAGCACCCATTACCTTCTTCACTTTCCTTTTGTGTTCCTTTAGTCACTGTTTTCTAATTTGGTGTTCTCAGGATAGCTGGTGCACAGGAGGCTCTTAATATTTTGGTTGGGTGTTGTAATTGTTTGAGGACAAATTATGTAGCTGAACTGAAGGACAAGAGAATTAAGAGACATGTCTGAGGTCACACGACAGGTTAATAGCTAATCACAGTTTGAATCCAGGAACTTCTAGTTATTAGGCTTTTGCTGCAATCGACTGCATTGTCTCCTGCAACTCTGGAGTGCTATAATATCACTTGAAAATTGATGTAAGGGTTGCATAGGTGAAAATTGAAAACGTGGCCAAGAGAAAAAAGACTGAGTTCTCAGGAATCACTAACAAGCATCCAAAGCTGTTCTTTTCTTAAACAAACAGACTGGACTCTGCTAAGATATTCTTGATACCTCCAAAGCAATTAAGCAACTCGCAGAAGTGGCAAGTGTCAGTAATAATATCTTACCTGTAAATCATTGAATACACAGTGAAGACTGTGCTTGTAATAAAATCTTTCTTCCTTTTGTTTCCTGTCATGGGTTCAGCAGTAGCAGTCATTTTTCTCCTTCTTGGTAGTTGGTGCAGTGCTGTGTTTTTGACTTTGGGCCTGGGAACAGCGCTGACAACACCAGTGTTTCGGTTACTGCTTAGTGATGTTTTGGTCTGACCAAGGACTTTCTGAGTCTCATGCTGTGCCAGGGAGGAGGGGAAGGTGGGAGGAAGCAGAGACAGGGCACCTGACCCAAACTGACCAAAGAGGTTATTCCATACCACAGCACATCATGCCCAGGATGTAAAAACGGAGAGCAGAGACCCGTAAGGGTGGGGGTGCACTGCTGGGTCTGGCTTGGTATCGGGTGGTGAGCAGTTGTATTCTCTTTCCTTGTATTTGCCTTGTCATTATTATTATTGGTGGTAGCAGTAGTGGTTTGTGTTATACCTTAGTTACTAACCTGTTCTTATCCCAACCTGTGGGAGTTGCATTATTTTGATTCTCCTCCCCATCCACCCAGGAGCAGGGGGAAGAAAGAGAGGGGAGTGAGTGAGAGAATGGACTGCGTGATTTACAGCTTAAACCACAACATTTCCTTTGTGGAATATGCAGACACTTACTGCTGTGCTTGGAATGTTATGTGGGAGAAATTCTGGAACAAGGCAAAGTACTGCTCTCCTTCACCTGTCTCCTTCCAATTAAACCTCTGTGGATTTACGTCTTAATGAAATGGTAGTTATACTTTCTTTTTTCAATTCAACTTTGCTGTTAAAAAACACTACTCCAAACATAACAGATATTGTCTGCAGTTGCTTAAATTTGGCATAAACATTTATTTCCTCCCTAGCTTACAAGTGCAACCTTGCTGTTCACAGGGATGAGGAAAATTCCACTCAAGGTCAAGTGACCTGACGTTTTCAGGCAGCCTCATTGCCCATATCAGCACTGTAGAATATGAAGCAGAACATCTGGTAGTGCCATAAAAATAATATAAGTATATGTATATTTCCTTTAGCTCTTCATGCCTATGTTGAGCCTGTGCTCTCATTTTGCGTCAATATTCTGAAGAACTGCTAGTGTCTCAGTGCTAGAGGTTTAGCTTGAAAGGTTTCTTGGTCTCTGCAATTCTCTGTGTCCAAAATAAAATCATGGGGATAGAGAAATTGGCACCTCTTGCTGCTTGCCAGCACTCTCGGATTTCAGGCAGAGATGTCTTTGCCAATTTGATATGCATTTTGTCTCATGTGTCTGACACCTGTGAGGTAGATCTTCATTGGAGAGCTATCAGTATTCCGTTGTCGTCATGTCTATCAATGAAGTTTGCTCACCACAATGAAAATGAGTTACAAAGCTGGAAGAAGAGAGGATGCTTGGCAGCATGAAAATTTCTGTACTCCTGTGTTGCTGCCCTCTGAAGAGTTTCTGCCCCATTGCTTTGCAGTATGCCTTTCAGAGTCTTTGAAGGGCATGGAAGGTCAGCAGCAGCTCACCAAGCCCTGCAGGAGAAACCCACCTAGCTCATTTGAGCTGCACGAATGGAATTTACTCAACTCCTTGGGGTTTTTTGCCTGACTCCAATCCTGATAAGAGTAGTTCTGTGTCTATTTTGTATCAGTGGGTTATGATCACACAGTGACAGCTGACAGACATTGCTTTCTGGCTTTGCATTCCTCCTGAAGTCTGACACATCTGAGGTGAGGAAGGAGAAAAGTGCAAGATCTGGCTCTTCAGCTCCTTGTCATATGGAAACACTGCTGTTCAGAGTACCTTTAGTACAGAACTTGGAGGAGCTTCCCCTCCCTTTGAGGCAGGGGAGCACTGCAGAAGAGTGGTGCTGGTCTGAAAAGCTGCCTGAAATACATGCACAGTACAGTCCATCTACACAGCATGACTGCTTTGTAATCCATTAGCACTCCTGTTTATTTCAGTACAGTGCAAATGTCTCTATTCAGCACTCAGAAACTCCTCCTGCAGGTGCTGTAACCATCAAAAGCTAGAACTTTTGTGATCAAAAGATCCCAGAAACTCAGTCATTCTCACAGCTCCAGGATTAAAATAATGAAAGCAAAGTTATCTACCAAGCGGTTGCTGTGGTATATGCTGTGTTGGTCTGGACCTGTGATGTAGAAGATAGCCAAGAAAATAGAGAAGATCTTGGTGTGGAAGTGTCAGACGCCTCAATGAAACCAGTCCTCTCCCATTCCCTGACCTGCGTGTTTTCAGCTCAATTACAGAAGGGATAGCAAGGTCATCCGTCCTCCAGAGAAATTATTTCAGCCTCAGTCATCATATCGCTGCAGCCAGGGATAATAAACACAAGCTCTACACCTTTCTGGTGACTGGTTGGAAACCCTTGCAGACAACAGAGTAGGAGCGACACAGGGATTGACAGTGGGCAATACTACACTTTCCTAGGTGGCCTTAGTGGAGTTCCATGCAGAGATGTGAAATCAAGATAACCTAAACCCACCACTTCACCCTGTATTGTCTTAGCACACTTCCTTGCCTATATTTTGAAGCGCTTGCAATTCAGAGTAATTTAAAACCTCATCAGTACTCACTAAAGGGTTGGGGTTTAAAACCTTGGTCAATTAAGTCCATGTAGATGAGTCATAAGAGTAAAACTCACAGTTTTCAGTGCAGGAAAAAAAAAAGAAAGAAAAAGTAAGAGAAAAAATTCTATAGCCTAGCTATTCAAAAGCAATTATATTTTTAGTTACACAGAGAGACATTTTCAGATTTCTAATTGCTCCAAATCTATCTGCTAAAGAGACATTACATTCCTTTTTAACCCCTCTCTGACACCAGGAACTAATGCTGCAATTGAACTGTATCATCAGTGATCTCAGTTCAAGATCATTAGTAGAGTTGCTCTTTTTCCTATTTGCTCTAACATTACTGCTTATTGCATACGGGCATGGAGCCAGATTTGCTGCCAGCATATGTGGGTACACCACCACTGAGATCGGTGCTGTTGTGTCCAATTAGGCCTGTGATGAGTCTAGCCCCATGTGCTGTGAGCCTTCATTAACCAATATATTCCCATTACAGATTATGTTATGTTCACCCAACTACATCCTCTTAAACACGTGGCAACCCCAGAATAAAACTCAGTAACATCATGCTTTTGAATTCTCCCCAATTTTTTATGCCATATCCCCATTTAGGGGCAATTTCCTATGCACACACAAGATTCTGATTTCACATGCAGACAATAAAGGAATAATACTTTTAAATAACTTGGGCTGCAGTATGGTCTCCAATACCTTGTTGATATAACTGTGTATATGTAAAATGTCCTTGGATCATCTCCTTTCTCTCCACAGACCTTATTTGAAGAATGAAAGAAACCGAATCAGAATATCATTGTAAACATGTTAATAAGGTTACATGCAGTTTACACATTAAATTAAAGTGCAGGTTTTGTTGTACTTATGAAAAAGAAACATTGAATGTTGACGACATAGCTAAATGTAGGCCTAGCAGGTGATATTTGACCATATACAGTATAATAGCTGTTGGCAACTGATCATGTGAGCCCTATAGCATTCCTTTAATTAAGATTCTACCCACATTTCTGCATTAAATTCTGCCATAAAAATATGTTCTGTACTATAATCTGGAATACAGATCTTAGCACAGCAGTGATATTTTTTGGTTTGTTTTGGGTTTCATTTCAAAAAATCATTCAGCCATTTTATAGCAAAGATAAAGAGTAAACTGGAAGTTTCCAAGCCCTCAATTATAATCTTACACAACTCATCTGGGCCCAAGATTAATGCTCCTAAATGAAGTAACTCAATCTCATTCCACTGGCATTAGACAGTTTAGAGCCCAGCATTTATTCAGCGGGTACTAGAAGTTTGCTTGTGCCAGCGTCTATCAAACCAGTTGATTCATAACATGCCTTACCACTCTGAGTACATGTTGACCAGACAGATGTCAGTATCTATGGCCCAAATCTGCCTGTGCTCCCCTACGGTGGACTGTACACCATTTAACTGTGTTAGCACAACCTGCAAAGCTCTTGTCAGTATAACTTACTGGCATGAGCACCACCAAGCAACTAACCTTTGCAAGGCTAGGGCTGGCTCACATCCGATCAGGGCAGAGGACAGGAAAAAGAGATTTGTGACCATCTATATGTGATTGCATAGGCAGCACCTGAGGAGAAGCTGCTTTCTGGGCCAAACTGTAGCCCATGACCTGTCAGAAAGGTTACATTGAGATAAGAAACCCCATTTCCATTTTTACATGCTCCATATTGAAACCAGGGTCCCTAGGGGAAGAAAACTGAGCTTGTATCTGGGCCAAGATCCCAGTTAACTAGGTCACCACTGTGATTGTGTCACCTGCCGTCAGCTCAGCTTCCAGGGGAAAAATGAATCCCATGTGGTAGCAGCCACCTGCCTCCAACACTGCTGCCAAAGGAAACAGTCCTGCTCCCCAGACTCAGGCTGAGCAGCTCTTTCCTCTCTGTGGAGAGCGCATCAGTACAGTTGAAGGCTCACAGAGATATGGGGTGGGGAATGGATCATGAGTAAAACTAATCCAAAAGAGGGGAGAAAGGGGGAGGGGGGGAAGTAATTAGGTTTAACCAGCTTGGGTTCCCAATCTTATTCCCCTCTAGTCACATCAACGCTTAGGGCCTCAGCCAGAAGCAAAAGCCAATGCCAGCACAGCAGGGGAGTGAAGCTGTGGAGAGCACAGACAACTTGTTGTAAAAGCATTACTGGCTGATGGCAATTTAAGATGTATGGAGAAGTACAGCTTGAAAGTTCAAGAACAGTGGTTTAGTGATGACCAGAATCACTCTCTAAATGATTGTGTCTGTTTTGAGGACCCAGATTTTGACTCAGTCTATGATTGATACATCACAGTTTTTGTAATCTTGAGGAAGTGGCAGGTTTGGGAACTTCCCAAAACTTTGGACTAGCTCAATATAGAATCATAGAATCATAGAATAGTTAGGGTTGGAAAGGACCTTAAGATCATCTAGTTCCAACCCCCCTGCCAGGGGCAGGGACACCTCCCACTAAACCATGCCACCCAAGGCTATGTCCAATCCAGCCTTGAACAACGCCAGCAATGGAGCATTCACAGCTTCCCTGGGCAACCCATTCCAGTGCCTCACCACCCTTACAGTAAAGAATTTCTTCCTCACATCCAATCTAAACTTCCCCTGTTTAAGTTTGAACCCCTTACCCCTTGTCCTAGTACTACAGTTCCTCATGAAGAGTCCCTCCCCAGCATCTCTATAGGCCTCCTTCAGATACTGGAAGGCTGCTATGAGGTCTCCATGCAGCCTTCTCTTCTCCAGGCTGAACAGACCCAACTTTCTCATCCTGTCTTCATATGGGAGGTGCTCCTGTCCCCTGATCATCCTTATGGCCCTCCTTTGGACTTGTTCCAACAGTTCCATGTCCTTTTTATATTGAGGACACCAGAAATATGTATAAGCATTCTCCATTCTCTGACGCTTAATAAGAGCTTTTATATCATTATTACATAATTTTATCTGAATTTACCCCAGTTTTGTTATATTACTCTCAGATCAATAATATGATCTATTTTCAGTTTTTACTTAGCATAATAAAAACTGAAAAAATAACTAAAGTCAAAATAAAACAAATTCCCCAAGCACTAATGGAATTAAAAGGCTATAAAAACTATATATTCCCAGCTCCTCTCACTTTAGGTAGACATTAGCCTGAGCTCTTCTCAAGCACCCAGTACCGCTTTAGCTTAGTTCCCTCAGCTCAGAGCCCAGGTACATGAACACCCCTGGCCTTTTCATGGTAGCTGTAAGGAAAACTGCGAGAAGCACTCTTACCAGCACTCCTCTACAGCATGTCACAGACCCACTTTTCCACTGCTTCCCTCGTTCACCCAAAAGTAGCTTCACTTCAGTGGTGCTGAATGCGTCCAGATCACACAGGAGTCAAGACGCTAGTATAAATGCCGATTATTCTTCTTAGCTGTTGAAAAATAATCATTATCATTACGTTTCCAAAATTAGATTCCACATTGAAGTCTTCCTGGGGTGTCCTTCATATTAAACCATAAAGGTTTAATCTGCAACTACAGTTCTTCTTGCTTCTGTGGGATTATTTTATCACCTTAATGTTCCTCTAATAGATGGTATTTTGGGCATACAAAATGATGAGTGCGTATTGTAAACTAATTAGGCTTTATTTAGAAAATGAAATTGTCATAAGCAATGGAAAAATATTATTAATGTTATGAAGAGAAATACTTGAATTTCTTGATAGTTCTTGCCTTCAGAACCTGTGCTGTTTAGCCAATCTGCTGAACCATTGGAACAGTTTTATTTTTAAATTATATGGCTCCTGTGCTAACATGTTTCTTGCTCTGTAGAACTAATCGACATCTATCCCATACATTACTGTTCATGTTTTCAGTTTAAATCAAAAGTTAGATTTATTCAGTGATTCTGTCTAAAGGAACAGGATACAAAAAGATGCATGCCCTCAGACTAATTTAATCCTGCAGAAAATTTCATTTTACCTACTGTCGTATTTTAAAGAGTTAATTTCCATTTTGACTGTGTTTTATTAATAGGCCACTGGAAGCTTATAAACACTTCAAGGCTTTTAAGATTGTGTTTTTGAGAAAACGATTAATTATGCAGTGTTATGGATTATGATGCCCTCTTTTCCATGGTTTCCGGACTTCTTGCTTGTTGTCATGTAGCTCCAACAGTTTGATGAGCACATGAATATTTTTTTCCTCATTTGTTCTAAAAGAAAATGTAGTACTTTGTAAAGGACATATTGCAAATTGAAAATCTGCCACTCACACAGTCAGGTTGTCCTGTGGTGCATATTATATATAATTGCTCTATGCTTTATAAAGACTAACTTAGTACTTGTGCAAGACCCCAGACTATCAGCTGTAGAGACTGACAAGCTTAAAGCCAGCAGACACAGTGGCAATCATCAAGACTGATTTCCCACACAATACAGACCACATACCTTCCTCACTAATTCTTCCAAAGGAGAGACTTTTTTCTTCCTGTTGTATGAGAGCTATTTTATCTATGAGACAGCAAAGGGACAGTATTACCATCTACTGCATTGCCCCCTTTTTTGCTAAAACAATTAATAGTTTCTTTACAAAAGCAATTCTTAGATTCTTTAATGGATTATGTGTACTGGAGATGAGAAAATCTTAAAACAGAGGTCTTTACCGGAGAGTATCAATTTCAGTTCTTAATTAATATAGACAGTGTGTCCCAGCCCTCCTAACATTCACATACTTTTTCTACTGTCTTCCTGAGAATACTGTGAGTGACTTTATTCCCAGGAATATTAGTGCTTTTCTCAGTACACAGACACTGCAGAGAAATTGCACTTTTGACTTAATTGCCAATTCCCACATCAGAAACCTGACCTAACAGGCCTACTTTACTCTACTTGGAGGACACCCCTGCATTTCAATGAAACAGTTTTTCAAATGCAGGCAGGAAACAACTGATATAGCAAGAATTGTGCACCAATATTGTCTGTATGTAGGGCAGTGTGATGGCCAAGTGCATTCAGCAGCCCTGAGGATGCTTCACTGATGAGGCATCAACAGAAAGATGTGCTGATTATGAAGAATAATGTTTTGAACTGTCCTGCCCACCCCAGTAGAGAAGCACGGTGGAGAGGTAGAGAAATCTCTTGTTCCCCCAGGGATTTTTCTTGTTATTTCACTTGTTACAAGAGACCAGCAATCTATGTCTCGTGCAGCAAACAGGCAGACATGGGTGCCCATTCCTCTTGTCCCTAATACAGTAGTAAGCCCAAAGGAGCTTGTACAGACGAAAAAATAGAAGAGCCTAGAAAGCAAAAATTACCCAACTCCTCCCTAGTCTGGGAGTGAGGGTGTCCTATATAGTCAGGCAAACACTTTGCGCATAGAGCTGGTCCCCTTCCTTCCAGGGACACTGGGAGATGCAATTCTTATCTGCCATGAATAGTTAGCATGGAAACAAACATTTACTTACTGTTATAGTTAAAATGCAGTAGCTATCCCGGCTATAATTTTTCTGCTAGGATCTCACATACCAATTCATAATCACACTTCGACTTTTGTGCTTTCCATTATTCTTAGAGTACCTTGCACATGATGAACCCTACGTTGCATGAAATTCAGGGAACAGCATCAGCCCCATGTTACAGAGGGAGAGACAAAAAACACTGACCAAAGAGTGTGGATATGTGTCATCTTCTACCTACACTTAAGCTGACAGATGGAGCTACTACTGCTTACCCAGTGCCTAGCTGTAAGAGGTCTAATAGCCACTCTCCCAGCAGAAGCTACCACTCCTCCAGATTATCTCAGCTGTTCATGGCAAAGCTTACCAATCCATTTCAGCCTAAACAAGTGGGCCTTGCTTAAAAGGGCAGTGAGTACATCTCTGCTAACCCAGCTGGATACCAGTGTATTCCTAAAAACAGCTTGGGCTGAATTGCCTCTGGCAAGGGTGGGTAGCTAGTAGGCAGAGCCTGGCTGGTCACCCTTTTAGCTGGCACTGATGTAGTTGGAAAAAGGATGTGTGTTCCCACTGTGAATTGCCCAGGGTCACACTGTGGCATGAACAGACTTGGAGCTGCTTCAGTTAAGAAGCAGAAGATAAGCACAGAGAAGGCAGGGAAAAATTCACAGCAGAAATTCTATGGTGAAGTAAAAAGAGAAGATATAAGAAAAGCCAAAGGAGATAACACTTTTCACTGTTAAAATAAAGTCACTTATTCAATATTAGAAGAAAACATCTTTTCTTTGATTCTTTGCTTTTTGCAAGAAAATCTTTACACAAACAACTCCCAGTTTTGTGAGGCAGCAACCAAACAACCCTTCTCCAAAACTGTCAGACTGTGATAATTAAAGCTGCTATTGAGAAGACTGGATTTGAACCTCTGCTTGACAAGGAGAGAGCATTATACAGTACCCTGCACTCCCTCTGTACCATACGGCCTTTCTGTTGCAATGAACTCGCTAAAAATGATAGTTAAATCATAACAGACAAAGATAATGAGCTTCTGCTGCAATGTTTAATAAGTTAATCAAGTATGTTAATGATACATATTTACAAGAAAGGAGTTTGACTCGAAATCAAGTCAGGAAGAAAAAAAGGTTAGTAATAAGAACAGCTTTGCATTGACAAAGTCCAGATGAATATGAGATAATTTGGACATCAAAAAGAGAACAGAGAAACTGGTAATAGATGAAGCTATGAAGAAGAGCTGAATTTCACAGCATATCCAATTACAGAAGTCATTACTGATGGGAATAGCAAAACAACTTCTCTATACAGGATATGAGCAGAATTCAGTGGATTAAATTGTCTAAATCTGTACCACATTTCATATTTATTTTTAAACGTGGCTTGATACTGTGGAATTTGAATCTGAATCCTGAAGTCTTAGAACATCTGGAATGTCTCACATTTTTTGGTTGGTTCACTAGAAATTGAGGCAGTTGTGAGGTTAGGGCTTCAAACTTTATTTCCCCTCTACAGCATAAAGCATGTTTGGAGTTGCATAGGTTAAAGTTTCTTTTTTTTCTCAGCAATTCTTATATCTTCAAAAATAAAACTACTGGAATAGAATCATCCCATTGTAAAAGCTCCAGGTTTAGATAATGTGGTGGGTTGACCCTGGCTGGATGCCAGGTGCTTATCAAAGCTGCTCTATCATTCACCTCTTCAGCTGGACAGGGGAGAGAAAATATGGCAAAAGGTTCATGGGTTGAGATAAGGACAGGGAGAAATCAGTCACCAGTTACCATCAGGGGCAAAACAGTCAAAATGGGGAAAAATTAATTTAATTTATTACCAATCAAATCAAAGTGAGGTAATTAGAAATCAACCAAATTCTTCAAACACCTTCCTCCCACCCTTCTTTTCTTCCTGAGCTCAACTACACTCCTCAGTTCTCCACATCCTCCCACTGAGCAGCACAGAAGGATGCAAATGGGGTTTGTGGTCAGTTCCCCACATGTCTCCACTGCTCCTTCCTCCTCACACTCTTCCTCTGCTCCAGCATGTGGTCCCTCCCATAGGAGACAGTCCTCCATGAACTTCTCCAACATGAGTCCTTCCCACAGGCTGCAGTTCTTCACAAACTGCTCTAGTGTGGGTACTTACAATGGGGTAGAGTCCTTCAGGAACAGACTGATCCAGCGTGTGTCCCCCCAAGGAGTCACAGGTACTGTGAGGAGTTTGCTCCAGAACAGTCTTACCACAGAGTCACAGCCTCCTTCAGGCATCTCCCTGCTTTAGTGCAGGGTTCTCCCCAGGCTGCAGGTGGGTATCTGCTCCATGGGCTGCAGGGGCACAGCCCCATTCTATCACAGAATGCAGGGGAACCTCTGCTGTGGCATCCGCAGCACCTTCTGCCCTTCTTCTGCACCGACCTAGGGTCTGCAGAGTTGTTGCTCTCACATATTTTCACTCTGCTCTCCCATTGCTGCTCCACAGCAGGTTTTTCCCCCACCTTCTTATATTTGTTATTCCAGAGACTCTACTATGGTCAGTGCTGGTCTTGGCTTTGGCCAGCAGTGGGTCTGTCTGGGAG
Source organism: Ara ararauna (assembly GCA_028858755.1). NCBI lineage: Eukaryota > Metazoa > Chordata > Aves > Psittaciformes > Psittacidae > Ara > Ara ararauna. Next base: position 47,468,546 of record CM054377.1, on the reverse strand, counting down.
CCAGCTGGCATTGAATCTATTGGACACAGGGAAAGCTTCTAGCAGCTTCTTACGGAAGCCACCCCTGTAGCACCCCCTGCTATCAAAATCTTGCCATGCAAACCCAATTTAGATAAGAAATGGCACCCTGTCTTGATCTCAAAACTGTGAACCTCATATAGATGGCTGAAAATGAAGACCAAGGGCACCCCAACTGGAACTTAGTTACATGACTTTTACTGAAAAGATTTTGTAATGAACAGAAAACCCATTTTCTTTCTATTTTCTTTCCTTTAGAGAGAAAAATTATTTGTGTTCTCTCTGAGTTTTGAGTTTAGATTTCTGAATTTCCAAAGGCAGGGGGGAAAGGACCACTAAGCCTCATTGCAATAATGTATAAGTGTGGGGGGAAAAATGGTTTCTTTCAGTGACATCAGTGTGCTGGAGAGATGAAGGGTGAACTTGGAGCTTGGCAGTGTCTCCCTTGTAACTGCTGTGCTTCACTCCTACCCCTTCAACTATTGTTGACTCAAGGTGGCACGTTCACAAGGTGCAGTGTCACTCTATGTGAAGACACTACCTGGGATCAGGAAGCTGTATGGTTGTGTCAGTAAATAGTATCTATTTGTCTACATCCAGTGACAGGTTGATGTAGGAATCTTGCTTCTAGTTCTGGTGCTAGGTTGAACTAAGCCTGAACAAAACATCTCTGAGTGCAGACATAGACCTATTATACTGTGTAATCCATTTATTTGGGTGCATTTTGTTCATCCCCTGTGCCCAAATCCTTCATAGTCCTTCAGTAGTGTGTAATGTTTATTAACATTTAATGACTATTTGGCTGATTCTGGTTGCACCCACTTTGCTCAAAGGCATGTTTCCTAGGGTCAGCTGGAACTGGGCTTGAAATGTTTATTCAAAGAGTCTGCATTCTCTTTCTTTAAAATCTCCTCCGTTCTTAGATTTACTTAGATTTATTCTCAAGGGTAATAAGTCAAACACAGAATTCAGCGGTTCTCAACCATGACATACAGGTATATTTTCTTACAAAGTTACATGTATTTTAAATTAGTAATCTGATTTTTTTTTGCGGCATTTGTTGTCCATAAATATCCATCTTGTATAAGTAATTCCCAGAATGTGGGCCGTCCTCAAACAATGTGTTCTTGGTTACTTGACCTTTGTGACTGGTTAATTGAATGGCAGAGCCTGTTTCTGCTCCTTCATTGGAGAGCAGCAGTTTGGAAATCTGGATAGTAAAGGGAAAGAGAGCTTTTTGGTTACCCAACATTATTTATGGTTGAGTCCTTCGCACTCTGAGGGACTGATCTGTTTTTTGAGGTTAAGACTTTTTAGCAAAGTTTGAGTGCTGCCTAATATTTTATTTCTGAAATTCAGCTTTATTTGTATTAGGGGCTGCATTAACAGGTACTAGCCCTTCATCAGAAGACCAAACATCTCACTGGAGGACAAAAGACAGTGTGACAGTGCTTGAACGGTTAATAAAGCTTTTCTTTAGTAAACTTCATAACCCAGGTGTTAAAACTACTTGGAGTTCTAAATGACAACTCTTGTTAACGTATTATGTGTCAATGTCAGTGGCTTTCAAATAAGAGTTTCAAACCAGCAGCCAGCAGGGTAGATCATCTGACGTTTTTCAAAGGTTTTGGTTAGGTTCCTTTGATGGCCAGAAATCAGGCCCTGGCAGAGATGGAGACTGCAAGTGACTGTCTGCATAAAGGAACAGAAGGTTTCCTAGTGCTGCTTCTCTCTTCCTTTGTTTCTTTCCCGTTCTCATCTCAAGGGCTACTTTCATTTGGTCTTTCTGACAGCTGTACTTTTGTCTCCCATCTCCTCTCTCATCAGATGTTCCACTTTTCAGGGTAAAACACAGAGACTAGGTGTAGAGGAGACATTTCATGGACTTGAGTGAACACCTTTTTCCTTCAGGGTTAACCTCATCACACACACTGAAGCTTTCCTGTACTATCCTTGGCTCTTTTTTCTTTTTTTTTTTTTTTTTTTTTACTTTCTCTCCACTGAGAAGCTTTTTTTCTCTCAGCTCTTGCAGCAGGAGAAAAGGATCTGTGCCATAGCTTTATTTTTACATTTCTTCCAATTGTTGGAGAAACTATTTCTTTTCAACTGCAGCAGGCTGGCTGTCTATGCCTAGCTAAGAAATAACTGAAAATAACAATAAAGCAGGTTAACACATTGAATATTTGTGTGAGGCATGGACTTCATGCAAGTCTTTTCTTCCTATGCTGCTGTTTAGTCCCTGTTATTGTTCACTTAGCATTTTATAATGACAGGGATATAAACATTATAGAATTGTGCAGCTGGAGCATGCCTGAATGCAAATTACCTCACTCAGGAAATTGTGTACTGCACTCAGTACCTGAAAATAAAGATCCAGATAATAAAAAATGAGATATTCCTCAGATGTGAGTGGAATTACACTAATTTACAGCAGCTAAGGATTTGCCTATGCATATGTCTCAACAAGCAGGTGAAAAACAGCTTGTCCTGCTCATAATTGGCATCTTTCTTTGAATCTTTCCTCCCACCCCACCCCAAAATTAGATGTAAATTGTCCCCCTTCCCTCAAGATTGAAATACTGGTGTTTGGGGGATTTGAATTGAACATGATTTAGGTATAAAATGGTTTTAAGAGCACAGACATGTCAATCCAGCACAAAGGTTGAATTTCTTTAGGGAGAGAAATCTCTGCAGTCCTGTCCTTTGCCTTGAACTGGAATATACTCCAGATAAAATGCCAGAGAGTTCAGGAGGTAAGGAACAGATTTAGAAAACTGTAATGAAGGGAAGACAGGCTCTTTGGCAAACAGTTGATGCAGTGTAGCTACTGAAGAAAACAAGTCAATTGAGATATGATGACAGAAATATAGTCTTCAGTGATTCATTGACCTGCCTATTCTTTACAAAATTTAAGAGTTTAGTATGTCCCCTGGACAACTAATAAAAGCAGACCTAAAATTAACTAATTTTACAGCACTTTTTCAGAGAGCAAATGACTTTTTCACCAACGCTTCCCAAACAGCTTCTGGTTTGGATGTGTCAAATACAGTAGAGAAAATAGGCTGGTCTAAAGTTCCCATGTGCAGATTTTGCTTATACTAAGTATGTTTCACTTTAATTACTGCTTTATAAGAAACTCCGGTTGCTTCACACTCTGTACAAACCTTAAAGAGGAATTTGTAGTATTTCTTGCCCCTGTTTCCCTCATGGAAAACGTTGATCCATCTGCCTGAAGAGCCATTGAGGTTCTGAATCAAAGTGCAGAAGCAACAGAGAATACCCCATGCTTTACATCTTGAGTGGCTGTTTACACTTCAACAGAAGCAGACTAAATCAAAATGACACTTTCTGATACTTTGTGTTATGCAAATTGCTCCACAAGGGGTAATACCAGCACAGAATGAGATCCAGAGACCCACAGAAAAAGACTTGAACAGTAATTAAATGCAAGCTGAGTGAAAAGCTGCTGGTAATTCATAAGGCAAAGAGCTAAATGTCTTCATTTTGCAGCATGTGGAGGACCACTTGGGAACAAGGTAGTCACTTGGAGCAAAACACAGCCTTCACATAAACCTTTAAAGACATTGCACAGGCTTTTGCAATGAAAGAAGTATACGATAGTAGAAGATACCATTCTACCATCACACAAAAAATTCTCACACCTTTAATATAGTATGAATGAAGATATCTCCAACTGATAGGCAAGAATTCTTGTGTACCAATTTGCCTGGAGCATTATCACCCTTGGCTCACTGTGACTGTTGTACACAAACTAACACACAACAAGTTCCACTGCATGTTGGGAAACATGACATCTATCAGCATAACACTCCCCCATGTTTGTCCCCACGCTTATTTTATTTTTACTGGTTTTGTCAAAATTCATGTGTTCTTCCATAGTCTGAGAGGGATTCTGCATCTAAAGAGAGAAAACAGAATTAAGTTCAGAAGCTACATGATGCTACAGACAAATATTGAAGTAACTTCCCATGTATCCCAAAATGTAGTAGAAGACTAATTAGAAAAATTCCTAAAATAATGCACTTCAAAACTTAAACTTCAGCACCATGTAAATAATAGTCAGTCATGGCACCCCTCAATGTAACCTGAAAAATAACTGCCTGAAGGTTCAGGTGGATTTGTGTTTTCATTATTCAACATCATTGCTATTCGCTCCCCAAATAGACCTGAGATAAAAGTGAGCTAGAGAAAAAAAGGAAAAGCATATGCAGCTGTGTTCTTGAATGTTTGCTGGTTTTCTTGGTAATGTGACATCAGTGGTGTGAACATGTTGGTTTTAAATTCCTTCAGTGGTCATCAACTGAAAAGTGCAGAAAGGTCAGAACAGCACAAAGCTAATACTGGTTCTATTACTATTTTTGTCCTTACTAGATCCCTAACAGAAAGAAACCACTACCTCATTCTCAATTAAGAGCAAGACAGGAGCAGGGCATCTTTCTGAGCTTGTGCTCTCTGACAAATTCATCATTTTAATTTATTTCAGAAGACTTCTTTAATTATACTACAATAGACACCAAGACACTCCAGCTGGCTTTTTGTGTATTATCATAGAATCACAGAATCCTTTAGGTTGGAAAAGACCTTTAAGATCATCAAGTCCAGCCGTTAACCTAGCGCTGCCCTCATCCAAATCATTGATAAAGATATTAAACAGAATTGGCCCAGTACTGAGCCCTGGGAAACACCACTTGTGGCTGGTGGCCAGCTGGATTTAACTCCATTCACCGAAACATTTTGGGCCTGGCCACCCAGAGAGCTTTTTACCCAGTGATTAGTATACCCATCCAAACCATGGGCAGCCAGTTTCTCCAGGAGAATGCTGTGGGACAGTGGGTCACCTTGTAGTAGCAGGAAATCAGGTTAGCCAAGCAAGACTGCCTTCCATAAATCCATGCCGACTGGGCCTCATCATCTGGTTCCTCTGTATATGCTTCTTGATGACACTCTAGATGATCAGTTCCATAACCTTCCCCAGCATAGACTAATAGGCCTGTGGTTCCCCAGAACATCCATCCAGCCCTTCTTGTAGATGTGTACTATACTGTATCTTAGTGTATTGATAAGTACATCTATTTCAAGCTCTGTTGAGGTCAGCAGAAGACAACATTATTAGAAAGATTAGAAGAATGGTATGAGAAGCATAGCATGTTTCAGGGTTTTGCTGCAGTCCTGAAGCCTTTAATATTTATGCACAAACTGGGTGTGATAAACAAGAGCAATCATGCAGCTAAGATGAGGGAGCAATCAATGGAAGACGTGGAAAGGGCCACTACATGATCAAAGCTAATGTCCCTTCTTCTGTGGGGAACTTTGAGGCCTGTGAAGACAGAAATTTGAATATGGGATTCTTCTCCTGGGTGCAATCAAATTCCTGTTCTGTTTCACTTGACTGAAAGGGATCTGCATCAGGTACTTCCTATATTCCTGCCTAATCAGGTGAAAGCACAGTGAAAGATGTGTCTAGCCATCTGTAGGAAACAATTTCTGGGGAACAGATTTGGCGCACATTTGCCTTATGTCATGGGTTCAGCAGCAGCAGTCATTTTTCTCCTTCTTGGTAGTTGGTGCAGCGCTGTGTTTTTGATTTTGGGCCTGGGAACAGCACTAATAACACTAGTGTTACAGTTACTGCTTGGTAATGTTTTGGTCTGGCCAAGGACTTTCTGAGTTTCATGCTCTGCCATATATATAAACTAATATAGTTTATAACTATAAACTAATAGTTATATACTTTATAGTTAATAACTATAAACCATAGTTATAAACTATATTTATAACTAATATAGTTTATAACTATAAACTAATTCAGCCTAGGATTCATCACCCATTCTGAGGCTCTACTCTAAAATTCACTGTGATGGGTTATATACGCCATTACCAGAAACACCTGAGAACATGCCTCTGTGGACTACATTTATCATCACAAATACAAATATCCTTTGTTACAATGGATCTCACACCTGGTCTAAGCTAGAAGTAAGGGTGATAGCCGCAACAACTTCTTTTGGGGGGAGGGGAGGCTTTCATAGGGGAATTGAAAAGAAGGTCAGGAATTAACATTTTATTGTTTTGGGGTTTTACATTTATTTTTCATTTGGGAAAGAGACAGTGAAAATAGATGTCCCATGAGACCAGATATGAAATGAGCCCAACTCAATCAGTCACAGAATGGTTGGTCTGGGTGCTGGAAGGAACAGGAGGAAAGGAAGTATCACCCACTGTGTTGCAATACTTGAGAAGAAAAGAGGGGGAAAAGGCCAAATAGACACAAAGAAGAGGCTTAATTTGAAGGGAAGGAGGTCTAACTGTGACTTAGCTGTGTAAGAGAAAAGGTTTGGATTGTCTGGACGATTGTGATGTGCAGAAGTTCTCAAGCAGCAGCTTTCCATATAGAGTAGGGATTTTGTTTTCTCCTGTTCTTTCTGCTGGGGATACAGGTGACTTCTCTGTCAGGATGTGAAATAATGCTACAAAACATCACACAATATGACTAAACAAAACTTTCAAGACATGGACTCAACAGTAAATACCTACTTTTTTTACCTTGTATTCAAAGTCAGTGTTGTCTTTGCCATCAGCAACAGCTTATGATGCGGCACTTGTGACCAATTTTCACAAAAGAAGACTATACAGTCATCTCTTTTTGTTTTAAGTCTCTGCAATAGGACTGGGAGATATAGTGACTTGTAGAATCCCGGCAGTGAGTTCATGAATGATTCATGAAACAAAATATCTCTCTGCCTGAAGCAAAAAGGGAATATCAGACAGGGTTGCGAGACCACTGCTGGGCTAGGGTGCTTGATGCAATATTCAGCTCAGACACAGCCGGGAAAGTCCATCAAGCACATTAGTTTCAAAGTAAATACAAAAGAACACAATGAGAAAAACCAAATAAATAATGATATTAAGTTGCTTGACATAGTGGGGGGGCTTTCTCTCTTCCTCCTTCCCTCTCCCTTGCAACCATCCCCTTTCCCAAAGCAGCTGCCCTCACAGGTTGGGCAAGACTAAAGAGTGTTTTCATCACTCCTTAAATACGTTCTTTAGAAGCACAGTGTAGTGAAATATGCCTACTACACTTCCAAGGAGGTTTTTCACTTAAAAACAGTGATCTTTGGCCTTTAATAATGAAATCTCTTGCCATATTGCTCATACTACTAGAAGGATCTAAGAAACACTGTAAGTTATGTCTATGATGTAAAAAGAAACCCTCTTTTCCAAAGTCCCTTCGGCTTTTTCAGATGAAAAACCTAGAAGCAGTGGCTATATAATGATCCAGTTCATATATGAATATATCTGAGATGTGGGGAGTTATTTCTTAAATGACCACCAAACATGATACAATGCCTAGTGTAGTCAAACAGTCAAAAGGCAACTTTCAACTTCAAGATGTTCTGCATCAAGACTGTATTTACACTATTTTATACATCACTTGGAATTCTAAATCTAAAAACCTTAGAAACCTTATCTACAAAAAATAGCAAAGATGATGAAAACTACACTAGAAAATAATTTCTTTTCTGCTGTATTTATCAGCAAAGGCAAATATTAACTGCCAAAACCCGTTACTAGTTAACAGGTTTGTGTAATAGCCTTTAACTGAATTGCTTGTGCAAATGGAGAGATGTGAATGAAAATCAATACACTTGGCAGTACCAGCAAAGATGACAAATCATCAGGCAGAATAACTCATCTTCCTACTCTCAAGAAAAAGCCAAACTTGGAAATGTTTTTTTGATGCTGATGCACCATCAAAAATTCCACATCAATGTAATTTGAAAAAAAAAAAAAAACCAAAAAACCTTTTGTTCACCGCTTGCTACATCTCCACAGTGACAATCTTCAAAACGTAAGTGCTAAGACTGAGTCCCTTCTCCAGCATTTTGTTAAGATGTAGGGCTGCAAGAACTTTCGTCTTTTATTAGATTTACAAAATAATTAGAGAAAATAAATAAGTACAGACTTTGGAGTTCTTTTATGAGGTCTGGTAAGAAGCATCGCACCAAAAAGAAAGCTAAAAATAAGTTAGATATATTTGCTCAAAGCTTAATCTAATTTTGCTAATTGATTTGATGACTTGAGAGGAAAGCACTGACAAAGATATGATGCACATTAGTGGGAAGCAAATACACGGATCATATGGAACAGACAAAAAAGAAACCGTTTATGTCCATGAAAAGAGGGTCAATGGCAAATTGTAATGTCACATAATGTAATATCTTCATTATTCCCCTTTTTAGTATCCAAATGAGTTACAAATTTTAATTCTAGAGTTGTTATTTGAAGGGATTTGTAGGTCCTTCTTGAGGTTTGCTACTGAGAAGCCAGAGATGCTTTGTGAAAAATACTGGAACTTAAGATTTCTGCTTTTTATTGATTAACTGCAAAAGTTCTTACTTCTGCACACTGATTATTCAGTTTCAAAATGACAGCACTGGCTGCATGGGATATCACTTTTCAAAAAGTACATGTGTAAAATCAAAGTACTTTGATAGGTCTATTTGTGGGAACATTCTAGGTGTACATATTAAATCATCCTGGAAAATTTGGGTCCATTTATTGAATATTATTGTGTGGAAAGTTTTCATGAGTTTGTTGAGGATTGTATTGTATGAGAAGCAGAAATTAAGAAAGTGGTATTTACATGCATTATCTCTCATGTCCTAATGCATTATCTCTTTCAGTCCTTGGAGATGCAACAAGGACACAGAGACTCTGCAACCCATTTTGCAGAAATTTAGGGAGTATGGCTCAAGCTATTCTCGCAGACACTTTTCCATCAGTCTTTTAAGGATACTTTTACGTACTTGGGAAGTCAGACTGAGGAACTCACAGTGGCAACTCATATCTATGGGTCAGTTATATCAGTCAGGAATGTTTATAGAGAGGAAAAAGTGGGAAAAGCCTGTGTTATCTCAGATGAGAACTTCAAACCCCACCTTGAAGGGTTGGCCCTTCAAGGGGCCTAAGTGGGGTGGGACAGTAGGGAGTGAGCTGTTCCTCTCAGATCTGTCAGAAAAAAATCTAATGCCAGTGTTGTTTAGGGAGTACACCCAAGCCTGACCACTATCTGCAGTCCATTCCGTCCTATCATACCCTTAGCTTCCACAGTTGTTGTACCAGGTGCCAGAGGGTGTATCCCCACCTGTTCTCTTAGAATCTGTTTCTAGGCCTGTGGTCCATGAATCACTCATCCTGTTTTGAACCCATTGAAAATATCTGCCTCTACAACCTCTGTAGCAACAAATTCCAGAGGGTCATCAATGCTGTGTAAAAAACACTTTGTCTTAAGCCCATCTCCTACTAACATTCTATGAGTGCTCCTTAGTTCAAATATTGCAAGCTTGGTCAGTAACAGTTCTGCATTCATTTTATCCACAGCATCTGTGATTCTTTAAACCTTCATTTATCCATACATTATCCCCAAGTCCCATTTCTGCTGTACAGAACACAGTAAGTTTATATAACAGTGGTCAGGTAGAGCTGTGGCTGGGAAAAAATCATGTTGACAGATAAAACCAATACCTTCCATGTGTCAGTGCACAATTATATTTGAAGATTAGCCCTTCATTGGGGGATGGGTACCTATTTGGCTTTTGGAAGTTTTTCAGGGAACAGCTGCTCATTCTTTTGTCTGTGGAACGCCTATCATATTTGAAGCACTGAAGCAACACAATGTAAATTCAGAGGTGTAAGTGCAGAACAAAAGGCAATCTGAGGGCAGGAAAACTTGGGGCAGCTCCTATATCACAAAGTTCACAGGCTGCTGTTACTTGCACAGAGAAGTAAGAAAAAGCAAAGCTAGAGACTATACAGTATGGAAGTCCAGGGACCAAACTCAGTCCTGGAATATTCAACATATTCCCCTGGAGTGAAGTGAGCTGCTACCTTCAGCAACACAGCATTTAACACATCTGACACAAGATAGCAAACTAACCAGCTGTTTCCAACTGGTGTTGTCAATGGTCAGGAAAGAAGAAGAAAGAAGGTGGTGTATAGGAGCACCTGCTGAGATAAAGACAAAAAAGGAGAGAACAATTAACCTCTGGTATGCAATATAACAAATTCTGATCATCGCCAGCTTAATTTACTATAGTGGCTGCATCAGGAATATGCTTTAACATGAGCCTTGCAAGTTTCATCTGCAAAATGTCATATATTTGCATTGTCTGGGAGTAATTTGCATTTCTGTTCCCCAGTCATTTTCAGATAGGTGAATGCTAATGAACCTCCCCAGGCAACAAAGTATTAAGAATATTTAGAATGTGGAAAAAAAAAAAAGACAAACCCAACACTAAAAGCCCTTTACTACACTGAAGTGCAGGGCATCTAACAGTTGAAAGGAGAATGCAATTCTCATCATGTCTCAGGAAAACTTTACCCATGAGATACTTCAGTAACTGGCACAGGCCAGTACATAGTATGCTATGGAGCCTGGAGAATTGTTTCGTCTTCCTGGGCAGGTTGTCTTGCTATTTATTCTGGGGACAGGAAGAATGGCTGTGCACCTACTGATTCTGCACTACACCACACACAAGCTCTACAAAGCACCTTCCTTACAGACAAGGAACATACTTCAGCAAGCAGGGAAGAACGGTTGGTTTGGTGCAGGTGCATAGGAGCTGGCAGAAAATGGGTATTATCTCATTAGGTCTATCAGGGAGGTGGGAACTAGATGATCTTAAGGTCCTTTCCAACTCTAACTATTCTATGAAGATTACTGATCCCTAAAAGGGAGCCATTGGCAATTCATTCCATTGTCATACAGTTTCAGATCATAGGGGTAAAAGCACTGCAAAGTGTTTGAAATTGCTTGAATTCTCCGTATGAGCAGAGTGACCTGCCATCTGCCCCTCTGCCTATGCTTATGGGTTATAGCTCCATAATTAAGCATCCATTCACATGCGAGGAATGTTTGTGTGGCAGGCAGCTAGGACTCTATTGTATAGATCTTTACAAACATTGTAGTGTGTTTTCCCAGGCATCTTCAAATCTGTCTCCAAACACATCAGTTTGCCTGAATGGTTTTGGTTTGTTGGATCTTTTTCTCAAGGAAAACAAATCTCACATCTTAATGAGTCACTAACTTAATATTTTCCAAATGCAGAGATACACACATAATATTTACATATATATATCTATATAGATATACACAAATGTATATAGATGTAGATAATGTGCAATGACAGAGAGATGGGATAAATCTCAACTTATGAATTAAATCCTGCTGTAACTCTGACTCCAGAGAGAGACTTGTGGAGCAATCAGATGTTATTTTTGCTGACAAAACTGCCTAGAGAAGTTTCTCTGCGCTGTCCTGACCCAGCTGCTCCTCTGCAGCAGTTTGCTGTCTCCTTGACAAAGGCAATATGATTGTTTGTGGACCACTCTGTGTCTCAGACCCTTGGTACTGTCCAGTGCAAAAAGAAAACCTCCAGAAAAAAGGGGGTTTGTCCTTTTTTTTGTCTGTTTGTTTACTCTTTGAGGCAGATCTCCCTAATCTGGTCCACAAAACAATCCCACAAGCAGTTGTACTGGCACGTCTCAATGAGTACAAGAGAAGGCATAAAAAGCTGAAGGGTAGTGGAGGAAAGGCAGCTCATTTTGCCACTAAGGAGCGCATACCATGTAACTAATCCTAACAGTGCTCTACAACAATGAACTAAAACTTCAAATCTTCTGAACTATTTACTGCATTTGATTCATTCGTTTCACTGTCTAAATATTCTAGATGTGGGTGGGTTTTTTTTTGAAAAATGCTTCTCTTTCTTCTTTTTTTCACTAAGGCAACTGACAAGAGACTATTCATTTCTTCCAAAATAGAGTGTCAGACAGTGAAATGTGACTTTAAGCTAAAAGAATATTTTATATTTTTTTATGTAACATCTTTCTTGTCAGTGGAATAAACAACCAGCATGTATTTCCAGCTGGTGCTCAATTCATCCTCATATCTGAGTCAGCCCTTGTACATTATTATATGAGTGCTATTGTTGCTGTTTAAAGTATACGTATCACTAGGTATTTGTTCCTCAATGAAACAATTTTTTCTCCTGAGATGAATAACTGTGGGTATTTTATTTATGGAAAGCTCAGTATTGAATGTGTTTATACCAGTCCAGCAAAGAATGTAAGTGTGTGCTTAACTTCAGGGGTGTAATTTCAGGTGCACCCATCAGGGACACTATTTACCTGCTGAGCGCAAAACACATGTCTTGCTGGATTATAGCCAGCATGCTCAGAAACTCCCAAAACTGAGCTCATAGCTAATTGAAGTTACTACATGCACTTCAGTAGGAGTTAGCCACCTAAAAACCATTGGAGATCTGGTCTTCAGCCTTCCCTGAAATCCTACTAATCCCCTTTTTTCAGTCATGTTTTACAGCAGTTCATACACAGCTGCATGTTATTTATGCTTCCAAACCCATCATTTTAACAGTTTTAAATTGTTTTCCCTTCCCCTTATGGTGTCTTTGTATTTTTCTATTACAGAAGCAAACAGGTGCCTCTCTCTGACCTCCTCTGTTCTCATTAGTATTGGATGTAATGTAATACTGCTATGTAATTATTTATTTATTTCTCTCTAAAGCATTCACATTTATAAGCACCATGCACACAGTACACATCTTCCCATTCCTCTGATATGTTTTTTCTTGCCCTTCTCTGGACCCATTTTCTTTGTACTGTTACCCTTTTTGAAGTGTTGTGTCCAGAACTGTAAACAGTATTCAAGGTGAAGGTACACTCTCAGTTTACGTTATTATACATTCTTAGTAGCATTTTTTTTTTTTCTTAACACAGTCTCCTGTTTATTTAACATGAACCTCAGCTTCCATCAACAGGTAGTTTTCATCAAGGAGACTATCAGACTATGATGGTCTTTTTCTGCAGGGACACCAACTTAGAACTGATCAATCTATAGGCAGCTCGGTAATTTGTTGTCAATTTGCTTTCTTTTAAAGTCTTTGACTACCAGCGTTTTGTCTTGGGTTTAAACATCTCCTTCTCAAGCTGTTCCCATTCCAAACCTTCAAACCCGGAGGAATACTGGTACTTGTCCACACACCAAATCAGGGCTCAGTTACCAGTTAATTTATCCTTCCTTCACCTGTTTCCTGGTACAGTTTAGGTCATTCTCCACACACATATACAGCTCAGGTGACAGTTCATTGAAAATATAAGTAGGTAACCCCTCCACACCCTACACAATACATATGGATAAGCAAGAAAACAAACACAAGTCCTACCCATACAAATCTCCATATCCCCAGGATGCAATTTCTTGTTGCTACAGCAGCAAGCTCCTCTACCCAAGATTAAGGGGGTCTGTTGTCCAAACATGTGGCACAGATCACATTCCTAAAAAAGCTCTTTATTTTTCTGCTGTAACAGAGCTATTCTTTGTTGTTTGCAAGCTTTGCTCTGTCCTCTTTTGCTTCTTTACATAATCACTGATGAATATGCTGAACCCTTCCAGTCTAAGTTTTCTTCAATTTGTTTTGCAAGTCAACCCCTCCCCAGGCTGAAAACCAACTGCTTACTATAGCCAATGCTGTTGACAACTTAGCAGTTTCTAATTAATTATATGACCTTTCTTTCTCAACCCACAATTGCATAGCTGCCTTTATGGTCTCCCAAGGGATATTGTCGAGAAATCTACAGCAGGTGGGAGAGCTCATGTGTCATCTCCTACAAATGAAGGCTGCGAGGCTACTTGCCCAAGCTCAAGCAGAGATAACAACCCTAAAATTAGCCAGGCATTTGGTGGCAGCAGCTGTATGTAGCAATGGGCTGCAAGATGTAGAAACAGATGGCACAGCAGAAAATATGGGCGTTGTGTCCACTGTCCAACTGGAGGCCTCTCTGCTTCCTTCCTCTAACATCTTTGCAAAGTTTATTGGGGATAAAATGGGATTCCCTTTCTGCTGCCCCCCGCTTCCTGCCACTTCTGTAGTCAGCTTTTCAGGAACTTCCCTCCATTAAGAGTTGGTCATTCCTACTACTTCTTTTCTGGTTTTGACTTCAGCCTACTAGAGCCTTCTTCTTTTACGTGTACTCTTACATCTTTTTTTCACCATGATATTCACTTTACATTTTAGCAGTAAACACAAAAATATGGCTTCTAGGGGATGCTGACATTCGTAAAGGAGGCAAGTGTATTAGCATTTACCTCAAAGCACACATTAGAAAAACTGTTAAACATTTACACCAAAGGATGTCCATGCATGCATATTGTGCCACAACAATGGCAGAATGCATAGGGAAAAGCTCTTTTATTTTTTTACAGAAGAAAACCAGCAGTTCTAGGGGAGACCAGTAAAGTTTAGGCAAATTTTCCAATTGCTTGTTTCAAAATCAAGGATTTTTTTTGCAGTTTAGTTGAATTTTAGGGCACTTCAACTCAAAGGGTTTTCCTCAGCATGAGTCCCTGAGCTCTTTCAGGTGCAGAGAGCTCTAGACCTGGGGCACCCACTGACTTTCTGCAGCAGTAGTATTACACTGCACTTCTTGGAGTGGAAGGAGAAAAAGAAAAGAAGAAAATTTGGGTAATTCAAATTACAGATTCAAGAGTAGATTAAGTAGGAGTGTCTAATGTGTCTCAAGATGCAAGGGGGTGTACTAAGCACTGAGGTAGTTGCTCTATGGCCTTCAGGAATAGATTGCTGTTTCAAATCATAGAATCATAGGATCATAGAATAGTTAGGATTAGAAAGGACCTTAAGATCATCAAGTTCCAGCCCCCCTGCCAGGGGCAGGGACACACCTCGCACTAAACCATGTCCCCCAAGACTCCATCCAACCTGGCCTTGAACACTGCCAGGGATGGAGCATTCACAACTTTCTTGGGTAACCCATTCCAGTACCTCACCACCCTCACAATAAAGAGGGCTTCCTTACATCTAATCTAAACCTCCCCTGTTTAAGTTTTAACCCATTACCTCTTGTCCTCTCGCTACAGTCCCTCATGAAGAGTCCCTCCCCAGCATCCCTATAGGCCTTCTTCAGATACTGGAAGGCTGCCATGAGGTCTCCACGCAGCCTTCTCTTCTCCAGGCTGAACAGCTCCAACTTTCTCAGCCTATCTTCATACAGGAGGTGCTCCAGTCCCCTGATCACTCTTGTGGCCCTCCTCTGGACTTGCTTCAACAGCTCCATGTCCTTTTTATGTTGAGGACACCAAAACTGCACACAATACTCCAAGTGAGGTCTCACAAGAGCAGAGTAGAGGGGCAGGATCACCTCCTTCAACCTGCTGGTCACGGTCCTTTTGATGCAGCCCAGGATATGGTTGATTTCTGGCTGTGAGCGCATACTGAAGCCAGCTCATGTCTAGTTTCTCATTGACCAACACCTCCAGGTCCTTCTCTGGAGGGGCGATCTGAATCTCTTCTCCGCCCAATCCGTAGCTGTGAAATGCCCCAGGTTAGCTGATCCACTTCCACAGGACATGCTAGCACAACCTGCAGGGAGAGCAGTGCTATCTAGGCATTTCAGCCAAATGCCTAGCACAACTCCAAAACCAGAGTAAGACACACATCACTTCCAAAGAGCTCATGGTTTTCCCTCTGCAGGACAAAGACCAGCTCTTTCCTCAGAAAGCACACTAATAGCGTTGACACTAAATCTCTCGGGCCTTCTGCATCTCCACCCTACTGCTGTATGCCTTCCTGTGCTGGTCCTCACAGCTTGTCCTTTAGTACAAATCTTCTCCTTACCCTCCTGAAATGTCTGTCCACAGCATGGTTTTGTAAAGTCCCTCTGGCCTCTTGCTCTGCTTTGTCACTGCTCATTCATCTCTCCTAATCTGCTAGCCATAGTCTCCTTCCACAGGAGCTGCTCCACAGCTCCATTATCTATCCTCTTTTCTTTGAAGTCTTCCCCAACATGAAGGGTAGAAATCATTGGGTCTACCCATAAGGGACCCATGCTAGTGTAAGGACACTCAGAAACAGTCTGGCAGGAAAACTAGTGAGCAATAAAGGGCAGCAGAAGAGCATTACTTAATGTTACCCCGTCTCCTGCACTGCCCAGCGCCTCACCAGGGGGAAGATAAGGTAAGATGAGACCAGGTGCAGTTGTCTTACCTACGTGTGTGTAAGAAGTGCTCAAATTCTTTCAAATTATTTAAACTCCAGTTTACAAATGCAAGTGTATAGAGATTAGAACAATTAGTGCATTCTTATCCTCCATGACCTTTCTTGAAGTACTTTTAACTTCTAATGGCTATGGATATAAGCCCTGTGCACTTGTAAACTAGATGACAAACTTGTGTTCACACATTCGTGACAAACACAAGCCACAGAATCCCCAGGCATTCACTAGTCTGCTGAAAATTGCTATGACCTTCAATCTGACATGGGATAGAGTGGCAGGGGGCAGAAAGTAGTTGCTGATCTGGGATTGCTTTTGAGGCAGTGAATCACAGTCATGTTATCCCAGGACAACAGCGTTACATATCTTCCAAATCAGTGAAAATTTCCATTTCAGTTTGTGGGTGGCTTTATATGATCTGGTTTGATGAGAGTTTCTATCTATCTTTCATCTATTGGAAATAACCGAACTGCAATCTTTAGACCCTTTGCAGTCTTCCTCTACAATTACCACAATCTTTTCTCATTAATTAAAACCTAGAAATGAGATTTACATTGCGTTCCAGGATCTTCAGCATACAAACATAATGTATGACCACTGTCTGTAACCCGGCAAGGACACTAGGGACTGTGGCATTGAGGTGCTGCTTTCTTGTGAAAAGCAACTCTGGCAAAGTTTGGGGCACAAATTTAGAAGTGGTTTTGCTCTGTTCAATTTTGGAGAAAAATTGAGGACTGCTGTTTCACAGGAAGTGTTAGGGTTGACACTGTTTGCTAGTGCTTTGGCATGTATAAAACAAAAATTTACATCTTTTCCAACTTCTGCCACAGTACACAATGAACAGAGGAGAAATATACTTAAATGTGTAAGTGTAGGCATACCTTAAGGAATTGGATATCAAGGTATAAATGCTTTCTGATCCTTAGGAAAAAATATCATTGCAATCAGAGGCTGAAGGAACCACCAGTTCTTCTGAAGCTTAAAGAGAAACTCACTTTTTTGGCTATAAAATATGTGTTATTCATTTTGCCCAGGTTAACTTTATTTTTCTTTTAAAGGAGCTTTGACACTTCAAACTGGCATCCATGAATGTAGTGCAAATCTTTGCAATATTAACCAGGTGACAAGCTGATTGCAGAAAATGAAAAATATGGCCTGTGGAGAATTTAACAGAAGCATGGGTTTAGCCTACTTGCAAACACAAGTTGCTCAGACATTTTTGCATTGCCTGTCTACAGACGTTGTTCCATCCCAGCATCAAAGTTGTTCTTTACTAGTTGTTGACATATTTTCTATATAAATTCATTTCTTTTTTTTTCTATGTCTTTCCTAAGAAATTAGTTTAAAAAAATAATAGTACTAAATAAACTTTTCCCAAGGATAATCACTTAAATACAAAATCGAATTAGATCTGGCCATGTTCTAACTGCCTTTGTGTTTGTGCTTCACATGCCACTCAGCAAGTGAATTTTGCTAACATAAGTGCTCAAGAAAAGTTTTGAAATTCACAGTAGACGGAGTGTATTTTAGGACATTTGATGTTGTTTGCAAAGAAAGTGTCTGACCTTCCAAAATCCTTTCACACATCCTTAGCATAGAGACCAGGCAACGATTCAGGAAATGTTTTGGCCACACCTTCTGATAATTAGGAGCGCAGATGCAGCCATATTATCAGAGTGTAATATGTTCAATGCAAAGTTAATTTGGGGAATTAGCATCAGGAAGGATGAGCAGAAAAAGCAGCCAGGTTGAAAAGCCAGATCATGTCACTCTGTCTACTAGTGGTGCATTTGTATTATTGTTTCTGGATCATATATCACTGGTTTTTAAGGCTGCAGAAAGTGGAGCTGCTCCAGCTGATTCCTTCTCATTGAAATACTGGAGAACCTGTCTGTCTTTTTGGACAAATTACTGGAAGATGATCAGCAATTTAGTGTTTAGATGTGGCACTGTGGATGTTTTCCAATAAGGGCACTTTAGGTGCACCAATGGTTGTAGCCACAGGGTGGGAAAATATCACAGACACTGACAAATTCAGCGCTGCTCAGCATTTGTGGTAATAAAACTGTACTTCTCTCAGATAAAGCATCTTGCTTTCCAACCGTAACATGGATCTCTGCCTCTCCACAGAAAAAGCAATATGAAGGCACTCAGAAATTTTACATGGGTGACTATGGCTGGTTTTGAGTGGAGGTATCTGTGAAACAATACAAGCAGAAACGCACATCCACCTCTTTTTTCAATAGAAACGCTGCCCTGAGAAAAATTGAGAGCTTGAAGCTGAATGTTGACTGAAAACCACTTTGAGCTGTGAGCAAATACATTGTCTCTCAATATTTAATTCTTTCCACATTAAGGGCTGCATCAGCAGAAAGGGATTACCTCAAAGATATCCAGCTCTGTCATCCATTTTTACTCCTAACATAGAGCTCTGAGGCCCACAAACTTTTGCAAACAGCAGAGGTCAAAAGGGTCTCTTCATACACCGGTTGCAAAGAGAATGTAAATGAGGGTAGGCAAAGGACGTCAGATTTCAAATAGTGAGAGTAATAGCAGTGAATAGGTGAAATTATCCACCCCAGCAGCTAAGACGAGAAGGACACCTAGAGAAATACTGAACAAGACAGACAGAATATTTCAGTCCACTTCAGCACAAGAGAAAAAAATACTCCAGTGGAGAAAAGCAGAAAAGCTGAACTCACACTGTGCAGAACAGGATTAACATAATTTGTTCACCCTTGAACTTGCAGAGAATGAACAAAATGCATGTTCCAATCAAAATATTAGAAGATTGTTGCACCCTTATGAAAACTCTGCATTTGGTCACCATGTGTTGCCAACAGTTGGTAAAAGAAGGCAAGGCATCTAATTGCTTTGTAACAGCCTTTCAAATATTTTTCATATCAATATTGGAACATCCTGCAGAAGGAAAAATTTCTAGTGGAATTACAGAAGGTTTTAAAAGTAGGTGGGTAAGGCAGTGGTAGCGCAAATTAGAGCAGCTATAATTTCCATAAAGTGCATGGAGACACACAAGGCAAACAAAAATATGTGCATGGCACAAGAACAAATGCAAAGGCTATATAAGATTACACGGTAAGCTCTATTTTAAAAGATATTGTGTGATAGCAGATCAAGGAAACAAATGCACTCTTATATTCAAGAAAGTCAATGAGCTTAGGTAATAATCCCCAACAAATCTTAGATCTGTGAGCAGCTAAAAAAATCCTCCTAGATGACAGCTTTGAAGAAAAATAGTTTTCCAGGAAAGGCACTGGGATGAGCCTCAGGAGGTTGGGGTCCCCATTGCTACACTGCTGCACATGATCTCTGGGACTCTGGAAGGGAAAAAAGGTTCAGCAAAGCTTTTCTTTGTAAGATGGAGGTAATATTTTCTTGCCCTGACATCCTTTGCCTTATCTATTTATGAGGAAAGAATATCTTTGCATTTACTCTCAGCCAAACCTGCCAGGAGTTACTGTGGAAAACAGCGTTCCAGGGACACTTTGCAGCAGAATATGTGCATGAAGAAAAGTGTTCTGAACCTGCAGTTTCAACAGGCAAATAGAAGGCCATGAGTGATACTTACACAGAGGACATCTTTCATGGAATTACAGGGAGGCTGATCTGCTTCCTTCCTTTCATGTTGGTCTAGGTACTTTTATGCTCTACAGATTGTCAGCAGGTAAATCTTACAACCAAAATGGGGTGTCTTGAAGTCCATTGGCACACATTCAACCAAAGATACCTTTAATGGTCCCTTTGATCCTGCTCTGAGCAAACTGGAAGACATTCTGAGGCCTGTTCCAGCCCAACTGATTCAGTGACTATTGTTCTAGGAAATGCTCAGACTACAGAATAAACAAAATTAATGACATGATTTCTGTCCAGTGCATGAGCGCAATTAGGGTTTGACCTTATGATATGGCCTGAGACAAAGCATATTGCTGCAGAAGGAGCAGGTCCAGCTCCACTTCCAAACATCTCCATTGCTCATGCTCCAAGCCACTCCATCCCACTGTTAACCTTGAGGTGACTCTCATACTTGTGTAAGTCACACAGCAAGACACACCAACCTAAATCAGACGGCAGAAAGGGACAAGATGGAACAGTTTCTTTTGAGATCAGATGAGCCATTGTAAAGGAATCAGGAAGGGAAGCTGGGGAAGGGAAAAGGGAGAGAGGGTAGAGAAAGGAGTTGTCAGAAGAAAGATCACCACAGTTTCCCTCTTTTGTCAGTAGTTAACTTATACATCAGGTTGGCCATACTGTGGAAACGTATCCTAAAACCAGAGCTAATTTAGATCTGCAATTAATCTGGAAATTATCCCACACTATCCACATCTTGCCAGCAAGCAGGGGCTTTTGGAGCTCAGCAGAATTCTGAACTCAGGAGTTAAATAGTAGGGACACTTGTGCATTTTATACTGTCATGGTGGCACTGTAACACAGTGAAGGAGAAGCTGGAAAATGAGAATGGTATAGAAAACACGGTCTGAGGGGCTTCATCCTTTACAACACAGACACTGAGTTACTAGCTAGGATGAAGGAGAACCAGAGATCTACATTCAAGGAATGGACAGGTCTGTGCCCACAGGACAGAGCTGACTCACAGCTTGTCGTCAGCAGAGGCAAAACTCAGTGGCAGGGCAGCACTGGAAGACAGGTGAGGCCGTGTGGAACAGACAGATGTTAGCACAGGTGAAGCAAATGCAGTCACCACCCTTACTCCTCTGCTACCTTCCTTCTTGCCAGGCCTAACTAGCAAAGCCAGCCTGCCTGTCGTTGCCTATCACTTCTTACCAGAGGCGCATCTACCTTCATACCCCATAGTCCAGCAAGAAGACAATGCTCAGCCCCTTCTGAAGCTTGCTTTGCTGCCTCTTGTAGGCCGTTGCCTGCTTTATTTTTGCCTGCTGACAAATCAATCTCTACCAAGTCAGAAGAGTAAATTTGAAGAGGAGAGTACACTCCTACCCACACTACAAACTCTGCAAGGCTCTCCAGTATCCAGTATCTATTATGCAGTGCCACTTGAATACGCACAAAGCTCCGAATTATACAGTTTCCTCTCCGATTTATTCTGAACAGGGCAACGTGATGACCACAGTGCAGTGCTCCATAACCTCATAACACGATATATCTCACTTCAGCGACCTGCCTGTTGCAGGCAAACAACTTTGTGTGTGTATGTATATGTCTTTGTTCCCAAGGATATGCAGAAAAAAAAAAACCAACCCAACCCCAAAATGCACTATAAGTGCCATAAATGGAAAATAACAAGTGTTTGACACAGGACAATTATACACTCAGGATAATCTAGAGCTGCTGACATCATGATGAGTGGTACAAAAATATCAGTGATAATGGACACAGAGCTTGCTAGGCAGAAGAATATATTTTGTGTTGCAATGGCCTTATGAATGAAGGGCATTTAGGGACACTCAAACTAGAGATACAAAGACTGTAAGCAATAAGAGGTGATTGTATTGCAAGTAAATATCCTCCTGGACGTACTAATTCCAGAGCTGCAAGTATACACTTTATATTATTAAGAAAAATTTGATCCCCAAGAATTGAAAATAACTTGTTCCAAAATAAAAAGGATGGCTTTAGATTACTCTGCTTGCTTTTAAATTTGAATCTTCAAACAACTTATAGGTATTTAACATCATGTTTTCAAACTGAATCTCCTGTACAAGAAAAGGGCTCTAGTTAACACTATGCAAAAGTAGTTAGCTTATCCCTGCTCTTGAATGGGGAAACACATGCAGCTTCTAGGGCTACCTACAAATGAAGGAGACCTGCTGTTCATATAGTCTGACCAAATGAAACATAGCCTGAAAGAGACTGCATGATTTACAGCCTTACAGAAAAAGAAGAGCTTTGAGAATATCTTGTTCTTATATCTAGCAGCTGTGGGGCCAATATAGCTTAGTACTGGAAAAGGACCACTTTTTGTGGCAGTGAAAGGTGGCCTGGCTAGGGAAAAGCATATTCAAAACTGCACTTGGGTTGAGTGCACTGACGACTCTGACCATGTCTGGAAGAAAAATTTTCTCCATATTGGTTGCTTTAGTGTTGCATACTGCTTTAGTCTATTTTCACTATTTAGCAATTGTCCTCAAGCTCCTCTCCATAGTCTGAATATGTGGGAAAACACTTGGTAGGAGTACAAACCTTCCTTTGGTTCAGCAGACCTTATTGGTTCCTCAACTATCATCACAGTCTAGCTGCATTATTTTCTTCACTGTTTCTGAATGGCACCAGTTGGTGCTAATACAGAAGGCCAATCGTATGGACAGCACCACTGTAGCCTCGCAGAGCTATAGCAGATGAGCAGGGACCAGTTTTTGTCACAGAAGTGCAATCGGTGCCTCCAACTGCCCACCCTGCCCTCAGCTGTCCGCCCCCAAGGCCTCACAAAACATTCCCGTGCTTCAATGACACTGACTTCCCAGTTGCACATGCTCATCTGATCCACCAGAGAGGAAAGTCTGGGAAGATAGCTGAAGAAAGCTGGAGTGGCAACACATGGCCCTTTCCATTTTGAGGTGAAAGTCTCTGGTGGACGGGCTACTATAAACAGCTGGGGCAGTAACACCTTCAGTGGCCACAAGTGTTTTCTCACTGAGTGACAGAGCTAGGCCTGTACGGGGTACAAGAACAGGGTTGCTGCTCGAGCAAGTGATTTCTGCAGAACAGATCTGCGGTTCCTTCTTGCCAAGAAAAAGCACTAGTGTGACTTTGCAAAGTTTTTCCCTCCTAAGGTCAAGTCAGAGAAGAGTTTAGCAAGCCCAGAGCTGTATTTCTTTTCTCTGGATGAATGGCTACTGTAAATTGTTAGTGAGGTGCAATTTAAAAGAGTTGGTAATAGATTTGCCAAAGTCTTCTTTGTAGAATCGATATTAGCTTGTACTCATAATAGCATTTCAAACCATCATGTACTGAAGTCTTGACCATCTGGGCCAGGAAATAGCAATGAAATTAGCATTTCTCCTCTGCTAGCCCCCAGTATGCTACCCTGTGGCTATTACAGACGTCTATTTTGCATTCTGGTTCCCCTGTGATATCGACAATAAACAGTAAACAGTGCACTTGGTAATAACTTCTCCAAAGGAAAAAAAAAATACTAAGGAAAAAAGAATGATGTAGACGCTGTAGGAGTTTCCAAGATGTTTTGCAGCAGCTACTCAGGCATCAATGCCAAACAAAATTATCTGAGTGGTAGAAAAAAGTCCCCTAACAGCTGCCACCAGCTGTAACAGGCCAAGCTAGAAGTAATGAAAGGAAGATTTTACTTTTTTTATTTCCCTGAGCATTACAAGAAATGGGAGCAGAACTACGAAGAGTGTCTGTACCTTCTGAAGACTCTTTTGTTGCACATAATCCTTATGGTAATTTACATATGTCACTATCAGCTGGTACCCTCCGTTGCTGAGTTACAATATTATGTTACTCTACAGCTTCAAGAAGATGATTCATGAAATTTCTACGATTGTGTATAGAAAACAATGGATTGAAGATGTCAGTGTAATGGAAATGGCCAAACCTATGAAGGCAGGATGAAGGAGTTGCGCTTGTTCAGCCTGGAGAAGGCTCTGGGGAGACCTCATAGCAGCCTTCAAGTACCTAACGGGGTGCTAAAGTAAAGCTGGAGAGATACAAGGGGAGGATGGCTTCAAGCTGAGAGATTAGATATTAGGAAGAAATTCTTTACTGTGAGAGTGGTGAGTCAGTGGCACAGGTTGCCCAGAGAAGCTGTGGCTGCCCCATCCCTGGCAGTATTCAAGGTCAGGTTGGACAGGGCTTGGAGCAATCTTGTTTAGTAGAAGGTGTCCATGCCCATGGCAGGGGGTTTGGAGCTAGACGATCTTTAAGGTCCTTTCCAACCCAGAACATTCTATGATTCTATGATTGTATGAAACGACCAGGGCTTGAGAAAGATTTGCAAAATTCAGACAGTATTTTCACCTATAGAACCACACAAGAGGTTTTAGAAAGGAGTGTCTGGGGATAGGGAAAAGAACTGCCACTCTACAGAACTTGCTGCAGGACGATAGAGCCATTTGTTTGTTTGTTATGGATGAGAGAAAGGAAAAGGTTGACAGGCAGCTAGGGACAAAGTAGCACTTTAACGACTTTGCTACCCAGACTGTAAGATACTAGCTTGTGCCTTCCCATCTTTTTTCTTTATTTCTGCCTGAGTTTTTGTCCGAACTTCAGTCAGTCCTGCAGTCACTAATTTCAATGTCTTCTTTTCCAATATTTTTACAGTGAACTTTTTTGGCTTTTTGGGTGATCTCGAAAAATATGTGGCAGCCCCATCTTCTAACTCTCAGACTGTGAATCTGCCTAGTAATGCTTTCTTCATCCAGAAATGAAAACAGTTGTTTATCCAATCTTTCACATTGGATCAGTAAAGCATTTTCACACAGTGACACTGTATAATGGTGAATCCAGAGTTTTACAGGCTCTATATAAAAAAGCTTCCACAAATTAGTCTCTGTATGAAAATATTATGTAAAAAAGTTGAAGTGTTCTATGAATATGTAAAAAGGCCTCATGGCAGCTTTGTTCTTCTGCATACATATGTTTGATATATCCGTCTACTTTAGGTCTTCTCTTCACATGCAAAAATGTTGCATTTTTAACTGCAAGGAAATTAATGTAAATGGGCCACCCTGAAATAAAAAATACAGGGAGGACCTGTTCCGTTACATTTCCTTCTGGGTAAATTTACCCTAAGCTTAACTTCAGGAGGAGGATGGCATTTGTGTAGGTGAATCTACCTTGAAGTGAAATTTTGGTATGTTGTTTTCATTACGCTTTGTCTTCAGGATAGACGATACTTTTTATATGAAGGTAAAAAACACTGCTTGTTTAGCAATGAAGACCAGACCTCAGAGCAGCACTGAAAAAAAACTACTAGCAGAACAGAAATCTCAGAAGAAAAGATGTCAAAATATCCCATAATTGCTTGGTTTTGTCACCTTCCTCATATTCTGCCATTGCCACCTTATTTTTCTTTACAAAGCCTGTAATTGCTTAGGTCCCTGGCTATGCTTATTCAGGTTACAGTCTCTGAAGACTAACTGAATTAAAAAGCTACAGCTTCTGAATTTCTCATAACAACATAAATAAGAACACTTTTTGGTAGAAATGCACTAAATGCAAATCTTTGACCAAGAAAATATGAATTATTCTTTGGGCAAGCCATGACTATTGACTGCTGGTGCTGCTGCACTGGCATTAGTGCAGGCACTTTCAATGCTGCTGGGGGCTTACCATTGCCTGCAAAACACACAACAAGGAGTCTCTCAGTAATAAAAAAGGAATTTGAGGATTATTCTTTGGTGAAGGGGTATCTCTCTGTGGATTTGAATGAAATATAAAGCTTCAAACTCCAGGCCTGAACTCAGTTGATAAAATCTGCAACTTTGAATCGTCTGTTTACTTGAAATCATCAGTTTGAAGACAATAGATTGTCTTTTTCCAGGTCTCATTATATGTATTTTGCATGAATAGTGTTGCTTCATCTATTTGAAATCTTTTACAGTCAGGAGAAGTGCTCTAAGCTTTGGGTGAGATTTGTAAGATAAGAGTTAAATGCTGCATTTAATTTTAAGGAACAAGTCTTAAGAAACAGCTTTATCTAGAAAGGAATTTGAATTTTTTTTTTTTTTGTAGCTTATCATGTTTCTGTTGTATTCAGGCGAAATGTCACACGTTGGCATCTATAGGTGAGCTATTGTCGGTGACCTTTACACTACCTTGAAAAAGCAATAGAAGCTTCTTTTCTTTTTTTTTTTTTTTCATTTGCTCAAAGAAATGAGAGGGGAAACGGCTCTGAACTCTTTCAGTAGCAGCTAAATCTTCACTTATTTCTTAACAACAGTGCTTGTCAGAGCAGGTGACGGGGATCCCAGGCAATAGAAATAACCTAAATATATCAAATAAATTCTGAGAAAACTTTAGCATAAAACTGCATTGCTCCTGGCATTAAAAGACCCATGTATCTGCCATCTCAAATATTTTCTTCTTCTTCACAAGACTGTCTCTCCACATAGGGAGACAAACTGAGCGCTCCATTGTTCAAACCAAAAATTAAGACCAGTTTGCACAGCGCTGTAGATTAAATAAGAGAAAATATTAGGTAATTAAATGCTAATGATTCAAGCTGAGTGCCTATGTTTCGGATTACTTGCCTAATAATGTTAGCATTCAAATGGTCAGCTTTGAAGTTAACAAACAGCCCATTAAGATGCAACCAGGGAGTTGTGGGCTCTTTGGGTGCCATTGTTTCAGTCTGGCTGGCTGCAGACTCAACAAAACAGCAGTGATGGGATTTACACAGTGAAGACTATTTTTGCAATTGGAAGGCCTAGGAGTTTCTTTTAGTGAAAACTCTACTATGGAGAACACAGCATGTGGGAAAAGCTGAAATCTACTAATTTCTTCAGAGTCCTAGTATTTCTCTTGTCACTACTGACTGATTACATACAAATCACTTGGTTCCCAAGCAGTAGCTCTGTACAGTGAACATCCTATTGCAGCCATTGAAACTCTACCAGTTTGTTGACTCCTTGGTGGTATTCCTGGGTACTTGCAAGGGTTAATATAAAAATGCACTCCTGACAGTGAAAGTCAGAGGAGCTTCAGTGATGAAAATTGCATCACATAATGTAAGATCCTCAAAGTAGTAGCTACTTAAAGGATAGACATAATTAAGAGATAATTGCCAATGGAACAGAATATTTTCCCGGATAATGGGCTCCCGCAGATGCAAGAATAGCATGGCAAAGCCAAAGCTTTTATGGAAAATAAATGGCATGGTGCAGCTCAAGTTCTTTTTTCTTCAAAGCACACAACACTGGTCCTGTGACAATGGTCTGTTATTCCACATCATTGATGTAGACTTAATTATTTTATCTAATGGAGGTTGATGTGGGAGTTACTTACTGAGCCAGTGTGGACCTATTGCATTTTGAGTGCCTCTGAAGAGAAAGCCACTGTGGATTTCAGTGCCTGGATTTCATCAAACATTTTGTTATCCCTACTGTGACTGCTATTCCCTCCACTTACCATGTGGTGTTAACCAAGGAGAGCTAGTTTTGTATTATCAGAAGTGGAGAACTGTGACAGTTTGATGTTTCTTGGTGGCAACTGTAAATATTGACATTTTAGTAACTACCACAGTGGGAACTTGATGCAACTCATTAAAGGTAATGGGGCTTTTTTACTGAATTTAAAGTGAATAATTTCAAGCCCTGTTTGGTGCATTAGAAGGAAGAAAACTGTTCTTAAATTGGCTTTGTTTTCTGATGTCTTCTACATGATGGAAAAATGCCAGAACAGTCTTCTCATAAAACTATCTTACTTGTTGGTTTTCATCTTTTGTGGTCTGCTAAAGGATTTATTAAAAATGCCACAGAATATGTACTGCTAGCTCTTAGATCTTAATTGAAGAAATAGGTGATATGGATGTTTAACAAAGACTTCTTTGTGCCGGAAAAGTGAAAGAATGGAATAGTTCTTAGTTAGAAACATAAATTACTTGCACTAAACCAGTTTATTTTAGCTGTTTATTTGCTATTTTTATTCTTGTGGTGTCATTTCTGTAATGTATTTTAGGGCTTTTTTTTTTTCCTGAGAAATGTTAGTTAGAACATATCTATTTACTTTGGTCCATGTTCTATCCTGTGTTGACTTAGGGCGAATACCCTTTAAGGGATACTTCTGCATCTTACCACCCACACAAGACATGACCAGCAAAATTATGGCCGTTTTAATGCTGCGTGGTCTGCACAAAAGGGCACAGGCTTGGCCCTCTGTATTTCATGCAAAGGCTGGATGTAATAACTTATCAGGTTGTGTAAAAAAGAAAAAGAAAAACAAAAAAATACCAACCCCACAAAACCAAAGTGAATCCAAAATGCCGTACTGACATACATGAAGGGAGATCAATAGCATGATTAAAGTATTATGATCACACTAGAATTTTTCCAAGTATCCACAGCTGTTACAGTGAATGCATGATGATTTTTTAACTAGCCCAGTTCGAATTGGGTAGGTGGCTGAGAAAGGAATGTGAAGCCTGCCTTTCCTTCTGACTTCTTTTTTTTTCACAGTGACATTAACAGCATAAGATCAGTTTCATGACCTGATGCAAGGACAGTCAACAAAGCACCCTCTGCTAAACCTTTCCAGTTACCTCCTTCAAACAAATTATCTTCTTCACAGATACACCCATCCTGACTACCAGGTAATTAGCTAGGACATCACTACAAATCATAGGTGATTTTTAAGCTAAACCACATTTCTTCATTATTCCTGAATAGTTTGATCCTTCTGTTACTGTAATAACAATGTCCATAAACATTAGCTAGGGGTACAGCTAAAAGTTTGCTGTATGTGAATTTGACTGTTGGTCTTAGTGAAGGTTGTGCCAGCTGGATCTTGGATTTAGCTTTGATTACTCCTAGAGAGGCTGATGACCACTTTTTAAGGCAATGTGCTTATGTTTTGCCATACATGATTGTTTTTGTCTATGCCTGAGAGATTAGAACGTGGGTGTTAATTCTGAACAACTTGGCCAATTTGTTATATTTACTACAAGTTCTTTGGCCTTTTGAGTGTCAGTGTATGGATGACACAAGTAATACAGATTACTGCAGTTTTTCTGTACTTAATATTTATTGTCATGTGTTGCAGCATATTAGGGATTTATTAATAATCTGAGGGTCTGCCTCTGAGTGACAAGAAAGGCCAGTTACAAACTGACTTGCATTATATGCCTGCTAAAACCTTATGATGCATTTAATGTTGAAGCTGGAAACAACTGTACTGGCTTCTATAACCTTTTCTCCTGAGCATGCTTGGTTCCCAAGTTCATATCCCAAAGATGCAACTTCTTTGGTTTACAGCATCTTGCTAAGTGGACTGAAAAGCTTTATGAGGAGCTGCAGACCACCTGAGTACATCTGGTTTTCTTAGGACTCTTCTCAGACAGATAATTTTCAATGCACTCCTCTGCTGGCACATTTATCCTCTGAATGACTAGTGTGCTCCACACCGCCTCTTCCTTGAGTCCTTTCTCTTGTGCAGGAACACCAGACTGTAGGATTTACACAGCTGCTGGGAGGAAGTGATAAAACACTCCAAAGAGCAGCTTTCAGGTGGGAAGGTATAAGCAGTCTGTGAGAGTGTGGCTCCACAGCATGCAGAAGCTCCTCTTGCTAAATTTAATATTGAACACAATCTTAGATGTACCTAGTTGATGATGATGCCACACTTTGTCTAGAGAATTTACAATACCTTTCAGAAGAGAGACCCTACGCTCTTTCCTATGCCTGAAAATCCTGCTTTAAGCATGTCCCAAGGTTAGTCCTGATTTCTGGCTTATATGGTTAGAGGCTAATTTGCACACAATATCTGAAGGTGCTTCAGAGCTCCCTATCCATTCCGTGCCACTATTTCTGCATGCTGCCCTTCCTTGGCCACTTGAGCTTGCCACTCTCCATCACAAGTGCGAGTGGTCCCTAGCTCCTTCCTTGTGGAATTTTAGCAGTGCTAAGAGAGGGTGGATCCTTGACTGCAAGGCTGCAGTCTACCATCTCCAAGCCAAGAAAAAGTCAATCATATAGTATGGCTGTGCACCAGTCCCATTACCAAGCTGTTGGATATTCAGACCTTGAGAATGACCAGCACTGCTTATGGTGGATACAGAGAAATTGCTTCCAAGAGAACGGTTAACATTTGTCACATAAATATAAAAGAGCTATTTTCTAAAGCAACCATTGACTGTCCACCATCACCAGCTATAGACAAAAACTATATAAGCCATTTGCTTATATACACAAGGAGGTGCAAACCAATTCATATACAGTCAGAACTTGTTAAAAATGTTGCCACCTAGCCTGAAGTAGTCATGATTTCGGAATAAAAAAGGCAGCTTTTAAAATACTAATTTCTGTGTTTTCTGTTTTACTCAAGACAGAAAAATTATACCAAGATTCTATTATTTTACTGATAACCTAAAAAGCAGGTAGTCAAAAGATCTCTTATCAGAAAATCAAGAATGCTTCAGTTTTAGACACTTGCAACCGAAAGAGATGCAAATAAACACAGTTCATCCACAAAATACACTTCAAAAATTAAACATGAAGTGCTTCAAAAGGATACTC
The DNA here is from genome assembly GCA_028858755.1 of Ara ararauna. Taxonomy (NCBI): domain Eukaryota; kingdom Metazoa; phylum Chordata; class Aves; order Psittaciformes; family Psittacidae; genus Ara; species Ara ararauna. The sequence continues at coordinate 47,438,232 of CM054377.1, read as the reverse complement.
AATATCAGCCCAGCTGTATTTTCACTGGCGACAATGTAATTCCTGGTATGGGTGTCAGTGGAAACGGTTTAGTAAGTCTAACAGTTTGCCAGTTGTTTGGGATTGAAAGTTAGGCATTACGCTTAAAAAAAACCCCTTAAGAACAGCTAATTTATCAGCTTATTAAAATAGAGGAAATATGGGAGAGGCCACAGGGAAGCTTTGTCCTTTGGAAGACCTGTGAGTACTGATGTTAAGGCACCTGCAGCACAGGAGAGCCCCCCACTGTTGTGTGTGATAGCTGAGTGAGAAACCAGCTGTGCCTGTGACATTAGGGCCCTTCTACAGTTGAACAAATATATCAAAGGGCTGCATCAGAGTCTACAAAGCAGAACTGCTTGAAGAAAATTCATTCTGTTGCTGTCACTCTGTTTTGATTGATATGAATAAGTCTTATCTTCAAAAATATAACTAACATGAGTATTTCTATAATCACTTCAGATTGCATCTTAGAAAGGAAGACAATTTTGCCTCCTCCATGCCCCTCCTCCTCCCCTCTTGTTCCTTCCATCCTGGAAAAGTCTTTATGCATATGCTAAATGTGGGAGGAATAAAAAGTACCTTCCAAATCTTCATGTCTGTGTATATCCCTCTTCTTTAAATGTACAAATTTAGAACTGAAGAACTACTACTCCAAAATCTCTTACCTTTTGACAGATCTTTTTCATGTGTGGTGGCTATGATTGTCAGCAGCAGTTTGCTAAGTCTAAAGGAATATTGATATTGGAAGGTAGTAAAACCATCTTTTTTTCTTTTCAAGAGTGGGTAATCCAGGAAAGGAATGACTATACTGACCATGCACAACTATGCCTGTAGACCATGTTGGATGGGGTTTTGAGCAGCCTGGTCTAGTGGAAGGCATCCCTGCCCATGGCAGGGGTGTTGGAAATAGATGAGATTTAAGATCTTTTCCAACCCAAACAATTCTATGATTCTATGATCTTGCAGTCCTTATTCAGCAGTCCAGAACTTGTGGGCTTTAAAATGAAGAGCTATGCATTCAGGGGTGAAATCCCTTATTTCTATCTGTCTCAAGAGGGACGCCTGCAACGCCTGATCTGGGGGAAGCTCGGCGTCCAGGAGCTTCAACTCGGAGCAGCAACACACACCGAGGGAGCCTCCAGTGCTCGACAGGACTTACCCAGGAGCCGGCAGCCCAGTGGACACGAGGAGCTGACTCAGAGGGGGCGGTGCCAGGAGGAGCAGCACCAGCCCTGACTGGGTAAAAACCTGCCTCAGGGAGCGCAGCGAACAGGGAGGGTTTGAGGCAGCTCGAGCGGGCAGGCGAGCGGGATGGTGAGCGGAATGGTGAACACTCGCTGTATGACCAGGGCTTGATCTGGGAGCTCTGCTCTGGCTGCCCCGGCGGTGGCCAGCGTAGGCATCCAGGCAGAGCCGATGAGAGGGGAGGCTGCAGTGCAGAGCTCGGGGTGTAGAGAGCGCCTGCACTGCTCTCCTGAGAGGAGGGTGCACAATGGGCAGGGCTGCACTCTGTGCTCCCTGGTGGAGGCCCTCCTGCAGCAGGGGCTGAGCTGCGGGACACTGTTACTAGGCTGAAAGGTGTCAGGGAAGCTGAGAGGAAGCAGCACTGCTTGCTCCAGGACCAGACTGTGCTGGGGCCCCAAGTGTCTGCTGTTGCTCATGCGGGAAAGGAGGCCGCTAACCCAGGAAGCTGGGAAACAGTAATGGAAAAAAAACAACAAAAAAAGGAGGAAGAGGACAATTAAAAGCAAGGGGCTTCCTCCTAAATCTGTTGTCCTCACCCAGAACCACTTTGCTGTCCTGCAGGAGGGTGATGAGGAAACACACTCCCACCAGGAACAACCGGCTGATGCACTGGTAAAGAAGATCACTACTGCTGCTGCCAGGAAAAAGCGGGAGGTTGTAGTAGTAGGGGACTCTACTCTGAAAGGAACAGAGGCACCCGTCAGCCTGACCCAGGCTCAAGGGAGGTGTGTTGCCTACCACGGGCTCAGATCAGGGATGTTGCAGAGAAGCTGCCTGCTCTAGTCGGTCCCACTGACTATTACCCACTTCTAGTGATCCATGTGGGTGCTACTGATATAGATAGCAGTAGCCCAGAAAACATAAAGAAGGACTACAGAGCTCTGGAAGAGGTGGTTACAGGCTCTGGAGCTCAGATTGTCTTTTCATCAGTTCTCCAGGATACAGGGCAGGACCTCAAAAAGGCTAGGAGGATTGGCCAGGTTAATAAATGGTTGCAAGGGTGGTGCCATAGTCAGGGGTTTGGGTACCTTGAACATGGGACTGAATTTAGTAGGCCGGGTCTACTGGGGGCTGGTGGAGCTGGTCTGACAAAGAAAGGGAAGAGTGGGTTTGGTAGGAGGCTTGCCAGACTGGTCAAGGATGCTTTAAACTAGATGTGTTAGGGGAGGGGGGCATCATTCCATCCCAACACACCCAGTCACTTGCCAGCACCTATAGTAAATGTTCAGAGCAATGTAGAGATATTGCAGCTGCTCCAGCTGATGAGCCGGCTTCAACTGGAGCTGGGCTCAGATGTCTCTATACAAATGCCCATAGCATGGGGAACAAACAAGAGGAATTAGAGATGTGTGCACGTCTACAGGGGTATGATATAGGCATCACAGAAACATGGTGGGATGGCTCTTATAACTGGTGTGTTGGAACGAAAGGTTATAGGCTCCTTAGAAAAGACAGGCCCGGTAGGAGGGGAGGGGAAGTTGCTATTTATGTTAGGGATAGGCTGGAGAGTATGGAACTCTGTCTGGGGACAAGTGAGCAGTCAACAGAGAGTTTGTGGATCAGGGTTAAAGGGAGAAAAGCGATGGGAGACATTATTGTGGGCATCTGTTACAGACCGCCTGATCAAGAGGACTCTGTGGATGAAGCGCTCTATAGACAGATAGGAACAGCCTCACGCTCACAGGCTCTTGTTCTCATGGGGGACTTCAACCACCCTGATATCTGTTGGAGGGATGGTATGGCCCGGCACAAGCAATCCAGGAAGTTCCTCAATTGTGTGGAAGACAACTTCCTTCTGCAAGTAATAGTGGAGCCAACAAGGAGAGGTGCCATGCTTGAACTCATCCTCACCAACAGGGCAGGGCTGGTTGGAAATGTGACACTCCAGGGCAACCTTGATTGCAGCGATCATGCGATGGTTGAATTCGAGATCCTCAGGACAGTGAGAAGAGCGTGCAGCAAGCTCACTGCCCTGGACTTCAAGAGAGCAGACTTTGGCCTCTTCAGGAACCTGCTCAGTAAGTTTCCATGGGATATAGCCCTTGAGGGCAGGGGGTCCCAAGACTCTTGGTTAATATTCAAGGATCACCTGCTGCAAGCTCAGGAGTGATACATCCCTACTAGAAGGAAGTGCAGAAGGAGGGCCAGGAGACCTTCTTGGATGGATAAGGAGCTGATGCAGAAGCTTCGAAGGAAAAAAGAGGCTTATAAAAGGTGGAAGCAAGGACAGGCGGCCTGGGAAGAATACAGGGATGTTGTCTGGGAAGCTAGGGATCAGGTTAGGAAAGCTAATGCCCACTTCGAATTAAACTTGGCTAGGGATGTTAAGGATAACAGGAAGGGATTCTATAGGTACATTGCAAATAAAAGACAGACTGGGGACAATGTGGGCCCTTTCCAGAAGCTATCAGGAGAACCGGCTACCCTGGATTTGGAGAAGGCTGAGGTTCTTAATGACTTCTTTGTCTCAGTCTTTACCGGAAAATGCTCTGACCACACCACCCAAGTCTTGGAAGGCAGACGCAGGGACTGTGAGAATGAAGACCCTGGGCCCACTGTAGGAGAGGATCTGGTTCGAGACCATCTTAGGAACCTGAACGTATACAAGTCCATGGGACCTGATGAAATCCATCCGCGGGTCCTGAAGGAGCTGGCAAATGAAGTTGCTAAGCCACTGTCCATCATATTTGAAAAATCATGGCAGTCAGGTGAAGTTCCCGATGATTGGAAAAAGGGAAATATAATCCCCCATTTTCAAGAAGGGGAAAATGGATGAGGCGGGGAACTACAGACCAGTCAGTCTCACCTCCGTGCCTGGCAAAATCTTGAAGTGGATTCTCCTGGAAGGCATGCTGAGGCACATGAAAACCAACAAGGTGGTTGGTGACAGCCAGTATGGCTTCACTAAGGGGAAATCATGCCTGACCAGTCTGGTGGTCTTCTATAATGGGGCTACGGAACTGATGGACAGGGGTAGAGCAGTTGACGTCATCTACCTGGACTTGTGCAAGGCGTTTGACACTGTCTCACATGACATCCTTGTCTCTAAGTTGGAGAGACATCAATTTTATAGGTGGACCACTCAGTGGATAAAGAACTGGCTGGATGGCTGCAAGCAAAGAGCTGTGCTCAATGGCTCAATGTCCAGCTGGAGACCAGTAACAAGTGGTGTCCCTCAGGGATCAGTGTTGGGACCGGTCTTGTTCAACATCTTTGTCAGTGACATGGACAGTGGGATTGAGTGTGCCCTCAGCAAGTTTGCCAATGACACCAAGCTGTGTGGTTCAGTTGATATGCTGGAGGGAAGGAATGCCATCCAGAGGGACCTTGACACGCTTGTGAGGTGGGCTGATGCCATCCTGATGAAGTTTAAGCATGCCAAGTGCAAGGTCCTCCACCTGGGTGGGAGCAATCCCAGGCACAGCTACAGGTTGGGCAGAGAAGAGATTCAGAGCAGCCCTGCGGAGAAGGACTTGGGGGTGTTGGTCGATGAAAAAAATTAACATGAGCTTGCAGTATGTGCTCACAGCCCAGAGAGCCAACTGTATCCTGGGCTGCATCAAAAGGAGTGTGACCAGCAGGTCGAGGGAGGTGATCCTGCCCCTCTGCTCTGCTCTCGTGAGACCTCACTTGGAGTATTATGTGCAGTTCTGGTGTCCTCAACATCAAAAGGACATGGAACTGTTGGAACAAGTGCAGAGGAGGGCCACGAGGATGATCAGGGGACTGGAGCACCTCCCGTATGAAGATAGGCTGAGAAAGTTGGGGCTGTTCAGCCTGGAGAAGAGAAGGCTGCTTGGAGACCTCATAGCAGCATTCCAGTATCTGAAGGAGGCCTATAGGGATGCTGGGGAGGGAGTCTTCATGAGGGACTGTAGTGAGAGGACAAGGGGTAACAGGTTCAAACTTAAACAGGGGAAGTTTAGGTTGGATATGAGGAAGAAATTCTTTACTGTGGTGGTGGTGAGGCACTGGAATGAGTTGCCCAGGGAAGCTGTGAATGCTCCATCGCTGGCAGTGTTCAAGGCCAGGTTGGACATAGCCTTGGGTGGCATGGTTTAGTGGGAGATGTCCCTGCCCCTGGCAGGGGGGTTGGAACTAGATGATCTTGAGGTCCTTTCCAACCCTAACTATTCTATGATTCTTTGATTCATACAGTTACTAAACTCTTGGCCCAGATATGTCAGCAGTGCAATGGGTAAACACAGTATTAAAAAGAAATTCCTCCCGAAGGTACACTGAATGTGACCATGGCTATACAGGGAGTGAATCCAGCCTTGTGTTCTCCAAATAGGTGTTAGACTGATTTTCAGGACAGACAGCAAGTATTTTGGTTTTAAAAGCTGTTTCACATGAAGAAAAAAAACCCTAATAGCAGGAGGTGGCTACAGAAGCCTTAGGGAGAACAAAGGAAGAGACCAATAGCTGCAGGAGCATAGAAAAATGCAGAAGATTTTGATGAAAAAAAAAAATCCCTTAACTGGATTTAAAAATAAGAAGGAACAAAGTAAGCAAAGAAATAAACAGCACGGACTCTAGGTTACAGCCAAGTCACATAGGTTGACCAACCATAATCAATAGCCCTGTTGGTGGTCTTTAAATAAAGGTCAGACAAAATTATACTGAAATCCACATGGGGATTATTTAAGTGCTTATTTAAGAGAGTGGGTTGTCTGTGGGAGGCAGCGCTAGTTTCACTGTGTTTCTAACAGTGCTTAATTAGTTTATTATTGCATTTGGAGTTACTCCTTTCTTAGAGACATTAAAGTCTTTTTGTACTGTTCAAAACTCTCCTCTATCCACATCTTTCCCCAGAGCTCCCATGAAGCATACATTTTTTAGTTCAAATTCTGTATCTTCATCTTTGCATCCTACCAAATATCTCAGGCCTCACCAATAAGCTTCTATGCATGCAATCAATCAAAATATTACCCTCTGCTCCATTTGTCAATGCACATCTTCTGCCCCCTATCATTGAAGCAGCATGCCATCCACTCATGCCCTTGAGAACCTTGTCATTCCAAGATCTATGATGAAATCATGGCTGTTTACTGTTTGGCAAACTTAGTTATCAAGCACAAGGTGACAAAAATATTTATCTAGAATGGCCCGCTGACCTCCTGTTCCCACAGAAGTTGGATAATTGGAAAATATGTGCAGTAATACAGTCTGTATGGTTGCACAGGCAACAGCAGTCTGCACAGCTTCTGAATATAAACTACGTAGATTGAAAAAACTTTTGGAGCAGGGACATCATTTGCTGTATATTCTCCTTGTTTCTGTAACAGACTACAATGCTACAATCAGATATAGAAATTTGTGGACAGTTTCCCAGTGGTTGAAAATGCACAGTATCTCTTTGCTAAAATACTTCACCTCTTGACCTACCCAAGGGAGAAGCCAAAACCTCCCAAAAGACAGTCCTCTACGTGATTTCAGTTCATCCAAAATAATAATTCTTTTTTCCCAGGCTTGCAAGCTCAGGCCTGTCCAAGGCTTTGCAACTGGACCATTTTAAGCCCCTAGATACAATATGTGAGCCTAATGGCCCTGTAAACAGCCTAGGTTGAAAATGTTGCACTCCTTAAAGCAAGCAGCTTAAGATCAGCTGTTTTTGGGATCTGTGAGTAGCCAACACATGCCCCTTTCAGAAACTCCTTGTTCTCGTGTTTATTAGATAGCCCTCAGCTCAGCACTCTCATCACCTCAGGGCACCTCAACCCAGGCACTTGGGACCATCAGCCAGCTCTACACTGCAGGCATCATCCATAGGGCTGGAAGACACCATGAGCAGCTGTTGTCACTGCCAACCTGACACTATAAAATACTCAAGGAAGGACCACTGCATGAGAAACATAACCTCACTATTGTTTGTCTGATTGCGACCCTACTCTCCCATCCTGGTGTTCAGCATCAAGTTATATACAGGATTTGAGCTCATTGAATGAAGCATGTTGTTTGAAACAGCTTATACTTTTTTCTTTTGGCAATAAAGTTGTTAGTCCCTAAGAGGCTTGCAAGTAGCAGGCTGAACTCTTCCTGAAAGTGCCAAAGCTAAGCTTGCCTTCAGGAGAGGATATTTTTTAGGAGTATTGCTGTGGAAAGTGAGCTTTGGTCTGTGGAGCAGGAGAGCAGATTGACATCAGCGCTCAATAATGGAGCTGAAAAGAGTACTTTGACCTACTGAAAGAGTTTGATGCTTGGCTTAAGCCAGTGCATGTATTATACAGTCTAACTGGAACTTTCAAGACAGAAGTTCTCTGAAACTGAACAATTCACTTCTCATTGCCATTACTGTGAGTTTAAGCCTAATTTTACACAGGGCCTGAAATGGAGCACCGTTGGGTCATTGGACTGCTCACTGCGATATAAAGATATAGGGAGCAGAACAACATACAGGCCTACTTTAGGACTGAAACTACTCTGAAAAGCGCCCTTTAATGCAAAATTGATTTCATAATATGCGAGTGCTGTAGGTAACATTTTCCACACTTTTTCACAGAGACTGTGCAAGTTGGTCTCTATCTTTCACAAAATGGTATTTGATATGAACTATTATTAGCTGGAAAAGATAATCTGTTCAGTGAAACATGCTCATTTTCTGGTCCTAAATTGTTTCTGCTCCCTAAAAGCACAAATTCCACAGTAATTCAGAACACAGGCTCCGCTAATGTTATGCTTGACGCATGTATTTATCAATCTGATAATTATGCTTAAAATAAGGGAAGGAAACAGAAAAAGGCTGACTGGGGAAGAATTCTGATCAAGTGCTAAAGACAGACACTGTTCAGGTCTGCTAGCACAGAGGTTTACAAGAAAACAGAAAGATAAAATGGAATTTTACATTTTATTCAGTGCTGTTTATTCAGCTCTTTTTCCCTAAGAATCATTATCAATATTCTCTAGTTATTTATGTTTCCATTTCTGATGGAGCTTGGGCTTGGTCAGCAAATCTTTTCTAGAATAAAACATTCTTTCTTTTTTATATCTGCTCACAGATGTTTTAGGATGAGATATTGATTATCCTGTAAATGGACAAGAAAGCAGTTGCTTCTGAACCAGAGGCTTGTTTTCCTCATTACAGCTCTAAACCACTAACTGCTTTTTAAACCTATTCAATCCCTTGGTTCTGTTTCATCAGCTTCCCTTCAGGGTTTGGGCTGGGGTTTTTTTGCCTCTCCTCTCACAAACCCTCGAGGTTGCAAAATTCCTAGGGTATTTCACTCTTCCTGCTGCACAGAGCTGAGAAAGCTAAGGGATGAGAGTGCGTGTCTGTTTCTATATATGCTTTGAAAACTTCGTGATGCGGTGATACTGACACTCAGATATTATTCATCCTCTTTTGAGGTGGGTTGACCTTGGCTGGCCACCAGGTACCCACCCAGCTGCTCTTTCACTCTATCTCCTCAACAGATTGGGGAGAAAATAAGACAGGGTTGAGATACCGACAGAGAGATCATTCACCAATTACTGTCATGAGCAAAACAGATTCAACTTGGGCAAAATTAATTTAATTTATTGTTCATTAAAAAACAGAACAGGATAGTGAGAAACAAAGACAAAACCAAAGCACCTTCCTGTGCACGCCCCTCTTCTTCCCATGCTCGATCTCACTCCTTCACTCCTGGCTCTTTTACTGGAGGGGGTGGGGAGGGAGGAATGGGGAATGGGACAGTATTTCATCTCTGCTGCTCTTTCCTCTGCACACTTCCCTGCTTCAACATGGTGTCCTTCCTGTGGGGTCCAGTTCTTCAAGGACCAACCCAGAATGGGTGCCCCATGGGCTGTAGCTCCTGCCAGAAAACATGCTCCTGAAAGGGATCCTTTCCATGGGCTGCAGCTTCCTTCAGGGCATGTTTGCTTGCTCCATCATGGTCCTCCATGGGCTGCAGGGGGACAATCTGCTTCACCACAGTCTTCACCATGGACCGCAGGGGGATCTCTATTCAGGTGCCTGGAGCACCTCCTGCTGCTGCTTCCTCTCTCACCTTGGTGTCTGCAGGGCTGTTTCTTCCACATTTTTTTTCACTCTTTCTCACAGCTGCTGTGCAGTGTTTTTTTACCTTGTTTGAATATGTTATCATAGAGGTGCCAACAGCACTGCTGAGGGGCTCAGCTCTGGGTTGCAGCAGGTCTGTTCTGGAGCCATCTGAAGACGTCTCTGTTTGACACAGGCACAGCTCTTGGTCCCTTCTCACAGAGGCCACCCCTGCAGACACCCCAACCCTGCCACTAGCAAAACCATGCCATGTAAGCCAAATACATGCTTTTTGTTTTTCAAACCTCGAAAAACTGTTTTCGCTTGGAGTGTAGTGGCCATCAGGACACCTTTGAAAATCTTAGAAAGGTGATTTTTGCCATTGGTATCAAAATACTGTGAGCTGAATCTTAAGAGAAAAGTAGCAGGCTGAAAATGAGAGCCAGTTCATGAGAGTCTTGTTTTCTTGTTAAACCAGGGAGAAATGGCCTCCTAAATAAGTCATTCACAACCCTCCCAGTTTCCTAAAGACTCCTCCATACTGGCTGCATCAGATAAAGCTGGGAGTTCACTAGTATGAAAACAAAGATATCATAGGATACAGAGAAGCAAAGGCTGAAACATCAGAAGAGTAAATAGGCAGCAAAAGTGAGTGGAGGTATCCTGTGTTATTTGTATGTTTTGGCTTTACAAGAAGGTCTGGGTGGCCATAGAGCATGTATGAGGCAGCAGTAAATTTCAGAAGTTTCTGAAGTAGGAAGTTCATTGTAAGCATCCTCTTGGTTTGAGTTTTAGAGTCAGACATTTTTGTTTCCCAAACACTGCAAACTTTTGCAATAGACACCCATATTTCTAAGTGAAAATGTGTGAATTAAAAAAAAAATCTTAATGCCTGAAGGGCAATTTGGAGGCTGAGGCAAGCCACTTTTGTAGCAGAAAAAAATTATTTAAACTAGGAAGAAATTTAATATCCAGAAGCTGGTGGTGTTATAACCCACAACAGTTATAACACAGTATCACATACCATCTAAGTCTTGGGTAACCATCGTTCTCTTACATGGACGATTACGGGCTCAACTTCTGCCTCACAGTAACGAGCATGAGTATCAAGGTCTGTGAAGTTACACTTGTGTAAAAGCTGTGTGGCTAAAGGTCATCATTTAGAAAAGAGATGAATGGAATCACAATAATCTTTAAAAGTATTCTTGAAGAGAGCTTGAGGCATAGCATCTCCTAGAGTCAGCACTTCCTAAAATGACGTCGTTAATGGTGCATGACAAAAGCATTTCATATCACCCACATTAAAGAAAAAGCATTTTGCATCTTCTTATGTTTTCCATGGCCTAGACTAAGTTTTGCGTCACAATATCCTACCACATACTACTGGTTGGTGAGAATAAAGCACATTCCAGCTCACACACTGAAGCGAAACATCTCACCAGGGTGCAGCATGGAAGGCGGCTTCCTCTCCTGGTGAGTGCTATCTGAGAGGCAGCACCCTGCCTTGCTGTAAGCCCGTCAGTGTGTATGGCTTTACACCTCTTCCCTTTCCTTTTCACTGTTTACAGTGGGGCTGTAATTGACCCCTACTACTTCACACCTCCTTTCTCTTCCGGAAAGTGGCTGAACAGCTTCCAGTCTGTGGTAGGATCCCATCTCCCCACCAGGCTGACACTCATGCATCAAATTCCTTGAAGAACACTTCATACACACAACAGTTGGAAGAATTTGAAGAATTTGACCGGTAACAAATGACTGGCTTGGTTAAGCTTTTAAGCTGGAGTTGTGGTCTGCTAATGTGCTGCTTGGGAGCTTTTGGGCTATTCCCAGTGCAAGACACGGAAAAGAAGAAAAAAAAAAGAAAGAAAAAGAAAAAAGGTTCATATCCGTTTTCCTCTTGTTTCTCGAGGTATATTCCAGGCTGAGCTGTCTGTCACTTTAAGCAAAGACGTCTCAGGGGATGTGATAGAGTGCAATAGGGTTTACTTTGCTCTTTCAGGGAAGGCCATTCTCAGCTAAAGAAGAAGAGCCATCAGGTGAAAATTCTGTTTTGCCTGGAGTGTTTTGAAGGTCTGGAAAGCATTTTGTGTATTGGGGTGCCCATGAGAGTCTGGAGAGGCAGTCAGCCTTCGGAGTGCTGACTCCATGGGTATTCATCATGACCTTGATTAACGTCATGGTCCTTCTATGTCCTGTGTCACTAAAACCACGCACTCAGAACTACTAATTGATGGATACCTGTAAATATAAAGCAGATGAAATAAATAAAAGTCTCAGCTAGTGCAAATTAGCCTTGCCTGGGTTGTTTCAGTAGTTATGCAAAACTGAATCAAGAGATCAGGGAATCTGCCCCAATATACAAAATATTAAATAGTAGTGTATAATACTTATGGGGGGGGAGGTAGATAGGTGTGTGTATTCACATCCATATAACCAGAACACTGTCACAGCATTCTGTTCTAATCTTTTTTAAACTCAATCTCAAAATAGACTAAGTTGACTGTATTTTGAGGATACCAGGTTTTATGAAAAAAAAAGGGGAAAAAAACTTGTAGTGCAGAAGCTCTATCTCAGCAATACTGTTCGTAATTATGGTGGAAAGTCCATGCAGCTGCTGTTCAGAGCTGAACTGGAACAGATTTGAGGTTGGGTGACATTAACATGCCTCTGACAAGATGGGCCATTCAGAGGTGCTGTCAGTAAAAAAACCAATGTGCCATTTTCTGACAAAACTGAACACAGTACTTTGCCTACCAAAAGACAGGAAAAAAGGTATCCTACCTGGAACTTTTCTCTTTTCTCTCAGAACGGTAGTAAACCCCAATGACTTCTTCCAGCTACCAAATTATTCTTGCTTTTAAAACCTTCCTTTTCCCTCTAGCTTCTGATGATTAACTCTCCCTGTAAACTGCTTTGTAATAATCTGTATGGAGGACAGTACATAAAAGTAAATTGCATTGAGTTTGATCCAGACAGCATTTGCCTCAAAATTACACTGAGTTTTTGGGCTGGTTTTTTTCCCCTCCCAATTTCTAGGTCTGACTGGCAAGCCAAATCATTTCTATTTGCTATCATAAAGGCTAAATAAAAGGGCAAACAACTCATTGCTGCTTCAATAAAATTCATGTTGCTATTTCAAAATGTAGTTCTGTTTTGTCAGCCTCCACCACAAGATATACTCATTCATACACAATGCCACCTGCCTCACTGAGGTGTTTACATATTACAGAGTCTCCAGAAATTATAGATTCAGGTTATACCTCTTACGGTAAACCTGATCACTGAAGAAAAAGTGAAGCTGTTGGAAAATTAACTTTCATTTACAACACTGACAACTATGAAAAGATGCAGTTTCTTGCTATTGTACTGAAGTTATTACCTTCCTTGCAATAGATCTCAGGACACTCAATTAAAGTTAACTTGCAGCTTGCAACAAGCAGCCTGTAAAGTTTGCTGGAAAGAGCTGCCATATTGTCATTCAAAGTACTTTATACTAAACAGTGCAAGACAGTGAAAAAGCATGTAATTATCTGATTATGCTGCAAGAATAGTTTCTTACATGTACTGAAATTTGCATATCATCAACAAACACAGACTGTTTCATCACTGAATCACATAAACAAAACCAAAAGAAAATAAGATAGAACAATGGGTTTCAGCTACTATTGTGCCCAAAGAGCTGAGATATTTCTGCTAGTACTTCAAAATACCAGACCTCTCCATCAAAGTGGGTATACTGGGGATGTCCAGCTCAGGAACAGAAGTTTGTTCATTCTTTTCACAAGAACAAGGACTAATGGCTTTAAGCTGACAGAGGGGAGATTTATATTAGATATTAGGAAGAAAATCTTTACTGAGAGAGTTGAGGCACTGGAGCAGGCCACCCAAAGAAGTTGCAGCTGCCCCCCCCACCCTTGACAGTGTTCGAGGCCAGGACAGAAGGGGCTTTGAGCAACCTGGCCTAGTGGAAAGTGTCCTGCACTTGTCAGGGGGGTTGGAAATGCATGGTCTTTAAGGTTTCTTCCAGCCCATACCATTCTATGATTCTGTGATTGGCCAGAGATGAATGGTATTACATCTGGTACTGCATGTGTAAAACTCAACATGGGTAAGGTACTCCAATTTCTTTTACTACAGTTTGAGGCAAGACAGAGGGATAAAAATGGGTTTTGGATATCTTATGATAATAAGAATTTCAGTGGAGGCAGTTTTTTACTATGCCATTGCCGCACTGTGAGTAGTATCTTCACATTACCCTTAACATAGTCCCACTTCCTCACAGTCCCAACTGTCATACCATTAAACATAAATCATGGCCCCAAGGGACCCACTTTTCCAGAAAGCATAAGCAATGTACCTTCCATAGCATATCAGTCTCCAGCTTGTTCTGAAGGGTGTCAATTGTGCTAAATTATGTATAAAATCAATGCAAGCTGCTGCCTGCCAGAGATAGGTTGACATTGGCAATTTGATTTTCGCTGAAAGGGGTCACAAGTCCCCAGTCTTCATGCCACTAGAATAAGTACCCATTCTGTCCCTACTTCTCTAGCTCCAGAATTATACCTGCTTTGTTGCACTTTAAAGAAAGGTCACAACAAGGTGATGCTGTCATGAAACGCCTCTTTAATTGTCTGCAATGGTCAAATTTAAATCCTGTTGTCAATGGGGTACTATTACAATCTGCCCTTTCTGCTCAGATTTCATTATATTCTTTATTAAGTGGGCATTCACAAATATTATTTTTTTTTTCCACTGGGGGATCTCATACAGTATTACATCCAAGTTACAAAAAATAGCACTCGTAAGACTCAAAAGGATTTTCAAGTGGTTGAGAAAATCTCCTTTGCAATATGATCATAGAATCACAGAATGGTTTGGGTTGGAAGACCTTAAAGATCATCAAGTTCTAACACCCCTGCCATGAGCAGGTACGCCTTCCACTGGACCAGATTCGGTGAAAGGCATCCCTGATCTTGAACACTTCGATGGATGCACAAATATGCATGAGATATTCAGGCAAGTTGGGAGACAAATAAGCTTGTGATGATCTTCAGGGAAGCCTGATGTTTTATTTGACACTGATAATGAATCCTGTCTTTGTAAAATAACCACTGCTGTTCAGGGACTGCGGCCCACAGACCTATATAAAGTACTTATACAGCATCTAGCTCACGACTCAGCACTTTACTATATGCTTTTTTCTACTGTATGTATGACTGGAGCAGTGTCAAAATCCAATTTCATCGAGTCATCCTTTCCTTTTCCTCTAGAATGACAGTTGATCTGATATTTCTGTGGCAGCTACTAAAGCTCCACACATCTAGTGGTCTTTGAGACCATCAAGCAACAAAACTGCGATCAAAACTGTCTTCCGAATAGTTCTGAAATAGATTTCTGCAAATGCTCATTTAAACAAGGTCACCTGTCATCGCAGCATGGTCCAGAGTTCAGCAAACATAGCACCTTAGTGAATACAGTGAGCAGTAATAAACATCATGTCATTTTTCAAAATGAAGTCAACTGACAATTGGTAACAACTTGGAATTGTTATGTCTGTCTCTATTTTCTGAAACAAAAGTATTCACGCATGTATTACTGGTTATTCAAGGTTGTTTAGAATTACATAATATCATGTAAGAGAGTAGGTTTATAGGTTTAGATTTATAAGGAAAAAATTCTTAATTATGAGGGTGGTGAGACAGGTTGCCCAGAGAAGTTGTGTCTGTCCCATCCCTGGCAGTGTTCAAGGCCAGGCTGGATGGGGCTTTGAGCAATGTGGTCTAGTGGAGGGTGTCCATGCTCATGGCAGGGAGGTTGGAACAGATGATCTTTTAGGCTCCTTGTAACCCAAACCATTCTATGAGTCTATGACATATGGCAGCAGGAATACTAAAGACATAAACGTTTTCTCTGAGCTGAATGCTGCTTTGAGGGCATCCACATTGGGAGCATCTCCACTGACGCAGGAGCTCTGTATCTGAACCTATTTTCGAAGGGCTGTATTCTGCCACTCTTCATTAAGTTCTATCATACATTGCTCCAGCAGACACGCTGACACCAGCGTAGCAGAATTTTTCAGGAGAACTTGACCTGATGGACTGCTATTGTGCTAAAAGGGGTTGCCTTCCAGTCTCTGAGGGCTTGTGCTTAAAACGTTTATTTGTGGTCCTCATCCTTATTGCCATTTGAGTCTTGCCTTCAAAGAGCTGCAGGGTGAGTGGGAATGTTCAGAAAACTATTAATTTCATGAATAAATGCAAGGGATTGGTGATGCTTCCTTCAGGATAAAATCTAGAGCTTTCCAGAGATTTTCATGGCAAAACTCAAGAGGCTATTTTCAAAATAATGGCATTCACACAACATTTAAAATTCCAAAGCGCAATTCCCTTTTCCTGGGCATGGACTGGGTTTTTTTACATCCCAAACAGTAGTCTGGGCTTTAAAGTCTTTTCTTAGGAATAGCAAATATATAATTAGTTGTACCACCAAGGAACAATAAGAAACACAAAAGCAACTAACTCAAAGTTAGGGCTTGGACCTAGATGCTCTGCAGTCAGATTATTCAGGCTCTTGTCAGTGTGAATTCTTGCTACACAAAAAATGAGAAGATCAAAAAACTCAGCAATAGCCCGGAATTCTTCTTTTATGAGGCATCACAACAGAACAGGTCTTTGAAGTTGCCTCTCCCATTCCACGAGGAATTTTTAGGGTCTGGTTTTACTTCTTTTGGTTATTTTTCTTGGTTGCCTTCATTCTGCCCAAATGAGGAAAAATCAGTTCTCCGAAAGATAGGACCCTGAATATTGCTTCCTGACTAGATCAGGCTACAAGACTCATTTTTGTTTATTTCTCAGTTTATCTTAAAATAACCTTGCTGAGCAAACTGCTGTTTATTAACTTCAAGTCAAAACATACTCGTAATGACTCTACATTTTTAGTGCAATTCCCTCTAATCATTCTAGCGCAAAAACTCTGCTTTCTTTCATATCTGCTTTATACAATGCCACCAGTAACGAATGTTCTAGAATTGGAACGTAATTTTGATTATCTGGCCATTACTTTTGATTTATGGAGCACAGAGACAGCTGGGTTTTTACAAGCTTGCCCTGCAGTACTGCAGATAACAAATGTAATGTAATAATCAAACTTCTGTAGCATGGAACACAGAACATGTGGGCCCACAGATCTATCTATATATACCCATACCATATCAACAAATTTTATCTTCAGAAGCAGACGCATAAAAGTAATTTGCACAATGCTACTATTCATTATTCATACCCAGAGTGAAATACGTTTCTTTCAGAACTAGCATTTAGGCTTTTTGGGAGAGGGTGAACCATCTGAAGGTGGTTTCATGACATTACATAAATGCATACAACCATGAACTTTACAAATGTATTAGTGTTAAAAAAAAAGTCTCTCAAAATAAATATAAGAAATAGTAATAAATATGAGCCACTGTGAATGCTGCAAAATCTGATTTTTTTTTTTTCCAGAGAGTATTCCTGTTGTTACATAGAGACAAATGATCCTAAATACTTTCTGAAAACTAGTCTCTCAACAGGTGGGTAAAATAAAAGACGGAAGCAATGAGAAAATAATGACCATCTTGTCCAGGAATGGCTGACTATAAGGGTGATAAGGGAACAGTGGAGACGAGTGCGGTGAGATGCGTGTGGGTGCTCATGAACTCCAGGTTTTGCATTCCAGTAATCACGTGAGTGGCTTTTGTGTGCTCAGGGAAGAGGGGCATGAGATCTGTGACATCGTTTTGATCTTCTGAGTGCCAACAGTTCATTACACACACATACATGCATCCTCTACAGCCTGAGCTACATGGAGAGCAGTTCAGAGTGCACATATCCGCCACCTCGACCTGACTGATCTTTCCAAACAGCTCTCTGGTGGTTGTAACTTCACATTGTCACTACATCAGTGTATGACCTTCTGTGACAGAAAAATAAAGAGAACATATGAATATGAAACCTGATCATAAGTAACTGCTGTATTGCTGGCAATTGCTGCATTTTTACATGTTCTAGAAATCCAGAGGTTGCAGGAGAAAAATACTGTTCAGGACACTAAGCTCTGAACACCTAGGCAAGTCTTCCCAGCCATTGCTATGTTGAGAATACATTCTCCAGTCTACAGCAAAACAACCAAACCAAACCAAGACTAAGACCTTGATTCTCTGAGGCTGTAAACTGAAGAATATATAGAGTTTGATTTGAGATTTGGCAATGTTCAACTATTTAGGTAAACTAAGGGGAAAAACTGGGAAAGCTCAAAGTGGTGGGATGTATCCCAGAAGGAAAGGCAGCAGCATGACACTGGGAGCTCCAGAGAATAGGCATCTCCAAGTTCCCCATTACACCAAAAAATCAGTTTGGCCAGTACATTAGCAGCAGCTTGGCTGCATTGTGCCTTGCATTCATTCATCAAAGGGTCCCTAACAAATGTGAGGCTCTTTCCTTATCCTTATGATGGAAGGCACCTTTAGTCCCTGTGGGAAGCACTTAAGCTTTTTTTCCTTAGCCATTCTTCTCCTCCTCTATTTCCCAGCAGTGCTTTGCTGTTAAAGGGAAAATTTTTCATTATTCCTGTTGTATTAAGGGTAAACTATCCTATGCCTTAGAGAAACTCCCCCTAGGATCCTTGCCTAAAGTAAAGCTTATGTAAAGAAAATTAAAAAGGACAGACACAATACAAATCTAGATCATTTCTGGCTGAATAACTGCGTAAAATACACCATCGTGAATTTTAGGTATTAAGACATTTGTGTGACTGCATTTTATTTGAATAATTATATTGACTGAGGTGAAAGGAGGGATTTTGCTTCCACATTCCTGATCCAGAAAGGTGAACTTGCCAGAAACATGCTACTCCTGCTAGAAGGAAGGCTCCTCAGGAAGGCGGCAGCAGTCGTGCAAGGCAAGAACTAGGGTCAGCTTACCCAAAGTATCTTCAATGACCAGAGACAGGTTTCAGACACCTTTTCGGGGATGTGTCCCAACCCCTGTCAGAAAACATTTTCCCTTGTGTGTTAAGGTGAATGGGACCATAGCAGAGTAGATACAAACGTTCTTCAGGGTAAGAAATTTGGTAGGGTTCCAAAAAAATGCTATGGACCAAGAAAGAGAACTCCCAAGAAACAGACTTCATGAGGCTTTTAGCATCAGAGAAACTTTGCTACTTTGGCACCAGGAGAAAACAATTATCTGTCTAAAATATTTTTGTTCACAACTGAGAAATGTTTTCTGTCTGCAAACCAGTGCAGTACAGACCCAAACATCTTCTATTTAAAATATACATGGATTTATAAACACTTCATAAAGCAGAGTCAAGCAAGACAAGAGTATCTTGGGAGTAAGGGAAAGAACTTGGTGCTCATTGTGTGCCCTATTAAACTGATTTATGTGCATTTTTTGCATTCAGAAAGATCGGAGTGACCTTTAGAGCCAGCTTGTAACAGTGCTACAGCACAGCCAAGAGCATGTCACCACCAGTAAAGTCACCAGGTGAGAATTCAAATGTCACTTGGGGATCAACTACTTTGAGGGAATGTAAATACATTTTAGACTGTTAGGCATGAGCAGTAACATCCTCTACCATCAGTGGACAATCCCAGAGGAAACACAGGAAGGTAGATACATCCACACGTAAGGCCTTGTGTATCCATTTAAAGTATTTATTCCCCAAAAACACCCTTCTCCACCTTTTTTGCCCATGAAAGTCCTATGGACGTAGGCTATAAAGGACTACAATTCAAACAAAATACAAATGGCAGAAAGGCTGAGATTGGAAAGTTCCTGAGGCCTTATTTCTTGTAACTTCCCTTGGATACAGTGTCTACAAGGCAGAGATAATATATATCACTGCCAAATCCCATTTTAAAACAGGCTGCCAAACTGCCCTAGACAATGGCAGGGTCTAAAGTTCAGCCATCCACTTCTGCTCCGTAAAGCCCTCTGATGGGGATTCAAGCATTTATCATGGGTACAAAACTTAGCTGCACATTTCTAGAATCAGAACCAATCTGAAGCTTGATGAAAGAGGATCAGTTCAAACATCCTTTTTTTTTCTTATAAGAGCATTTGAGATGCATAAAAATGATTTACCCTTTGTTCTCTTCAGTAGACCTAATGCTGACCTAACACTAGGTTTGAGAACCATTGCTACAATTTCAAAGCAGCTGTGGATAGAGCTGGAAGATTGTCTGATCAAGATAAAGCTCCTATCGCTGTGCAAAAGAGCTGAGTGCTGATAAAAGATGACCTCTGCTCCACTTTAGCCAAACCTGGAAATCTTTCACAAATCCTTCCCTCTCTGTATCTTCCAACATTTGATGTCAATTAAACAAAATTCATCTAGCATTTCCAGTTTGTTGGCTCCAAGTAACAATAATAGAATTATGCCTAAAATACATTTTGCATAAATTACAGGAGACTGAAAATCAATGTGCTAAAGTGGCCTATTGCTTATTTAACATGTATTTACAGTTTAAATCCTGCCCTTTATAGATGTTTTCCTTACTTAACTGTGCATAGCCAGATTTTTATTTTTATGTCCTGCTTTACATCTTTTTTTTCCCCATATTGATAATTAAATGCAGAATAGCTCAAGGAAGGTCACTGATAATTTTGATACATTACTGAAAAACTAAAGCTTAGTTACAGCATCAAACCACACTTACAAATTCACAAGATAAATAATAGCCATGTGTGCAGGGGCCAAAGCGCTACATGCCAATGTGAGAGGATTGCTACCCCTCGGCTTTCATCGGGAACAACGAGTAAGAAAGGAGATGTGCCCTCGAAAAGTGCCATGAGGAGGAGGCACCTCACAGGAAGTGTTTAACGTCACCCAACTCAGATTTCAGGAGTTACCTCTGGAAGTTACAGTCAAATTACATGTATTACAGTGGCAGTGCTGAGGAAGGACTGAAATGGCACCATGCTGAAGAGCATCACCAAGGGACTAACGCCAACTCCCTGCCTACCCAGCCTCGCAGAGCCCAGATCATCTCTCACTGCTCCAGTTCTCCCAACAGACTGCCAAACTGTGTCATTTCTGCTGAGTGTGAGCTTCACACTGCTCAGTTACATCGTTAATGAGTGCAAATGTAGACATTAAACCTGAGCAGACTGTCACAAATGAAGAAGGCAGGACTGCTGTACCTTCTATGTTTGTGAATAAATCTTCATAACAGGTTAGAAACATGCTTAGTAGTCTCCTAATGGGACTTTCTGATAAGGTTCCGTGACTGTGAGCAGCTCCTTGAAGGACACAATTTGATGTGTGTGGAAGTTCAGGGGGGCTCATCTTTACTTCAGTGCAAGAAAGTCCAGGCAACAGATAACTGCCATGATCTGCAATTTATTTATGCAAGCCGCAGCACAGTCACAAACCCATTAGATTGCCAGTCTTAGAAACAAGCCAAAACTGATGCAAGCTCTGTTATTTAGATAATGTGCACTGAACCAAAGAGCTAGCCATCCATATGGAACTGAGAATTCTGAATTCTGGGAAATGGCACAGATCACTCTGCTTTTATCTGGCAACTTGCCTTCCAAATTTGTGCCAAACTTTCTTCTACATGCAGTTTATTTTCACTCTAGCAGTATCGAATACTAAAGAAGGACACATAAATTCTCACGAAACTCAAACGCACTTTGTGTACTTTATATTGACTATAGTCAGGGCTTCCCAAGTAGGAGAACAAAATGCCAAACAAAGCACCAGATCCAAAATTAGCATTTTATTCAGAACGTTGGGGTCAGAGGTGTATCATTCATATTCTGGTACACAATACAGAGGCAAAGCTGTTCTCAGAAGTCTCTCCAGTTTGAAAGCTCCTTCCCCCTCCCCACCCCCCAAAACATACTGTATATTTACTCGTGCTACCAGCATCAGGCCAACTCCCCTCCCCCCCTTTTTTTGGTACAAATTATGTAAAACTTTTGTGCTAAGAACTTTTCTCCCCCCCCAAACAAACAAAAAAAATAATAAAAATAAAAATAAAAAAAAATTGAGTACTCTAACTACAGTTCAACAATTGAATCAATGTCACTTGTTTGCAACCTGTTTTGTAAATACTTTATCCATAACGAAAGATATAAACATGCAAAAACCTGAATCCATAGTCCAAATAATACATACACGTGTTCTGAAGTTTCTGCACTTCTCCACAGACTATGCCAATAAAACATTATGTACACATACCATTTTTTACAGTGAAGTGGGAAAAAAATACTAGAAATTAAAATAAAAAAGAAAAAAAAAGTGTACATGAATTAAGACCAAAATGTGTCCAACATTCTAGCATAAGGAAAAAAAAATCAATTCTGCTACAAACTGGTGATATGAAAACTCCCTTTATTTGCAACCAGCTGCATAAGTTTTAGAATTTTAGTGGAAAAAAAAAAAATAATAATTCCCTAACATCTAAAACTAGAAGTAATGTACATTGTTCCACCTCATGGTCTTCTCTCCCAGATAATAAAATTGTTCCATGAGGATTTTTTTTATTTTTCATCTTCTTATTTTAATAAAAGCAATGCGATGTAACAAAAGCATGTTGAAGCATATTGTGTTTCACGTTACTCCTCCCCACCCCAACATATTTTCTCTTTAATGCATCATCTCATAAATCAGTACCATTAAAGCCTTAAACATAAAACTAATTCCGATCTGAAAAAGGTACAAAAAGGCACATAAAATCCCAGTGCTTCTGTACTGTAAAATTCAAGTGTAACTGAGCTCAATATTTTTTTTCCAAACAGCATTGGATCACTGATATTCCACGGAGCCCAAATTGGTTTGCAGCCTAAGCCAAAGCCTTCAGCAAGCACTTGTGCTAGTAGACTACAAAGTTAAAGCCTAGCTTCTGTATGCTTTTGGGGAATATCAGTTGAAATGTTTGTACTTGTCCAAAACCAAAGTTCACTTTGAAGTTCAGTCATCACCTCCACCGTACATATCAGCAAGTTTCTTGAAACGTGGGCCCCAATCATTTAGGTAGTCATAGTCTTGCTCACCACCACTACTTGAGGAGTTAAGAGAGCTCAAGGATCCAGCGGTGGAGCCACTTCCTTCATAGTCAAACACTAAGAGGGAGTCATATGGTGGGGCTGTAGGGTCATTGTCAGCCGCTTTAAGTCCCTGCAAGAAGGAGAGGGAGAAAACAACAACAACAAAAAGATGAAGTTCTGTATCTGAGAAAGACAAAACATAACTGGAATATCCCAGTGTGGTTCTCTATCAATTGCCATTTAAGTAAACCAAGTTCTTACCCTTCTACAATCCAACACAAAACAGGATTCCTAGTTTTGTAACTTACCCTTCTACAATCCAACTCAAAACAGGATTCCTAGTTTTGTAACTCCAGTTTTACGTATGAGAATTCCTTTTAGAATGACCAGGTTCCCAGCATTACAGCACTAGATGTTTAGAATGTAGTTGCAAATATGGCTCTAACAAAAGATAAGGAGAACGTCACAGCGCTAGGACTGATGCTAATAGAGATACAGTTTCAGAGCTACACGGCTCACAATCTGCAGCATGAAAAATATGGGACTGGTTGAACAGACAGATGTGGAAGGAGAAATAGGCATGCTTGCAAAGATTCCCTTTAACAGCCATCTCACATGGCCAATAACATATCCACTGACACTGCTGGCCTGCAGTCCACCTGTGTGTGCCAAATACCCTGTTTAGTTAGTCCTGTAAAATCCATGTAGCTCTGTAGGCTGCTGTGAGAAAACTATTTGATACGCTGGCTTAAGCCTTAGGTGTTTTGTCATAACAACCCATAAGATTCCTCCTGCTCTTCAGAAAACACACATACGCACAATGACATCAAAGCTAAAAAAAAGATTATAACCATTTTTGTTTCCCCATTTCAAAGTATTCAAGTTATTAACACATGAATATTAGGTCTTCAATAATTTTATATTTCTACTCTAGAGCTGAATAACCCAAACTAAAACCAAAACAAATTGAATAAGAGGAAGGCAGGGAAAGAACCACACTTCTTCCAGAGGAAAGTCTCTTCTCTCCTTGTTTTCTTACACATGTCCAAGCCTAAACAGTAATGTAAGTAATTTTGGAATATGAGACTATTATGCTGTGCTTATCCCCAGGAAGATTTACAAGCTGAATATAAAAGGTTGAAGCCTGAAGTTAAAAAGCCCTCTTACGTTTTGGGTTTTTCAACCTTGCTGTTTCCACAGGATTAGCAATGCATTTTCAAGATCTTCCACTACAAATAGAATCTACTTTCACAGCCACTGACAAGGGGTAATGTTATCTCCCACAGTTCTGTAAGGTTGAGCTAAGACTTTAAATTGCTCACTGCTAATTTGAACCAAACCTATTTGTGTTGGTTTTATTTTTAATTTTAAATGTTTATTTATTTAAAGAATGGCTTTATTATACTCCTCATTATTCGAAGGACCGAGTGTGCCTCCTTCAAATTATTTAATATATTCTGGTTTTAGAAAAGTATGGGGTTTTTTGTATTTAGTCTGAATGTAACAAAATGGAAATGGATGTTGATTTTTCTTCTAGAAATACATACATAGCTAAACCCATTAATTAAAGCGTATGGCATCAATAAGGTAGAGGAGAATTCTATTTCTTTAGTGCCTATCTAAAGTCATTTAAAAGTGTCCAAAATGTACCAAAAGTAATTTTGTAAATCAGTGGTGGAAAGGCCCAGCATATTTATCAAATTAATGACCCCTAATCAAGAACACATTTTGGACTTAAAATGATCATTTCATGTAGTACAACAACATCAAGCAGGTTATTAATAGCCTGCATTCAGAGCACAGTTTTGAATTATCTGATAAGAATAATTGGGGATGCTTGTTATCTTTGGCATTTTCCATCCTGATGGCCATAACAAGCACAAAATATTTAAGATTCTGAAACAGCAATAGCAAGATTGGAAGACTTCCCTTATTCAGCTTCAAAGCTGGAAATAGTTCTAAAGCTTTCTCAATTTCTGCTGCTGAAGCAGAAATGCAACTTTACTTCTTAGGCAGTAACTGGCCTTACGGTATTTACATCTTCCCTTAAGCCTGCGTGGGGTGACAGACATCCATGCTTTTGAAACACAGGTGACAGGGAAGGAGAATAAATACCACTTGAGCTTAAGGAGTGCTGAGGTATGAATCCAGGTATCAATGTGTAAAAGTCATTCAGAAAGGCAGCTTGGAGACAAAATGCTATTTCCCAGTTCTGCCTATTAACAGCCAGTCAACCATGGGATACTAATTTATTAAAAATCCGTGAACAAAACATTTTCCTACATCACTGCAAAAAATTCTGATACCTGTCAGCCATTCATAGCAAGGTGGCAAGGCAGACTCTTTCCATCTTTTTTTTCCAAAGGGAGAGACGTACTTTTATTTTCTTTTTCACTTTGCTGCTGGTATCATGATAGCATTTAAAAAAAAACCTGATTTTGTGCTACTGACTCACAAGATAACATCTCACTAACAAATTCACTGCTTCAAAGGTTGTACTTACTGTGTAATCCATTTCGTTCAGAGAACATAGCTACAGGCCATGTTATGGTGGTACTGATTCAACTGCATGGCCCAAGTTACACTGACATTTTCACCCACCTTCTGGTTAAGAATTCCTTAGATTCACAGTATAATGATTGAACTTAGTCTCTAACTTTCCAAATGACAATCAAGCTTTCTCCTATATTTGTGCAGCATGCTGCATACTAAAATGACAAAGAAATACTACAGTTTTTTTACTTTCCCTCTGCTAAGCATATTCTGTGAACATACCCAGTGCACTGCTGCACTTTACTGTTGCATTCTATAGCACGTCTGAACCTGGAGTTATTGAATGTCAGCTATGGCAGAGAAATTAACTTATGAAGCTCCCTCTGGTTTCAGTATCGCCACCTTTTTTACTTATTACGCCGTCCCTTTCAGTAGGTGGTATCACAGCCTGCTTTACTAGCATGACTGAAAAGGCAACAAATGGCTGCCAAGAACTGCTTCTACTGATTTTGCTTCCATGGTGGTGTCAGCTGCTTCTGAAGAGAAGTCTTTCCCAGATGTGTTCAAGAATCGCAGGGCAGCAGAGCTGTTAACAGTTATTTGGTTACAGTTTCCTGATCTGAAAACCCAACATTTTCACTAGATACCAAAGCTTATTCCACAACAGAATTGCTAGGGCACATACTGGGGACAAGGTGGTCCTGCTGGGAGAGGGCGAACCAAGTCACATTTCCTTGCATTTGCTGTACCCCTATAATGCACAACAACCAGTCACAGAAAAGCCACGGCAATACAAAGGTCCGACTGAGACATACAACAGACTGAGTAGCAATCTCACCATTTTCCTTTTTTATATATGTCATGGTACTTTCACTAATGAGGAGATCATAGAATCATAGAATAGTTAGGGTTGGAAAGGACCTTAAGATCATCTAGTTCCAACCCCCCTGCCATGGGCAGGGACACCTCCCACTAAACCATGCCACCCAAGGCTCTGTCCAACCTGGCCTTGAGATAGGGGTAGAAAAGGAGAAACTACAGTGCCTTGACTGAGTAACAATGGTAACCTGAAGTAATACTTTCCTTAGCATGTGTACCATTGTCAATTTACCTCAAATCAAGGAAAAGCAAACCCCTCAACATCTTTAACATAAAACAGTACAAAATCTAATGTTTTTATTTTCATTAATCCTCGTACTCGATCAGATTCAGCAGCCTTTTGACGAGAAGGAAAGGAAGAACAGAGCCCTACAGGGAAATACAAAAAAGAAAAATTGTTTACGTCTAGAACCATTTTTTTACTTGACAGGCGAAAACAGAAAACATCGAGGGAGTCTATTCTGCTTGAAGGTGCACTGTATCAATAGCCATTTACTAAGAATGAATTGAGGGTCCTCCATGTCCTCATGGGATGAGATCTTTAGTTTGCAATTCAAATTCAGTTTACCTCAGGCTATGTGCTCTATTGATTAGAAATAAATTCTTAGCCACACACTCTGCACCACAACATAATTGATTTAATATTTCTAGGGACAGCATAGGTGGTTCTTAGAAACAGGATTAACAAAGCTACTTCAAACAGGCCTAATTTAAATTACCTACAAATTCTGATTATTCTAAATGTTAATTATGCCCCACACTCTGCAGGTTATGTTTTAAAAGGCTCAAAACGGAAAACAAGGTCTACAGAGGATTCTTAATAACACACGACTTATTTCACTGCCTCGTTCGTACACTTGGATGGAAGGAGGTTTTTCCCTTCCCTTCTTAAATTAGAGATTCATCTACTCATTGAAATAGACAAAACAAGAAAGTCCCTGAGGTCATTTAGCTTATGCTTCCAAAAAATATTTTGATTATAAGGCACTTCTGGAACTTTCTTGTATCAGGAAGTTCATAGCTCTGTATATGCTATCTTAACTGTATAAGTGTTATAAAAATACTTCAGGTTTTTATCCTACTCGTAACTTGTTTTTCAACTGAGAAGTCATTAGAACACTACTACAAAGTACTCATACTCATGTTTGTCTCATTGAGTTAAGCAGATTTAATACAATGGATGACAGCTAGAAAATAATATACCATAAGAAACAGAGTACTGCCAAAAGAAAAGAAACAAAATGAACCACTAGATTTTCTTCGCTTTTTGTTCCTAAAGGTCTGCAATAAAAGAAGAAAAAAACACCCCATGCTTGTTTGGCAATTGTAGCTAATGCCTTCAATATCTGAAATCAATGACCTATAGCTCTTTTTTGTCAAAAGTTGGAGCATTTCAGAGGCTAATTTGAACAATGCTGGCTGTGTGTCTGAGATGCTGGTGAGCAGTCAACAGGCTATATCAGTTCCTGCAAATGGGCCAGCATCTGAAAGGATCATGCTGATCAGCATCTCTGGGAATACAGACAAGTCCTCTGAAAGACCAGACCTATCTTTTACATATTTTCAGATGAATGAGGTAATGCAGAATTTGCTACCAATGTACTGACAACTCAAAGGCAGCCTCTCCATGTTCAGCTAGCAACCAGGCTGGTTTTGCAGGTGGTTTGGGTTAGGGCTGCCCAAGGGAAAAGTTATGTCTAATAATGTTGAAGCTGGATGCAGAGAGATAAGAACTTTGACCCTTCTTATCTTGCTATGTTGTTTTCACAGCTCAGTGTATCTTTTCTATGAACAGCCCTAAGAGATGTCTGGTATGGGTTTTAGCAAAGATATTTCTTCCATTTGCTGCAAGTAAAACTGAGAGGAACTTAACAATTTGGGTAATGTCTTGCCAGGACTGCAAGCAGAATTCTCTTAAGAAAGTCTGAAAACCTGTGCAGCCTGAATGTTTAGGAGCTAGATGCTGATAATTTGGAAATTTAACTGTAAATGAGTACTACTGTGAAAGAGTGATTTTTTTTTTTACCTTATCCCCCCCCAAATAGACTTTTTAGAATCACATTTGCCACAGGAAGTTTTAAAATAAAACCCAAATTAAGATGATACCATTCTGGAGAAATAAAATCTCCATTTTGCTCAGACTTCTGCCAAAACACAGTATGGATAACTTCTGGGCAGCTACTTACTGTCTGCTAGAGAGAGGGTTAGGTTGAATGCCCCACAGTAGAATGACACACTGCTATGAAATCCTAAGAAAGAAATACCTTATGAAAAAGAAGCTAAATATATAATGCTTGAAACACAGAAACTAGCTCATATAGTTTTCTTCAATCGAAGGATATAATTAATCCTGAGCTAAGTTGCAGACAAGAAAATTGCCATGTTTTCTTTAATGTCATATATATTTCCAAGATTTATTTTAGAGGCAGTGACATTATTGACATTATTTTTCTGTCTAAAAATAGCTGGTAGAAGCTTTCTCTTTTCTTGGCAAGGGGAAGGATAAAGGGAGATACTGATCTAATAAAATAGGCAACAGTGAGAAAACGACTCCATTCTTGTCTGTACTGCAATATAAACATATTGAGTTAAATCAAGACAGCATGTATTGTTTCTACAGGTCCATGTGTACACATTGATGCTATAATCTTCAAGAGAGATGAAGTACTGAAAACCACTGCAAGAACAGCTCTAAGTAACTTAAAAATCGCAGGAAGCTAGACAAACTCTGGCACCTTTGTGGCTTTCCAGCCAAATCACATTCATTCCTTGTCTTGGCTCTGTAAGAGAGCTTGAGAGCTGCTTTGAGGACAAGAAAAAATAGGGTATCAGGGATTATGGATTCTTTCCGACCACCTGACAGGTGGGTGGTGTCTGGTCACAACTGTGTGAAAACAGTATGGGAAATTGTTTGGAGAAAGACAAGGAAGTACAAGGAAGTTTTTGTGTGCATACTGCCTTGACCAATAACATGGGCCTTTTACTGTCCCATGTCTCCACCATTTTCCAGAAGTCAATTATAACTGTAATATTTAGAAGTGCATGGCATACAAAAATCCTCTCTACTGAAACATCTCCTTCTAGAACAGCTCTTCCCCAAAACTGGAGTCTCTTAAATACAGTGTCCTATGAGAATGTTTGTATGTTTCTTGCTAGTCATCAACCTGTAGTCTTGGTGGTTTTCAGAATTGTATCAGTGTAGACCTTAAGAAGAATAAATTCATTTTTCTGCAGCTGGCTAACACAAAAGAGTTTGGTATATTAGCCTGACTTTTCTTTAAAGCAAACAAATATAAACACATTTGCAAAACCAGCTCTGCAATACCTATCCAATTCTAGTTGCCAAGGAAGATATGAGAAATTAAGAGAATTCATCTACAGAATATAGCTCATTTTAAGTGATAAATTTTGGGTTAGTATTTGTTTTCCTAGAATCAGCAAGAAACACGTTCCATCTTAAGTACCACAAAACCACTGAGTTATAATTGACCAGCGATAGAAATAATGAAGCCAGTATTTGTAAGAACATTTCTTTCAAAACTGTAATCTGGTATAGTCTCTTACTTACATTTACCTTTATTAGACTGAAGAATTGAAGATAATGCAAAGACTTTAAAAGCTCTATGACAACACAAGTTTCAAAAGCACTTACATAACATTTAATTTAGCTGCCTTGCTCACTAATCGTATTTGAGGGAATTCTTTTGGTCTTACTGAATGGACTAAATTTCAGCTATTATCTAGATTCAAAGGGTAATGTATAAGGAAAATGAAAATTAGCTTTTTTCATTATTAAATTACTGTGAATTAATAAATGAATTTAGGCTAAACTATAAATTTGTTAGTCTATTTATTACTTGGAACCCATAGAATAATTCTGCTTGGAGATACTGTGATTGCAGCTGATAACATATTATGAATGTAATTAATACACATGTATATAAGTTAATTGATATATCTTCCCTTTCTGTTTGAATGAGCTAATTAAACTTGTCTCCACAAGAACAAATTTACTTCTATCTAGCAAGACAACTTTAATTGTATAAGTAAGTTTTAAAAAGTTACGATGTTCAAACATAAATTGCTACTCATGCAGAGTACAATACAAAAATAGAAAAGGTTACTGGATCTTAGGAGGAAACTCTTCCTCTCCTTTACCTCATTAATGAAATCCCCAATGTCCCCAGGATGTGGAGCAGCTGATCTGACTGGATACTGAGGTTCTGCATGTATTGGCCTTTCATCAAGACGTCTGATTCCAACAGGTTTGATGGCATCTGGTTCCACAGTGTCAGGCTGCTGGAGCTGGCTCAAGTCATAATCCTGCAAAATATGAAACAAAGACAGCATGTTAGGAGAATTTCAAACAAAATCTGTCAGGGTGAAACATGAGGTGGAAAAAAGGGAAAATGCAAAGTATCATTTCACCAGAAGTCCTATTTTCAGGATTGTAATGCTTACTAAGGCAGTAACATTATTTGCATAACAACAGGATGTTATTTGATTTATACTCCTGGAATCTACCATTTTTATTCTATTCCATCAGATTTGTAGATGGAAACCCGTAAGTTTTCCATGGAGCAGCAAGGATTTGAGTAGTACTATTAAGAGACTAAACACTTTACTTAGTAATGATGATTTACTGCATAGAGCAAAGACGCCAAATCCAACTCTTATTTTTATAAGCAAGTAAATGCCAGACATTCTCACATCCCAAGGAAGAGGCAAGTGCACTGCTCTCCAGCTTTCTATAATACCTTCAAAGAATGAATTTAAGACTCCTTACTGATTTCATGTGGCTTCCATAATATGAAAGCCAAAGTGGGAAAATGTCGTAAGAAGTACAAAGCTCCTCAGATTTGGCCTTAACTCTAAGTACTTTTCTAGAGATTACTTGCGGATCTGTGCATTAAGTACTTGATGCCACAGTTTCAAACTCTGGCAGACTGATGAAGCTAGCATAGCACTGTGAATTCCAATAAGCAGAGTGTATGTATATAAAAATTTTAATTAGATGGATGTTTATGCATTTGAGACAGATATGCCTGCATACTATTTGCACAGCCTGATATATTTCAGCATTGTCATTCACCTCACTGTTGTCATGCCTAGAAGGGAGTCATACTCTAGGACGCCTTTGCACAAGGCACTGGTAAGAATGCAGAACAAAGAACTGGGCTTAAAAGCTTAAAATTAAATCCATTCACAGACTACCAGTAGACTGGAGTTCATGCCAACTCTACTATATGCCAAATAGGCTGCCCCAGAAATAAACCAAGCAGTTGAGCAGCATCTTAAATAAGCTCCTTTATCAACAGCCTCTATTCTACAACAGTATTGTTCTGATAAAAATCTTATTTATAATCACAACATGCTGGAAGTTGTCTGGACAAACAATTACGTTTTCATTGTTTTTTTACTGGCTCCTAAAGGAAGGAATGAAAGCATTTACTTCTGCTGTCACCTCATGGGATGTAGGTCCTTTTGGGGGTCATACTCTCAAACCCAGACTTTCAACAGGAAGAAAGGCTTGTTGACAGCCGTGAAGGTAGCTTGTTGGGAGAACTGTAACTGACTATCAAATCCAATACACCTCCTAATTTGTTACTTAGGTCCTCAGCTGACTGCACACAAATATATAATCAAAAAGGGGGGAACAGCTCCACTGACATCTGAGAATGCGGCTTCATATGCTTTAATTAGATTACAAGCTCTTTGTGGCATAGCTGTAACTCCTACCCTTTGGTTCTTCATGTTCCAAACAGAGTAAGTTATCTCCATGAAGCAGTATGAATTGCAGCAAAATAAACAGAAGAAACTTTTTACCCTTTCCCTTTTTATTACGTAAAATAAATCAAAGTAGTTTAGAGACATGCTATCAGAAAATCCTATCAGAGAAGAATGTACTGTCTAGAATTTATAAATATGTAACCCAAAAGTGCTTTTCATACCCACCCAAAAGATGAAACATGGAAAACGCCAAGAGGGAGAAATGAAAAATACTATTTTTTTAATACTTTTCCTTATGAAGGAGTTCAAATGGGTATGGTTAAATAACAGTATATGAAGACCTGGAGTGTGTCTCTAGTCATTTCAGTTTTATAAAGATAAAATATTTTTTCTATCCACTCATGCATTCAATTCTCTTTCTGATTAGTGGATTCATACTGCATTTCTATATGACAAGTCAGTCAGGCTATTAAATTCACATCTAAGGCCATTCTCTCGAGTGTATCTACAGTTAGACACATTTCCAGGCTCTATAGCTAAAAAGCAAGCAAAGATTGCCATCTGCAAGGCACCAGCAGTGCAGAATGTGTTTTTATGTGGAATCCCGCTTTGGTTTTCTTTTCTAGGGTAGTTTATGACACTACCCTTCAATCAGAGAATATTTATTCCGCAGGTCTATTAGTGTCTGGGCAGGAAGAGGAGATCCATTGTGCTTATTACCACAGACTCTCAAATCTCTCATATCATTAAAATCAATCCTAACTGTACATCAGTCAGGTATGGCAAGTCATCCACCATCTCCCCAAACTGGCTTAGTGCCATACAAGCACAGCATCATGGAATGACTCCAGCTGTCTCAACATTCTGTCTAAAGTCAACTCTACTCAACTATTGCGAAGTAAAAGAAGGAAAAATGTTTTAAAGAGCCAGGGCACAAGCTGTTTAGGGCTGCTAAAATTTCATCTCTTCCCTCAATGCTGCATTCACAGCTAGAAAAACAGGAAAACTTTTCATGTAGCTCCTGAACAGACTTCAAAGTTAGTCTCAAGCAGGGTTTAAGATAGTTAATGGCAAAAGTGACAGCTAAACGGAAAACTGTGGCACATCAGAGAGAGAACAAAACATGCTGGATAAGTTGGAAGAATCAGCTTTGAGCAACATTCTGGGTCATTATTTTAACTCTTAATTTCAGGACAAGTCAACAACATTTGTCTTTGCTCCAGTCTTTTTCCAGATAACCTGTTTATAATTACAATCTGCGGAAGGACTAATGAGGAGCAAGACTAGGCCCTCCATTGGAAATGTGCTAGGTTGTAAACTAGGTTGTGAGCGTCTAGTTCATGTGGCTGCCAATTTTTACTGGAGGTATTTAATTACTTATTTATGCTGTTTAGCCCTAACCTCAGCAATTTTAGAACAAATACCTCTTTCCCTTCGTTCAGTCTCTATTTAAGCAAATACAAATAGAGCATAGATTGTTGACAGAAGGGAGACCCTATTATCAGTTTTTCTCTATTGGAAGCTCACTAAAACATACTGATTTTTTTTTCCCATTTTGCATCTAGCAAAACTCAGGCCTTTAGAAACCAGAAATTTTCACTAGTCTGATTGTCCAAATCTACAGTCAACAGGGAAGCAAACACCTGCCATTCTATAACAGGGATCTAAGCAAAGCAAACTGAACAACCCCTTGGTCCTTCTCCTTGTTTATAAAGTGATCTGATGTCACAACAAGACAAGCTACCTTTTAGATTGCCATGTCTTGAACCACCAGTTATCTTAATGCTTTATCAATATTACTCTTGATCTAACCACCAGAACTTTTGTCTCCTTAGTTTTAGCACCTCTGACATCACTATTTGCTCTTGCTGAAAAAAATTCTGACGCGTACTGGAGCAGAAAAAACCTCAGGGTTTGATCTACTTTTGTTTTAAGAAAGAAAATAAAATCATGATGTACTAAAAGGACATTTTATCATAAGTTGCATCTTATGAAATGAAACAATTTCAAAAAAACCCACAAAACCCCACCAACCCGCCTCCCCACCAAGCTGATTACAAATACTGACCTTATTAGCTATTCATCTAGTTCTCAACAGCTTTAAACAGACTTACACAATTACTAGCTCCCATCTCAGATTCATGAAATGCAAGATCCCAGGGAGAAAGTGCTAAATGTCAAAACCAGCTATCCAAGCCAAAACAAATTAACCACCTTACCAGATGTGTAGGCAGAAGAGTCCAAAACCCGAAAAAGCAATTCCTTAAGAACATCTACAAAGCAGTTTGCAGCACAGTCCAAATATCTCAACTTGAATAGAAGAAACATCCAAATAAAAGGAAAGGCCATTTCATATTCCTGAGTAATCACTGATTTACAGAGAAACAAGATAATGCAGCCTTCAAAATCTCTTCCTTTAAACAACTTCCTCTTGTGCAATGAAGCTATTAATTTAACAGTATCTGACTAATAATCCCTCATAAGGCAGTCATCAGTTACAGCAGGTGACAATATTTTTTTAGAAAGTATGCTGCTTTCTGACAGACAGTTACCAAATTCTATAATTTCTGAAAAAAAAAAAAAAAAAAAAAAAAAAACCACCAAAATAAAAATGAGGGAATAGGCCAGAAAACATATTTTCTCCAAAGCTTCTAGTTTTATAAAGTCAACTGTTTGGTTTTTTCCTCCTGGATCAGCTGTTCTGTTTGTGTTTGTATTTTAGAAGATCTACTCAAGTACACTGCTAAAACTTGAAGTAAAAATTTTTAAAGTAACTGGACCTGCTTTATATGAATGCACACTGGAGCATTATAAAGCAGAACTGCAAACAACAGAATGAAACCACAACTTACTAAAAACTATGAACTGCTGTGCATAGACAGGACTGTCTTCCAGAGTGGATAACTGAAAATATCGGAATATATTATATCTAAATTGAACTTTCCACTCAGTACTAAGAAGTTTCCTCTAACATTAACAGCGATACATCCTAGCACGTGTAGCCTGACACATTCATTAACAATTTATGTATCTGGATTCTCAGTTATCTCAGAGCTCTCAGTTTATTTCCTGGCCATTCACAAGACTGTTAAACACTTTCAGGGATGAGTTGTTTATTTACCTTGTACTGAACTAGATCTTCAGCTATGCATGAATACAGGCCTGAAGATATGACTAATATAACAAAAACGCTACACCTGTTTCTCATTTTCAAAGGATGCAGCCTTTGCAAAGAAGTATGAAAGCTCAGATCTATTCCATGCAAGAAATAATCAATTCAATTGTCACCAGATCACTTAATTTGATGGCAAGAGCTGTATGCATAATTCACTGAACAAAATCAGCTGCAGTGGTGTAAGCGCATGAAAAGCAACATTGGCAGAAGTGTGCATTTCAGTCACCCTTTTTACAGTGTAGTGCCTTAGTGTAAACCCTATTTTGTATTTGGCTTAAGAGAATAAAGCAAACTATGACTTGAAGTACCTATGGATAAAACACATATTCTGCTTTGCCTTTGTGTTCCAAAGACAATCACTGTCTATTATGATAGAGAAATAGGATGGGGAAGCAAGGGAAGAAATATTTTTACACAGCCAAATGAATGTTCCCACCTGCCAAGATCTTTTAAAAAACAAGAAAAACGAAATGAAAACCAATCCTACTATATCTTACCATTCTACCCCCAAACCCACCAAAGATCACCCTGAAAAACTAAGAGAAATTTGCACACACAACATTGTCCGAGTTCTGCAAAACACTATAATTTGCCCTAAATCTTACATCTGCTGAAATAATGGAACTCCCCCTCCCCCCCCCGCCCCGCAAAAAAAACCCAAAAAGCAGAAACAAAGCAGAGAGGACTGACTAGACATAGGCTACAGGTGGGAAGATAGTTAGAATGACTGTGCTAACAGTTGTTCTTTATTTGCCACTCACATTCCGATTGCTTTCTGCCATATTGCTTTCCCATTTGTTTTTTATTATAGATCCATCTGGGGTATTAATTTTTAAGGTAACCAAGAAGCTAACTTAGCTTTTTCTAATAATAAAAAAGGTGAAAGTTAAACTCTAGCTGCAGATAAAACACCATAACAGGCATAGATTCTAGACAGGATAAAAGACAAAACAATTTTTTACTGGAATTACAGAAACATTACTTTTCATATGATGAGATAAAGATTCACTAAGGAATGACAGTAATCCCTCCTTGGGAGCACTGCATGAGTCGCACATTCAAAAAATGAAGTTAATGCCTTAGCAAGCAAACACAACCCCCAAAATAACTACATTCTAATTATAATATTGTATATTCCTAGGGATATCTTAGCAACAGTTATTTCATTCATTATCATTAAAATTTCTAAACATAAAACATATTCCAATCTTAATGAAATGCAAAATAAAGGTTAGAATGTGATCTGAATAACACTTAGATAGGGTGGTGAAAATAAAATATAATCAAATGAATTTGATTACAACCATTGTTATATTTACAACAGAGGTTACAATAAGATCCAACACAGATGACCACTGTTATCTTAAGATGCAGGCATACAGGAAGTTATGACTATAAGGAACATGCCTTGCCTTCCATCCAAAAAAAATCCCAAACACAAAACCAAACCAAAACACGCACACGAAAAACCCAAAACAAAACCAAAAATGCCAGAAGATTACTGAGTTCATTTTTGTCAATGACACACAAATGCTACCCTTTCTATAAAGGAGGAATTTAGATCCTGCACACATAAAAAGAACATATTATGTTTTTAATGCTATTATCACCTTTTAAATAAATGCTACTATTTTTCTATATAAACATAAAATAAAACATGACAAAACCCAAGCTATTGACTAATGTCTGAACAGACTCATAAGAAAAGGTGGTGTAGAAATGAACACGCAGAATCCTTATGGATGAAAATTACTGTGAACGACAGCAAAATCATTGTGTTGGAAACTCTTGTGCTGAAGAGATCTGACGGCTAGATTAAAATACAGGTTCAAAACAGCTAATCTGCAATATTTTCAAGGCATACCACCCACTTGCTCAGAGTACCTGCTTCAACAGGATCACCTGCGTGAACAAGTACTACCAGAATTCAGAAAACGCTATAGAAACAGGCTCAAAGGAGATGAAAGGATCATCTTGTGCAATGAGATGTATACAGAGGCAATAACATAGAAAAAGATATATCACAGTTACCAGGCTGACATATGCTGCACGTATCCCAGTCAAGCACCCACTGCCTCGATGTAAATCACACGAAAGGCCTGAGACATGCAATGAAAACGAATTACTGATGCTTATGGGTTGTGATCTGCTATGTGCGTGAACTATGCTGCAGACGTGCTAAGTGCTTTAACACTCAGATGACATGAAGTTTTGGAATTTAGAACTGACAACAGTATTACAAGTTGAGAGCACCTCGTGCTGGGAGAGAATATTCGTCATTTGCACCTCACACCTCGCATTTGTGAAAAAACTACAAGCTCCAGATCATGGTCAAGTAATGATCAAGGGTGTCACTACCAGCTTCATAATTTGAACCTAAACTAGGCACTTCTATTTCAGAATATAGCAAACTGTAGTGTCCCCCACCCCAATTGCTGGGTTAAAGATTCAGATGCCAAATTGAAAAACAAACAGAAAACTGAAACAAACAGAAAACCCAACCAACAAAATGAACAACCAACCTCCAAAGTAAACAAAAAAACCTCACAACACTTCCCCTCCCTCCTCAAACCAGCAACCAAACTGGTCCACCACTGACTTCGATGGAAAAAATGCTTACTCAAAGCCTCTCATGTCCCAACAGTATCTGGAATACCTTTGCTTCCTCTCCTTACTGTGTTGTTCCCAGCTTCTGCTACTACATTGATCTTTCCCAATATCAGGAAAAAATGTTTCTGGCTGGAACAACAGGAATGCTGTACAGTTTTTCAGCCCACATTTCCAAGAAACTAGGTGATAAAAGACCAGAATATTTTTAGTATTGACAATGCTCTTCAGTGGGGAGCAGGCTGACTTCAGTTATGACGTATGGCTCAAGAGCTTTTCTTGTTTAGGGAATTAAAAGCATTTTTCTCAACTGCTGTGGAGATCACACGACCCCATGTAGATCATGCCAGGCTAGAGGAAGACTATGAATCATTCAAGAACTTCAATTTTCTTTACAAGCATTCAGTCTGTCACAATGGACAAAGCAGGCCAAGATGGCCTCAACTGGAATTAATAGAAGACCTTCGGGATGGAAAAAATTGCTCTTTTATGACAGACTTTATAGCATAATTCCTTCAAAATGTTAGCACAGGAGAGAAAAAAACCCAACCAAACAACAAACCAACAAACAAAATCAAGTAGGAATTCCACCTTTTTGTTGACAGTTGCTACGACTCGGAGGAACTAGCTGGAATTTGGAACTCATAAAATGTGCTGCGGGAGACATTACCGTGATAGCACATACAAAGAGTTTGAAAGGAATGTGCCAAGGGTAC
Source organism: Ara ararauna (assembly GCA_028858755.1). Lineage (NCBI taxonomy): Eukaryota > Metazoa > Chordata > Aves > Psittaciformes > Psittacidae > Ara > Ara ararauna. The sequence goes on along the minus strand of CM054377.1, from coordinate 47,400,354 downwards.
TTTAGGAGTTTCTGGGTCTGCAATGACAGCTAAGAAACCAAACTGCATCGCTTTCAAATGAACAAATGAACCCTCTTAAATAAATTACCCCAAGAGCAAACCCACTACTCTAAAAGTAGTTTGGTTCAGGATGCAGAGTCCCAAGTTCACTTTACCTTCAAGCCTTACCAGCCATATCTTCAGGTCACCTAAACATCTCGGATAAACAAGAAAAATGAGGCAACAGAGGGCAAATCTTCAAGTATTCATCCAGAAAAGCGTGTGATTTCAAAAAGGCCTAAGTAATTTGCTTGCTATAAATAGAACTAAGTATTTTAAAAAGATACACATAATAAAAATATCTGAGGATCTTGAAATACTGTTTTCACTGAGATTCACATGAAGCTTTGAGCATTCCCTTCTGTTTTGCTGCATGAGATGTACCCTGGGTTGCATGCTCCTATGTTTCTGAGTCACCTTGTGCCCTGCCTTCTATTGAAGCTGCTTGTTCAATCAATCCTGATGCTTTTGGGAAGAATGCACCATAAAAAGTTAATACTGATGTAGTACATTTTCCTCTGTCATCTGCTGATGACTTGTGGATGCAAGGTTGACATAAAATATTTTTTCTTTATTTTAATAGAACAGTGGCAGTTTTACCGTATGAGGCCGCATTCTGAAAATAGATTTTTGATGGCAGTCTCATGGATTTTTAGGACACTAACTTTGACACTTTAATGCGTACTTTGACAAAAATGCAAAGATCCTTATGGCCAGTGCCTTTTGCCCACAACATTTTGCACACAGCTTTGCTTGTATAGTATTTTGCTAAGCCACGGTTTGCAAAAATGAGATTACTACTCGGTAGGGAACTTGTTGGGACATTTCAGAAGCTTAGCATTCTAAGTTCTTAACTCTCACATAAAATGCGTGCAAAACTGAATAAAACTCAAGCAAATATAACCCCCCCTCTTTCCCCTGGGCACATGAGGTGAAGGGGGCAAGGAAGAAATTGAGAACAAATGAACCTGGAACTATTATCATCTAGTCAAGCACAAACAGAAAATAGATTTTACAAAGCATCAAACTAAGTATAATAATCCGCCTGAAAAGCAAGACAGAACTTATTTGCATCATCCATTGTAGATAGAAAATTAAGTGCCTACGTGACAAGTTTATGTTCTCTATTCAGACATTCTGTACAGGAATAAATTCCTAACTCCAGAGCTGTGGGAGAGCCTCTTCCCTTTTTGTCTACATAGTGGTCTAAAAGTCTTGCAGTAGAACTATCCTTATAAAAGTTTGCTATATGCCTCATATGAGCTTTCACTTTCTTTTCCTGTATTGCTTGCTATGTTTGGAGTACATAAAGCCTTTTTAGACTCTCAGACAAGATGGTCTACTGCTCGATCAGGAAAGGGACCGGTGTACCCGAACTACATGGCTGGCAGCTAAGAAAATTAACTTTTAACAGTGGCTTTAAAATTTGTCTTAAGAAAGCAAGCAGGAGCTTTGTGGTTAAAAATCATTCAGTTTTCATTCATCTAGACACCTCCCTGTGTCTAGGTGCTTCCTCTACTCACAGTGAGAGGAAATGATCCTAATTTCACATTTCTTACCACTTTACTGCTACTCCACGCACTGTCAGTTTTTTCTTTGAGTGTACTCTGCTCATTCACTGCAGTGAAAGGCTGCACTTGCAGATGGTTTACATCCTGCTAATCTGTACAGCATTCACACAATGTTGCCTCCTACCACACTACCCTGACTATACCTCTCACAAAGACAGCCTCTGCCTATACCTCAGTGTAAGAGGAGGAGCACAGTACAAGATGGATAAGAGAGACTTCAGTACCGTTTCTAAACTATTCAGTATTTTACTCTCCCTGTACACTGTTACAACCATGCTTAAAGTTTTCAGCCTGCAGCACAACCTGTCCCAAAACTACTCTAGCATCCCCTGTGACTTCCCAATGAACAGTATATACTCTGAGAACCTTACTGACTGTTCTGAGGGCTGCATGGACAGCAATTAAAAATCAAAGCCACATGAAAATTGCTAAACAGATTCCCCAGAGAACTGTGGATGAACAAAAGCTGGGGACAGTCTTTTAATACCTAAAGGGGGCCTACAAGACATCTGGAGAGGGACTTTTTACAACGGCAGGTAGAGGTAGTGATAGGATAAGGGGAATTGTGGATTTCACATCCCTGGCAGTGCTCAAGGCCAGGATGGACAGTGCTTTGAGCAACCTGGTCTAGTGGAAGGTGTCCCTGCACGTGGCAGGGCGGCTGAAACTGGATGAGCTTTAAGATTCCTTCCAAGCCAAACCAGTCTATGATATATGAACTGGAAAATTTGGTCTCACAAGACTGATTTTTTTTCATGTTCTTAAAGCTTGTAACTTGTCTGTGCAGTAAACAGATGCACAGTCAGGATGTAATTCTTGTACTCAAACTGTGTATAAACTACTGGAATATACAGAGGGACTCAAAGGGTTGTCTTCAATTTATTTAATAACATAAGCAATTTTCCAAAACTGCATAAACTGAAGTTTCCTTTGCAAACTGCTTAAAAAGAAAAGCCAGGAAGTAGGAACAGTACTTGGGGAAATGCAGGAAGCATGGAAATTACTAAGGGGAACACAAATTTCAGACAAACAAACAAATGAGCAGAAGGAAGCTATAAATGCCTGTACCAGTGAAGGGAGACACTTTTTAGATAACTCAAGTGCCAGATGACTGTGACGGGGAATGTATGAAAGAATTACACTTAGTTTCTCAAGGCTTTTTACTGGAACATTTCTTAGCCTATGTTATATGCATTGTCCCCTTTATAATTATTATACTTACTTCTACCACTAATAATGTGCATAAATCTACTGTTTGTCATGTTCATAAAGCAATTTAAAAAACCTCTTCTGAAGCAAGGAAATCACACTGCTTGGAAATTCACTAACTTGGAGAAATATACGGAAAAAGAAGCTATTCTTAGCATATACACATCACTCTGAGTCCTCTGACATATCAGCAGTGGTTCAGTCAGAGGTGACATGAGAGTAAATGCATATGGCACCTGACTGGAAAGGTATTTGACTAAACACAGATGTGCCCTGACAGCTACTTGAAACATAAATACCTTCCAAGCTGAAGTCCCACTAGTGGCTATCTGTCAATAGCCAACATTACTGTATATCTAGAAAGGCATTCACCCCTCACCAAAAAAGGGTGATATTTGGAACAGACTGTATTAGGCACTCTGCGCTGGTGATTCTGTACAACAGAATCCCACACAAGGAGTGAAGAAGATTTACAGACTGCGATGAGAGTGGATGTTAATTTTCATTTAAATACAACAGGCTTAGCTGAAATACGGTCAGAATGTTGTGGCTTTAAGTGGACAAGATACTGATTTTGCATCTATTCCAAAAGGCAAGAAATTGATATTTCTGGAATTGAAAAAAAAAAGCCAAAAAACACAACAAAACAAAACACCCCAAAATAAACTGGAGAGAGAAGTGCAAATCTATGCATAAAAACCACTGATCATTCCTCACCTGATCTTCTTCACCACCACCTTCTTCATCGTATTTCAGAATGTTGTCCCTCACATCATCTTCTGGATCAATCAAGAGCTGCTTTGCCTGACGCTCTTTATCCCGGCGTTTCATCCATACCACGAACATTAAAACTAAAACTACATTGCAAAAAGGAAGACACAAAACCACATTTTCATTCTGAAGTACAGCCACAGAAAAGGGTATAAATTTGGCATTTGTTTTTTTGTGTGGCTTGGGGGTTTTTTATTTTTATTTTTTAATAAAAAGTTTCACAGAAGGCATCTTAAGCAAGAAAATATTTAAATCCAGGCTACTATAGGCAATTGGATTTGGAAATCAAACACACATTCAAGGTCGCAAATCACATACCCATTCCACATCTGCAGAATAAACTTGTCATGAGAAATAAGAAAAAACAAGCTTCACAAAACACTGAATTAAGAAGGGAATTTCACCAGTAGTGGCACGAACGCTAACAGATTATATTATTTATATTTATTTCTGCTATGTCCTAAGAATATATAGCAATTATATAGTTTAAGTAATTCTGATGTTTGAACATCACCAAGGTTAGGCTATTTTGGCACAAAGCTCAGCAGAGAACAGACTGTACTGTTGCCTAAGTTTAGATTTATGCTTAGAAGCAAGAGAAATTAAGGCTGAGGAAAACACGGCGGCATTTAGAGCTATATATTGTTAATCTTTAACCTCAAGAATTTCAAGTTATACCGTTTGCTTACAAACTAAAGCTGTTAAAGAAAACTGTAGGAGAAACAAAACAGAATAAATGTAAAATAATTCCTAATACAATAAGCATGTTTCCAGTTATAAACATCTTCATGGAAAGAAATTGAAATGTATCTGCAATGTCAATATATGAAGAATGTCTTGCAGGATTTGATAGTCTCAATAAAGCTTTGTTAATTCAATACCTAACATTTTAAGAGTATCTTATATCAGGAAAATAACTGTACTGTGCCTGTGTACAGCCATGGGCTTAGCCAGGCTCAAACACTTTTTTTATTTTATGTTTTCAAATAACTCCTTTCCATCATTTTGTATGTTCTGGACTGGTGCACAGTACACTTTGAACAGGTTAATCCTTTCCTTGTGTTCCACCACAATTGGAAATCAGTTAACCACAACGTGTAGGAGGGCTAGCATCTAATTTACTACACTGGACAGACACTTAATCATGATGTTTAGTCATTTCCCTTATTGAATGGACTTGACACAAAAATAAAATATTAGCACAACTTTACGTAGTACTTACACATACACTTCTGTCTTCCTGCATGGCTGACTGCTTGTCGGGCCTTATATGAAGGGCTCTGATTTATTACTTTCCAAAAATCATCAAACAGCCTACTTACATTAATCTAAGGCACAACAGTAGTAACACCAGAGCACTCCTTAAAGGCACTATTACCCACTGGGGGTGGCATCAAATCACACAGTACCAACAGAACAAAAGAGACTAGATGCCTCAAGACTAATCACATCTTCAACTTGGTCACTCACTGACATAATAGAAAAAGCGGTCATGGGCACAGATGGCAAATTCTCTTTCACAAACCCACTGTGGGGCTTGACTGCCAGGCAAGTGCTATTTACAATCTCACAGATTCCTCATACTTTACCATCAGGAGGGTTTTCATACTTGTCCAAGACACTGAACAAAGCAGCAACAATATCTGGATTTGAGTCTTTAATCACTCCCCTAGTTTTATCAAGGCATATGAGACTACAACATAAGATAATACTTTCAAAACAAGATTAAAAGAGTTAGAATTAAGAAATCTATATACTCACTGAGCAAGATGATGATACAAAGCAGAATTGCAATGATGGCACCAGTGCCCAGCCCTGCACCAACAATCCGGTCAACATCAGTGCAGTCTCCATTTATGTCACATTGGCAAACTTTCACTTTCAGCACGGAAGTGCTAGAAGCATGCGGATTTCCAGAATCTGTAATTACTATGGGCACATCATAGATACCAGCCTCCAGGAACCTGATCCTTAAAGAGAGCTGGGCATGATCGCCTGTGTGTGAAAATGAGACCCTTGTTAAAAAGTAATGTATTGCTCATGTAGGTTTAAAACAGTACTGGCAAAAATGGTTCATCTTGAGCTCTGGATTAACTTATTGTTCAACCCACTACAGACTTCATTATTACTGTGACCATTTTTTCTTTCTAAGCGTCCTGTTATTTGGGGAACTTACACTAAGGTGCTTTCCTGTTTGTATTAACTGAATTCATGTACATTGCAAAATAATACCAAAGTAAAATACAGAAAAGCATATTCAAGGATATTCAAACATATTCGAGCATATACAACCTGTTCAAGGCCAGGTCAGATGGGGCTTTGAGCAACCTGGTCTGGTGGAAGGTGTCTCTTCCAACCCAAACCATTCTATGATATGCAGTGATTTCTTCAAAATTATTAAGACTTCAATAATGTTAATTACCACTAATTCGAACAATGGTCCAATTCCTCTTAATGCTAGCAGGTGTGTCAGGCAGCTCAAAGGCAAATGGGCCTGCATTTGGATCTATGTCAGGGTCTACAGCAGTGATATTAATAGCATTAGGCTGTACAGTTTCACAAGTTGTGGCTTCTTTCGGATTCACTTGGGGAGCATTATCATTGATGTCCAGCAGGTATATCTGAAGTGTGCCAGTTCCACTCATCGGCGGAATTCCTTAAAGAAAAGAAAATGATATCGAGCCTGTTTCTAATTGCAAAGTTACTTAAGCAAAGCTATACCAACACCTTCCAACTGCCATGTACATCGGTTCTCCTCAGTTTAGGGATTCTGTCTTTACCAAGCCAATCTAATAATGACGCTGCTCCTGCTAACACACAATTCTTATGTAGCCTGTTCTCAGGAAAAAAAATGCCCTACTCAGCAAAATTCAGCAAATAACTGCAGATCCACAGATCAGGGCCTCAACCCTTTTACTGACCAGACAACCACTTCATCTCCAGAGATGGTCCTTATCAAATGCTTCAAAGAAAAAGGTGGGATAAAAAGTGGGATAATTAATCCTCTGGAGAATTTATTTTATAACTTTGAGGACTTATGACCACCCTTTACCACAAGCGTGCGATTTAAATTCTTCCTAAATACTGATTTCCAGCATGCTACTTCTAGACATTCTTGCTATCCAGACTGAATATGCGATGCTTCCGTAAACCTTGCTAAAGTTGCACATTTATGTGAAACATGTGGCACTGAATTTCTTAGTATAATTAGCAATGGGTCTTATTCCATTCCCCACTGCTCCCATAATATTGTTTCATTTATTTTATTTTCTCCAGAACAGAACCAAAAAGAAACAGTTAATCTAGCTTTGTTATACAGAACCAGTTTGCAAAATTCTACCATTTGTCTTCTCCCAAAGATAAATAGCCCCAGTGTTTCAGTATTCCTCTCTAATGCCAGAACACCTAACTGCACCTGTCCATCTTTCTGGTATCGGCTATGAACAGTACAGCACACCAGCTGAAATCACAGGACTCATTTTTAGCAGAGATTGTTAATTGTCCTTAATGAACTGACAATGAAAAGACACTTTCCCCTCTGCACTGCTGTAGCCTGAATGTGGAAAAATACAACAGCCCTCTCCAGCAGATTACACCCCGTAAGGGCCATTTATACTGTGAATCTCCTGCGCAGGATTTTTTTTTTTAGTTTTCAATAGACTCAACTACTATAGTTAAGCCAGTGCCCTTCTCCAAGCTCACAGAACTACTTTTCAGCCCACTTCCCAAGCAGCTGGGAAATACACAAAGTCTGATACTAATACAGACTTCCAACTGGATGTGTTCTTAGTTATCTTACTTTCTGCCCTGGTAAAGCTGAATCCAATTCAACCACACAGAAGAGAGCTTTTTGAAAAAACATACCGTATTGATACATACCACTATCAGAAGCAAGGAACGTTGCATTATACATATTGTTTTGCACATATATTGACTCTCTGTCCAGAACAGCTGTCGTAGTTATTTGTCCATTAATAGGGTCAATTTTCAGCCAGTTTGCAGGATCTGAAAGTTTCGAGTACCTGTGTATTTGACCACAAGTTGTGTTATTTTTCTGTCAACATAAATACTGGCAAAGACAACAGCAGTATTTTAATTTGTATCCTGAACACTTAGCTTTTTTTTTTTAATTTGAAGACAGTATTTCACTATTTGCCATTTATTAAGCCTTACCACTAAAATTCTTGAAAATAAGTATTAAAACCAGTCCTACATTTAGATTCTTGAAGTGCCCTGCCATGTAAATTATCATGTAACTGGAGGAAATCATGATTACCATAAACTATGTAATCTTAAGACTCAAAATATTCATTAAGGATCCCTCTTGCTTGTTCTATACCTACAGAATTGTTCGCACTAACTTTTATCAGAGTGCTGAGAGCAGGAGTGAGGTAACAGATAAAGAGTGCTGGAGTAGCACTAACTTGCATTATTCTAGTGCTTTCAATGTTAATTTTTAGAGGCCCTGCTTTACTGCATACTTCTCATCTTAATTTGACAGAGGAGTGCTTTTCAAAACCATCGTTCCATCTGAGAGATGTTCTTTGACATTAATCAAATGCAAGCTACCTCAGGTCATTAAAAATGCATATATCTAAGTCCGCATACGATCATGTCTATGATGGTTACATCCAGACATGAGTAAAATACCAGCTAACCAAAATTAAATGAAAATAAAATTGCAACAATCTTGATTTTGGAAGGAAAGACAGAAAGCAAGTTCTGGAGTTTCTTCTACGTGAGCTAAAAAAGCTGCTGGATAAGCTCAGAATCTGAGTTCTAGCACAAGGCTAGTCACTCTGCAGTCAATGACCATGTTTTAAACAAGGTATGAGAATTCATGCTTTAAAATTTCCGTGGTTTAGTCTCTTTTCTCATTTAGCATAGGTTTAGTCATTGGGCAAATTATGATCAAATTATGATCATAGCTATCAGTTCCAGAGTACACAGACAGACAACAGCAGCACTTTGCATTCCTAGAGAGTAAATGAGAAAACCCTTTAGATTTGCTCAACTATATGATGGGGTTTTGCTGCCGTGTCAAAATTATTGGTTAATTTAAACTGCAAATGATCTTACTTCACATAAGTATGTGTCTGCTCTGACTTAATTTGTCGGGATACCAAATATACTTTAACATAGATGCATAACTTTATTCTACCTTGATGAAGTGCAACTTTGCATTAGGATATAACACAGTTTACAGATCTATGAATATGGGTTGGGTCACCTCTACAGCAATAAATCCTTTTAGAGAAAGCTGCACAAAGGCCACAGGAAGTATTTGCATAACTATGTGCTGTGGTAAATGCAGTCATTTCATATGCAGTCTCTTTGCTCCCCACCCATTCTGTAACACAGATATTACATTCCACTTGTTAAGTAACTGCAAAGTGTTCATATAGACCTTAGAGAGGTTTGCTGCATGTAACGATCTGGGTCCTGAGCAGTGAAAGTTGTCAACATGCTACCAGCAAGTAGTCCTTCCTCTTGACGTACAAGCTTAGGGTTTGGAACAAAATATGGGCTCTCATTCACATCAATGACCGTAATGGACACAGTTGCTGTTGACTGAGGAGGATGTTGAATCCCCTTAGCCAAAGGCACTTGATTTTCCGCAGCTACAGTAAGTACAAACATCCTGTTGGTCTCAAAGTCAATCGGCTGTGAAAAGCAAAGAGCAGAAAGTGTTAACATTTACTAAAACCAGCAATGGACACATGATAACATTTTTACTTTAAAGCAAACTTCTAAGTATAACTTGTACTGCTTTTGTCAAAAATGAGCAGAGCCTAAAGAAAACACACTAAATACAACACCTCAACATGAGACTGGGTTAGCATTTTGCTTAGCAGCAGCAGCAGTTTGGAAGTTAGAACAGCTAGAAACCTTCTCATTCTTGAATACAACTTACTCTGGTACTGCCATTATAGGTAACTGAGGAAACAAGCAGTTTCATCAGAAATTGATTTAAAAACTTACAGCTTTGTGCCAGGCACTCACGTAAGTGGATGTGCCTCCTGAGAAGCTCTCCTGGGGAAAGAAATCTGCCTCTGTCAGTTATGAGGATGAACAACCTTCAAACAAGATCATGACCCTACCTAACCCCATAGATCAGAGATTCCCACACCCTTAATGTTTCACTAGAAAGACTCTTTGCAATCCCAGCTAATTCTACTTCTGGCACACCTACAGCTCGCATCTTCACCATCTAGACTACCTTCAGTCTGGGAACTTTCTCACTGAGCCAGAAGTCAAATTTAAGAGGAAGAGTAAAATGAGCTTCATGCTAGAGTCCTGCTGTTGTACTGCATGGGGGTGAGGCATTCCCCAAAACCTGATTTGCCTTAGTACTATGCACTGTACTACTCACACTAGCTCTAGACTTGAAGGAACCCTGTACCTTTACAGGGGCAGTTAGCACATGACAGTATAAATTCAGTGACAGTAGATAATCCAATCTTCAGGTTGACAGATCAACTCATTGCACTGCTAATAAAAATTGCAGGCAGGCTTCCAACTCTCCCCATGTCTGGTACCTAAAGGAGTGCTACAAAGCACAAATATTCATGCAATTCTTGCTGGAAGGCTGCAATATAACAATTGGTACCTCTAGGGAAGTGCAGTTACAAACCAAAAGAATTCTTTAAAAACAAACAAACAAACAAACAAACAACAACAAAAAACAAAAACAAAAAACCTTACTGTGAATTACCACTACAGCTGTTTAAAAACTTGCATCTTTTTGTCATCTAGATACTGACAAGATTAAAAAAAAGAAAAAAGGGAGGCAGAAAAAGAAGCAGAAAAAAAAAGTGAATGTTTTAATTTCCAAATGGAAATGTTGGCATCTTACAGTTGACTTGAAGTGGATCAGCCAAAACCAGAACAGGCAAATCAGAGATGAGACACTTATCAGAGGGCCATGAGGAAAGATGCCTAATGCTTGGCAAGTTTAATTATAGAACCACAGTGTTATTATCACTTGAAATAAGTCACTCCTCAACGCAGAGCTGTGCTGGCTAGAGAATGAAGATAGACAGGTTATTCCCTAAAAGGTATTTAAATGAGGCTTTAAAAATAGCCAGTCTTTAAAAGTCTCTTGTAGAAGTAGCCTCCCACCTATCACTTTTTCCTCTCTGATTGTGCCTTGACTGCCTGTATCTGTTCCTTAATGGGAACATGTTGACATAAAACCCACAGACAACAAGCATGATTACTAGCGGGGGCCAGAAGGTAGGAAGCTGTTCTTTTACTCTAGCAACAGTACTAAGCAAATGCCTTTTCACATACTAATTCCTACCTTTTAGCATATACAGCTTCAAAATCTGTAACTTTCAACAACCTAGCCTGATTTTTAAAATTGATCAGCTGGAGTACTAACTAACTAGTGTACTAGCATAAGCAAAATAAAAATGCTCCAAGAGACAGATAGAAAATTTCCACAAGGCAGACACTGCACACCCATTTTACTTTCCAGATTCACGTTGGCCTCAGGAGCCCACATTTTCCCCCACTCCCCAATGTTCTCCCACTTATTCCATCTCTGCCGAATTCCCTGAAGCACAAGCATCTCTCACCTTCACAACTGTCACCAGCCCATCGTTACTATTGGGATCAGTCAGGATGGTAAATCGACCTGTCGGGTCTCCTCCAGTCATCCGGTACATTGCATTCCACGCAGGTGTGTGAGGCTGATCTTTATCTGTTACCGTCAGGTTTGCCACGATCACATCCACCCTGTTTTCTGGTACTTCCCCATAGAACTGCAAATAACGCGAGAAAACATTTTACCTTGGTTGCAAAAGCACGCAAGAGCCACGCCATACTGAATATTCATCAATGTTAGGAAGTGCATCTCTCTTCACTGGAGGTCTGACAATTTATCTAATGAAGTTTACCTGAGGCCACCCAGAAAACGGATGGTTTGATTCCCTTGTCAGCTTTTGCCTTTTGGCCTAAACAGAATACTGTATCTAAGGGATATAATATTCTGCATGTATGTCAATTCTGCCTGCCAGTACATATTTAATAAGTAATAAATATTTACCGTCTGCGAATATAATGAGAAAAGTGGGGAATGGTTATAAATACGCACATCTTTCGGTTACTCCTACCCTCTACTTACAGTCATGGCGGTGAACTCTGGAGGATTGTCATTGACATCTGTCACAGTGATGACAGCAGTTGCTGTGTTTGAAAGACCATATGTTGGGTTTCCTTCCATGTCCGTAGCTTGAATTATTAATGTATATTGTTGCACTTTCTAAAACACAAAATGACATCAACATAAGATTTAGACAAAACTAACATTACCATAGGACAGCAGGTGTTCCCAAAACTGCACTGCGCTAAGCAATGGAGCCTATCACACTGTTTATTCTAGTTAGCATCAGCCAAAATGACAGGGGTAAAGTTTGTGCCACAGAAATACAGCACCAGGTTGCATCTAGCTATACAGAAGTACTGCTTGATTTTCTTCAAATGTCACTGAGACAAGGACAGACTGCCTGCTTCCACCTCTCAAAAATCAAAACCATGTTAACAGTTAATGCTGTTATCACAGATTTAACATTGCTTTTCAAATGGGGAAAAAAAAAACCAACACAGAGTGCAGTTTATACTAAAACAGGGTAAGCCCTCAAAAGCATTTAAGCGAGCTGAGCCAAGGTAGGTTTAGTTGGCCAAACGGCCACAACTGCCAAGGTTTTATTTCAGCTAAGCCCAAGCACAAACCCACCGTTTGCAAATTCTTGTGATTGCTATGGAAACTGAAGATGTAAAGGCTAACAGAGACAAGTAAGGGCACTGGGAGAAAGGGGAGGAGGGAACAACTGCACAGGCTATTTCCATAAAAGTTAAGCACCCTGGCTGAAGATGGCCACCACTGCAGCCCCAGCCTCCTCCCCCCCCTCCAACCGCTGCGTGTGCCGTTATCCAGTCACAGCTGGAGCAGTGCCAGGCCTCCCTCAAGCACAAGAAATGCCCAACGGAGACTGTTTAAAACAAAGTCGACCAAATTCTAGTAAAAAAAAAGAACACTAGAAAGAAGGTTGTTGCATAGACTTGCTGAGAAGTTGATTTTAACTCCTTGATGGTGAAATGCAAATATCGTGTGTGCCGGTTCAGCTTCCTAGCTCAGAGAGCTAGGTGTTACCCTTCAGTTCCTTCCAAAAGAAAACACACAAACATAAGGAGCTGATGATATTACTTTGAACTATCACTTTCATGAACGGTTTACTAACACTGGCAAAAGCCTGCTGGCAAAATAAAAATACTTAAAGAAAAGGATTTTCTTTTTTCTACTTGCCACCTTATTTTCTCCCACCACTTGAAGACTGCAGTGTATGACAGATTACTTCTCATGGAAACAGTTTACAAAAAGAGACTATGGATAGCAATACAAAAAATAACCAAGGAAGATTCCACTGATTGCATATAACTTTCTTACAGATTTTGGCCAGACACTACGACAGACATTAGAAATGTAATGCTTATGCACACTTCCGAGCAGCAAATATTAGCCATTGAAAAAAAATGTTTTTAAAATAAATCAAATGAATCTTTATCTCACACTGAAGGTAATTTATGCTCATGTCCTCTTTCACAAAGGAACCCTTACAACACACCCCAAATGTGTATTACTATATATGCATCCCACAGTTCTTTAAAAAAAAGTAAGACTTACATTATGTACACAGAAATGCAATATATGGTTCAATAATTCAGAAATATGTATACGAATTCTGGTTTGGAAAAATATACTTGCAAAGTGACCTTCAAAATGATTCAATAAACATCCTAAAGGTTTCCTTCATGACACTAACAGGAGAAGCAGTCACAAGGGAATCAAGGAAATACTTTTACAACTTTCATCCAGGAAAAAATATACTTTACTTATTGTGAAGCAATAAACTCTAGAGCAGTATTGAAGCAAATCTTGCAGCCAGATCATTCTACGTTATTGAAACAGCAGGTGCTTCTGATTCATCTGGGTCTTAACACACTGATCCCAAGAAGCAAATTTCATTAAGGAAAGTCCCATTATTATTACTGGGAGACTCAACTTCCATACAGTCTTCTTATTTAATTTCAACGGAAAAGTGCACAAGAAATCTACCCCTAAAAAGTGCCCCAAAAGACAGCATATATGTGGTTTTGTTTGTTCTTCCCCTGTCCCAGCACTCACATACAGAAGATCAACTGCTGGGAACGAAATATCAAACATAGACAGGCACACAACTTTGCAAGCATGGAGAAACTGGGGGAGGTGGCTCTCCGCTTTTTACTGTGAGAAGCGGCCAGGAATAAGCTGTGGAGCACGTGTCAGCAGCCTGCACAGATACAGCAACACATCCAAAAACGAACTGGCAGCTTCAAGAAAGAAAGCAGACCTCATCAGGTCACATCTTTCCACTTCAATACAGGCCAAATAAAAAGAGCACTTCACTGAATTAACCTCACGTGAGGCAGGAATGTCAGCGTGTAAATTTAAGTACCCTGCCTGACTTTGGCACCTCCAGCAGTTAAGGCAGATGTTTTAATGCTGAAGTGAATTCCACAGCAATAGCAAAAGCAGTAACAACAGCTGGATCTCATAAAACAGCATCTTTTGGGATAGCAAGTGAAAGATTTCTTCTGCTTTTAGCTGAGTCCCCTTACCTAAGCAACTCGCCCCCTGTGCCATGTTAGCACAGATAATGCATTGTGCAAGATAATCGAAAATACTAGCAGATGAGGAATGCTATCAGAAGAGCCCCTCTTTTTTTGAATACCTACAACACTTATGCTCCCCTAAATAATGTGTCACATAATTTAAGAATTTTAAATTGTGTCTAGTATTTCATGAACCTAATCAGAGCTTTACAAAGAGGCAAGACTTTGAGAAAATGGCAGAATGGCAGAAGTGGGCAGTTCAGCTGAGGTTTGTGGACAACAAGGAACCTTGGGCAACAAGGCACTCCCCAGCCCACTGTCAGACATGGTCTCAATTCAGATCTGGCTTCCTAGAATCCTGGTCGTTTTAGTTTAATTGACTTACACTACATGACTCAGGAAATGAAGGGAGCAAAGCAATGGCTTGGGAAGGAAACCATTTTATCTCATATTAGTCTAATTTAATATTTGAATGACTTGACATTAATCATTAATATTCAACACGTGCAAGAAATGTTTATAAATACTCATTTGGATATCAGTAATCTATCAGGAAAATTGATAGCAAATGACAATGCTACTCCAGCTGTCAGTGCGAGGGCCTAAGCTACACAGACAGCCGGTTTCTTCTAAGTTAAATCACTTCAGTACAGCAAGTCACCAAGTAATAAAACTCAGAGTTATCGCTATGTCCTTCTGAAAGTTCACCTGTCAAAGAAGACCAAGGGATTTTAAAAATGAGGGCAAAGCTGCCCATTATTCTTTTATTCTTTTTAGAGCACAATACTGTAAAGTTCAGAGTTTTCCTTTCCTCAAATTTATCCTCTTCAAAATCAACAAGCAGAATGAATATCAATAAAACTTTAAAAATCGCAAAATCTGTCTGCTTAGCTTTTCAAGTCATCTGATTGCCCCTTTCAAACTGAAATTCATCAGAATATTAATAGTCAACCCAGAGCACCAGACAGTATTTTTCTGTTCTATTTTAAACAAGTATAAGTAAACAGGTAAAAGCTGAACAGCAAATCCAGTTTAAAGAAACCTTCAGATTTAATGAGCTAAAATGAGGTTAGTAAAACAGAAGTTGAAAAAAGATGCACTGAAAAAGATTTGCTTGGATTTTATAGCTTGTTTATAAAACAATGCTTATCTCTTGTGAAGTTTTCAAGTGGTTCAAAAGCACAGCTAGTCCATGACAGATCTGGAGTTGGGAGGGAAATATTTTTATTCCCACCTCACAAATGCGTGAACCAGAGCAGAGGATCTGTCACCCTCCTTCTTTGATGGTGGGCATAGTGAAGAACTGTCTAGACAGAACAGGACTTGCCCAGCACGTAGCAAGGAATTACTGACAGTCAGACTTTTTGTTTATTTTTGATTTTTAAAGTTTTTGAATGTGTGTCCAGGCCTTGAGACAGATCTCCATCTATGCATTTCCCAATACTGACTGGTTTATTTCTTAGAACCATGTTTTCCACATTTTAAGATCAGCAATATTTTTCATGATTGATTTTAATAAGCAGAATTCAGATCAGAGAATTACTGCAAATTTAGCAGCACAGCATGCAGAAGATTTCAACATTTACCACCTCTCTGTGAAGAACAAGGAAAAAGACAATGGGAGGACAAGCTCACCTGGAGCTTCCAAAATACATAAAACACATAAAACACATAGCCAATTCCATTTTCCATCTACTCTCTGTCCACAGAGCTCAGCAAGAGGAAAGGGCTGGTGCTGAGGAACACCTCCCATCTCAGCACTCAGGCCAAGCATCCAATGTTCTTATTTGCATTGCTCTGCTTTAGTGTGTACCTGCTCCTTAAAACCAAACGGGCTTATGAGACAAAATCCTGCCTGTAACCCCATGGAACCAAGGGTGACTACGTGCACAGAACGTGTGGGTCCAGTTTTTAACTGATTCTTAATTTCCTCTTCTCTTGGATTTTATGCTCTTGGCCTAGGACAATGACCAGTGCCAACAGGGGGAAAGAAAGGGAAAAAAATTCAGACTGGGAAGGAGGAGAAATATTTGTAAGTTACTACCAAAAAGAAGTATAAACCAGCCTATGGGATTAAGACCTACCTCTCTGTCAAGCCCAGCTGCTACGGTGATAATGTCACCAGTCTCATTGTTGATTGTAAACATGTTTGGAGAGGGGCTGCTTGGGGCCTGTGACAAGATTCTGTATCTCAGCATCCCATTCTGTGCATTGGGATCATCAGCATCAATGGCAGTAACAGTCATCACGTAGGTTCCTAGCAGCAGGGTAAATAATTGATGTTATATATGTAATATAAACAGTTTACTCAGATTACACAAGATCACTTACAAGCAATGGTCGAAGCATGTATTTCTTTTGGTAAACTCTGCACATTCCTTCTCTTACTTAAAACAATCCGATTAAACCCAAGACTCACCAACAAAGTAATTAAAATACATAAGAAGAGATAAAAATACTTTGTGTTTATAGTAATATCAGATTTGCTTATGACTGAAGAAGCTCCATAAACAATGAAATCCTACAAATCTGCCACAAATAACATTTCTGTAACAACAGAGCTTCTCATGTTTAGATGAAAACATTATTAATTGGGCCAAAGGAAATATACTTAATGTTCAGAATTGGTGCACATACTGATAGTGACTGAAAATCAATGTAAATAATACTCTTTCAAAGGTCTTTGAGACACATCTCAAATGCCAGGTCAACACTGCAAACTGAGAAAATACATGTCTTGTGCTAACCTTTCTAAAAAATTCATTTGGCACTACTGACAAATCAAGAAAGTGCTTTCAGCCATAGTGCAAACTTCAATCTGAGGTGATCAGGATTTTAATGAGATGTGAAAAACATTTAGGGTTTTCTCAAGAATTCAGATGGAACTGTTTGATTCCAAATCCCACTACTTCCAAAGCCTCTGAGATTCAAAACTAGAACTGGATTGGCTGATATTTCAGCAGTCACTTATACCCTGACCTGTCAACCAACCGAATGTCAATGGCTATCATCATGAACTAACTATAAGAACTGTGGCATTATAAATAGGCCTTCCGAAAACAGAAACTGAAAAGTCATATTACTTCTGTTTATGTACGTAATGCTTTCTTCTTTTGGAAATTAATCCCAGCATGCTAAAAAGTGAATTAAAAATAAGGTGAAATAATAAGATCGTATCTGAAGTTTTGTTCATCACATTTAAGATATCTTTGAAAGTATCACAAAATCTGAAGGCACAGCCTTCATCACCTTTAACATGATACTGCATACACCTCCCCCTGCCTTGAAAGCCCATGTTATTACCTGGCTTTGAGCCTTCAGGGACTGTCCCATTCCAAACCTGGTGTAAGAATTCAGGTCTATTGTCATTCATATCAATGACATTAATAACAATGTCAATAGGATTTTCCACCTGGTTTCCATTTACATCCACTGCATGTGCTCTCAGCTGCAAAAATAATTAAAGTATTACAATTTGCACAACATACAGGCGCACAAATAGACAAAATATTGGTGACAGGAAGTTTCAGGCCAGACATTCTTAGCTCCAAGTACTTTGCTTTCTGCCACTGCCCCCTCATATTGACCTTTTAAGTTTTCAGGTTGCTAATGGAACTGCTGTTCAGACTTGTAAGCTGCAGACTGACTTCTTTGATTTGCTGAAAATTATTCTGAATCCTGAAATTTTGATTAATACCAATGTCTAGTGTAATATATAATTTTTAATAATGACTTTTAGAAAACAGACTCTAAAAATGTGCAGATTTATATTAAGCAGCTAGCAACTTATTAACAATCCACAGGGAACGAACACTGGCATCACTTTCAAAACTCTGTTACAGATACTATGCATACTGAACAGAAATGAATGCATAGAAACTGCATATAGAATATATCTGTGTTACCCTGAGCACCAAGGTAGGGTTTGTGATAAATCACTACCAACAAACATATGAAATTCCAGGCTAAAATTAAGCTAAAGTTTATGGACTGAGTTTCAAAGATACTGAGACACTTAAATTGAATGCTCAATTGTCAAAAAGGGCTGTGTATATACATATATACACACTCAAACCTAGTAGAAAGAAGCAAGAAGGCATTATTAACTCACCACTCTGGAAATTACTCATATAAATGTAAATTCCTAAGTCAGTAAATCTTGAATTGCCAATGTCAAATTCTCAGTAAAGGTCTTAAGGAATGTCGGAGCTGCTGTTCTCTTGCAAGAGTCATTTACCCTGTCTCCCCCACAGATGACTCCTGCTGCATCCTCCATTTGGGAGCAGCACTCCATTTGGTCTTCCCAGAGTGTAAGAGGCAAGGAGTGTTTTAATGCACGACATGCTGTGAATGCTCTCTAGGAGCTGAACAACTTCTGTAATGATTTCAGTGTGGTCTCTCAAAAGGTGAGACAACTTCAGGTCTCCCCCCTCCTTCAAACTTCCTTTTCCACTAATACTGGAATCTGTGGTCTACCTTGTCAGTTTCTTTAGAGGGAAGAATATAATTTTCATAAGCTGACAGACATAATCTACAATTCCATTAAAATGCTTAGATTTGCCCCTGAAAATAAAAATTGGTAGGTTATTCTTCCCATCCATTTCTCAACTCACAGTTGCTGCAATTCTAATAGCAGTCACATCCTAATTGAAGTTGCTGAATTAAAACTAAACTTTTGAAAAATATACAATACAGTGGAGACTGTGATCAATGGCCTGGATTTGAAACACAAGCTACAGTATCCGTATTTCAATATTTTAAAATTATTTTATCTAAACACATGTAATCACTGTTTATATATGTTAATGTATTTAAGCTGCTTAAACACAGTAAGAGCTAGCTTTAGTAAGTACAACAAATACAAATCTGCTACAAACTCTTCAAATCACATCTCACAGAAAACTAAATGCTGGCTGCTCAAGTCATGTTTGAAGCAGATGTTAATCTTCAATTTGATAATCTGATTTATGGTAAATTAAACTCTTACATGAAAAGAAGCAATCTGCTCCCGGTCTAAAGGCTTTGTCACGGACAGCTGTCCTGAGATGGGGTTGATGATGAAGATGCCTGTTGGAGGTTGGTCAGCTCCTGGGCCAGTCACACTGTACCGTAGCGAGAGGCTTTTATCACGATCAGACCTAATCTATGTGTCAAAAAAGATAACATTTACATTAGCTACAAACAAGCAATGGATGGGACTGCTGCTGAGACAAGCAGCAGCTTTTTTTTCCATCTTTAAGCTAAACATCTAAAAAGAATTATTCTGGGAACTGTACAAAATTAGTATAAAGCTTGAAGTTTTCAATTACACTCTTTGTCAGAAAGATAGTCAATGAATTTTTGGGAACATAAAAATATCCCTGCTTATTTCTCATAGGAGGACGAGTTGCATCAAACCAAAACAATTCAGTATACTCACCTTAAACAGATTTGTTTAGATCCTAGAGAAAACATATGCTATCATAAAACTACAAGAAAACTACATGAAACTATAAGAAATAAAAAGTCTGGTTTGGTTTTTCCTCTTCTCCCATATTTTCCAAGACAAAAGCTACAGACTCTCTTCTGCTACTGGCAATAGCCCTTCAGAAACTCACTGGTTTTGTTTAAAGACTGAACTTTGGCCTCATCTTCCAAGGAAACATTAAAGAGCAGTGCATCTGTGGGGAGCAGATGAATCACCAGCATGCACATCAACGGAACAGAGCAAAACCACATTCTATCTACTTGAGCTAATGCTCTACCAAGTTCTAACAAACTGTGACCAGCCAGTACCACAGCTGGAAGTCCTCTCCTGTGCTGGGCTCAGGGCAACAGCCACACCTGTGTTGCAGGGCCCTGTGGAACAGCTCGTATCCTCACCCCACCAGATCCCATTTCCTTCTGCCTCCTTGTGCACCTCTCGTCCTGCTCGCCCCCCCATCCTTCCCCAGGTGGAAAACTCAAGTGCAGGAAACTGGAGAACTCCTCAACCAGCAGAGATCCTCCTTAACCACTTAAGTAAGTCATCACAGCAACTACCACCCAAACCAAGGTCAACTTCCACAAGTACAGGAGTACATGGACAACTTAAAAAACCAAGCAAAGACAGCCCAGCCTGCTACACAGAAGTACCAACAGAAACCAACACAAAAGACTGATTAATGTTTGGGCAATGAACAAGACATCATTTATCCATTTATCTCCTCAAGAGTTCGCTGAGGGACACTGAAACCACATTTCTATTAACTTCCTTACCCTAACTAATTCCTGAGGAAAAGGTCCTCTGGAATTTTCTGGTAGGTTGATTGGAGGAATAACCCAGTCTCTCTTCTGCCTCTTCAGAGGGCTGCTGTGCTTGTATTGTTGCCATGGAAATATGATGTCTTCAATTTTCTTCTGGTCCTTTCCCAGGTACAAAATAAAATTAAGTACATGTTAGAAGGAGAATTACCAGTAGATATCATAAAATAGCTCAGACACAATTATATAATTGACCAAAAGGCTGTCTTTCCTCTGTGTTCCTAGAACTGTTTTTATTTGCATTCACAGCACATTATGAAAATAACCAGTACCATTTACAACTGCACTGCAAAATGTTAAGAACTCGGTTTTCCTTATGCAAGTTTCAGGAGAAATGGAATTACAAGCCATTTGTAGAATAGCTTTACTGTGCAAACTATTCTGCATTTTCTGAAAAGTAGTTAATATTTTCCAGAATTTAATAGTATGCCTTTATGCATTTCTCATTAGCTAGAACTTCAGTTCAGGTAATATGCTACTGTACATTAAATTTAGATCTGGGTGTGCTAAAATATAATTTGGAGTTCCAAGAGGAGTTTAATACATACTGGTAAGGAATGTCTCAAATATTTATGACCCTATTAAAACCCTTAGAATTAATGCTGTAATTATTTTAAACCTATGTCAGCCATGATGGATGCAGTAGATGACCCACTTTACACACTGGGCGTTAATCTCTGCTGGGTGTCAACATTCCTTTCTTATTCCCTCCTATATCTGCAGTCATTTCATCCTTTGGATGCCAGCGTACACATAGCCCTGCTAGCTATATATATGTGGCTTGCTTAAGGGCGAAGATGGTGACAAAAACGTTTTCCAGTCTTTCAAAGGAAGAACTTTTTTCTTTTTTAAATCTAATCAAATATGCCACAGAATAAAAACGGATGCTCAACTGAAGTCCAGGTTCCAGTACTCTACATTCTGCTGATGGTAAGGATGCCTGAACTGGATCTTTGGAAAGAACAGGGTATGCCCTGGCATAACTAAGCATCTGTTCTTTATTAATAGACTTTCACAGACAAAATGACAGTATTTCCTGTGTTAAAAATGTGCCTTAGCAGATTTAAAATAATCAGCAAGTAAGCAAATAAAAATCCTGAGGATTACACAGCTTTGGTCTCCAGTGTGTTATCAGGAAAAACATCTTGCGTAACCACACTATTTTGACATTATGCTTAAATCTTTGATATGCACCTATTGCAGGTATGTTAATCTATGAAGAAATTTTATTCTGTATTTGTAAACCAAGAACTTCATAAGCGAAGGTAAGAAACAGCAAGCAGCAAGTAACATACCAGCAAAAGGTAGTAGACCTAATACTGTCTTCCTAAAGTAAATGCATTGTTATCTGTATATGGCTAGGTCTGATTTTTGTTACAGTACATAGGCTATCCTGTAACAGCTTCCAGCAGAGGGAGACTATCTTCCTTACCAAGTAGTGATGGAATCATGAATAATTTACAATCTCTAACTTGATTATGAAGGGACAAGACAAAGCAAATATTCCCTGCCAGAAATGCTTTCCTACCATTGCTGTGAATCTACAGCTCCCATCTAATAAATGTGACTGATTCCCACACAGATTTATTTATTTTGTGATTATATTTAACCACTTGAATAAATACCGTACTACTTCCAAGCAAATTAGAATAAAGAACTGACTATGTCCAACTTAAATGTGGGTATGTATCTAAAATAAAATACAAATAAAAACAACAGAAAGAAAGAAAGACAAACAAAAAAGCTCAAACATAAATTATTTCAATATAGTTAAACAGGCATGTCTTTGCATACCTTAGTAAAGCTACAAAACAACAGACTATAGAAGAGTTATTACTAAAGCTCCAGCTTTAGGTGTCCCTTAATAAACTGCCTCATGGAGAGGTGCATGACAGAAAGAATCGGATCCCTATTTTCAGGCCTGTTTGTGGAGATACATTTACAGAGGTTGCATTTAGCTCTTTTACCTTTTCAGAAGCTCCTGTGAAGGTCGGTTCAGGAGTTAGCTTTACTCTCATTTGCCATTCTTCCTGAGTTTCCTTGTCTTGAGCAGACACGACGAACTCTGTGGGCTCTGCTGAAAGCTGAAAGCTTCGCTCTGCATAGACCACACCATCTTCACCTACTCTAAAATCTTCTGGCTCACTGCTTCCAAAGTGTATTTTTTTGTTTCCACCACAGCTTCGAAACCCCACTGTAAGCCAGACATAAAATGAAGAACAAAAAAAAATGAGAAAGCAGCCCTCTTGAACTCAGTGTGACATAAAATGCATTAAGAACAAAGATTCAAAAGCAGAGAGGCTTAACTTGTTGCTACTATAATCACATGCAATTATGAGTTAAGACTTGTACTTTAGGGGTCAGTCCCACAGTGACATCTGTGGAGTGCTAGGCAGAGATTTTACCCCTAGTTAGCCTGTCTCCTTTTCAAAAATACACACTCAAACAGAGCAAGAAAACCACTTCCCTCCACATCCTACGCTCAGTCGGTTTCCAGTGGAACGGCTACAGAGATTTGCACCTTAAGCCTCACAAAGATCCAGACAAGTCAATTCATTAAAAGCAATAAATTTAATCACAATGTAACTGTTAATCATAAACACAACTGCGCTTCCATCAGATTCCCTGCTGACCCAGGTAAGGCAGAAACCTAAAAGTCTGTTAAGAGATTAACTTCTATGACCAGCTCAGCCAGCTGTATCATCTCAGGTATGTCACACACACAGGGACAGAGTTTCCTCATCACTCATCTACAAGATGGAGGCAACAGTAATTACCTCACAGAGAAAATCTAAGTCAAAGACTTCATTTTATTATCTTTTTTTTTTTTTTTAATAAAGCTATTTCATGCACCACACATGTCCTTTCATCTACTTATGAGCTACCCACTGTTTAATTCCTCCACTCCTTCCTTTTGTCCTGCCTGAAAGATGCACACTGGAACAAGAAGTCAGTAAAACTGATTGTACAGATCAGGATGTGAAGTTAACAAAACAGAACAGACAACAGGTTGCATCTTTCTTTACCCAACTGCTTCACTACTACTTATCTTCTGTGTTACTGCAAATAATAGCGGGTAAAAAATCAAAGTACACTTTTATAACCAATGATTGTTCTTTAGTGTTTCCAAAGCATTATGAAGTATTTTGATTGTATGGGCAACAGCAGTGCATAATATTATTATGAAGGTTGTGTTGAAATTCACATAGTGAAGATGAAGATGAAATGAGGCTTTATGCCTCATTTCAGTTATTGGACTTTCTATATTGTGCTAAACCATGCACAAACTATTTAGCTTCAAAACGTAAAGGTCCTTCTCAAGAAAAATCACTATTAAATGTCATGCATCATATGCCTTCTTCTGTAATGCACTGTTTCCAGGAAGGCACTGAGAAGAAGTGTACCTTTTTGCATTTGGACTTCAAGGACCGAACTGATGTTCAGGCGACACATAAAATTTGTTTCCTTACTGCATCCTTTCAGTTATCCGGAATCCCCGTTTTCCCTCTCCTGACAGAAATAACTGTACTTTAAAAGCATGTATCGTGTACAAAAATGAGACAAGTAGAGTATTTCTCCAAATAAATGACAGAACATCGATGTTCTTCATACTGATCTTGAGGGCTGGGCAGGGATACTGCCTTTTCCAGATGGCTTGCAGAGTTTAAAAGTCTCCCTCCATGAAATGCCATCCCCCACACTGGGGAGAAGAGCAACCAATACCCACAAAGTACTGAACCCAGGAGAATAAATCTGCATAGGTAAAAGGCTCAAACACCACCCCCAGGGCCCTTCCTCTGGTCCTCCTGGTAGATGTTGCCTGAGGTCTTCCTCATTAGCAGTGAGTGCTTCACTGAAATGCTAATGAATACTCAACTCTCCGCATAAGTTTTCATAAATATTACTCCCTAGGCAATCCCTGCTGCTCAAGTTCATCCCACCTCTCCATAAAATACAATTCACTTCCTTTCCTATGGATCCACAGCCTACCAGTCTGCAAGACTGAAGGAAGATGAACAGAAACTCCTCCTTGCTGTTCGTGTGGGAGAAAAAAATTGAGAGGCAGAAGGTCAAGCTCCCAGATGTTGACTGCCCCATTGATCTCCCACTCTTTTCAACACTAAGCCTTACAGTGTGAGTCAGCTTAACATGACTGTATGCTGAAACACAGCATCCAGCTGAGAAAATGCATGATTCTAAGCAAAGGACATAGAACTACTAGCTAAAACAGCTACCAGCACCCAGAATCATTACCACAGTCATTACCACAGTCCTAATTCTCTAATTCTGATTAGCCAAACTTCTGACCAGGATGTTTTGTATCGTTCAGCACAAAAATAAAGATGTGTCCAAGAACAGTTTACTCAAAAGTCACTACATCTACTAATTTAAGAACTTAATGACTGGACTACCAAACAGCACTGCTTGTACTTGGGTTCAGAGGCACAGACCACCCATACCCCAGGCATGGAGAAAGCTGAGCCTTTTCTAAGCATCATCTCTGTTCACAAACAAAACTCCCAGTTAGAAACAGTTCCCATTAAGAAACTAAGGAAAAAAACAGCCAGTGATAATAACGCATAGGTCTGTGCCTCTGCTGACCTCTCATCTCAGCTACAACTGCTCTCAAAAGCTCTTCTTCAAAAGGGTGTCTTGACGAAAAGGATGAAGAGCAAGCCAGTTTCACCTCTGACTCTTCTCAGACTTACCTCTGAAAAGTAGGGAGTGGGAAAGAGGATGAATATTAATCTAAACTTTGATCATTACTGTTTTTTAAAAAAGATTAAATTTAAAATTAATATCACAGTCATTATGGTCCAAAAGACTGAGATATCACAACAGCATTTTATAAAAAAAGTATTTCTGAGCTGTTGCACAGTACCGTAATATATTCATTTTTGGCATATCAAATTCATAACGAAGATGATTTCCTTCCCTGTCTTCTTACATATAAAATCCAGTAGGAAAAAAAACCAAAACCCACAATAACAAGAAAAAACACCCTGCTAGCCACTTCATTGATATTCTTCCTCCAGGCAACTGTATATTATGAAATTCAATGAAAATCCCTTTCCTTTGACAGTATCCTGGTAAAAAATGTAGAAAATTGTCAATACTTTGTGAGAATGATTCTCTCTTTGCAAGGAGCGCACATTAACAAATTATACTCAAGTATAACCATCTATAATTAAATTCCCTTGACAGAGAACAGGTTGTGCAGTAGCTACTCTTTCGCCCCCCAACTGCATAGTTATCAGTCTTGTAAATTGGATTTAGATCACTTCGCTTCATTTTTCAGTGTTCAACTGGTATGAACAAAGACTGATTTCTAACTGTAGGGTTTTAGGCAAAGATTTTTGCAAAAATGCTACAGGACTTCCCCTCCCTGAGAATAATGACTGTTGATGCCAGCCATGCTCTTTCCAACAACCACAGGAAAGGGAGGCCTGCTTTCCAAAAGTCACTTTGTGTTGACAGATCAATCATATTGATTCCTTTCATTTTAAAAAAAAAGGTTAACTAGATACACTATGCAGCATCTTAGTCACTTAATAGGGCAGAAAGAATAATCAAGCATCTGATTTTACTGCTTTTTAAGAACACTCTAAGCATAAATGATCAGATGTACCTCGCAATCTGTAAAAACAACTCATGGATTTTTAAATATTTGCCTTTTGAGCATCTGAATAGTATCTGATTTTTAAAAGTATATTACTTGAAAGCACTAGGAAGTATTTACTCATAATCTGAAATATAACTATTTTGGTTTTAAAGAGAATCTTTAGTCATATCAAAATAGTAATATGCAGCATGGGAGTAAATGCAATTAGTTTGCGTGCTCAAAATAAGGCTGTGCAAAAGGATTTACAAAAACAGAGTCTTTAAACCAAAGAAAAATCATATTAAGTATTAGTATAAGATTATTATTAAACATTAGGCACTAAGACAAAAGACCATTAGTATCCTAATTTGTGAGTCTTCGTTCGTCCTAAAAACAAGACAAGCATAATCTATTAAAAAAAGAATAAAATAGGACTGTGACTGCAACATTCTAAAACAAAAATCTACAGCTCTCTGGTATTAAAGCAAGCTTTCAAGCTAACACTCTTGCATGGAAGTAATTACAGTGTATGCATACGTGCATAGTGTACAAAACATTAAGAACTAAACATGCAAATTCAGTTGAAGTGCACTGGAGGGCTACACCACTCATGCTCAGGTTCAACAAGATGAATGATTCATGGTATCTATAAAATACAGGTCTAACCATGTACCTTCCTAGTAATCTTGTTACCTAGAACCATTTCTCAGACAGTAAAGACCCTTTTTCAGCTCCTCCTGTTGGTTTTTACCCTTTGACAACCTGCTTCTACTCTTTTAGTCTTAGGCAAATAACATTGGAATTACTTGACCCAAGGACTGATCACAGAATCATACAGTCATTGAATGGTTTGGGTTGGAATGGACCTTAATCATCATCTAGTTCCAACATCCCTGCCATGGGCAGGGACACCTTCCATTAGACCAGGTTGCTCAAAGCCCCATCCAACCTGGCCTTGAACACTTCCAAGGATGGCGCATCCAGAATGATATAATGATATATTAATATCATTTTTTCATGAACATATTCATGTACAATATAAATATTAATACAGGATTTTTATTACTTGTTTTGATCTTGAGATAGTTGCACTGAGTTTGCCATCTGGATATCTGCATTTTAAAAATATTCAATTCATTTCTAGATAACATCCACATGCATACAAAAAGAAAAGTGTATTTCCTTCTGTATATTTGCTGGAATGGCATTACACCTCTTGAATGCTATTCTCAATGCCTAAGCATCAACCTCAAGATGAAGACTCACTTAGAGTACATTATGGAAATTGCAGCAAATGCCAACAACATATGCACTCCAGCAATGCAGTAAGAGTGTGTATCATAAAACGGAAAACCTGGGTATATTTAATCCACTCAGGATCACTCTGCAGCAGATAAAATAAATAGAATAAGAACGTAGCTTACACACAGCTACCTGCCAGGTACCAGTTTTACCTTTGACAGAATGAGAAATTATATGGAAACATTCTGCTTCAACTGTCTAGCTATCTGCATACTTAATATCTCAACACTACCTTCTCCAAGAACACTGTATTTAACAAGTCTCCTTACTTTTCAGAGAGAAAACTGGAGAAAACCACACTAAAACACACTTTAAAAAATAACTACTTTATAAATTAGTAATTTATTCTGACTGGATACTTCTCTATTTGTAAGGTGATCTCTCAGGCCTGCTAACAGAGTGCACATGCTCGTATTTCAGCTCATGATTTGCTGGAGTGGGTTGTGAAATGCCCATGACATCCTTTACTACAGCTATAGACAACCTTCAAGAGAAAGGGGCTTTTGACATCATGGTGGACCATAACAATCACAAGACTAAAGTATGTTCTAACTTGCCTCTTCCACCACCAACAGCACTTCTAAAGTGGATCACCTTATTTTAGAACATCCTGAGACCAGCTTAAAACATTATTTAATTTTTCGATTTTTTTGATACATGGGTGGTCTACAGCCAGGAAAATGCCTTGTTCTTACCTGTAAGCTGAGAAAATTAGCTACAGAAATTCGCTGATGCAAAATAAATATGCAATATAATCAGGTTATTTGAGAGAATATTCCTACCTGTATTATAATTCAATTTGTCATAGTACCCTTTAGAGATACTTTAATACACCAGTGCTGTTTCTAATAGGTTTTAGTCTTTTTTCTAATCCCCTTTCCTACTTTTCTATCCATGCACTGTAGTTTATCCTGTACTCCAAACCACCCAGAAAAATCTCAAAGCACTCCTCATTTTGAGCCTTTCTGGAGCAACCAACCTGCAACACTTCAAAAGAAAGCCTGCCTGTCAAAAGGCAGCTGCTTAGCACTTTCCAAGAGGCAAGCCTGCTAATTCAGTAATTGCTTTTGAAAACCTCTGCCTTTGTGCTGAGCTCTGCATTCTGACACCCCAGCCCACGCAGAGTAGAAGGCTACTTCAGCAGGTCACACAAAACCAACTGGAGTTTTGCCACTCACTAAGGGACAAATATCATGGCCATTTGCTTCTCATTCCTATTTTCACTTGACTTCACAAGCTTTACAGCCTGGTGCCAAGTGAAAGGCAGGCTACGAAGCCCGCAAGATGGGAAAAAAAGTGTCACACCAAAACGTTTCAACTGAGATAAAACTGGGGATACATTCAAGCTATTCACCAACTTTAGGTGTTTCATGATCTGACTCCTAACAGCTTAGCTTTCCCTATTTCCATACTGTATGGAAATTATTATGTATTATTTAATAATTTGTCTATTCAGTTAGGAGAACAATCATTAACAGAAAAGTGATATGCAAGACTTATGGTTTAATTCATCCCGTACACTTATTTCATTAACTGAAAGCAGTGCCAGAGTGATCTGCAGCAGGCATTAGGTAAAACCTCGTATTAATATCAGACTTTACTCTGTGGAATTATGATTCTGCTAAGCCAGTAGTCTCCTGCAGAAAAACTATAAAGTTGTATGAAAAGTTATATGACGCACTGGTAGAAATAATGTGTGCTAGTTACTGCAACTAATGCTCATTAAATGCAGTGCTTCCTGCCCCACTCCTCAGCCTGCTAGTTCTAGATAGACAAATATACACGTTCCCTAAAATAACATACTTTTAAGGCAATCTGGCAGCCTACACAACAGAAGGACAGCGGACATACGCCTCCCTCTCCCTTCTTCTGCGGCATATATTTTTATTCTTAATTTGTACAATTGCATTTTGATTTTTTTTCCAAGTATTTTGTTGCAGAGTGTAACTGGGAAACATTAACACCCAGCGCATACTCTGTCCTACGTTAGAGGACCGCCTCCCCATAAACCCTACTAACTCAGACACTAAAATGTATTTTTAAAGTATTTTCTTTCACAGGTATCTATCACCAGACTGTCCGATTCCCGCATTCACAGTGAAAGACTCACACAGTTCTTTAATAAAATGCCAATCTAGTTTCCAGTTCCCATAATCCTCTTTGTTTACAGAACAAAGTCGTAACAGGCATGCCAGAATGAAAATGGGGATAATGTTCTTTCTATTCGACAGAAATGCCTCTGCAGCTTTTCAGAAGGGGAATACCAGCCATCAGCAAAACACAGGACTGGTATCACAAACAGAGTCCAAATTATATCTGATTCACTGACCCTTTTCAGTCCTTGCCTCTACCACTCACTGACACAAAGATCTTCTGCACTTTGACACCCCTTTTGTCTTTATTTTAGAAAAAATAAAATGCAGAAGAAGAGAATAAGCATCTTCAAGCAGAGGAAGTACTTCTATTTCAACAACTGCTTTTGTTTTAAAATACAAAAGGTTTCTTTCCGGATTCCTCCACTCTGTATTGTTTAAGGCTGTTTCACTATAGATGAGCCTATAGGCCCCTGCAGAGTTCTGCACCAGCTTTTTTTCTAAATGATGCTAGCTGAAAGAAAACTCGGTAATAAATGTCATTTCTGTACTCTGGAGTATGCAGTGCGCCTTTAATACTTTCCCAAGTATGCCATTCTACACAGTAATAAAAAGAAGGATTAAACACTAATCTCTTACACCCATAATGCATCAACTGACTACACCTGCTAAAATCCAATTTGGTAATTAAAAAATATATCTATTGAACAGTCAAACCTGGAGACTAAAGGGAAAGTACTTTCTCTGTAGATGGGTAGCAGAAAACACATTTTCAAAATTCAGGCACTTTACACAAACCTATTTTTACCTCCATTCATTTTTATGTGACCTTAAGCAGTGCACAAAACAAATACCTACAATTATAGCGCGGCAATTAAAGGGCAGTTTTATTGCTACAGTAATGACTTAAATACCTAGTAAAAACTGGATAAGCAACTTTTCCTTTCAGTCTATCTTTAGAAAATGAAAAAAAAAAAAAAAAAAAGGTAGCTTTTTTTATTTTTCTTCTTTTTTTTTTTCCCTGGTTAGCAATAAGGAGACTGAGAATAGATGCTTTTATATTGTCTCTTTGCTAACTACTCCTGAGTCAAAGTCCTCCTCGGCTTCAGGTTTCACATTTTTTTCTAGCTCTTCTTTCTTTCTTCTTTATACCTCCTCCTCCCTCTCTATCCAAGCATTCTGTTTTCTTGATTTAAAAAAAAAAATTACTTTATTCCCCAATACTCCCATTTTTTCCTACCCTCTCTTTTAACTGTGCTCCTGACAGAAATGCAAAGGTGCAAAACCCTCACTAATTTCAGGCTGACAACCCCGTCTGCAGCTCAGGCTTCAAGTACATCTAGGCAGAAAGAGACTGTCACTGGATGGTTGTCTTAATTAACAAATAAACTAATTAACTAAATAAAAATGCAGGCTTCTGGAGTTTCTGTAAAGAGCCACGACTTGCTGAATATCAAACTGGTGCATACTTTCAAATGAGCTGATGATCTGTTTCACCAATACAACCGGTCAGCAGTTTTTCACAGCAGCTTAAGCCCCCACACTAAGAGGAGTTTAGGAACAACAACAGAACATACGGAGAAGCATGCATGTATCACAGATATTCTCTATGTCATTTTTTATCATGGAAAAAAACCCAATAAAATTATATTAGATATTTTTCTTACTAAATTACAAGACTGCTCAGGCAGAAGCAAATGTTGTATCTGTATTGCATTGCAACGAAGAAAAATTCCCTGCTCCAACAAAATGGCAGTGATCCTGCCAAGACTCCTGCTTCCCGTTTCAAAAAACAGCGTCTTGAAGCAGGACCATTTGATGTTCTATGTTCTGCTGCATAAACCAGGACAGTACCCATCTCTTGGGAATACATTTTGCAGTCCCTCCAACATGGCTACAGATACAGCAAGGGGACAGGGAACAGTCTTCCCTGAAGTCGCCCTTCCAGCTTCACAAACCAGGGCACATTTGAGTGTGATGAGCTTCCATGATTACCAGCATTGCTTTTTCTCGCTCCTTCCTTCCTTGGTTTGGTCTGTCCAACAAAGGTCACTTTTGCCACTCCCCCACCAGTCATTCTGTGCACACTATGGACTAGTTTTCCAAAGCTGCAATTATTTTTAATGATTTTTGAAAAGTCGTTGTCACCATCAAGGAACCGTGGCAGCTCTCTATGACACTTCTTTCCTAAAAGATAAATTCTGTTATCTCCAGGGAGAACCTGGAAAACTTCCCAGCCAAAGGAGTTGGACATGGACACAGCTGCACCAGCATCCCCACAGCAAAAGGCAGGCACAGCCTATCTCAAAGCAGAACCACACTATAATACAGGGCTGTTCATCACCTTAGCACATGGATAACGGCAGAAAAATACCCTATTTGCTTGAATTCTGTGGTTTTTTAATCAAAAAAAGGGCAAGAAACCTACCAGTTGATGAACAGGGTGGAAGAACAGCAAAGACAGCCTAGCAGCATTTACACTGATGTGCTAGATAGTATAATCCCTGGGATTTATGATTTTTATTGCTATCACTGGAACATGAACAATCAGTAGGCCTCAAGCAGAAAAATAGCTGGCATGGCAGCTTAATGTTATGTCAGACCTTAGGTTATTATTATTAAACACGAATACATTACTGTAAAAATCAAAAAAGCACTTGGTGACTGGCACAGGCTAGTACAGTGTATTTCACAGCCAGGCCACGGCAGATTTACAAAGCAGAGGTCTCAATTAGTTAGGGCAATATGTCTATCTCATTATAAGGGAGTACACCTGTGTGTGAAAAAGTAACCTCTAAATGCGTATTTTCTACCCGGATGTACCGCTTTCATAATTTAAAATGGAAAAGTTTATGTGCTAAGTAATCATTAATTAATCATTTAAGAGGGGGAAGTACCAAGAGAACTGGCAGGAAAATGCCTAATTTCACATATTTGAAGGTACTTCTACTACCTGGATTGTTCATTCAGTAGCTTGTTATAGCATCTCTCCAAACACACCTCACATTCCCCCTAGATTCAGTAACTGTGTGTAGATACCTTAAAAACAAAGGGCCACTAATATTAGCCATCCTGTTTAAATGAATTAGAAATATATAGGGAATCATCTGATACTGTTGACAACGGAATTTCATCATAGTGAAACCTTGAAGCTGCATTTAGTCCTACATACAGCAAAGAATGATTAGCATGCATTTTACATATTTTTCCTCTTGAGCTACATAAGGACAGTGATCAGAAAAAAACAAATCCAGTGCTTTTTAGTGACTGACACTTAGTAACTACTAACAGATTACAATTTTTAATTACTTTTATCTTCTTGGTTGATTATCTAAACCATATTCCCAATGAGATGAAAACCATCCATTGTTGCAATGTTACCAAATCTCAACAGCACAAAAAGTAACAAGAGGAAAGATCTGACCTACTGAGGGAGGACTTGAGACTTGAGTCTTGTCAAATTGCTAGTTTATTTTGTGTAAGGTCTACCTGGTAAGCTAGAGAAACACTAGCTGCAAGCTGGTAAGCTGCAAGAAACAGTATCGTTGTTTATGTCTGACCCCACTGTATGCTGCAAACGCTCAAAAAAGACCAACATGAGGTCACTTGTGTACAGCTGACACAGGTTAAGTCAAAATTCAAGCAACACTGCTTTCCTGCAAGAACATTTACCATATCTTGTCTAGGGATTACAAAATTAAGAGGCTCAAATAATCCACTTAAATTGACAGTAACAAAATTGACAGGAATAAAAAAAAGGTGTAATGTTAGGAAAAAACACTGACAGAAACTGTTTTTTGTTTGTTTGTTTGTTTGTTTTTTATAAAACGCACAGAAGCTGACAGCAGCACAACATGGTACCTGGGTTTATACAGCAAAGAAAAAAAACACCACAACCCTTGAATACAACATGCAGACAAATGAGAGGGATACAGACAGACTTCACTCAGGAGCCAACTTTCAGTACAGCCACTGCAAAATTAAGACATACTTTAGGATCCTATGCCAAGACAATGTTGTGCAAATTTATGCAATTTATTCCAGGTGGGAATAGACAGACATAGACCTGACTAAACACACTCTCATTTAACAACTGCAACTCAGTCCAGCCACAGAACAGCAGAAAAGAAAAAGAACAGGTCTTCTGATGTATTTTGAGATATGCTTCCTATGATAAATGCAGCACTTTTCTTTTTTTTGTGGTGTCTAGACTTTCCTGTGGGCCTTGTCAACGCAAAACATAAGGCACTTGACATTCAAATTGTGTTAGATTGGAATAATGCCTGAAAATGGCAGGGGTTTGACTGATTGAACTAGAACTGAAGATTCTACTTTTAGCAAAGCCTAAGGATGGGAGCAGGATATTACCTTTCTGAACCCTTTTGTTGGGTTGAACAGTTACATGAGCTTCGAGACAAAAGATTACAGTTATAAATATCACAATGAAAAACCCATATGTGATAATGGCTCCTAAAGGGAATCATTAGGATTCATTTCTGGATGTGGCAATTAACCTATTACTGTCTGAGTCAAGCCTATTTTGCTGGGAAGCAGTGAGGTATTGTACTCTATGCAGTCTTGATTTCTCCATTATTAGTCATGACACTCTAAGTTTCTTAGTCAAGATTACACAGCATCACCCTCCAAAGGTCCAGACTGCAAACTGTCTGGGAATTATCCCTATAGCAATCAGTATAATGGGACTGATCCTTGGAGTGAGAGTCCTAGATGCCACATGAAAATAGTAATACATTTGCATGAATCAAACATGGTCCAGCCACCATGGATAATGGAAACATTCGGTGGTAACTTGCAGAATCAATGCATCACAAAAATGAAAAAAAATTTGTCTTTAGAAACCTAAACAGTCTCTTACTCCAATAGGAAGGCATTCCTTGCTTTGCTTACCAGAATACTAAATACTTGTTTCCAAAAGGAATCTGAGCGGAAAAGCCCCGCTGTAATGAACACTGCAACATTTCAATGGCTATTTCAGCTGTCATCTGCATTCCTCTCAATTTTTCTTGGATGTTTGAATTCCTTAAAAAGTCACCTGTGGCATTCACTCATGAGAACAAACACTTCTTTTCATTTCCTCTCCCCCAAAACAATGCCAGTTTGCAAATGGAATAAATAAAGCCATACTATATTTGCTATATACTTCAGAAAATACTACCTAGTGTGTCCTACAGTAGTGACTGCTGATGCAGAGATTTTTTTCCTTAGGATAAGCATTATCATGAACATACTGTACAAAGATCATAGAAATGCTGTCCTGTGATAGCTAATATAAGGAGATTCATGATCTATTTAAATGATTATGAAAGTTATTCATGGTAAAATTCTTTCCTTTCCTGGTGCACGATGTGCGGTTCCTCTCCAATAAATCTCAAACACTTACTATAACCAAGACATGTCTTCGTACGCATATTGAAAATGCTTTTGGTCCATAAATGCAATAGTTTCACCTATTGAGAGACGACGAAGTCATTCAGTGAGACAATATACTGAATTTCTGTTGAAACAAAACTGTAGAGCGTGAAATAACAACCTGTCATCAGATGTTGGTAGTCTGATGTTCAGCAGCAGCAGCTAAAACCATTCTCTCCTCCCACCTACGTCTGAGTGAATTGACAGCCATCTGCATGCACGTTTGGCCAGCCTACATCCTGCATTTCAAACTCTGCAAAGCTGTTTAGGATCTATTTCACTAGGGTTTAGGGCGGTGTTCCAGGAAGTAGAAACCCAAAGTAAAAAAACACACCCCAAAAATCACAACCATAAAAACAAATCAAGCCAAACCACCCCTACACAAAAAAACCCTCAACACAAAATTCCCCCTCACACATGCACATTCTGAAAATCACACCAAAATAAAACCAAGGCTCAAGGTTTTCTGCAGGCATTCTTCACTACAGTCTACCTTCTATTAAAGTGCGCACACTGCAGTTGAACAATGGACCCCTATCCACATCACTCTACCTCACTTCACGTTAAAGGTGAGGAGAGTTCATCTGCTCTCAGGACAAGGCTTCAATGAATACAGCCTGACAGCCTGCAAAACGCAGGCTGGGGAGTTGTCCAAAATGCACTATCCAGCACATGTGGCATCATGCGTTTTTCAAGCTTTGTTTGGACAGGCTGCTCACAGGGATAGTATTGCAGACCTTCTTGCCCAGTGGAGAGTCCACATGGCTGGTGCATAACATTTTGATGAGGTAACCAGACAGGTTAGCAAGCAATATTATCAATCTGATCAGCCTTCTCAGCCGAGCTCCCTGAGTCCAGAACAACTCTTACTAAGTTGGGCAATGCTTGCAGTAAATGAGGGATGCATTATTTTGATCTGCCTCTCAGGGCTCAGATCGAGGTATCTAAAGCTCACCTTCCCATGAGAAAGGGTTTTCTGCAAACTAAATGCAGCCTCTCCCAGCAGGAGGAAGCAGCAAGTGAAATGGAACAGATCTGACCTTAAACTAAACATCTGAGCTATATTTTAAAATACTGGCACCGAGGCATTATTACTTTGCTTTGATATGCTGCCAAGGGAAAGCAAAGAGCCGCTGAAAATTGAACTCCATTTAGAAGTCATGTCCATTTTTCAATAACCCTTGCAATACTGCGTACATAACTTAAGGATGTTACAAAAGACAACACACTGTGATGTCAGACAATAATAATATTCATGTGAAGGTCTTAACAGATTCAGTGGTTAGTAGTGTTGTAAATCAGAAAAATGTAACTGATGCCACATATGAATTACATACAGTAACTTGGGTATGAAGAAAGGCTGAGGGTAAAATTAACACGACTTTTGGCTCAGAAGCACATAACATAGCTGCTGTTCTCCATTAGAAGTTAACATTTTGATAAAGTTCACTTTTTTCTGTACAAATGCAGAGATGTCACTTTTAATGTGCAACTGCTGGTATTTTGCCCATTGTAGACATAACACAGATTTTTAGAAAACTGGTATCACCAACCCACATGGTTTTTCCTTAACTCCTTCGTTGCTGGATGCCTCCAGCTCCACAATTCAACTTTGTTTTTGAGGACCATGGAAACAGAGTAACTTGAGACATCTGGTATTTTAGTCACACAACAGTGATTTATCTGTAGTACTCAAAAGCCCTCAGGACAAAAATCAGTAACTGCATTCAAGCTATTTACAAATCACATTCAACTGCTGATGTTCAGCTGCATAGCTGTGTTTTTATTTTAGCTTACCTTTGCAGCAGATACATTTCTTTTGCCATGTACTGCAGCATTCACTTGTTTAAATTAATTAATTAATTAATTTCCTGTCTCCACCATGTCTTTTCTTAACTTGCTTTCTACCTAATGCAATTCTCTGCCTTTATATTTTTCAACTAGATGTCTCCAAGAGGCTTTTCCCATAAAATGTGTCCATGCTGTTCACAGCAGTACTACCGCTACATATCTCCTTGCCTCTTAGGTGCCAGTGAGATCTCTTTTATCATTCTCCCAAACGGGAAAGACGCAGAGAGAATAAAACAGTCTTGGCTCCAAAGGCTGTAAACAAAATTGTCTTCCCAAAACCTTGATGCAGGGTGGCAGAGCCAAGACAAACAGCAATGCCTTAGGAAACAGATCTCCCTCTCTTGGGACAGCTTACCTCACAGTGTATTTCAGGAGCTAACAATATGGGACACATCACTTCTTTCCACTATTCCATCAAATGCATTCGCCCTATCACAACCCAAGATGCTCTAATTTAGTAATTGATGAAGAATGGCCGTAACTCATGCTATCTTTACAGAAGATTCAGAAACCATTCTTAAAGCCACTCTAACAAACAGGCAAGACTCTCAAAGCACTGCCTTGAAAACCTGTCACCACTTAAACTTTGTACAGAAATATTTGTATTCCTATTTAAAAAATATAAATGAGTATGATTCATGTAATTGTTTCCTCTCTTGCTAAATTGGGCAAATACAAAAGTTCTCTATTTGTATCCTCATCAGGTCAAAAGCGTAGCTGAGCCTATCTGGTGCTCGTTGACCTGAAGGAAAAACTGAATGCTTCAGAACAAAAAAGCTATATAGTTTCTCTAGATGAAAATTGAAAGGATCCATCTTTCCCTAAATATCTTTTTAGTCAGGTAACATGTTTTCTTTTTAAACTACTACTAATATTTCATACTTTTTTTAGTTGTCATCAGCTGCAGGAGGATGAGACATGGCATGTTTTTATTAATGTAATAAAGAAGGCATTATTCTTTACTTTTATCATCCAAGCCTGAAATACAAGACCTAGTCAACACTTTGAATTAGACTACTGGCTCTTCAAAACTAAACACACTTTTGATACTATTTAATGCTGTGCTGTAAAATATTGCTGCTTTCAAAATGAAGTTTATTAAGTTTATAAAAGGTATATTTATGTTTCCTGACTTAATACTATATTTACCGGACCAATAGACAAGTCTACATTTCTCATCTGCTTATAAACACTGTGCACACATAGTAATGATCTGACTATTTCCTTTCTTTACTATTGATGATAAATTTGAAGAGAAACAAAACCCAACCTTCTTGAGGCCTTCAAATGCATCTGCTATAGAACACAGAATCATAGAATAGTTTGGGCTGGAAGGGACCCTGAAGATCATTTAGTTCCAACTCTCCTGGCACGGGCAGTGACACCTTCCACTAAACCAAGATCTAAGATAAATAAAAAATGTCTAGTAAAGGAGGCTGGGAATGAGGCATAATGTCTCTCCCAGCTCATATTAATACTGCTTTACTGTATGATCCTGAGGAATGTCTCTCCTTGGTCAAACAGTTTTTCCTGCAGAAGCAGAACGGAGGTTGAGAGAGATGATAGCTGAGGAGGATCTACTCCTACCGCTGCCAGGGCTGAGCTGGGCAGTGCCACACAGCACAGGGCAAGCACCTCACCACAAGCAGTTTCTACTCCTCCTCTAATTGCTCCAGACCTCTGCCATTCCAGACAAGAGAGATGCCACCTCAGCCTCTCCTCAGACAAAGAATTTATGCTCAGACACACAAACACATGGCTCGAGAACACAATATCAAACGACAGAGAACTGCTGTAGCACTGAGTTTTATAAGGATACTGCTGCAGGGGCAGCTCTGCCATACAGGCAGGACAAGGGGTCACACCGGTCAGCAAAGTATCAAGGGCAGCAAATTGTTTAGTGACTATTTTGTTTACTGCACAAGTGGCTTTTGACTAGGAGGGGTGGTAATTCTTTCCAGCTTGCCTTGGGCAGTGAAAGCTATAAAAGCATTTGTACTTGACTGGTGTCTAGGGAAATCAGGCTGAGTCCTCGGTCTGCTCCTTTATCAAGTTTGCCAAGTGGTATGCTACGTGTGGCATGCTTTTATATTTCTTTTTTATCTCTCCTCCCTCCCGGATTATTTCATGTCCAGAGAGTATCAGACATGCCAGTCCAAAAGTAAACAAAAAGCAGGTAAACAAATGCATCCACCACTGAGTATTCAGCAAACTGTTTTTGCAAAGGTTCATAACTGGAGCAAGAATTTGTCCTCATCTTTACAGGAAAACACAATGCCATGCAGACTCCTCGTGAGAAAAATCTCCCCCAGGCTAAAGATCTGCATGGCAAGTTGAAGGAAGCAATAAATGGCTGCAAAACAGTTTTATTTACAGCTTGGCAGAAGCTAAGTGACAGTGCCCACTAGCAGCCATACTAATGATAAAAACAGAAATATGGATTTTAAAAGCTTATTTATGGGCCATTATGTAGTTTATGCTGCACCGTTGTCACATGTTGAATGAGAAATTACAACACAGCTGGTGACAACAGGGAATTTCAGAAATAACCTTGAATAATCTTTTTATCTTTCCCTCAGCTCTTATCAAGGAGAAAGTGCAATTTTTGTTAAAACTCCTAAAACTGAAGACAACTGTAAAATATTACATTCTTTGAAGAACAAGAAGGTGACTTTGGCTAATACTGATCCATTTACAGAAAGAAATAATCCACCTTTCAAAATGAAAATTTTCATTTAACATGAAACACTGAAATTATTAAAAATTTAACAAACTATAAATTGTGATTATCAAATGCAACTATGAACAATAACTCAAATGCGCTCTTTTACGTTTTATTTTGTTAGCACACAGTAGATTAATTATAGTTTCAAGGTCTTAATCATTACGTAACTCAATACCCACATCAGTGAATTTTCTAAAAAACACTGCATACACATGGAAAAATTACTCATGGTGCAACTGAACAACTAAAGGAGGGCTTCCACAATATTAGGGTGAATTTAAGCAGGACCTGAAAAGCCAGAATCAACCAGCCATAGCCCATTAATGTTGTAAGTTAAGCTGTCAAATCAAATCAACCTTAAGTTCTTACAAGTCTATAGGAACCTTATTTTAAAAAAAAAAATTACATAAGAATCACCACCACCACTTCTAGGCATTACTGAACTATTTACTGTACTGCTCACTTGAAATTGTTGGACGGTGTCTACTGGAAATTTGAAGCAATGTGGTTTTCAAAAAAGAAAAAAAATACAAATATTGAAGTAATCTTGGTATTGTTTATGTGTGCCTTAAATGAAGCAAGAGAAGAAAAAATGAAGAGACTGCTACAGAAAAGAGATATGCATGAGTTTTCGCTTGTGATTTCGTTTGAAAGTTAAATAAAAAACCTTCCTGGAAAGGCATCTCAAATTGATACTTAAATAAATAAAACATCAACAACCAAACACCAGCTTTTCCAATGTAAAGTCACTGTGTTCGCAAAGAAAAGTACTAAAGGGAAACAAGTAGATACTTAAACCTCTCTATACTATAC
This sequence comes from Ara ararauna, assembly GCA_028858755.1. NCBI lineage: Eukaryota > Metazoa > Chordata > Aves > Psittaciformes > Psittacidae > Ara > Ara ararauna. The sequence continues at coordinate 47,360,010 of CM054377.1, read as the reverse complement.
ACTGGCATTGATTTGAGAGAGTTTGGTATGCAGGAGAACTGCAAGACTGGATCCTAGGGAAATGAAAGGAAGCAATGACGCATTCTGATGCCCTGAATCTTTCCAATGAACAGAGGATTTGCTCCTGTGGCTTTTCCTAAAATTTCTCATGGCTAAGAGAAAAGAAGGGGGGATCAAGGCTGACAAAGCATGGAAGCATGTCCCAGTTTCCCCTCTCTTCGGTAGCATATCCCCTTGCCCTTCAATTACAGAGCTCTGCAGAGAACCTGGTAGAAAACCAGAGGAAATGTTTCTGAACAGGCAGTGCTCAGGGAATACAGAACTGGTCTCAACAACTGCACATAGGCAAGGGGGAAATGCTTCCACCACATTAGTTATGGCCCTGGTCAATACACATCATCGATTGCTCTCATTCATTCTACTGCAGGCTATAGCTCAACTAACAATGCCTTATTCCCAGTCCTTTCTCTTGTCTACAGGCAAGTCCTTACTTATCCTTTCAACTATACCAACACAATGCTTGCAGAAATCAATTTTCTCTTTAAGATACTGAATTCTGACATACAAATGGATTAACAAATGACAACAAACACTAAACGCATGTAGCATTTCCAGGATCTGAGATGGATTTGCAGGTATATATAACACAAGCAGAATTGACAAAAGATTCTAATAAAGATTTCCCCACATTTATAAGTGTTATCTATCTAGATGTTTATCTATGTATTTTTACAGTACATTGAAGTTGCTAGCAGAATAAAATTGCAGCCACTTAGACTGGAATGTGCCATGAGAGGAATTTATTTCCTTTGTGTCAGCATACGGATCTCAGCCACTTTTGAAAGTGACAGTAGGAACACCATTTTCTTTACTCCTACAGATGCCTAAAGCCAACTACTTTGACAATGCCCACTGCAGGGATTGAGTGGCGCTCTTGACTCTCACTGGTACAAACCACAAATAATTACACTGACTACTCTTCACTTTCGCCTAAAGAGACCAGTCTTTGACCCAGCTTCCCCTAGACAACCCTCAGGAAACAGAACAACTGTAATTCCCAAAGCCCCTGACCTCATGGGAGACAACATGTGCAGCCCTTGAAATCATATTTCATCATCAGTTTTCTTCTGGGGAAGTGGCAGAGAAGTTTGCTACACAGAAGGGGACATAGAGGCCACAGTTCTGGGGCAGATAAGCACTGAAAAAAGACTGTGATGATGCTGCTGCTCAGAGAACATGTACCATGAATAATTCCCCCCACCTTCCCCTATACTCCCCCCAGCTTCTGCAGATTTGCCAATCTGTGCACTGACAACTACACAGAAATCCTAAAACAGGAAGTATTCTGACTATCTGAACTTAAATTCAAAACTAGCAATCATTCAAGAAGGCAATACACATGGCCAACAAAGAGCATGCAGAACACAAAATTCAGTGCATCTCTATTCAGCGGCAGGAAGGCATCTATTATCAGATGCAGAATGGGCCTGAAATGCAAAGAAAGCCAGCACTGTTGCAAGCATTACTAAGAACATCCTAACTGCTCATTACAAGTATTCAAAGAAATCCGAGCTGGGACAACCCCAAAACAGTATATTTAAAACTGATAAACTGAAGCTTACTTCTTGTAATAAAACTGAAACCAAAGCAAGCACATAAAGTACATAAGGTACTACCCAGAAAACTCACAGATAAAAAAGAAACAAACAGCTAGCGGCTGGCCTTCACAGCCCATCTCGGCAAGCTCACTATAGAGAAGTAGTGAAAGATGCAGTCAGGCTTTTAGACATGGTTGTCTTGGAGACACCAGAACACACTGTATTGATGACAAAGGAAACAAAAAGCTGGATGCACTTTCTAAGGCTTTTAGTCTGCTCTCTTTCATGTGGAGTTTATGGAGGAGGGCCTCCCTGGGCTGGGTATGCAGAGAATGCTGGCAGCAGGACCAGCGCACTGAGGTAGAAAGCCGTATTTGCTTCGCAACAGCATTTCATGCAGCCCCAGAGCACCCTTTATCCCTAGGAACGCGTGACATAGCACCTCCCGCAAATGAGACTCATGTTTACTCACTCTGAAGGTTTAACTGCACAAGTATTAAACCCTTTCTCTTGAGGATCTTGAAGAGAAATAAAGAGAGCAGTTTGTACAAGGAGCTGCTCTGGGCACTCCCCACATTTATCAGCGTGATCTTCTGCTAGACTCATTTCAAACTGTAGGCAGAAATCTGGCAACATAGTTTGAGGTCACACAGCCACAGGGCTTTCAGCAACTAGAAGAGGAACAGCTAGGGGCATTTAGGCTGCAACTATGAAAACAACAAATTCTCTCTCAGTGTAATAGAGATACTCACAGCAAAGAATTTAAATGGAAGCCTATTTTTTTAGAGGCCCTGACCAGCAAATCCTTCCTATTCCAATTACCAAGTAACTCTTGTAACTCAGTAATGTGTAACTTCCATACCAAATTCGGTCAGATCCTACCTTTGCAAGAACATAGGACAAGCATATAATTTTTGTCCCCCTTTAACCTGCTTGGAGAGGAAGGCTATTACCATGAAGCAGCACTCAGTCTGAAGGGACCTCTGGTATGCTACACTGTAATATGTGCATCGTGTAGAAGGACCTGTTCAATTTGCAGTACTTTTCATTGATAGTGTAATTCAGACTTACATCAGAGGATGCCATGACAACTACAGTAGCTACTGGCTTTAGAGACACACTGTCACATACACCTATCAGTCCTTCAATTAAGTGCTAACACTTAAGTCTTGATAGATAGTGTGACAATGCAAGCCTGAATACATACAGAACAAGGGTTCTGGCTCCCTGTCTCCACATCCAATCCTCTTGCAGGACAGGTTACTTGCAAAGAGAGCACAAGGTTTGTAGCTATTTCTCACAGGAAAGAAAAGACGGAAGGTCACACTCTGCCACAGGTTGCCTGCTTACATGAATGTTTATAAATTTCCTGATTTCATGGGCTGCTGACTTTTATATGCCCACTTTCAAATTCTGTGAGTACATCAAAAGCTGTGCATGATATATCAACATTTAGTTCCGACTGACAGTAGGACAGGGAAAGAGGAGATGAACAGGGAAAAAGTGGTAATTTTCCATATCATAACCTCTTCTTTCCTGCTGCTCCTCTCTTTTGTCTGTAGAGTGGACTGAAAAGGAGGAAAGGACTGAAGCTACATAAGGATAGGTGTTAACTCCTTGCCTTCCCACTCTGTTCCGATGGGTTATCAAATGGACAGGTAATAGGCACCTGACAGATACTGGAATGATCAGAACCACCACCATCACGCCCTAGACCACTCAACATCTTTACACAAAACTACGTATCTGTAGCAGATGATTGCTGCCCTTTCAGAAGTATGACTGGCAGTAGTCAAAAACCTGGGTCAAATGATGCAAGACACACTTAACCTGATGGGATCAGCTGCTGCTGGTCTATTTCCAAATCAGAGCTGCCAACACAATAACACAGCATTAACATCACCATCTCTCTTAATTTTAACCCATATGTCTTGCCATTAAATGCAAAACAGTATACAGTATTAGCTGAACTGCTGACAGCAGCTGTGTTTTTTGGTACCACTAAAAATCAAACTATTTATAGATACCACAATATGGATTTTGGAATCTCATTTCAGGCATCACATAGCTTAGACATACCCATACCCGGCTAAACAACATCAAGACAGAATACCTCTCAGTTGGACAGCCTACGGTTTCAGCAAGGTTAAATAAAAAAGAATAATTCAGAAACCGTGCCACCTGTTTAAACTGTACCTCAAATGCCACCCAGAACACTGGCTGACTGTACCCTTTCCAGGGCTCGATCTGTAATTGCTTTTCTGCTAAGGCTTCAAGCATCCTCTGGCAGTATCTTCTTGCATAAGCATGTCACAAACAGGAGACACTGCCGTCCATCTTGGCTATACCCGTTTACAATCATGACACAAAGCTTACTTAGGGGCTTGTCAGCATCAACCAGTTATTTTTTTATGTCTAATATCATGGGTCTGTACCTGAAACAAACAAGAACTACCCAGCATCCCAACTTTTTCTTGGGCACAAGCCAAGAGTCTAAGGAATTTGGATTGACCACTTATGGCTGCAGCATCCTAATGACCAGTGCTTAGACATTCTTTCTGAAGTACAGACTTTGACTTGTCAATCACCTGTTTAATGCAAATCTGACACTATTGTCTTAAAAATGTATCAGTAGTGCAAGAATAAATCCAAAAACTGTGTAAGTTTCCAGAGTAACCAATCTGGCAAGTAAAAAAAAAAAAGGGGGGGGGGTGTCTTTGATGCATCATTAGAGTTTCTTTGATGATGAGTAATCAATACACTCTGTGTACAGATCATAGAATCATAGAATAGTTAGGGTTGGAAAGGACATTAAGATCATCTAGTTCCAACACCCCTCCCATGGGCAAGGACACCTCCCACTAAACCATGCCACCCAAGGCTCTGTCCAACCCAGCCTTGAACACTGCCAGCGATGGAGCATTCACAACTTCCCTAGGCAACCCATTCCAGTGCTTCACCACCCTCACAGTAAAGAATTTCTTCCTCATATCCAATCTAAACTTCCCCTGTTTAAGTTTGAACCCACTACCCTTGTCCAGTCACTACAGTCCCTAATGAAGAATCCCTCCCCAGGATCCCTATAGGCCCCCTTCAGATACTGGACCTATTCCTTGTTGCGGCAACCTTGTATACCCAAAGCATCTGTGACAGTAAAATTGAGCAGGATTTATGAGGAAAAAATATTCTGCTCTCAGTAACATTAAACCCCCAACTATCCAACAAGGATCACCAGTGGTAAAGTACAAGATCCTGCCTCTCAAAGAGGGGCCCTCTTTTACAGATGCAGGTGAATCTTGCACTCATGGTACCCTGATTCCTGCTGTGAAGTTTATAGGAACTAAACAGTCAAATAGTACTATCGCCATTTTGGACATTGATGCCAGCAGTAAAAACCAGGCTTAGTAACACACAAGTATGTTTTGACGATGACACATGAGGCAGAACACACTATACAACATTCTTTCTCCATCCATTTCCATTTTTTAAATAAACAAAATAAATATTACACAATATTCATATAGTTAACAATAGCATCCTTTTCATGATGTTGCACTAGAGACACATTCTAACAGGCAGGCAGAGCAAGGGCGGATAAACAAGATGGGCACTTGCATATGTTTTTGCATCAAAATCCCTTTTCAGGTTTGATGACATGCCGCAGCCTACCTCCTTATTTTAGAGGATGTTCCCAAATTCTGCTCAGACTCAAGACGTTTTCACATACCAAATCCATGGACATTTGGTAAAACAATTACACCATCACCATAATGTACATCCATGCTAAGGAAACTTTGTCAGCCCTTTAATCTTCCCCTAGATCCAATTCAAAAACCTCAAATCCACACACAAAAGTCCCCTCCTGACTCCCAGGGGGAAAAAAAAAATCTAATCCTACCTTTAAGGGAAACCATAATTAAGATCTTCTACCACATCTATTTATAGCTAGGTGCGGTTGGAAAGATAAACTTTCACTGATAGCTGAACTGTTCCATTGGGCCCATGCTATACTGGATGTCTATTAAAACTATTTCACCTTAGCAATGCTGGAAACAGCAAATTAGAGGTTAGTTCCTATGAGAGTGTTCCCCTCTGCCCCAGCTCAAATCCTGTAGTATCTCTGCAGCTCAGTTTACCAGACCTTTTGTAAAGGTCTGTGCTCCACGTATCTGATGTGCACAGACAGACAACTCTCAAAGTTACCACTGACCCACCTACTACATCCTGGTACAACAAAACCTAAAATCAAAAAAAAAAGGGCATAACTGTAAAAAAAAAAAAAAAAAAAAAACTGGAATATTCTCTTCCTTCCTTTTTTCATAGGAGAGAATGAAACTGGTCACCTGTTAACATCTGTATGTTTTTTGTATCAGCAGCAATCAGCCAACGATTTCACAAGACTGCTGCCCAAAATACATATTTTCAAACTTACACATAACTTTTATTACTAAGTAGAATAGGTCTTCTCATTCTTTGCAGCCAAAACTGCTTGCTTCATTTACTCTGTTTTATGGGAATTCTGCTCCTTATTTAGACTTCAGAACTAAAGGCTGCATGGTTTATGGATATAATTCTGAACGCAGGTCTGTTTCCAATTTTTCAAAGCCAAACCTTCATCTTAACAGATAAAGTCAGAATTACAGAAACAAGGGGTGATCATGGAGGAATGATGTTTGTGATGTGAATATACACAGTATTATATCACACAATCAAAAAGCAGATTTTGGAGCCCTAGCTAATATAAATCACCATGAGGTCACTCGTAGGATTTGCCCGACTGACTGGAAAGCAAGGCCTAAACCAGCAGAATCATTTTTGCATTAATACAAATACTCTCGGTCACCTGGACTATTTATATGGTTCGAACTGGATGTATGTATAAATCCTGGTGGAGAGGCAGTCCTGGACTGTTAATACATCTCTGTATTCATACAGTAGCTGAAATACTGATGTTTTACATTCCTGCTGCTAAGATCACTTTTACAGCTCTAGCTGGTATTTACATCCATGCTGTTCCTGTGGTGGAAACTGGCAGGATAAAAAATTTGTTAGGAGATGCTAGCAAAAAGGTATGTATGACTGATTGCTTTATTTAGTTATCTGCTTCCAACGTAGTAAAAAAATCACTTCAAACCCATCACAGCAGGCTCTTAATACTGTATTTTAACATTATTTTCTCTAGCTCATTTCTCCCCTTTTTTAAATCTGTGTATTACATCCCTTTCCCATTTTCTCCAGCTAAATCCCTTTTCTATTGTGCAGACACACAAAAAAAAATGCAAAATAAGCCTGTATGCCTGCTGTGGGATTGTGTCACAGAAGCAGAGAGAAGTTCACTTGGATTACATACTGTCAGCTCTGCTCTAGACCCACTGATGCTCACAGAGAGTCTTACTGAACAGGAGTGGGAACCCAGATGCAAAGCTCTAGTAATACAGTAAGTCTGTATGGGAGGGAGGAGGAGAAGAAAAGCAAAATGGGAATCCTAGTGTATAATAAATATTAAGGATGCTGACTGTGTGCATAACAGCTTGCTAAGCACAAGCAACAGGAATGCTGGTTCCTATAATCAACAATCTTCCAATTTGCTTCCAAATTGTAGGTGTGTGTAACTCACGGAGTTGGGGGTAAATCATTGCTTAAATTCAGCAATGTCAAATAAACTATACATTCACAATTAAATGTTTTTCTCCTCTAATGCAATATTCATAACACTGAGTCTGACAAGTTCCTTTTCAGACAAAGACACAGCTAAGTACACTTCAGAGAAGAGATCTGGTTGCCTATGAAGTTGTTAAAAAGACTCAGAACCACTTCAGTTCTCACAGAAGAGTCAACTCAAGTTTCTGATGGACAGGAATCTTGTTTTCAAAATAATTTCAACATTTAAGAGTTCACAATATATAGGTTATTGCTATACTTATTCTCAAGTGGTCAAATAACTCTATTAGAAATTCTCTGGTAGAGTCAAAGTTTGCTAAAAGCTGCTGAAAAACTTTTCTTTCAAAGACTGTATCTGTAACTGATATCAGAAGTTATTTCAACTGACATCAGAAGTTCATTTTGAGAGTAAGACAAACAGTAAGCTGAAACTTTTTATATTAGCTTTTTCAATTGAAAACCCTTTTCTTTGGCCTTTATCCAAAGATAAGTACACACATGCATACGTTCAAAAGGACCATCAACAAGCATATTTTCAGAATTACAGTTTGCCCTGACAAGATTGATATTGTTAGTAGCTGGGAATACAGAAAAATACAAAATGCACTCAGAATGTAAAACAACAGGCTTTCCTGTATCTTAGGACATTTGCACTGTCTGTATACACACTCATGCTCTACACGCATATACTAATAAATATATATGGATGCGTATCAATGCCTTAGAACACTGAGCGCTATTTATCTGAGACCTAAGTAAACTGTTTATTCAAATCCTTAATATAGGGATGCTGTTGAAGTATTTCACGTAAAGAATTACGTCTTCAACAGACTTCCAAAAAGTACCTGGCATATCTCCTACCCCATTTTCTACCAAATTTATCAAATAAATATAAACATTTTAAAAATGGCAACGAATGGCTGAAAATGGTGGAATTAATTTCAACCAACTGTAGTGAGTCCAAACCTCTCATCGTCTGGACACTTTCAAGTACTCAACTGAAAGACAAATTGCTTTCCTAAAGGGTTAAGACAGGCTGGGCAAACTGCCATCTAAAAATAACTCCCTCTCCACTGGAGAGGCCAGAAGCCCAGACAACATACACTACATGCTTAACAATGAAGGGTAAGTTTTATATGAAGAAGTATCTTTCATTAGGCCAACTCGTATAGTTTTAAAAAAAAAAGACACAGGATTTAGGGCACACAAACCCTTTTTTGTTTTAAAATCCCACAGCGTTACTCTCAGCTGGGCAAGTATTCTTATTTTGGAGCTAAGGAATGGTGAACATACAAAATCAAGAGATTTCTGTCCAGGGTTACTGTGCAAAACACCAGCAAACTCAGATCAAAGATCACGTGGTTCTGGATGTACATTTGGGGGGCTCTTTCCTCAGCTAACACCACTTCTCTGCTACTTCTGAAATGCTTGCACTGAACAAAGAGACACTTGTGAAATTCTTTAAGTGAGTTTTCTGCAAGGCATAATTCCAAACAAGAAGGCACTTGGGTGTTACCCACCAAACACACACATTGGCTGCTGATAATACATGAAAGTGGTTCAAGTCACAAGAAAACCCCATGTCCCACCAATACCATGTGTATGGTTTTAAAATGGCCTAATCCACCTATGTAAGTGTTTTAACAAAGTCAAAGCGCAACCATCTGAAAGGAGGAACAAGTTTTTTTTTCCTTTTGTTTTGTTTTGTCTGTGGGTTTTTTAATGAAAATTTTAACCTCACACTGAAACAGATTTGTCCTTGATAAGATTAACTGGACTGAAACAAGAGCCTGCTCTTAGGCAGTGTTTCTGAAAAGGAGTAAGTCAGTACAGATCCGAAATGGGTTTATACATACAGATATCCAAAAGGAAAAAATTACTAGAAAATCTGTTTACATTTTGGAGGTTGAGACTGCCTACAGGTAAAATAGTCTAGCTGAGAAGTAGTGCTAAGGGTGACCAGTCTTTCCGAAGTCTCTGATATAATGCTAGCTCGTCCCCCAGAGACTCCTACACAAGTCCTGACCTTGACCAGTTACCAGCTGGCCTGGCAAAGGCTCCTGCCATGGGATCTGAAACAGCCTTGACAATATACCCAGTGTGGGTTGCAATTAGTGCTGCCACTTGACAAGGAGTAATGTCTTCTCTAGTTTGCGTCGCAGTTGACAGGCACAAACAAAAAGCTTCCCACAAACTGTTGAGCAGTACCCAACATAGCAGACACTATCTGGAGGGAAGCTTTAATAGGCCACTGAAGAAAACTGTGATGAGCTAAGTATGAAACAACAACAGAAATAGTGGAAGACTGAAAAACAAGGGCATAAGGCCTAATATGAGAAGATGTGCCAGTTGGAAGCAGGAAGGAGCTAACGCTAGAAAGGGTAGATCACAACGCAGTTCTTAGAGCAATTATATCAGGTAAATGTATCAGGCTCCCTTTGTCTCTAGGCTGCATTTAGCTTCATTGCGTATCTAGAGATGCTGCCCCACCATTCACGGTGTTCCTTGCCTTGTTCTCAGCAGACAGAAGCCCCCTACACCACCAGCTCTCATCCCTCTCTCAATGAAGGGGGCCCACAAACCTACACTCAAACTCACACAGGCTCAGATGGAAACAGACTGCCAATTCCTTTACCTTCCTCTTTCCATAACCTGTAAGATATACCTCTAAAACATAAGTCTGAAGTTTACAAACTGGACATCATGCCACTAAGCACTGCGGACAGGCTGGGAAGCAACACCTTCCCAAAGAGTACTTTGTAGAGGCTCTGTTCTACTCCTGGTACAACCTCACAGGGTTACAGGGGAAGCTATTAAGACTAAAGGGCATTGAACAAAGCTCAGTTAGAATACAGTGCAAAGTTTCAAGTTCATACATCGATCATTTATGGAAAAAAAGTGACTAGTGATGAGAGAGTGAAATCAAGAATGAAACGGAAGCTACCGAAAAAACACCATTTATGTCAAAATGCCCAAGCAATCAACCAAAACATGAATTTGGACAACTATGACAAGGCACTTCCCAGTCAGGTTTAAAAGAGTACCAGCTGCTGAATACTGGCTAAGTATCTGACACTCGTACTCTTAGGGAAGCCAGTCATACAGAAAGACATCTCCTTCTTTAGAGAAAGTGGTTTTATTATTTTTGAAAATTTCTGAGATTTGAGGTAAGAAATGCACACAGACAAAAAGTTGTAAAATTAGCAGCTGGAAGCTGAGCCCTTCACACAAGCTGGCAGAAGAGATCACCTACTTATTCTTAAAAAAATATCTAACTGCAAAAGATCCATTGAAGGATGTCTGTCCAACGTATGTATGAGAGGTGCCCCCGCTATTTGTGCTTTCACCTCAGGAAATAAGTCATGTATGTTTTAGTACTTCCACATTTATTCTATTGATATATTTAACAAATTTGACTCAGCTTCTTCAAAAGTCGTTCTTCCACTAACAGAAGCAAGAGAAACATACGCCAGGACAAAGGAGTAAATACCAGACAAGTCCTTTCACAGACAGAAACAGATAACTACAGACTTAAATAAGTTCATGTTTTATGTACTTCAATAATTAGAGATCAGCCTCAGATGATGCAGAAGGTGGGACATGAGGGACACAGGCTGTCACAGCAAGGCTCCTAGGTCTGCTCCGCTTCACAGATTATTTATATAGTTCATAAGAGTTCTCATTTAAGAAGCTTTTCACTAAATAGCCTACATGGTAAATTGACTGACCAGAAAAAAAAATCCGTGCAGAATTCTGTCCTGCATCACATCAATAACATCTATAAGGCTATTCTCAGCTGGCAGCATTGCAAAAGTGCTTTCTAGCTGTAGAAAAATTCTCACAATCTGGACATGTAAACCACTTAACACCAGTCATGAAAAAATTGGTATTAAAATAAACATCTACTATTCCTTCTGTGTTCAGCGACTACCATTAGTGGCAACAGTTATGCCATTACAGCTGCATGGACAAATACAGAATCATAGAATAGTTAGGGTTGGAAAGGACATTAAGGTCATCTAGTTCCAACACCCCTCCCATAGGCAGGGACACCTTCCACTAATCCATGCCACCCAAGGCTCTGTCCAACCTGGCATTAAACAGTCAGTGATGGAGCATTCACAACTTCCGTGGGCAACCCATTCCAGTGCCTCACCACCCTTATAGTAAAGAATTTCTTCCTCATATCCAATCTAAACATAGTATCTTCCATCCTGTCACTGACAGATGATCACTGTGATGATTTATAGTGACCACACTTAATAAGACTGCATAGTGAAGAATGCAATGCTTCACTATGAATTTGCTGAAGTAACTGATGAGGCTAAAATGGGATTTGAGATAAGTTTGAGATAAGAACAAAAGAATTCACTTGGTTCAAAGAAATCACTCTGCTTTTTTTTCTTAGACATCTCGGAACAAGTTAAGGCTTTATAAATTCTACAACAGCAGATGCAAGCTGCTTTCAGAGTCACCCGTAGCACTTCTGGTAGCAAATATGCCTGTAGGTAAGTATGTACTTGAGGATTTGATTTGCCTCTCGAAAGTTTGTGAACTTGTTTCTTACACTTTGTAGGTTGTTACTTCAAAGGTAGTTTAAAGGGTTAGAAAATGAGTATCAATTAAAAATAAACCCAAAAATAATTCTGAGGAGCAGCGCGGATCATACTTTTGCTTTAACAACAGCCTTCACAGGTTTCCTACATTAAAAACAGCGATATTCCAACTGCTAAACCCTTTCCATGCATTCTGTAATACATTAGGTGTCAGGTACCCAGACTGACCATTTCATTACAGGTTTTAAACTCTGTCCCATTTTCTTTCCAAAAAAGCCTGAAACTTTACATTTCATTGACTTTTGCTTACAAGTCCGTCTACGTCCTCCCCTTGCCTTTCCTGCGCTATACTGGCTTCTGTGGTGCTAAACAACCTGCTGGTTTATTAATACTTCAGTGGCTTTTTGCTGAACAGAGAAAGCCAAAAAATCAGGAAGCAAGACCACAAATCTCTGTTTCTCTGGGTATATCCAACCTAGTTACTTATCAACATTATCATCTCAGGAACAGCATAAAAATCGAAGAAAGATTTACTGTTTGGCCCTAAAAAGTATTCGCTGAACAGCCAGACAGATAACAATACAAAAACTACTATGTCCATCTTCTAGCGATAAGCCTGCTCCATTATCTTGTGGTATTTCTCTACAACTAGCTTTTCTGCAGTAAATACCAACTTTCAGAAACAAATCAAATGCTACTTTAAGTACTCCTATTTCTTCTAATCTCTAAGAATGGACCGCTCCATTGTCTTGCCTCTGATCATTTAGAGGTTAGGCTTCTGAAATCAACTCAAGTGATACACACACAAAAAACTTCAATGACTGTTAAGTGCACAAGTTATCACTGGACACAATCCTTGCAAAGAGGTAAGACTGTGGCTATTGTTATTCATTACTAAGACGGACAAGAAACATTCCTATGTTTACACTGTGGAAAACAATCCTTTCAGCTCTGGATTTGAAGCAAGCAATAAGTAAAACTGCAAAATATCGTTTTGTTGGGGTGTTTTTGTTCAGGTTTTTTTGTTTGGGGCTTGTTTAGTTTTGGTTGTTTTGTTGTTTTTTTTTTCTTAGAAATCCCTTTTAATGGGTTAAAGCATCTTCTAAATCATACAGCTTATATATGGTTAATTTTGCAAGCAATAGGGAAAAAGAACATCAGCATTTTATGTAATGATTTAGTTTCAATTCAAATTATTGCCTCTTCTGCAATAGAGGTACAGGCATATTCATTTCCTTAATGCTTTTACATTTCTTCTTCTAAAATAAAATTTTCAGGACACGGTATGCTAGACAACGTGTAATAGGCATAATATTTTTAGCCTATATATGATAAAGAAATGACAAATACTACGAGAAAACCAGGGTTATCTCAGGACCATGAGATATCAGGAAAAATTTTGGGTCTCCCTTTGAACTTGTAGGAATTATAGGCTAATCTCCATTTTAAAAGGGGAATTGCTTAAAGCTTTCTGCAGTAGATTAAAATCTTTCCTAGATAACTACCTCTGTTCATAACATCATTTTAGCGTCAGCCACACCGGTCATCTTGGAATAAATCACAACAAAACTGTGCGCAGGTTAAAAAGTGATTTTTCTGATTTCAGTCCTTGCACAGGCACACTCCAGCGTGAACTTCCCGGTTCAATGGGCGTTTGTGCTCAGCCGCCCTTTCCCAGCCCACGCCCTTATCGAAATACAATTTCTGCATCCTCTGGTCCTGCAGAACTCCCCTTACCTTCCTTTGTGTTAAGGCCCTAAAGACAGTCATTTACGTCTAATTAACGGAACTGAGTCATAACGAGCTTCTTTCTTTTACACGACTTGAATGTTAAATGTCCGAAACAACCAATGAAACCCGGCTTTTAGTCCTGCTCTGTGTGTTAAGTTTCTGCAGCACAAAGCTGTTATTCAGATGATATACAGTTGAGGGTCGGAGGTTATTCACACTGACACATTCTTAAGATGGCACGCACAGAGCCCCCAGTTTTAATATTTTAGCTAAGCAGGCATGCTGAAAGAGGCTCATCCTTCGAGACCTGTCGATTTTCTCTTCCAGCTTTGAGATGGCATACTTTCACCACTGGCTGAATTAAACAGCTCTCTCGAGGCGGGGCTAATTTCCACGCCAGAGAGACAAAAGGTGGGATGAAAGTTGGGAGGCAGGCACACAAAAGGCTGTGCATCTGCCCTAAGAAAAACAGGATAAAGCAGGTCTGCTGCTGGTCAGAGATGAACAACTGCGATGTCACAAGGTAAATCAAGGCTATCAAAGAAAGCAGCTAAAGTGGGACAAAAGCACGCACAAAATCATCACAAGAAAAGAAACTCAGACATTCACTTTAAGAAAGAGCAAACTGCTGATTTGGTGAATCAATCCACTGTAATACAAAACAAATAAACACAAATGCTTAAAGATACTGACCAATCACTCCAAAAGACAGCAAGTTCATCTCTTGAAGGATCCTATTTTCATCATTGCATTTTAAGTTTTATAAACAACAATGATAATGCATGTATTATGCAAATAATAATATGTTACTATAAACAGGAGGACAAAAACCAGCATAAGCAGGACCAAGTAGACCATCAACCCACAATCTTGGGATAACTTCCTTCTTCACGGTCCACATGAGGTACCAAAACTTTGAAGAGAAGTCGAGTGGGCCCTTCTGCTTGCACAGCCCCTATACATCCACTCAACTATGAACAAGCGCATGAAAGAGATCCGTAAGCTACTTTGTAGGCTTAGGGCTCCCTGCTTGATTTTCAAGACAATTACAAATACAGACTCTTCTGTAGGTTACAAAATGCAATAAAGACTGAGAATTATTTTTTTAATAATTTAATGTAATTCTATGTGACACTTATAACAATTAAAAAATATTTTTTCCAAACTATTTTTAAGAGAACATTCTTTAATCTTTAACTATTATGCCTCATGTCAAGTAAATAGTTACACATCCACCTACTCATTCTCATCTGTAGTTCATCTGAAATGCAGTTATGACAGCAAAATAAAACCTCAGACTAAAGTAAGTAATATTAAAATTGCTGTTCCTGAAAGAGAGGAGATTTAGATTATACATTAAGAAGACATTTTTTACTGTGAGGGTGGTAAGACACTGGAACAGATTGCCCAGAGAAGTTGTTGCTGCCCCATCCCTAGAAGTGGTCAAGGCCAGGTTGGAAGCGGCTTTTAGCAACCTCGTCTAGTAGAAGGTGTCCCTGGATGTTGCAACTGGATGATCTTTAAGATCCCTTCCAACCCAAACCATTCAATGGTTCTATGAAATCAAGTTAGCATGGGAACATTCAGAGTTCAGACTTTGTCAGCATGGCCACCTAATCTGCAGCAACCTGAATTTCTGTACGTGTTGCAGCCTCTAACTTTGTACACACCCTTTTCAAAAATGTCACAGAGTGACAGCAGCATAAACAGGCATAGCATTTATTTTTCAGCTGTTCTGAGTTACATCCTCTCTCCCTCTCCATCATTCTGTTTAGGCTAGTAAGACAAAATTATAGTTTTTATACTACAAAATTAATGTAATATGACTTACTGCATAAACTTTTAGTGGTTTGGTTTGGGTTTTCTAGTTTTTGTAAAAAAAAAAAAAAACAAACCCACAACAAATGAACTATAATAACTACTTTTTTCCCCCATGTTGGTCAAAATAATTGATGCACATTAAGCTAATAACCTAGTTGGCATAAATATTCAAATTGCTTAATAGAAAGAAAAAGTTATTTTTAAATTGGTTAAAAGCAGCATTTGTTGAAACTAAATTACTATGAGCACTTTTAATTTTACAGTCATATGAAAAGGAAAACAATGTGCATTTAAAAAATCATGCCTGTCAAACATTTATTTTATTAATATACTATTCTAGTCTTCCATGTCAATGGCTTATTAAATGTAGTTTTCAAAGAAATCTACCATATAAAGAAAATAATCTAAGCACATCACACTATATTAAAACTAAACCTCATTTGAAGTAATATTGGCAATGAAGCACGTCCGTAAATGGAATTGCCTTCAGAAGCAACAGAAGTTCTCATTCAATTAAAGAACTGGATAGTCAAACAAGAATATACTTAGTAAAATTACTTCAGCTTCTTAAATCCAAGACTAGAAAACAAGACAGATGGTTTTGCCATATTATCTTTCTATGAAAATGTAGAAAAAAAGACAACATATCAAGAACCATGTATTATCCTGAGTTTTGTCAAGGTTCCCCTTCCTCCTTCTTCAATCAGTCCAGTTCTGTTCCTTTAAAAACCAAGACAAAGGCATTTGTAAAGGTTGATTATCATCTTTCCCATGTAAAATGCACTTTTACTGGAAGAACACCAGGGCAGATAAGAAAACAACGGGGAGAGCAACTGCTCATCAAAACACACATCAAACATGAAAAACTATTTCATGAGTAGTTTCTTCCCGACTAATCCAGAAGAGCACACAACTAAAAGCACAGAAATGGCAATCTGCTGGTGAGACCACTTAGTTAGCTAGGAGCATGAGGTTCTGGCTTATGTGCACCACCTTGTCTCAGAAGTTCCCACAGCACAGCTGCACAGAAGAGGTATTTTTGAAATAGTAAACGCAGTGTTTCAACCCACAAAGCACAACACAAAGTGCATCACTGAATGACATTAATCTTTCTGTGAAAGAACAAGTAAAAAGCCTGACAAAAGCTATGCATAATTTTCTACTTACGTACTGGCAAAGGACTTTATTAATTTCAAATTAATTCAAATTAATTTCAAATCTGATATCTTTAACATTAATTTTACCCATGTTACGTTTCTTTTCCATTTTAACAATTTTTAAACATGGTTTATGCAAGTAAGCTGAATTATGAAGAAAATCTTGGCTGACTGTCAATATGTCAATTGATGACATCGCACTAGACTCCTAATGCTTCAACATGTGCTGTTCTAGACCTGAAAGCATCTTACCTTCTCCCCCATTATGAAAACTGAACGTGAAAGTCTGCTTCCTCATGTAGATGAAAGTTAAATGTGTATAATTACAATTTACTCCTAAAATTTAGAAGTGGTGGTCAATGAAATTTTAATGCTAGACAAAGATGCCAGATAGGATTAATTTCTGCAATTTAAGTCTCAAATCTATGTAATTTATGTGACAATGCAGTCATCCATTTAACAGCCTGCCAAAGCAAAACTTGTAAATCTATGGGAAATTTGATTTTGAGATGAGGATATAAAGACGGCTGGAACATTGCTAATATATTCATGTGTCTGTGGGTATATTTTGTTTTGTTAACGTATGTTTCCCGATAGGAAGCCCCCCACCCCCACCCCCTTCCTTCTTCTGGCTCTTTCAAATACAAGGTTCTTAATTCTCAGTTATTGGTTCCACCTTGTTAGAAACTCCATTCTTTACTGGGATATAAAACCCTTTTTGTTCCTATTCTTAGAGGATGACCAACAGAACAATAACAGTGACAAAAATTCAGCCTGGAGAGAACTACTCATAAGCCTTATCTTTATGAAGGGGTTTTAATTGTTTGGTCAGGTTCTTCTTTTGTGTTCATGCACCAATGCAGCTGCACCAATACCAAGCTCACACAAAAGAATGGATATAGTATTTTTACACCAGTGCAAAACATGTGCATCACTATTACTGCAACATTGCAGGAGGACAGGATTTGCAATGAAACATCAGTGTTGTTTCCCACACCCTTAAGTTTTTGCCTTTATAAGGTTTCTGTTTAGGAAACACAAATAATTTATAGTAAATTAAATTAAGCATTTGACAAAGGCTATCTGTTTGGTTTGTTTGGGGGGGACAGTGAGGGGCGTGTATGTGATATTAGGAGTTTATCTTTGCATAATACAGGTTCAGCAAAAAATGTGCAAATGCTCTGAAAAGCAAAACTGTGGCTGAATACATTTTTCCATTTCTGGGAACAAGGAAATATGCACTTTTCATATACACTGCAAGATACCTTGCAGCTGTTTACATAGTCATCATAAATAAAGAGCCAATATCCAAGAGCTGGATACCAGATCCAACTTTAAAACATTTCCTCTCACTTCAAGGATAGTTAAACAGCAATAAATTTTTATCAAAAGAAGTTCACCGTCATGGCTGCATTAAAAAAAAATCCTAAATAAATACGGACTTTTTTTGCCAATATCAACCCCAAATATTGCTTTAAAGGTGCTCATCTCAGGTTTTTATTAAGGACATAATGATGACCACCGAGGCATCCAATCTTCTCTACTTTGGAAGGGACTCCAACTCAAAATTGGAAAAAGTCTGAAATATAATACTAAAGGCATTTAAAAAAATACATTACTTCAGTACCTTGGGACCTGGTGAATGGAAGGGCTGCCTTTTTGTTCTTTTCTCATTTCTGAATAATTATATGAACAGAGAGAAGCAAAACCTCTTTCCAGAAAGGCAACATATTGTTCCCTTCAGAGTAGAACTCACATTCCAGTACAAATTCCTTTACGAGTATAGGACTCCACTGAATAACATTTTCACAGTACTGCAGACCACAGTATAAATCCTGGGTCACAATTAAAGAGTCCCATAGGTCCACCACAACAGCTAAAAATCCTTATGTGACATAGCACAGTACAGCATTGCTACGTGATGAAGAGACAGCTAGGGCTGAAACACTTGTGTTTGTGACTAAGGCAGAGGAATATACTGCCCAATGCATGGTTCTCTCTGGTGCTCATTTCAGAAGCAAAAACACACAGACAAAAAAAATGTACTATTTCATTTTGGCCAGAATTATGCATGACTTCCACCAGCATGAGAACAAGAACAGAACACAATAAACTATCTCTAAAATTGCACCGCTATTTTATAGGAAAAAAAATGGGATTCCAGGAAGGTCCTTCTTTAGCTTGCATTATTATTTATTTGAGTTTTTTTAAAGCATCTCAGAGTGTTGACTTCATTAGGTGAGTTTGTCTTGCTGTTAGGTGGACCAGTTACATATATTAGAATTTGGTCTTTGCAACGAAGAGAAGTCTAAACTTCTGCTGAGGGTTTCAGTCTTTGTGGTTTCTCAGTTCCTAGTATATGGCACCTCAGTGCTGTTAGAGCAGAGTGAAAGTGATGTTCTCATAGTTGTTAAAAAAAAGAGTAAAGAAAAACTGCCATCTCGAAAGTATTGAACTTTAACTACAAACTTCCGCAGAAACAGTACTGAGCTATGCAGTCTGCCACTTCCCAGGTATTTTTTCCCCACAGTTCTTTTCCTATTACATAATTATTTCATAAGTATTAAGTCTTTTTAAGTATGAACACTTACACAGAAGCTGAAGTTTATGCGTGAAACAATTTAAATCTAACCAGTCATCATCTTACTAAAAGGGATCATTCTGCTTTACATGTGGTAGTCAATAAAATGTTAATGACTTCCAAAAGGAAATAATAAAGCTGAAGAAAGCCAAAATACAATCATAGAACAGCTAGGGCTGGAAAGGACCTTAAGATCATTAGTTCCAAACCCCCTGCCATGGGCAGGGACACCTCACACTAAACCATGTCACCCAAGGCTCAGGTGGCAAATGAGTTGCATATAAAAAATATTTCACATGTAAAGAAAATTGGTGTGCTTACAAATAAGTTTTTGCTACCCTGAATACTCAGTTAAACACTATTTGTAAGGATTATTTCAGTAATAAATGTATCAATATCCAGCATCTAACACCCAGGCAAGATTGTTCCAAGCACAGCAAAAGAGCCTTCAGATAGAACTGTGGTTACCTGCCAATTCACACTAAAAAAACACCACCAATTCTTTCATGATGAACACAGCATTTAACACTGTACTGTCAAGAGGGTTGTACAGTAATATACCGAAGCTTGTTAGAGGAAAGACTACCTGTCAGTGATTATATGTTGTCATATACCTCTTTCAAGTCAGAATTAAGGAAACACAGGAATTGGAAACAGGCACTAATTTCAGGAAGGAAGTTAAAAATTCATAAAGAACACCCAGAATGACAAATTTTTTCCTTCTTTTTTTTTTTTACCCTCCTTAATCCAAAAGACAAGATTTGGGAGGGGGTGAGGGGGGAAGAGGAAATGGGAAGAATTGTCATCTCTTTCCTCATGACATCCAAAAAGAGCTAGGAACCCATAGAAAAAAACACTTGTTGGATTTTTTTTTTTTTTCCTTTTGTGGAGGTCTAAAATGTTTTCCACTGGACATGTATCTCTCCATCTAACAAACTTATGCCTCCTGACAGTGGAGCTTCTTTTCTTAATGCATCTCTAGCAGACCTTCCAAGATATGCAAACACAGAAAACATAGTAATTAAACAGCTATCTTCATAGCAAGTGAGATCTAGAACTGACACCAGGCAGCTGGCTGTAGAAACCAGGAAGTCATGGCTGCTCAATGCATTTCAAATCCTATTATACTTCTTGTTTTAATCTGCCATAAGATGTTTAAGAAAAAAAAAATCTGCTATGCCAGGGGAAAAGAAAAATAAAATATCTGAGATGGAGAGATTTCACCTATTAGATAACCAATTCTGGAGGGCAATGATCCTTTTATTTGCTTCAGTTTGGAGATCAGTCTTCCCTCACTTGTGCTTACTTGCACCCAGTGCGGGCAATGAAACTTAAAACACGTATTTCTCAAAAGGCTGCTGTTAAATTTGGAAAAGCATATATTATTTGTGAAAAAGAAAAGATCGTTCTTGCTTGCAGTGATCTCTTGCAGACAGCTGCCAGATGGGACAATTCCCCAGACTGATCTGCTTTCCGATTCTGCTTCAGATATCCAGCTTTCCTAAATAATTTTAATTGCCTGACATAAAATGTCTGGCAGTAAGTCATACATATTTCTTCTGTAAGTTGCCATAAAAATTCTACTAGTTCTCACTAGGATAAGAGTTGTCATCATTTACGCATTTGTAACAACCCTCTCCTTTCTGTCAATTGCTCCTTGATTTAAAAACACCATTCAAACATACAAAGTGATTATGGGTTACCAGGTCAAAAAAAGATAGCTAGAAAAGGACAACAAGCCTCTCTCATAACCAGAGTATGGCTAAGTTGCTGTGTTCTTTAAATCATTTTCCCCTCCACTAAAATCTTCCTACATTCATTGCATCTAGTTGATGCTGATGCTCCCTTTCAAGTCAACACAATAATACCAGAGACTACTTTCCTCTCCTAATGACCTAGGAGAAAAAGAACATGGCATACACTGCCACTCCAAATCCAGGAAGCAGGATAATTAGTGATAAAGTTCAATCTACTCTGTCAGCTTCTCTAACTAATCCTCCAAATCCTTGGTTTGTCAAGTCTAAGATAAAGAAGAATAAAGACATACTGAAGAAAGTTAAGCAACAAACCCAAGAAGGAGCCTGGCATGAGAAATTAATACTGGAAGCGACAAATAAGGGAGTTACCATAACTATCTGCAAAGCACTTGAAGGACACAGTACAGGGAGGAGGAATTCTGTAAGGGTACCATGAGAGCATCAGTCTGCATAAATAAGCACAAAGGAGGCGAATTATCAGGAAAAGTCTTGAAGAAGAAACAATCACCACACAGTTATGTCAAAAAAAGTAATACTTCCCCTGGCTCTCTTAACTTCCAAAACACTGCACCATCTCTGTAGAAAAACAGCCTTGCACATGGGAACAGCTCTTAGCGTTTTGCAAGCTATGTGACAGTGGGCAGTCTGTGTCATTCACCTAGAGAATTTATTTCCTTCTCTGCAATTTGAGTGCTTTCCCATATGAGCTTTGCTGGTACAGCAGGAATTGAAAAACATACATTTGGAAAGCACTATTGCTGGCCAAAAGAATAAGAAATATTTTTTTAATTATTTTTATTTTTTAATAAAAACACAAACCAGAATAGCAAAATAAAAAAGCCCTTAGAGAAACCTTCTCAAATATGAAGAAAAACCTAAAATTTTGAATAAAAAAAATCCACCAAAACCACAAAACAACAAACCACCCACCTACTTACCCAGAAGAATCTGCAGGTAATACACTGACACACCCACAGATGAATACCTTAACATAGACAAAGGGGTGAGAGAAACGAAAAGCACATCCCTCTTTCCAACCTCATGTGCCAACTAAGATTTACTAAACCTTACCCCATCTTCTTTTTCAGTTATGTCAACATCTGAAAAGTATCCATAAAACCATCTTATGAACCACTTTCTAGAGACAGCACTGAACAGGTCAGAGACAAAACAATAAGGCTGCTGAACCTGCATATTCATGCACGTGTCAAAACAATGTAAAATACAGCAGATGACAGTTTTAAATCCCAGAAGTTCATGTACTTCTACGTAGGAATTCCCTCAAACAGGCTTTCTAACTGGCATCAGTTTAAAAACAACAACAAAAACAAAACAGAACAAAAAAAAAAAAAAAAAAGAAAAAACTATTATGGGAAAAGAAAATGACAATGATACTGGCCTTATCTCACTCATGAAAGCCTGTATGACTCCACAAGATCAAGGATATCTGCTAAAGTTCAAGGTTAGCAACGCCTGCACTCCAGGACAGCAAATTTACATCTAGTCTTTGAAAGGCTCTGTGGTTCTCAAGATTTACTAAAATAGAGAGGGAGATGCAAAAATAAAGCTATCAGAAATATCTGTCAATAAGAAAAGATACCTGTCCAGGAAAAAAAACAAGCCAACCAATCTTAAACAACAAACAAATGCATCACTGGATACACACTTCATACAGATGAAGGACATGCTTATTTATACACAAAGACAGAGAATGGCATTTTAGCATCCTTTTTAAAAATACGCTTTCCTGAACAAAGTCATGCATTTAATTATAAACTGTGAGCGAAATGCAAAATGCTGATACACCTATGAAAGTGTTAACTAAAATTATTTTCAGTGGGTGATGGGTTGGTACCAGGACAAAGCAGTTTCTTTTATTTGTAAGTATACAGCCTACTTCTTAACAAGAACGGCTGCACCAGTTCTTGGTGCTCTGGTTCCTGCAGCAGGTCTGGTTCTTGCAAAAACAGACTCAGCTGAATCCACACAATTTTTAATATTGAAGATGATAAAGAAAAATGCACTTTAAACTTAGGTTCCAGACTGAAAATGCAAGGCTAGCAATTAAGAGGGAACATAATTAAACTTCTACACTAAGCATATTTGATGTAGATCTCACTGACAAACAATACACTGGGAAGTACAAAGCCATTTTTACGGGCACGCTTTCCAGAACACACACATTTTAGCGTGAGAATAGAATATAGCATTCTCTGTTGACTTTTTGTTAATTTGTTTTCTGAATCCTGTATATACCAGGGCTTTCAGTTCAACTTCCAGAACGAGCCCGGTCTATGAAATGTTACTATGCTTGTGAGAGCCTCCAAGTTTAGTTAAAAGGCCACTGCAATACCTTTTATAAGGTTTCCCTCCACCCTACGTGGTTGTATTTAAAAAAACCCCATCCATAAGGTACGGTGTATAGCCTCCTAATTGGCAATAGCTCATTCTATTTGAATATTCTACAGAATTTTCTGGCAACGATGACCTTTGCTTACAGTTAATTATTTTTCAGAATGAGAAAAGCATAATTACTTTCCTCTAACTGTGACAGCTCTCTTCTAATAGTCATAAATATAAATAAGGGACCCAAATAATGTCAGACTTATATGATGCTTTTTCCTAAAAGAAGGAATAAAAAAAAGGGGGAGAAAAATATTTCTAAGGTTGATTTTATTCAAACAACATAAAGCAATCATTTTTGCCTACCGCTTATATGATAACGTGCTGACCTAAATCTCTGCCCCACAGCCCTGCCATCAGCCTGCCCAGACTCTTTGTTCCCTCTAATTTTTCCCCATAACTTACGCACAGTAGTTCACAGCATTTGCATTTCTTTTCTTGGAGTCTAATTTAAAATCTTTATTCAATATAGTGTCCCTGGGCTCTGCACACCAGAGAGCAATTAGATTTTACCTTGTTTGAGGGATGGCACTCAGACTACTTAATTCAACTGCTGTCCCCTTTAATAACTACATTGTTAAGCAAAACCCACAGTATTTTACTTTTCTTTCTATTACTCAAGTAATGTTTGTTTGCATTCTCCAAAACAAATGCAAAAGAAACAGAAAGAAATGTGCCCAAGTTATCTAATACCCAAATCCCGGATAGACTGTCAGGCAAGATGATTACTTACACCTTGTCCTTTTAGAGAGTGCCAGGATTACATTTCAACCTTTTACCACCCTTCCTCCTCCCACAAAGGTACCTTTGACAGAGGCTGTGTCAAGTAGAAGCATCTTAAGTGGGCCATCTGCATAGGGTAAACGTCATCCACAAACCCCATTTACTGCTAACTCAGTATTTGTATATTTTGTGCATGAATCTTCTACTATATAATTTATGCAGTCAGTTCAAAAGTATACTGAAGTCATTAGATGAAGCTGAACATTTAGTCTACTCAGAATTATGTTATGGAACCCTGAGCAGCATCAGAAATGAGATTATCTGATTCTCCATGGAAAAGAGAAGAAAGTATAGAGGCCTTCGGTCAAACAGACCTTCACTTTCCTGAGCTAACATTATGTATTTGTAGTTTGCTCTTTAAAAAAGAAACAAAACAAACAAAAACGAAATAGTAATTGCAATACCACATAGCACAGCATTTTTGGCCCCCTCCTTTCTAGATAAACTGTTGCCTTAAAATGATCACCATCTCAAAACTGCATGGTAAGCAACAAGTTTTAACCTATGCCCAATGCTGACATGGATGCTGGGCAAAGCATGATTTGGTGTCAAAACGACCATCACAGAATCCAAATAAACTTCAATTTAAAAAGTCTCTTGAACAGTTGTGTAAACTGAAGCTATTAAAGAAACTACAGCCTTCTGTCTTTTCTCAAGTTAATATACCTGCAAAAAATACTGTATCTAAAACTCAACAAGAATGCTTATTTTTGGTCATTTTATGTTTTACAAGTCAGTATAAAGAAATCAGTTTTAAGAAAATTATCTTTTACTGTATTACACGTCATGTTTCTTTGTAAATATCTAGTTCTTGCATGCATATAAAAGCGTGGCACAATTATGTATGCAGATTAATTTTTGTTCCATAAACTGCATACAACTTACAACTTGTTTCTTTAGCCCACCTGCACAAAGAATTAATGTCTGCAAATTACTCATTCTGAAGCAACACTTTCTTGAAAAGGATAAGTAAAAACTTGCTTCATACATTTGGGTTAGCCACCCTGCAAACCAGAAAGGAGCTGAAGACAAATGGTTAACATTCTGTAGCTTACTCTTTCCTATCTACAAAAAGAAAATCCTTCATATGGGGTCTTACAAGAGTAGTTTTTCTTTAGTATCATTCTCGTAGCTACAGACAAGATTCATCTTGAAAGAACTCCTTGTTTACAATATAGGTATTATTCTTCCATGAATTGAAACAGATTATCCAGATTTTTGTTGATTTTTTTTTGTTTAACTGAAACTATTTAAAAATCCACTGGTGCCATTTAGGTTGGCAAACAAACCAACAACCCACAACTAGCAGCGAAAGGACAGAGGGGTTGGAAAATGAGAAATATAGGGGCTTTGCAAGCTGTCTAATTAAAACAATAATAAATAAATAAACCTAGATGTTCAGTGAGCATGACAAATGGTGAAGAGATAAACAGACTCATTTTCTAACACTTTAGTCTTGGCTTTTGACCAAGAGGTCCCTTCCCAGCAAAGAAATAAAGCCCTGCAAGCTACAGACCGCCCAAAACATCTGTAAGTATCAACTTCTTCTGGACATTTATTCATTTTTAACATGTGCCCTCATTAACTTTTTGTTCTAGCTGCAATCTAAGTAAATGGAATTTCTTATTTATTTAGCCAGTGCTGAAGGACAGGGAAGAAGTACCCAGCTAAACAGGGAGGGCCAGCTGCTACTGCAATAGGGAGAAGCCAAAATCTAATTGCCTGGCCCTAGGGCTCTGCCAGTGCACCCTGACGGGCTGGTGTTCAGGGCTTCACCATGTGGCTGCTGCCTGACTCTTTCCAGCAGGGAGAGACCTCAGAAGCAAAGCTAAACTAGGATTTACTAAAAAATCAGGTTTGCTTTGAGCAGGAAGGTGGTCAGACTTGTGCACTTCCTTTGTACTATAGTAAACTATGGCATTTATCTCAAATCTTTTCAAAACTTGTAGTATTCTGGACATGTCAGATCTCTGTAGTAAAATCAACCAGTCACACTTTCCTCCCTCCCTGACCTTAAATGTAAGCTGACTTCAAAGTCTAGTTAGCCTTATTGTTACAAAGAAAGTTAAAAAAGCAGAGTGAATTTCCCTTCCTATTTTTAAGCGGACAGCTCTTTTTCTCACCCTGTAATCTCGCTTGGAGAACGAGCAGAGCCCTTTAAGTACTGCATCTTGTGGAATGGCTTCCTACAAAACAAAACAACAGACATTTAAGTGACTTGACAGATTATGGGGATTTTGAGAAAATAAGTTAACTTTGGTCTTGCACCACATCCCAAGACAGCAGGAGACAACTGTAGCTTAACTTCTCATTATTCCAGCAGAACCATTTATGCCTCTTTGCTGTGTAACCCCTGTACTTCTGGTCTTTCATTACACTCTCAAGAATGCATGCCATCTCTTGTTAAGAATAACTCCACTAGTCAACATATAATTTACATGCAACTCTTGAGAAATAACAAACCCTACTCCACCACTGTGAACCTTACAAGATTATCAGTTTTTAGCACACAAACCTCACGTGGGCCTGATGCCCCAGCTCTCGACATCACACCCTTCAGAGGGCTGTCTACAAGAGATGAGAAGGTTGTACAAGAAAGTAAAGGCAGATCTGCAGTGTGATCTAGTTAGAACCAATAGCACTAGAACTACATACCTTACACCTACAAATGTTTCTGACACATGCTAGCAATGGACGGTAGCTTTCAGTTTCCCACCTTCTGGATGTGTCAAAACTTGAATACGTGCACAAGGAGATTGTCAGCTGCTAAGTGACAACAGTAACCTGTTCCCCTAGGAGAGCACCACTCCTAGAATGCTGAGCAAAGGCGCATTTGGTTCAAGGTACACACTGAAAAAGATGAAGCCTTTCTGGTTTGACAGGTTGGGGATAAGGAGGAGGACGACAGTAGGAATGCTGTAAAAGCAGTGCTGGGGTTTGCATTTAGGAAAGCAGGATGAAAATGCGTTGTGGGGCAGGGCTGGGTCCTGCTTTCAGAGAGGGAGGGATACAGTAGGAGTACAGAAAAGACAGATTTGGGAGTTCTTCAAGTAACTCCAGAGCCTTTTGTCACATGGTGCAGACTTAAGCGAAAAAGGTCAATTTAGCCTATGCACAACTACTCTAAAAACAAATGAAGAGTGGAAGAAGACTACTCAATCAAAGAAGTCTGGGGCTATTTGTGTAACACTGTCTTTAATTTTTACATACAGAAAACCCTAGAGAACGTATTCCAAGGTTTGCCACAAAGCAAAACCAGCTTTTTGAAGATAATTTAGCTAACCAGTGAAAAGGATGGAATGAACTTTACGTGGCATTTCAACAGCCCTGTCCTGTCAGAAGATTACAGGCATCACAAAATATGCGTACTGAGCAATGGTTAGACCACAGATAGCGATAATGATAGCCTGTGCTACACAGGGCTTTTCATTGTCAGTGGGCTTTGCAAACAAAAAAAAGCATCATTACAAAGGTCCTTCCTAACATAGTTTTGCCTGGAAAAATATGAAAGAGCTTTAAACCCCTCACATCTTCCTCTCAACTTTCCTTCTTGACCACACCCCTCTTTAGACTTCAGCTGGCAAGTAAGTATGCCAACTTGAGTCTTTTTGCTCCCAGGGGATAGAAAAAATGACAGAAGACCATCTAGATTTAATGCCATGGCACATTAATTCTCTCATATATTAATTCTATTATCACACCTCCAAATCACATTTCTCAGTGGTTCACAGGTCTAACACAGGGAAACGGAGGGTTTGAGCCTTCTTTTAGGACAGGGAGCATCAAGACAGGCTCCACAGAATTAGCAGTATACACTTGGCATAAAATGCAACTTGATAAAGCTCATCCCCTCCAAGTCAATATATTTCAGCAGTAACCTGGATCTGTAAAAAACAATAAAACAAAAAAAAAGAAAAAAACTTCAGTTGCCGAAAACTGCTAAACAGTTCAATCCCCTAACAGAACTGTCACAATTTCTATTTCCTGTTCTTCCAATATCAAAAATAACTTCCAGGGCGCTGCACCTCAGTGCAGCATTCTCTTCCTCTAAGATATTTTCTTTGGACATTTTAAAAGCTGGGTTAATTTAGTAGGCAAAGCGTCTGGGTACTATGTCAGGTTGAACCACCTAAGGACTAGAGGTTCTTTGTATTACTTTCCGGTAACTTTAAATTACTAAATCTACATGACTTTATATGACCAACCAGACAAACAAACGGGAAGAACAAGGCTTCTGCTCACACTGTTATGATTGTTCTTTTTTTCTTCCACCTTAGGGTTATGTTATTTTTTTAAACAGCATTTTTAGTGTCACCTTTGTGTGTTTGATTGTCATATCTTACAGACTACGCCAGTGGGCAGACAATGACTTCTCCACCAGCATGACAGAATATAACCCCAGTTCTTCCTCTTTTAGCTGTAAAGGATGCCAAAAGGAACATGCTCTGCTATTCACTGTGCTATTAAAGGTATTCAGCTTTTAAATATGCACTGATTGTTTCCCTTGAGGGGAACACTTTTTTTTTTTGCTTCACTTTTGACTGAAAATTTCCCTTTTCCATTTTTACTTAATGCAGAAAACAACACTGACTACCAACTAATAACAGATCTAGCAGAAAGAACAGCTAATATTCATACAGTGAAGCTTATGGAAAACCTTGCCACGTGCAGGTAACTTGTTAAATCACACCCACTACAGGCTTCTGGAGGCACACAGTCCTTTTTATTTCATTTCTCTGCTCTGTGGCCAGAGACAAAGTCACTGGATCACAGCTGCTTTCTGCTGGGACCACCTGGGAGCTGCCTGGAGATGACCAGAGGAGCCTTCAGCATCTGACTTCTGTGCAGCTACAGCAGGACAGTAGCTTGGCATATGGCACAGGTGCCTGCATACCCAAATCCCATCAGATCTGACACCAAGGTGACAGCTAGAGATAAGGGCCATCACTCACAGCCACACCTCTTATGTCATTTGCTTTATATAGCTTTGGTACCTGTATCATTCAAACAGAAGTTTGATGCATGCGTACTTTCTGGTCTCACTCTGAATTCACTCACTATTTTATTTTCCATGACTTTAAAAAAACGTTAGAACTGTTTTAAAGAACAGACACTAACTGGCAGCAACAAAAAACTTCCTTCTCCAAAGCGTAACACTGGATTAACAGAAACTGAAAAGCGGGGGGGGGGGGGGGGGGGGGGGAATTGTGTAACCATCATCCTTAACTTTCTCCATGCTAAAAATACTGAGAGCCAAAGGTCAGTGGTTACTGAAATCTCTCTCTTATGAGGAGTTCAACTCTGGACCTCAAATGAAGTGAGGGGAATTCCCCCATTTTTCTTTCTTCTTTTTCTTCACATAGGACTATTTCAGCCAAACATTTAAAAAGATTTTATGTTAGGGTTTCTTATGTTGTCTCTTATGCTGAAGTGGGTGAGAGTTGGTCTTTGGGAAGACTTATTTTTCTCTTATTTTTCTGTAAAAAGACCACTCAAGATGGCCACTGGAAGCTTATTCTATAGCTAGACCCTTCTTCTTCAATAGAAGTACCACCTTCAAGACTTGCTTTTTATTCTATTCTTGTTTTTTAAAAGTACTTTTAAGAAATGCATCTCAAGCTGCCCAAGACTTTGAAGATTGCTGTTGAGTTTTTATTCCCAGTGCAAGGGTGGAGCACATGTCTAATTCCCTTAGAGATTAGTATTGCTTGGTAAAACTGGTGCGACACTGTGCCTCAGGAAATGCAGCTGCCCACTGCCCTCTCTCCCACTGCACACAAACCTCGCGATGCCTGGGGGCTGCCCATGCCGCTGCCGCTAGTATGCTTGTTGGTGGGCAGCAAGACCTCACTAGTACATGTGGCTCTATTCAGACCTATTTGATCCCAGAGCTTTCCTTCCCAGGCGGACAATACAAAGGTATCTACATCAGCCTAAATTCATACTAAACTCACATGGATCACTGCTGAAATAAATCTTGCTATGACCTGCGGTACTACAGTGCTGGTAAGATAGAAAACCAATATGGTACAGTAACAAAGACAGGACACAAGCTACCTTGATCGATAATATACACAAAGCCAAGCAGTACGATAAACAGACTGTGACAAAGTGCAACATTTCAAGAGACAGTGTTTTGTTTCTGTCAAGGCAACCAAATGACTTCTAACTAGCTTCACACTTTGTTTGAGCTACATACTTTTCCACATGGTAGTCTCCTATATGCACAATATCCAAAGGCTGCACCATGGAAGATGACAACCGGACTAGGCATCAAAAATTGGTATTCCATACTGAGTTGTTGAATGGTATCAAACAAAAGACAAAGCCTGCACAGCAGATTACATAAAACCAAGGTTTGTTGGTTTTGGTTTTTAAAAATCAAAGCCTTTAGTACACAGCACATTTATTGCATTATTGAAAAGTCCATTTAACATTTTTAATAGGAAGTTTTCAGGCTTAACTGCTCTAAACAGTGAGCACTGCTCTGCATTTTTTAAATCACGATTTGCATCCCACACTAGAAATCCTGTTCCTCTGAGTTTTCCAAAGTTGTACATACAACCTAAATCAGTGTCAGACACCTTTAAAAGTGTTCCTGAAGACCAGACGCCACTGCTTTTGAAATTTAGCTAGTGAGGAATTTAAATATAAAAACAGACAACACTAATACTTGTTCTGGATTTGTGTGACAGGGGAAGAAAATATGAGTATTTGCACTAGTTTATCTTTTTGTTGTTTTACTGTTATGAGTGACATGCATCTTGATGGGCAAATGAACTCTGAGAAGAAAAGGTAAGTGGTAGTGCCAGCATTGCATCATGCTCTGGCAAAGCCCTTGGATCATTTACAGACTCAGTGAGATGCAACAATTATCCAGGCCTGGCCTTCCAGTGCTCTTCCCTCCTGCAAGGCTTTACCTGGCTCAGCAGGAAGTAGACTGTGGGCAAAGAAAAAAGGCAATTCTTGGTCCTTGTTTTTGGACAGATGGTGAAAGCAGGCAGGAAACACTCCCAAGGGAGCAGGGTGCCTGAAAAAGGAAGAGACCTTTTTGGTGGGTGCCATCTCTCAGCCAACCTTTCCTACTGGCAAATACTCCACCTCCAAATCACTTCCAACCCCTTGGCATTTCTAGTGGCACACAAAAGGATGTGGGCTCTTGCTCCCCACAGCAACAGTGACTGGAAAGTGAAAGAATTCCCAAAAAGCAGTGTGATGTTCCCTATAGGGCTGCCGGCAGCTCCTACGCTAGGATGAGCTGACAAGATGTTCTGCTCTTCAGCACTGTACAGCAAGATCCATCTTCAATGTTAAGCATAAATTTCTACAAAGTAAAATTCACTTAAAGCTCTGAATGCAGTAACTGTGCTGACTGTAAATGATGAAACGTTACTAATTTCTGCTGCTTCAAGAATATAAATTAGGAAAAAACACCCCAAAACAAAGCTTCTGACAAGAGCTGAGCCTATATAACTTTATTGCCATTGAGGCACTGCATTTATAGTTTGAGAAAAAACAGATGTACTTTATTTTCATATCTATCGCAGTTTGACAGAAGTATAAAAAATTACAAAACTAATCTCTAACTACCAGTCTTAACTTGTAATGGTAAGTATGAGGGAAAGTACAGATTTCCATATTTCATCTCACCATGAATTTTGCAACTTGTGACTTAGAATACAAGAAAAAGCTATGGTGAAGTTGATTAAATCACGGAGGCTTGTTTCTCAAGCATAAGGAAAAAACAGACTTTCCTCCTTCCTCCCCCAGAATATTCGCAGTAAGACTGAGATGCACATTATCTATCATGAGCTCCTTATTGATCTCCACTTAATAGGTGGACAGATGCAAGTATATAAAAACTGTTTCTTTTAAAACATAATATTCACATTCAGTGCCTTGTACAGCATTCCAGAAAACCTAAACATTATAAAATTTCTAGTACTACTTGAAATTGTTCTGTTTTCCAGTCTACTTCTGAAGTTCTGGACCATGACAAGTATTCACCCATGCAAGACAGGCAGTCACTGAATTCAGATGAGGAAATAATTCTGTACTACATCTGTCTAAATACTGCAGATTTGTTCTCACAATGTTCTCCTAAAAGAACAACGTATATCAAATGTAAAGGAAAATTAATGAAAAAGAAATTACATTAATTTTTGACTCAACAATGAAAGCCCTCTTCCTTCCCTCCCTCCCTCCACTTTAAAGTCTGCTTAGGAAATTAAAATTATTGGCAAAGCCACACTGTATTGCATTGAAAAGCCCCCTCTGGCCACAGCTGTCAGCTTTTACTTTTAGAATCAGGATCTGCCCATGGGCATGGAGATAGCTTGTAACTAATAAGCTCATTACAAGTCAAGGGCAAATAAAAAAAATAGTCCATGTAAACCAGTATGAAACACTAATGTAACTTTGGATATTTAGATTATGAATTTGCACATCAGCATTCTAATTAAAATGTACTATCAAGCATCTAACAAGTGAAAGCCAGTATTAGGAAAATATTTTTAAATCATAAGAAAAAGCAAGCAACAGAATTCCCGACCCCTGGTTCAGATTAAAATAAAATCAGGTATGAAGAAATCTTTGAACAAATACACCTGTACCATCGGATACATTCTGTTCTTCATCATACACAAAGGCATACTATATTAGTCTCCAGAGACATCCTGATGCCTATCCATCCCTGAACAGGAATCCAGCATCTGTCATTCCCTGTAACATTCACATAGCATACATAAAAATAACTTGCAAATCTTTTCCAGAATGTAAGTTCTATAGAAGATTCTACAGAATCTTCCTTTTCCATTTGAGATAGATATTCCAAAAAAAGCAAAAACCCTAAATACTAGGAACTTACTGGGTTTGTGGTTGATCCTAGACTAGCCAGAGTTGCCTCAAATTTGAAGTATTCTCAGAAACTCTGGAACTGATCTTCCTCTTTCTTATACCACATTTATGCTCACATAAATCCATCAATTTTGATGAATTACTTTTATACTGACCACTAATTTAAGAGAAGTAGACTGTGATATATAAAGATCTCTGGAGTAGATAGTTTTAAAGTTTAAAAGGCTTTTTTTTTCTTAATACAAAGCTTAAAAATGCTGTTAAAAACAAATCACAGTCTTCAGCTATAAAAAGAAACATTCTCTTGTTTTTAACCCAAACTTAATCAAAACTAATTATTACATAGCACAGGAAATGTTTAATTTTTTAAACCTCCATAACCACAGTATAAACACCTGGAATGACACTTCAGCATTAGCCGAAGAGCATCAAGCCCTACCACCACAGGAACTTAGCACAGTATACAGCTCCAGACCACCTTCTGAAGACTGATTCACAAGTCTCTGTGACCAAACAGGGAGCCTTGGGGTTCCTCCAACTTCCCCCTAGGAAATGCTACCACTCCCAGCCTATCTTGTCTCTCTGCTGAGGACAATGTCTAGTGAGACGCAACAGAAGGGCATGCTCATCCTTGTCTTGCTGCTCTAGTTCTGCTGCTGCCTTGGCATCAGCACATCTTTCTTGATAATTCACAGGAGGCTTTGACCCTCAGAGGCAAAGCCCAAGAAGGCAACCTTCGTCATCAGTCTTACTGCAGGATGGCAACCTCCAGCAGAGAACTACCATGGATACATGGAGGCAGCAGCATCCTCAGTTATGGCAGGAGGCTCCAGCAGAGCTGTCCCTCAAAGCTCTTCCTTCACACAGAGAAGTTTCAGGAGCAAGCATGCCGCTGAAGCCTCTGGAGTGGCATGGGTGGACTGTCATATTTTACATGACTGAGGAAGTTCAAGAAGGGGTGCATGCAGAAGTAGCTTACAACTATAGCAGTCAGCTTTGCTTGCCTTGTTTTGCCTTGCAGATTTGCAGTAAGACATATGCCACTTCTTGTCTGAAGAGACTGCTGCTTCTTGAGAGGCTTACTGCTGGATGATCACAGCAGAGAGAAAAGGACTGGACGGACTGGAGAAAAGAATAAAATGCTGCATGATGTCCTCATATTTCACAGAAGGGTTTGAGTTAATGGTGAAATATCCATGATTTATTTATTCATTAAAAAAATGTAATCACAGCAAAAAGGTCATCTCGTTTGCATACTAGATGCTCAAATCAACCACTCTGCCTCTGCAGCTCTGAAGAAACAACAGCAAAGCAATACTGTTGGCCAGTGAAAGATGAAGGATGAAGATCTCAGGAGAGGATGAGCAATATGTACGGACACAGCTAGGATGCACTTCCAGTATGACAATTAAAAGCACTTAGGCAGAAGATGCTGCTAAAGGAGGTAGACTTGCAGCCTCCCATCTCTCCTCCCAGAAGCCACTGCAGCAGAGCTGCAGGACAGTTCAATTCACCCAGCTGATCCGAAGGAATATCATTGCTCTCGCTCCGGGGTAAGCCTGCCATTTGATCAGCCCTCTGCATCGATTTATACTAAGGCTGCACAACCACTATATCCAGTGCAGAAGAAGTATATGGACATCTGGGTAGGGCTAAGAAGAGCTGTGGGACTTTTCAACAGTAATATAGCCTAAGATCACTTTAACTGTAATACAGAACTTCAGCCTTACACATGAAAAGGCAAATCTGCCCAAGCTCCTCTATCATCAGTGAAGTACTGGGCTGTCTCCTCCTCTGAAGTGTGACTTACTTAAGTAGTGCCAACAGTCCTGCATCAAAATGGCTCCTTCCGCACTGCCCTCCTTTCCACCACCCTTTGGCCCTGCTACCTGTTAAACTAACAAAACCACAGACCAAGTTTTAATGTCGCCACCTACCCACAGCAACAGAAGTGCCTTTGCACCAAACCTCCCTATCCATTTAGGTCTGGGAAAGTGAGGCACAGGTAGGATTAGCATCAGTAAATCTTATTATATGGACTCATCTTTTTAATGTTGGTCTCCTACTAACTAGATACACTCCTCTCTTTGGGAGCTGCTGCTCTGCAATTCTTATATGCTCTAAATTGGTGGAACTATACTCTTACTACTAGGGAGCTTGGGGCAATTAATCTCCTAAATTGGCCTCCTAATCTTTCTGGCTGTTGTCAATAACCCCACATGACAGCATCTTTTAAGTTTTTCAATCTCAAACAAGTTAACTATCTTTTTTTGTTTGTTTGTTTGGTTTTTGGTGGGTTTTTTTTAAGCCATGATATTTTCTGGAACTTGCAACATCCATCTCGGAAGGCTTTGGACACCTGATGATTCAAGTCATGGAACCACTGAAAATTCTGCAGCCTGCAGCAAAAACATTTTACCAGCTAAATTTTAATTTTCATATTCAAGAAAAATTATTTTAGAATGTTTTGTAGGTGTACCAATTCAAAAGATAAGAAATACCACATTAATCTGCACGTGCATGAGCTCAGAGAGGCAGTAAAGACACTGTATAAATGAGTATTAACCCCCCCAACCATTTTATCATAACTAAGCAGGTACATTCTCAAACAACCCAAACCCACTTGCCTGTTCCTTACAGAGTAAGAAACCTAACCATACTCTTGGCATCACCAGCTCCTTTTGAAGACTCCTCTAATATTACCTTTTTGTTAATAAAACATTTTCCCTTTTGTTGCTGATAAAATCAGCAAAGTTAAAGTATTTGATACAAAATGAGTAACAGTATCAACACAGTTTGCATTTATCACACAAAGGTGACCTTTTCCCCCCTCTCTCACCTTATGGCACAGTACACTCAATTCAATTTATCCTGTGGCAGATCAGTGCTCGGCTAGAAAAACTTTTAAATCGAAGACAGCAAGATTCTTACTAAAACAGTAATACAAACTGAGACTGGAGAGGTCTAGCACCAAACAAAACCAGAGACCTCTAAGCAAACAAACTGTGTTTTGACCTTCAATAACATTCTGACACTATGCACAGCCTGGAAAATTCTCTGCACCATAAATACATGTGGCTGACAGCATTATTAACACAGCTGGGTAACAGCTTATCAAGCCATTTATCTATCTCTACACCTTCTATAAAGCTATGCTTTACAAGAAATATTGCAATTAGAAAAAACACATCTAGGGAACTACATAAACCCTTACCAGACTCTGCTCATCTGCTAGGCTCACCTTCACAGTATTTTAATTGTTTAAGTGCCAGAGAAGTAAACACAGACCATCTCCAACAACAACAACCAGGAAACAAACTGACAACCAAGTATCCCAAAATCCTTTTAGATTTCTTTCTAACTAAAGCAGTTATATATTTATTTTGTGGTATTTTCTAAAAGAAACCATCATGAAAAACACATCACATCCAGTTCACAGATAACTGAGGAGTTTGTGTTACAGGGTCTTCAGAGTTGGTGGAGGAAACTAAGAAAGGTTATTCAATCCCTGCATAATAGGAAAAAAAAAAAAACTTCAAACATAATTTTCAGTTTGAGTCATTCCAGAAAAACAGGAACCTTCCTATCCCCAGCAGTGATCCTTACCAGGGAAGTGGCGCACTGAGTTCATTACAGCGTATTGATCTATCAAACAAAGGGACCCACATCCATCGACTGGCCCCAGCTCAGCCCTGCTCACCACACAGCTGCGCATCGCTCAATGAGTCAACACAACACGTTTTCCTCCTCAAGAGGACCCAGGCAGAGTTCTGTGGTATGACAACAGAGATCACACAACCACTTTCCAGTAGCCTTCAAAACCAGCTTTTCCCAAGATCTTATTCGTATACCTTACAAAAAGTATAAGTACCACGTGAAGGTTGATAAGTCGCTTACATGAACAAACATTCAGAGCTTACTTCTTCAGTCTATTATTGATGTCCTGCATGAAAAAAGATTTAAAAAATAAGAATCTTTGTGTACTTTTGTTTTTAAGAGGAACACACAACTCAATACTAGTATGACTCGGTTACTCCTCATTTAAAATCAGCTGGACTACAAAATCCACAGACTCGGAGGTGGTGGCCAGCTTAAGCCAGGCTTCATATATCTGTGCCATGTCCTGCCCAGCAAACTGGAGCAGCCACATGAAGCTTTGCTGGTATCACAAAACAGATTTCTTGCTTGCAGAACTGGGTCCTAAAGCCAGGTGCACCTGTGGCTTTTGCAAGCTTTGCTTCCTTTAAACAACAGACCCACTGAAGGCTAAAAAATATCTTTTAGTGACTACTCTGGCTTTTTGGATTTTTTTTTTTCAGCATCTGTAAATTACAGAGTCTTTGCTGCAAAAATCAGGAGGAGGAAATGACTTAACCGATCATTTGCAGATATAACAACTGATAAGATCACCTTCTCCAAGGGGAAAACTATGTATTTTTATAATACTGATGTATCATTCTGCACACAAGCATCATGACAGAATTTTAATTAAATGAGGCTTGAGACATTCACAAGTGCAGACAGTGACATGCAGTGTAAGAATTAAGAGGGGTTTTCTTTATTGTTTATTTGGGTTTTTTTTAAAAGTTCAAATGCAATACAGACTTCATAATGGTTCTGGGACACACACTGAATCAATTCCAGGTAGCCAAAAAACACCTCAGATACCTGGAATGCTAGACACCCTTTCTCCTCCAAGCTGTTAAAACTCCTGTCCTAATGTATCTCAGCTCTGCATAAATGCACTCCAAGAGGTTAAAATCTCCACTTCATTGCTTCTCTCTTCTAGACCGTCTGGAAAGCACTACAGTATTGACCTTCTCCGGCTACCTTCATACAAATGCTCCCTACCTGCATGTCCTGTCCCAGTTTCCACTAATTTCAGCAGTATTCCTGCTCTTACATAACAAGTACCTTTTCAACATAAACTCCTTCAGAAGAAACCAATCCAACCACAGCTCTTCGTGCATAACATATTGAGCGGCTACCGTTAGTGGTCACTGGATGGAGATGACAGGATCTGGATCTGAACCTGTGACCTCCAAGGGACCTGCACTCCCCCATTAGCCATCCCCTGAGAATCCAATTAATCAATTTTTTTATAAAAGCACAAACATGCACTACAGCACTGTAAAGGGAAAATTGTTGTTATTTGAACAGAAAAGCACATGCTGAACTGGAAAGCCAGAGGCTTTCACTAACGTATTATTTCTGTGGTGTAAAAAGCATACTAGCTGCTTTACAAAACACTCTTAACACAAGGTTTTTTAGCCTTTGGGTTTGTTTGGGTTTTTTTTTCCCTTGAAGAACTCAGACCATAGCCAGCACTGAAAGCTGAATCTATGCAAACAATAATGGATTTAATGAATGCACAGGAATAAGATTTTGATTTAAGCAAGTGCATTCCAAAGAACTCTTAGTATAAAAGATGACTGATGAAGAACACACACCATGCACAACTGATGGAAGAAGTACGGGGGTATGATAAAACCACATACTTGACTCATTGATATAGTCACAGATCTACCTGTCAACAAACATTACACTTAGAGGGTAGTAAGCAAGTCATCAGTGTGTCAATGACTGAGATATTTCATAGATTAGAGAATAATGAGTTTAAAAAGACCCTGAAAACCAAATTTCAAATGCATGACATTTATTTATCTTTCCCCACAACAGTTCTTATGCACAAGTTCTCCTTTGTAGAAAAATTTACAAACTGCTTGAGCCAGGTATTGAGTTGAATTCAACTTTATGAACCTTGCACTCTATGCAGCAGAAAATTCTACAACACAAACATCAATAACATTTTATGCATCCAGTTGCTGGCAAAAGGCTGAAAAGTTAAATGGCTATACCATACAGCAACAATTCTAATAATGAACTTAAACATGATCCAAATCCAGGACAATCAACAGAAAAATTTCACTGACTCAGCTACACATCAAATCCTATATGTACAACTAGTTGACAAAACCTGAAAGAAATGAGCACAGGAAACACCTTGTACACACTCAGTATTATGTTACTAATGTTTAAAAGCCACTCGCTTGTGGAAGAAAAAGGGTATTTTTTTCTTTTCCTCTTTACATGTGCTTGAACCAAAACCCTGACCTAATGTAACCAGTGAGCCACCATTAATAAAAGCTCCATGCTGAAAAACAACTAAGAGCTTACCCTCCACCCACACATAATTTCGATACAGGTATACTAACTGCAGAAAACATGTTCTATTTACATAGATGTTTTGCCTGTATTTGATTGCCAGTTTACTTGTATTTGAATATCAATTTGCAAGCTAATTAGAGAACATTGCTGAGCCCATTACAGAAAAATAGTGTTCCACCATTAACTGCTGTGCCATCTCACTAATTCCTTTAAAGACTGGCTTCAAACACCATCTTCATCTCCATTCAAAACAATTAGTGTACATTTATTTCACATTTTAAACTGCAGAGAATCAAATTTTTAAACACTTTTAACAGCTTGCACTGCTTTTTGATAGCTTTTATGTTACAAATTATGCTTTTAGGGATTCATAACTTTCCTATTTAAAAGAATGTTAAACTGGAACTCACAGAGGGTCTTAAATAATTCCTCTTCTCCGCAACCTGAGAGGCCTGTGCCATGAACTTCCAAAACCTACACCAAAACCTACTTCTTAAAAGGCAGCACAGTGCACAAGAGCAAGCTTGTTTCCACGCGCGAGCACAGAAGAACATAGTATGTGCCAAACACAGCAGATAGTAAAAGGGAACAGGAAAACATCAAAATGGGCCACTTTTTGAAGCTCTACAGGAAGCTCACAGAAGACTAAGATGCACCTGAGCCGTGCTGTGCTACTTCTCTGCCTGCAGCATCAGTGCCCACTGGCAGGCTTGGGTTGCAGTGGGGCTAGGGATGGCAGCCACAGCCAGTGCCGCGTGCCCTGGCTCTTCAGGATTATCTGCAGCTGGGCTGGCAGGTTAATGGGACTGCTCATGGTCATCTGTAACCTGGCAGGAACTGCCAGCAAGGTTCACTGCTACACTTGTATGGGGCTGGGATGCAGCAAGCAGCAAGGGATAGGCAGGGAGCTGATCCTCAGCTGGAATAAATTAAAACAGCAGGAAAAAAGCTCCCAGTTGCACTGCAGGGAGAAAAAGAAGGAAAAAAAGCCAAACACACACAACACACAACACAAAACCACAACCCTAAACAAAACCAAAAGCCTAACAGGGAATCCAACACAGTGGAGTCTCATTCAGCTATGACCTCCTTTTCTCTTATTACCCCCAATAGATCCCTTTTTCTCATTAATTCATCCCCTTTTCCATAGCAGGTCCCAGTAAATCACCAAAGCAAGCTGACCCAGGCGAGAACTACCCTACCACATACAGTTTTCAGACATATCAACTTGCTGATCTAACTCATTCATCCAGCAGCCACATCACTGTGATGTAATTATAACTCCAGGCAAGAAAGCTGCATTTTTGGTATATCCTCTCCCAGCTTTCACATGCACTTAAACTGCACATCTATAATGAAGATGAGAAACAATGAAAATAACATTACTGGTACCAATACACTTGTAGAAAGAAGCAGCAGTGGGTTTTGAGACCACTATAGACACTGATGGACTAAGTGCTCAAACCCAATGCTGCCTCCAGAACAGTGGACAAGCCATGATGTGCAGCTCTAAGTACTTCTCCAGTGAACTTGATTTTCTTGCTATAAGATCCATTTATCTTCAAAAGGCTCTTGTGCATGTTCTGATCTTGGCTGAATGCTCAAATAATTAAGTTTCTTGGCATTAGTGTAAACTGAAAAAAAAAATGGGAGATGTGGGCATCATGTGGCCATTCTGATGCCAAAAAGGCCTTGCAGTTTCTCCTAGGAAAGCTTCTCAGCACTATATGCTCACTTAATTCACCTTGGTGAGCTCCACTAAGTCCTTGGCGTTTCCTTTAGGAGAGATATCAGATGCTCATGACTAGCTCAAACTGAATGTCATGAGGAAATCTGGAAGTACTCCAAGATATCTTCCTTCCTACCTTAAGTCGCTTCTGCCCTAAAGCCCTCAAACAATGCCAAGTTTCTCCATTCTTTCTAGTTATTGAAAACCTGTGCTTTCCTTTCCTTCCTTGAACTACACCAAGCAAGTCTCTACTAATTCTTCCACTCATTCCAGCATCCTTCATAACCTGGTTTCTTCTGATCCCCCCTTTTCCTCTGCCTCAGCCCCATTCTCTACTACAGAGTTTCAACCCACTCATCCCCTAACATTACTTTCCTTGCCCTCTGGAGAACAAATCATTCAGCTGGGGTAAATGGAAAAGAGTAGAAAACTAAGTGTTGTGTTAAATTAGAAAGATTTAAAGAGTACCAAAGGCCAGTTACTCCTTCTGCAGCCTAGAAGATAATAGCAGCTCTAGTAATTTCCCTTCCATCCGAAACTGTTCCCTTGTACCTTCCTTCGCCCTTCCTATCTTCTCAGCTCATCAGAGCTGACTCCGATGCCTAAGACATGCCCTGAAAATTTGGAAGTGAATGCTTCCAAAAGTTAAAATTTCCAAATTAAAAAATGCCCCCATGTTGCGTGTCACAAGTTCAACCCAAAGCAATGAATCTGCCTCACTGCATTCAACCAAAATCAGAGCAGTTCAAACTGCACTTGGATTTGTTGACTGACATCCAAGTTTTCAACACAGAAGTATCTGATTTAATGTAGTCATTAAGTGTTTAACTACCACTGGAATTTACCCCTATGTAGTACTGCAATATGATTTGTAATAAAGGGCATTTCCTATATTAGTTCAATAGGATGCTCTAGTGAACTTACCTTCCAGATTGTTAGAAAAATGGTAAGTCAATGAAAGATGCCCAGTAGTCTCAAATGAGAATTTGAATGCGTAATTATACATACCATGTGTCTCATGTTAGGCTAAACCAGATGGCCTCACCTGAGCTTTTGATCCATGGATTTCATATATTAAACATAGAATCATAAAAACATAGAATAGTTAGGGTTGGAAAGGACCTTAAGATCATCTAGTTCCAACCCCCCTGCCAGGGGCAGGGACACCTCCCACTAAACCGTGCCACCCAAGGCTCTGTCCAATACAGCCTTGAACACAGCCAGTGATGGAGCATTCACAACTTCCCTGGGCAACCCATTACAGTGCCTCACCACCACCACAGTATCCAATCTAAACTTCCCCTGTTTAAGTTTGAACCCCTTACCCCTTGTCCTCTCACTACAGTTCCTCATGAAGAGTCCCTCCCCAGCATCCCTATAGGCCTCCTTCAGATACTGGAAGGCTGCTATGAGGTCTCCAAGCAGCCTTCTCTTCTCCAGGCTGAACAGCTCCAACTTCCTCAGCCTATCTTCTTATGGGAGGTGCTCCAGTGCCCTGACCATCCTCGTGGCCCTCCTCTGCACTTGTTCCAACAGTTCCAAGTCCTTTTGGTGTTGAGGACACCAGAACTGCACACAGTACTCCAAGTGAGGTCTCACAAGAGCAGAGTAGAGGGGCAGGATCACCTCCTTCGACCTTCTGGTCACACTTCTTTTGATGCAGCCCAGGATACGGTTGGCTTTCTGGGCTGCAAGCGCACACTGCAAGCTCATGTTCATTTTTTCATTGACCAACACCCCCAAGTCCTTCTCTGCAGGGCTGCTCTGAAGCTCTTCTCTGCCCAACCTGTAGCTGTGCCTGGGATTGCTCCCACCCAGGTGGAGGACCTTGCACTTGGCATGCTTAAACTTCATCAGGTTGGCATCAGCCCACCTCACAAGCGTGTCAAGGTCCCTCTGGATGGCATTCCTTCCCTCCAACGTATCAACTGAACCACACAGCTTGGTGTCATTGGCAAACTTGCTGACGGCACACTCAATCCCACTGTCCATGTCACTGACGAAGATGTTGAACAAGATTGGTCCCAACACCCATCCCTGAGGGACACCACTCGTTACTGGTCTCCAGCTGGACATTGAGACATTGACCACAACTCTTGGCATGCGGCCATCCAGCCAGTTCTTTATCCACCGAGTGGTCCACCTATCAAATTGATGTCTCTCCAACTTAGAGACAAGGATGTCACGTGAGACAATGTCAAACGCTTTCCACAAATCCAGGTAGATGACATCAACTGCTCTACCCCTGTCCATCAGTTCCATAGCCCCCACATAAAGAAATGTTATTTTGTTTTGTTTTGAATGCAGCTGCTGCAAGCAACTTCTCTTCTATCACTAGATAAGCCTCTCCTACCTAAGGGCACCTTTGTCTGCTGGGTAGTCTTTCTGCACAGCTTTGCAACCACCATTCCTCCTAGCCTCTCCTACAGCACACGTCAGCCTTGGAGAAGGCTCCAACTATTAGCAATTCCAGGAGAAATAATGGCCCCTTGGGAATCAAGGCCAGATGGCAGAGTTTAAAACTGAGCTCGGGCAACACTAAATGGTGTTACTAACAGTATAAAGCTAGATCCCTCTTCAGAGGCGGAAATAAACATCTTCACCATCCCCTGCTGAGCCACGGCCAGAGCTTATATGGGCAGCTGACAACTCAGTTCTCATAATTGATACTTCTGCACACAGAAAGGACACTACATTTGAAATCCTCATAAGAAACCAGCTGAATATAAGAAAATGGAATAAGTACTAATTAATTCAGTGCATTCCAAGTAAATGCACCATAAACAGAAATTACTACCAGAGCTGGACTAATTAACGAAGATAGTAATTTACACATCCCAGAACACTGCAACCGTTCAGGATTTCTATAATTGCTCTGCAAGTTTACTTTTTTCTTTATCAAGATGTAATTATAAGAGTCTACATTGGAAATACAGGCAATGTTCCTTTTGCAGGGAATAAGGGTGAGCCAGGTTACTTACAACGAAAAAGTGGACAGAATAGTTCATTTAGGAATTATTTTGTTTTTACTATAAAATATATTTCCACCTTTAGTACAAATATTCCATAAAAGGAAAACACTTTGTTTAGTACATTTTTATAGGTTTCTTTTAGAATGTCTTCTTATCTGGAACTCAAGAGAAATTCTTTGATATTACATATACAAATTGATCCAAACACCGTCATTCCATAACAGCTTTAGGGTCCACCGAGGGACAATGGAGTTAACTTTTCTGAAATGTCCTTTGCACATATCCAAAACATCACTGAATTTCTCTACTTATATTTATTCTCTTTTTTTATAATACATACATAATATAGGTTTACATATACGTAACATTCTACATACAAGCTAGCAATGAGAAAATACCAACATTAACCAGCAGCTTAATACTAAAGAGTAAAAGCACATATCATGTATGAATTAAATGTAGAACTTCACAGAATTTAAAGGGAGAAAAAAGGGGTCACCGTTCAAGCAGATATTT
Source organism: Ara ararauna (assembly GCA_028858755.1). Taxonomy (NCBI): domain Eukaryota; kingdom Metazoa; phylum Chordata; class Aves; order Psittaciformes; family Psittacidae; genus Ara; species Ara ararauna. The sequence continues at coordinate 47,315,721 of CM054377.1, read as the reverse complement.
CACCACTGTTCAGAAGGTGAACATGTTATGTATATTTGAGGATATATTCTAAGTTTAACTAAGTAGTAGGGAAAAAGGAAACCACATCTCAGCAAAAGTAATCACTTGCTTCTGCAAAAGAAAGCTCTGATTTTCAGGGGACAAGTATCTGAGAATACCTTAAGAGCCTGGTATGTGAATAGACCACAGGCATCAAAAAACAGGCACTGTGCTACTGTAGTTAAAGCAAATAGAAGTAGCTCTACCAATCCAGGAGAGTAAGCTCAGTACTGACACAGGAGAATTTAGGATGCTATGGGAAGAGGAAAAACAGTAAAGCTGAAAAGAAGAGGAAAAGGACTAGAAAGGCAAGAGACTGAGAACTGGAATATAAATGCAACAAAACAACAAGCCACAACATCACCAAGTAAGAGCATTAAAATTTATTCTGCTTCACATGGTAGAGGGCAAAACTAAACCTACTAAATGTTAAGCAGGACTGGGAATATACTTATATTTTTCCCCAACATAAGCTTCTGCAGAAAAAAAAAAAAAAAAAAAAAGTCTCACTCCCACTAAGGCTTAAAAGAATAACCAGAATGGTGGTGGTCTAGGGTTTTTTTGGGGGGAGGGGTAAGGGTACAGGAAGAGAATTTCAGTAAACAATGTATTTGGGAAGAATTGAAACATTTTTTTCCCAGCTTGCAGCAGCTCATAGAGAGACCCGATCCATCTGAGATTCTTTGGCTGTCTTCCTGGAAGGAACTTGTCAACTTGCTTTTTTGCTTAAGGCAAGGAGACTTCAAACAAAGTGGTTACCATTTTTTTTTTCGCTTTTGGTGGGGGGTGGGGAGAGGGAAGACTAATTTTCCTCTTGGAAAATACGATTCTGCTAAAATACTGTCTCTGGTTTTACTGTTCACATGCACCAGAATATCAATGCTACCACAGTAAGAATACAGTTGCATAAGAGTTGCTTATGGAAAGGAGCAAGATCTAAGCCTTAAAAGATATGCTGTTGTCTTCAGTTTTAAGCATGGTGGTCTTTTTAAAAGGAATTTTATTCTTAGCTGATGATGGGCATTTCTATGCAGGATGATAAAACACCATCAGCACTTCACGAAGAAGTGAAGTGGCTTCACCCCAGACAGTCAGTGCCCATGTAACTTCCACTATATCACAAAGAAACATTAGCCACTCTTAAACACCAGGCAATGCCTGAGCACAGCATTCACAGCAATGTGTTTCTGTATTGTTTCAGACCAACTGGTATTTTCAATATTAAACTACAAAATAAGTCAGTGGAAACGCCAAAATAAAGTTTTCTCACTCAGTCTGAAAGCATCAAAACAAGTATTTTCTAAGCATTTCACTGCTAAAAGAGAGAAGGCAGCAGGGACACCTCGGCTCTGTTTAAGCATACAAGATCTTTTAAGCAAAAATCTAAAGGAGTAGGAGTGAGAGTTTACACCAGATAAATTAGCTAACCACGTTCATTTTATGGTTTCATGAGCACTTGGTACCAGGTTCAAAGAGGAGGGAAGGCGTAAGGGTGCCTCTTTTGGCAACAGCATGAGCAAACTCTGGCTTAAATGGCTCATGAAACTGTGCTGTTACTCATCCATAATCAGCACTTACCTCAGTAATCAACACCAAAACATTTTTTTTCCTTTATCATTGTGCAACTCAAAGTGCTTAGAAATATTTTATGGCTACACAACGCTCAAAGGATACATCTGAATCCTGTCTAGACAAGGAATTTGCTTAGTGGAAAACTAAAATCACGCATTTTGTAACAGGATGGACATAGTTAAAGTCCTTGAAAGATAAGAAACTATTAAAATAAATTAACAGAGTGAGAATCTCTAAGATATGATACTGCAAATAACCATTCAAGAAATCTTCCTAGGTGAATGATTTTAGCAGAAATGCATTATTTGTATCTTAAAATTTGCAGGATATAGAACAAAGATTAGATAAGCAGGCATATTAAACTGCCGCAAGTACTTTTTCTTGGATAAACTACAGAACTACAATAAAACCTGCACAAGCAAAGGCATTTCACATACTGAACAGAAGCCCTTCTTTAACTTAACCTCTTTTTCTCTGACTACTACATACAGTAGTACAACATTAATAAATGGGGGGGTTCCCTTTTCCAATTTATTCTGAATACATTGTTCCACTGATTTTTCACATATTGTGACACCTGAACACATGGATAACAACTGAAGATGCGGCCTCTCATGCCCTCATGCACAGAAGGAGAAACTAATAGATGCTGACATACTATCCTAGCAATATAAATGAACAAAGCCATTACCAGTTAAAAACATTTTTTTTTTTTTTTAATATGATAGGAAGAAGTCTAACCCTCCCTCAAAAATAACCTGATCTCACTCTACAACAAGGTGACCCTCTCAGTGGATGAGGGAAAGGCTGTGGATGTTGTCTGTCAGACTTTTTTAAAGCCTTTGACACCACTTCCCACAGCATTCTCCTGGAGAAACTGGCTGCTCATGGCTTGGACAGGCATACTCTTCACTTGGTAAAAATCTGGCTAGATGGCCAGGCACAAACAGTGGTGGTGAAGAGTTCAATCCAGCTGGCAACCAGTCACAAGTAGTGTTGCCCACTACTTGTCAGGATTGGGGTTAGTCCTGTTTAGTATTTTTCCCAATGATCTGGATGAGGGGATCAAACACATCCTTGAGAAGGTTGCAGTCAACACCAAGTTGTGCAGGAGTGTTGATCTGCTTGAGGGTAGGGAGGCTCTACAAATGATCAGGACAGGCTAGATAGATGGGCTGAAGCCAACTGTATTAGATTCAACAAGGCTCTGTGCTGGGTCCTGCACTTGGGTCACAGCAATTCCATGAAAACACTACAGGCTGGGGGAAGAGTGGCTGGAAAAGATGGACTTGGAAAAGGACTTTGGGTGTTGGTCAACAGCTGGCAGAAGATTAGATGGAAGTATGCCAACAACATCCTGACCTGAATCAGAACTAGTGTGGTCAGCAGGGCCAGAGCAGTGATAGTCCCCCTGTACTTGGCATTGGTGAGGCCGCACCTCAAACGCTATGTTCTGTTCTGGGATCCTCACTACAAAAAGGATATTGAGGTGCTGGAGCAGGTCCAGAGAAGGGCAACAAAGACGGTCAAGGGTCTAGAGCATAAGTCTGATGAGGAGCGGCTGAGGTAACTGGGGTTGCTTAGCTTGGAGAAAAGGAGGCTCAGGGGAGACCATATAGCTCTCTGCAACTATCCGAAAGGAGGTTGTAGCAAGGTGGTGTCAATCTCTTATTGCCAAGGAACAAGTGATAGGAGAAGAAATAGCTCCAAGTTGCACCAGGGAAGGTTTAGATTGGATATTATGAAAAATTTCGTCACCAAAAGGGCTGTCAAGCTCTGGAACAGGCTGCCCAGGGCAGTGGTTAAGTATTTAAAAGATGCGTAGATGAGACACCTACAGACATGGTTTAGTGGTGGACTTGACAGTACTAGGTTAATAGCTGGACTTGATATTAAAGGCCTTCTCCAACCTAAATGATTCTATTATTCTACACAGTAAGAGAGGCAAGACAACTAAGATCAGAATCAGGCCTATGGTTATTCCTAAGAAACAAAGTATCATGCAACTACACTTAACTTGCAGAGTCATCTGAATTCAGTTAAATAACCAGAAAACAGGCTTTTGACAACAACAGTATTTCAAAATGACAGTGTAATTAAATTTAAGTCAAAGCTATGCAATGATGGACTGTATGTTTATGTGTAACCAGCAAATTATATGCTTTTAAGCATGTCAGAATTTTCAAAAGAATTAACCACTGCAGTAATTCAGCTGAGGAAACGGTGGTAGGAAAAAACTCCCCCAGGTCATTTTTCAACCAGCTGATACGATGTGTATGCCTCACGCAGTTTTTCCAATTCCTACTTCCCTAAAATGCTATGTGTTTTAATACCATTCAAGGACAAAACAACAGTCATGCTTCACTCACTTCTGAGAAGCAAGGGAAGAGACTGTGTGAATGCGATGACTAATGAGAAAGGAAGTTAGTCTGCCATCCTACATTCCTAGTTCAGAGTTAGTTAAAGCTGGTCAGCCACTATCATCAGATTTGCATGAACAACGCCAACAAAGAATTAGTGGGCAGTCCACTATGGTCCCCAGGTGGTGGACAAAAAAAGGGGAGAAATTGCATAAAGGGTTTTGATTTAATGAAGAGTGGAACAGAACTTTCATAGGAGAGGGCAGATCTCAAAACTTGTGTGATCTCCATTTTAAGATAAACTGACAGTATGATAATTAACCAGTAACAAATATTTGGTGGTTTCAAGGCAACAGCTTTGGAAAGCTCTTGCCCTCTGTGCTCTACATCCCCATTTCCACCACCCTCTCTAGGTTTGCACATCACCTATCAAAGGCGTTCTCAGTGCTGATGGCTATTGCAGGAGTGTATAGGAGAGTCATCTATTAACTCCCATATGGTGAGAAAGTGAGAAAATTCTCTCTCCTTTTTATTATTTTCTCAATTGGCAGATCATTTACTTTAATACATGAATTTCTAAGCTGTACTTTAATAAAAGTCTGTGGTGGTAGAATATACTTCCTCGAAAAAGAACAGAAAAAGCTTTAATAACTCAAGTTTAAATACGCTAAAGCTAATCAATTCATCCTGCATTCAGGTTTCCATTATACTTCTAAAAAAGCACAAAATAGGTCTGTAAAATGTAATTAAGGAGAAACTGCTACATACAGCATGTAAAATCAAGACTACAGCTTTTACTTCATTTGTTTTGCAGACTCATTAGAATTTTTTTCATTTAAATGTCTTGATCTGTGTAACTGTATTTATGTGAAAGAAACAACAAATTAAATTAAATTAGTACTTATTTAAGATGTATTTGAAACCATCTAAAACTAATGTTCTTAGTTCCACAATTTCCAAATTAGATTAAAAAAATATACTATGGTAGCAGCTCAGAAAACAGCCAAATTAATGCAAATTTTTTTTAATGTTCGATTTCTACAAACTTGTATACTGAAACTTAACTGGCTGGGAAACCCAGGAAAGACTCAGAGCATGTGCTCTGAAAAAGAAATAGAGACACAAAAAAGAGTAACAGACCGAATTCCCAACCCAGACAACCTGCAGGCAGATGATCTGACTGCAGTGCATCCCTGATTACGGCAAGGGTTTGCAACTTGCCAAGCACACCATGAGCTTGGGAGCAGCTCATCCTCATCCTGGGCACCATGCCATTCAGATGCAGGTAGGTGCCAGGGTGAAAGAGCAGTGCGCTGCCTGCCTCTCCTGGCATGGCTCCTTGCAGAGGCCAGTGCTGAGGTCACCAACCGAGGGCTCACAGGCATCCACACTCTAATGTTGCTGCCTGCCCTGTGTCTTACTTTCCATAGGTGTTTCTCCTCGGGTTGCCAGGAAAAAGCAGTAAGGGAGCTATCTCTGCATTAATATGAGCAGTAGTACTAAGTGTAAGTGCAGTATTTCTATGGGAGACATAAAGCAGAACAGAGATTTTCTTTACATCCTCATCATTCATACATGGGCTCTAAGTTTAGACTGATGACATATGTATTGTCAGTGGGAAGAAGAAACAGCAGTGTGAATGCTGTGCTGAGAGTTAGTGCACAATCATGGGAAGGTTCATAACACTCAGTATTTTCAGATTACGGTCAACAGAGGTGCATGTGCTACCACTAATGCCAACAGATATTCCAAGTCCTATGACAGCAATCAAAAAATAATCACAGAGCAGCTGATGTTCTTTCCTGCAAGAGTTTGTGCCCTATTTAAAGCTGAAAATGTGCTCCAGAGCGATTTAGGGTTACAACTAGAGAAAACTAAAGAAAAAGAAAAAAAAAAAAACAGTATCAAAGCATGTTTTCTAAGCATACCATTGAGAAGAGGCTGTCCTCCATGTACACTTCTTGACACCACGGCACTGTGAACATCTTCAGGAAATCCTGTCTTGCATGACATATCTTCACAGGTTGCTTTTATCGGTGCCTGAAATGCAAGATGAAATTTATGTAATACTCACAACCCTCATTCACCAGAGAAGCATTCCAGTTGGCACATACTTCATTTTGCTGCTGTCTTGCACAAGCAGCATCTTTGTTTCTGAATGACTGCAATTAGGACCGCAGGGGCAAAGGGTTAATCTTTCAGATAACTGGAATGGAAGGAACAAATCCCACTTGTCTGGTAAGATCTAAATAATACACAATCTTGATTCTTCTGACAACTGAACATTTCCACAAAATGAGCCATCGAGGCTGAAGGGGAATCATAGGGGTAACAAAAACATTCTTTCCTCTGGAAATAAATGTTGCACAAAAACTCACCTCCAACCTTTTCATAGTCAGATTACTTGAAAGAAACAACTTCAACCACTAATTTAAAACACTTTATTTAGAGTTTTTCTATGTGAGGCTGCACCAACACAAGTAAACTAAGATAAAATGCTACACTTGCAGTAACTTAACAGAACTTGTATTTGCACTAGCATTCAAACGGATACCATATAAAGCCAAATGTTTCCAATGCAATCTCCTTCTATTTCAAAGGGACATTAAGTTAAAAGGAGACCAGCTCATTATTAAATTTGCACAACAAGGGAAGAACAGAGCCACTGAAACTTTGTTCTCTCACTTGTTAAGGAAGTTTCCCCTCAAATCACTTTTTCAAAGAGTTTCATAAATGCCTTTCTATTGAGAAATAGAATACAGCATTTGGAAACTTGTTTGTTCTGTAATGTTCCATGTTCAGAAGATAATTCTGATAGAGAAGCTCTTTTCCAGGACAGTCTGTCACCTAGTCGGAAAAAAAAAAAAAAAAAAAAATCATCCAATTTTCCATGTCAAAGGACTAAGATTTTTTTGCAGTGAATTGCTTTTGTCTCATTTTAGCACCATACAACAGCCTACCTTCTATGTGGCTAAGTGACCATACATGGCAAAACCCCTTTCACGCTCCGCAAGGCAGAGGCCAGCTCCCACGCCAGCCTGGGCTCAGATATATCTGAGAAATTGTAAGAGCCTCACAGCATCTCAAACACTCCTACATGACAAGCAAAGGCCTATCCATGTGCATAGCCAGATGTAGTATATGGTCTTTGAGAGCACGAGCAACTATGCTGCTATGTCATACCTAATTCTAAATTAGATTTTCCTTTTTACTTTCCCAGATGGGCTTCCATCAAGTAGACCCACTCAAGGCCACATAAGCACGTCTGAGTACACTTGGCAAAGAAACCCTACCGGAAAAGTAAAAAAAGGGATGGAGAAAGAGGAGATGATGGTGCTATACACATTTACCATAGTAATCTCAGGGAAAGAGAGCATTAGAACAGAGGCGGGACAGTAGTATGTCAAACCAGAAGGGCTCCCTCAGGGGAAGAGGGATCAGGCAGCAGAAGTGTAATCTCTCCACTGACACACATGGCCAAGCTCAGCATGCCAACCCCTATTAGAATAACTTTATCACTAACACAAGGAGGCATTCATAGCACACTGTATTGCATCAACATGGTCCTAACTAAGCAGCTCAACATGGACACTACCGAAAAAAAAAAATTACTATCTAATTCTCAAGTTAATTCATTATCCAGGTAAGCAGCAGGTAAGAGAAGTTGTAACTATCAAATGTTAGGTTAACTTGAACTCTGGTATGGATTTAACTGGGACTTAAATACCACACCAGTATCTCACTTTTGTACAATTCCTTATGTACTTCAAAATATTTCAATAGGGATCCTAAAGAGAAAGCAAACATAAAGTAACAGTTTAAGCTACCTAGGGACTACGTTACTTGGAACTTGGATCCGTAGCTAAGCCCCACTAAGGCACTTGTTGAGTTTTTAAGAGAAAAAGATGGCAAATCAAAAATAATTACGACTCCAACTGCCAGTTTCCTCAGCTTTAGTACTCAAATCACAGGTTTGGTAAAGTTTCCATAATTGGAAAGAAAAACAGTAAGACTCATTTAAACTACTGTACAAAAAGGTGACCTCAAAGCAAACGTGATGGAGAAAAAAGAAAAAAAAAAAAAAAAAACTTTTCATGGCATCCTTGAAACAAAAAGGTCCTGGGTGGGCAGCTGAGCAGATAGCTGGGTTTTTTAACAAGTCCATACTGATGCGCCTGGGAATCTTTCAGCCTTTCCAGCAATCTATATGTACTAAACAGCTCTTATAAACTGAAACAATGCCCACTGAAACAAAGGCTGGGGGACATGAATAGAGAGCCTTCTTTATTCTTTCACTTTGCAGCCATCAATTTCATCCGGAAACAAAAGACTGTACTCTGCTCTCCAAAAACAGCCCTTTGTAAAGATTGTTTGAGAATAAAAACACAAGAAAAAGAAGAATTCAAGTTTTCAGCAATTCTTAATCGCCCTATGTTAAGCATTCTGAATTAAGTAGAAGCTGTGGCTACAGACACACTGGGTTGTATCAAGTTCAGCCTAGGAGTACTGCAAGACTTAAACCATTATAACTAAAAACAAGAGGATGCTGAAACATTTTTGTCCCCTTATCTGGGGAAAAATAGGAAAGCCAGTGAAGATTATGGGGAACATTACTGTAATTTACAGGATTTTGTGTGATTGGTACAAGACTATTTCAAACCTAAGATATTAGTCGTACATTCATCTACACAAGGCCACTACTTAAAAATACCTTATCTTTTAAGATGGAAAGTAATTACTTCAGCTAGTACCCATATAAAACATACTTAATGGAGTTGCAAAGTGTTGAAAAAGCTCAGTACTTGGAACATTCCCCTCTCAAGTACTAACCGACTTTGCTAAAGCAAAATAGGGTTACTACCAAAAACTGTTCTGCTTTCCTCATCATTTATGGCTTATTCAATCATTTTTAACGGCAAAATGAGTTACAGCATTACCACCTCCAGATGCTAAAGAGTTAACACCAAGTCAAAAGTGGTGTCACACCAAGTCAAAAGTGGTGTCAGACCACGCATATAAACTCAAAACTGTAGATCTCAGCTTAAACTCAATAGGCAAACTGCAATTATGAAGCAACACGATGTAAATGACAAGTCCTCTGCCAAATTTATTATTCAATTAATTAGAAGAATTGGCCATTTTGATACACTTATGGCAGTTAAGCCTGCAGTTTTCATACCCTGCTCCTCAGTTACTTTAATTTCTTATCTAGATATCTGAGTATCTAGAAACCTGTGGTTTAATTTCAAGGTTGTATTCCAGCTCATTTTGAAAAACCAACCAACAACGTGTTGAAAATCTCAACTCCACAATTCTAAAGGATTCATGGTTACATCTTTTTCTAAACACCACTAGTAAGTATCTTCCAACAACACGGGCCTCACACATGTGCAAAGTTCATAAATTAAAACAAGAATAAGACCAGACAGGATTGCTTCACTGGTGTACACAGTTCTTGATTAATACCTCTTCCCAATTCCCATACTTTCTAAAAAGTAGGCATATTTAGAATGTGGCTCTGTAAACAAACATCTGTTTAAAAATGCAAGCTCACCACACGACCGTAGAAGCAATTTTTATCACAACACACATTCTATATTTGCAGAACTGGCCTCCTGAAGAGAGCTTTCAAACAGGGCTGATCTTTTTCCCTCTGCATATACGGTACACCACTGGAGTTCACTAGCAGCTATTAATCTGAAATATCCAAGTCTCTGCTCTTCCACTGTTTGTATCTGCAGGTACTTCAACATTAGATTTCTTAATACTGATTGTATAAAATGCAAGGAAAGTTGTTTCTGAAAGACTGCTGCTTTCTTTTACACTCATTGTAGCTTATTCCTATAGAAAAATAAACCTAGGTAGTAAAATGAGAAATAGAGGGGTATGCATGAGAGAAAATGCTGTACTATACAGTTATAATTGGACATAGTACAGCTGCTGGTTGTCAAATCCAACCAATTCACAGGGCATTATTGTGCAAAGCTCAAAACAACATCTGACATAATTATATGTATGACAGAGCAGGACGGGGTATTTGAGGTCTCCCTCCTTAATAACCAACATTAATTTGCAACTATGACAGTAATATTCAACTTAAGAACAGATCACAAAAACATTAGTAACTGTGTTTAAAGACTGGGTGTTTCTTCATTAATTTAAAGGCCAATATGTTACCCAATACTCATTTACAACTTGGGCATCCCAGCGAACATTCTACCTATTTTTAGTTTTGTACACATACGTCACCCAACACGGTGCAATATGCTGTATAAGGTGGGTCTTCTTTTATCATGGGTATTACTCACTACCGTAAGGCTTACAAAAAAAAATACTCTCCAGGATAACAAACATCTCCAAAATGCTTTAGATGCTAAACTTGAAAACATTCAGCAATTCTTTCTTAATCTGACTTGCTGCAAAGAGCTGCCAACAGTTTATACTCTCATGGTACTCAGTACTCCAGCAAATGCAGTCAAGTACAATTTGTTTTCAACCATACGTTGCAACTGGAGAAGAAGAAAAATGCCTTTCATTCAAATAATTCTGGAAGCCAAAAGCTTCCAAACTGGGTACCAGGTTACATCCTCCCAGAGATCATTCAGTTACATTAGAAAGGGCCTTCGCTGTGCCATCTTCACTTCTAATTAGTGCTCTACTTCATGAACCAGGATATTTTAGATCAGAAAATAAAGCTTCTTAAGCCAACACTTAAAGCTCTCACTTTCCCCAAATAACAGGATCTGAAATTTTCATGGTACCACCCAGTTTAAAATGAATTGCCATGAACCACCATTGGTTCAACACCACAGCTTTTTAGATGAGTTTCACAAATCATGTTCCTACCCTTTTCTCTTAACCCCAACTGAGAGACAACATTCATTTGCCTTATTAAACACATTGACGCTTATCTGGCATACTCGATGTAGCACAAAGCCATAGCCCAGGCTGGACTATTCTCTTCCCCCCAGTCAGAAGAACAGGGATTGATTGTTGCATCTCCCAAGACACATGGTTCTCCAGACAAGCCACAGCTCTCATCTTAGAAGGACATCTTACAATTTCAACTGCAGTAACAAAACCAAATGGAATTTCTGTAAGTCATTTTTTACTATTAAAATAAAAAAAAACACAAACAAAACAAAACAAGAACAACCCAGCCAAATCATCCTCATGTTTGATGATACATTCTCATTTCTCTAAGAGAGGAAATGACCTTTCTGATTTGATAACAGAATCACAGAGTGGTTTAGGTTGGAAGGGACCTTAAAGATCATCCAGTTTGAACCCCTGTGCCATGAGCAGGGACACCTTCCACTAGACCTGGTTGCTTCAAGCCCCATCCAACTTGGCCTTGCACACTTCCAGGGATGGGGCATCCACACCTATAGCCTTCAAGTTCACCCACACATTGAACATCTCTGCCCAGGAAAACTGTTGTGTACAGGAGGATGCTGCATTTTCCAAGGCCTCGCAAGGCCAATCTGGAAGAACTCTTGAGGGATCACAAAATTTTAACTATGTCTTCAGCTGCTCGATGATAATTATATGCTAATTATAAGGAATGGAGGGGTCCCTAGAGGACTCTGTTGGTAAAAATATATATTTTAAATATGTCAAGGAGTGCCTAGAGGATAAATGCGCCTTTTGGAAACACGTATTTAATTAAATACACAAATACTGACTAAAGCCAAATAGTTTAAGTGACATGGTGAAAAGATTTAGCAGTGATACCTTCCATCTTGGAAGCTACTGATCCCATATCTGTCTTCATAAGCCATTTAAAAATAGATATCCTATTTTTCCCTCTTTATTCAGATGGCGCTCCCATGGTCTTTCAGTGAGAGCTGCAGGATCAAATCAAATGATGAATCATGCAGACTTGGTTATATACCTCTCAAGGTGAATGGCAGCACAGTCCAACACCCAGGTGTTACAAACATGCTTTAGCAAAATACAAATCCTCCCTAAACTCATCCTGCAGTAAAATACAACACCTTTTTTCCTATCAAGACGCAACACCTACATATGCCAGTATTAGCTAGGCCAACCAGCTAGTCTCGGTTTGGTAACAGGTGAGAAGTGCTATTCTAATTACTATTGCTACTGCAAAAGACGCTACATATTCCTTCTGCTTTCATCACTCTCCACTCCTGATATGTCTCACTTGCATCTTATGCACAAATACTGCCATTAGGTTAGTGGAAGCACACAATCTATTCAGTAAGGACACTAGAGGTTCCTGCTGTGCTTTGTAACAAAAAGCAATTTAAAATAAAAATGCCATGGAACATTACAGGTTGCATAGCCTTTGGGGAACAGACTCGTGTTTTGTATGTGTACACTGTTTGAAATAAATTAAATTCTCATCCTAATCGGAGTACTGGTGAACTACTATAACTACTGCAAGTTTTCAAAACTTTTTTTTTCTTTTTTGGTTAACCTAAAAAGCATTTTCAAAAACAGTGAGAGACAGACAGGGAGTTTAACTGGTAAATGATCCTCTTACTCAGGCAAGAAAAGCTATTCAACAATTCCTGTTCCTTCCCACATGACAAAAAGTCCCTTACACAAGACTGTCTGTGTTGAGTAAAACCAACTTAACTCACAGCTTCCTCAAGCTATTTTTAAATATACACATGCACTTCCATCACAAATTGTCTTACGCATTACAGTGTAATTTTAAAAAAACTAATATATAAAAATTATTGACATACAAGTGTCACTGAAACTAAATCGAGACGGAACATGACAGGACAGTGATGTTTCTGGGAGTTCCTCCAATTTTTGGGAGCAGAAAGAAAACTAATAGATGGGAGGTTTTTGAATTACGCACTCTTGACTAGACGTAGTTAAAAAATACAATCACTTGGGGCAATATTTTTAAAACTGGTATAATAAAAACTATACATTAATCTTTCCAGAACATTAAGCTCAATACCTAGGAAGCAGTACTAAGCACAAAGAGAGAGCACAGCAGAAGGCTTTCTAGAAAACACAATGTTTATTAAAAATATGTAAATTGGTAATACATGAGAACATATACCTTGTTATATAAGCAGGATATACAATTCAGGGCTTGCTACAGTATCTGCTCAGATAATCGGAACTTGTTCAATACACAAAACTATCTCCTGTTTTGTCAACCAACGATTTAATATTCAAAAATTTATTTTTGACCTTATCTGTCCTAAAATAGGTGTAAAAAGCAGTTAAAAATATTTTCATAACATAAATATTTAAAGAAAATACCCACTTTAATAACTCAAGAGACACTTCTAGGTTTTTTTCCTTACTTCTGCAATTATCTGAATCTTGAGGATGCATCAGTGGTATCAGTATCACTTAGACCAGCCAGACAAGGATTAGAGAGATCTCTGCTGCAATATCCAGACACAATTAAGTTTTCAGATAAGATTCTTTGAAGCCAAAGCAAAAACAGAATAGAAAGGTCTACATCCAAGAAGGCTGAGGCACTCACATAACTGTCTTGTTCTGGGGCTTATGCAATGTGTTATAAAATGCATTAAATTCACTGAAAGGAGTTGATGTTGGAGTCCAATTTGTTAAAAAAAGAGACACTCAATCTCATTTTTTGTGCTTACACAATCATGTGTTTATTGTATTACTCGAAATAGACTGATTTTTTTTTTAATAATAGTCTAAGACACAGGTGTATAATGAGACAGAAGTCGCACCCACAACAGGAGATCTCATTGCCACTTCTGCACAAAACCACGTTTATATGCTTCACCCTGATTCTGCCAGTGACTACCTCTGGGGGTGATTACTAGAGGGGGCAGCTGGCAGGAAACACCGCTGCTGGATTCTGAGCAGAGGCAGCTTAACAGGAGTGTCATTTAGGGTAGTAGCTTTATCACCTGGATAGATTCACTAAGACCTGGAATAAGACCAAAACTGCCTGCAGAGGTTAATAACTTACATCCTCTGTCATCGTAACTCAAATTCAGTCACCTAAGCACGAAAGGGTCCAAAACTGCTTTAAGGTTTACTTGTTCCTGATTTAAAAATGGACAACATCCACAGAGTGTTCTAATCACCTTACACATTAAAAAAAAAAAAAAATTACTCCCTGTTTGAGCACTTCATTTCTATTCCTCTTTTCAGTTTGTTTCTAACTCACAGTAGTTTCATTCCTGTAGCTTTGCCATTCCTTCTTTAACCCTATTGTCATTACAGTTCCAAAAAACTGTAACTGTTGTTTTGGCCAGAGAAGCAAGCCTGGCTCTTTTCATCCTCTCTTCTGTCAGATTTTTTCACATAATACTTCTAGACTCACACCAATTTGTTAACCAGCAAAATAAAGTGCAGTTTTCATCTGCTTAAGTCTCATGCAGGTTACATATTGGCAAAAATCTAAACCCCTATTGCCTGTACCTAAACAGGTCCTACAGATCTGCCTTAAAACCTGCTTCCAGTTACGATCTTCCAAGTAATTCCATAACAGCTTTCCTACATCACTGGTGAATAATGAAGTGATCAGCAACTCCAGAAAATAAAGGTAGAAAGCTCCTTTATGATTTTGCAGAGAAGGAAAACTAAGTAGAAAGGTTCAACATTTCAAAACAACCCGATAAAGAAAACCTCCTACAAACCAGAAGCAGTAGGTATGATGACAGAGAAAAAGAAAAGTTAGTACTGCACCAAGCTTGTGAAGGTTCTTTGCGGTACGCATGAAAGAAGAAGGGGATGGGGGGGGAGGAAAGGCTGTTAAAATGAAAGCGCTGTACAGATGCAGGTCCATAAATCTGATTTCATACCCAAGTTCCAATTTTGTTACACACTATTAAAAATCAACCCTAACCTGATTTAATGGATACCCAAACAAGGGGGAAATTGGATTCCCCAACCGTAACATGCCAGTGACACTGAGTGATACATAAAAGCAGTATGGCTAGTTCCTGTCCTTAATTCATAGCTTGTGCTTCAATTTTAAACCTGCCCTGGGTGGGAAGTGGAGGAAAAAAAAAAAAAGAAAAAAAAGGAAAGCTTACTGAAGAATTTGTGCTTTTAAGATTTATTGAGCTCAGAAGACTAAACAGAACTGAAAGGACACGCAATAAATAGCATAAGGACTAGGGGGGAAGAGAAAGAAAAGCTGCACATGTAGATCTGCTGATACACTAGCACTTGGGGGGGGGGGAAGGGCAAAAAACAAACCCAAGTGAAAATTAACCAGCATAGAAAACAAGGGGGGGGGGGGGGGGGGAATCAAACCCACCCCAAATGCATCCCCAAGACAACAGCAGCCTGTAACTGGCACACCACAAGTTTCTGAGCAGCAGGGTGGTTGCCTTCACATGAATTCGCTCATGACCAACCGGACACTCCGTGTCACGCCATCCAGCCCCGTGTCCTTCTAAGACTCAAGGAAAAATCCGCTGGTGCCGTGGAGCAGCGCTTCAGCACCTCACTCGCCTGGTGCAAGTCATCATGCCCCGAGAGTGGCTCAGACACTGCGGGGAAGCAGGGCTCGATCGACCGGGGACCCCGTGAGCGGACGGGGAGTGTCAGAAGTGGCGGAAGAGCCGACGAGAGGACGAGGGGCTCCTCCTGCTCCCGCCGCGGCGGAGCGGGCGGCTGCACCATGGACAGTGGCTGCCGCTCGCCACCTCCCCCTGCCCTGCGCCAGCCGTTCCTGCCCAGGGCCCAGTCCCCGCCGCCGGCCTCGTCTCACCCGCTCCCCCGACCCGACAGAAATGCCCCAACCGTAAATACCATTAAGAGGCGATGATCTGCGCCATCTGTCCCTCAGACTTACCGCCTTCTCCACCCCCGGCGCCGCGCTGGATACGAGCTCAGCGAGCACAAAGCGGGAGGGGAACCCGCTGCCACATTCCCCACCTACCCCCGGCCTCCGCTCGGGGCTCCCTCGGCTCCTAGCTCGCTCCGGACACCCCGCGCCGCTCGAGAGGAGCCCAGCCCAACCACCGCCCAGCAGGCACTGCCCTCGCTGCCCCAACCGGGATCCATTTTGTCGTCTCCCCGTCCTCCCCCCGCAGAGTCCGGTCAGTCCCATCTCTCCCAACCGCCCCTCGCAGGAGCGCTGGCCGGCAGACCCCTACTTTCTGCACGGAAAGAGACATCCCCCTTTTTCGCCACCCGCCCGGGGCACCTCGGAAGCCGGTGCCCAGTGGTGCCCAGCGTCCCGAGACTGCCTGCCCGGGACCCCTCCGTTCGGAGCAGGCGGGGAGCCCGCCGGGGGGAGGCAGCAGCAGGACTTTGATAATGATAAATTAAACACTTCGGAGCCCGATTCCGTCCCAGTGGAAATTCCCGTTAACGAGAGAGGGTGGGGAAGCCCGGTGCCCAGACAGAGGCTGATTAAATTCTTCCCGGGAAAGGATTAGCGGGCACAGGAGCAGGCGCGGAACAGTACACAGGGCCCCAGCCGCCTCAGGAGGGGCGCGGCAGCTGCTGCTCCTGCCCGGCACCTCTGGGACCCCTCTCCGCGCCGGGAGTAGGGATGTCCGCCCCATTCCCCTACTCCGTTACTTTGTGCCCCGCGCTCACTGTGGAGCCGAGGTCCCATCCTCCTGCCGGCCAAGCGGATACCGGACAGCCCCCCCCTCCTCCCGTCCTTGGGCACCTGCTCTTCCAGGAACTATTCCAGGAACGAGGGGGAAACCCGCGCTCCCTCCGCAGCGGCGACGTCCCCACCACCCTCCCGCCCCGGGGACCCCCCGTCTCCCTCAGCCCGCCCCGAGCGCGGCTCCCGCGCCGGGGCTGCCCCCCGAGCAGGTGGCTCCGAGCGAGCGGTCACAAGCCAGCCCGGCTGCGGGGGTCGGGAAGGCTGTCGCCTTCTCGGACCCCCTGCCCGAGATCCCCACCTCGGCCGCGGAGCTCCCTTCTACACTCCCCTTTCCCCCGGTTCTCCCTCCTTCCCCGGGCATCTGTACCCGCTGGGGAACAAAGAGACGCAGCCCGGCCCCGCTCCCCGCCGCCGGTGCTTACCTGCTGTAGGGCCGCCAGCAGCATCAGCGCCAGCGGCGGCAGGATCCGCGGCGGCGTTCCCGCTACCTGGCACATGTAGGCGAAGAGGGGAGGCGGCAGGGCGGCCCCCAGCAGTTCCGGAGCGCGGCTGGAGCCTGCGGAGCGGGGCGAGGGGAGCAGCGAGGAGGGTCGGGCAGAGGCAGCTGCCGGGAGCTGCGGACGGCGTGTGCCCCGCCTGCCGGAGCCGGTTGCCGCTTTAGCTCATGGGCAGCGATGCAGCGGGGGAAGAGAGAGAGACGGAGAGAGCGAGGGGCGGAGGATGGGTGAAACTCGGCCTTGGGTCAGGCTGCTTTTCTCTCTGCCGAGCCCCCTCCGCGATGCAGAGGGTGGGCAGGGAAGAGGAGGAGGAGGAGGATGGGTGAACAAAAGGCTGGGAGATAAGAAAGAAGTAGTCGCTGCTTCTGCTGCGAGGCCGGTGCGGCGGCTGCGGCTCCCCTCTGCTGTCTGCCTTCCCCACGCGTGAATCAGTGCCCGCCTCGCTCCTCCCGCCGGTGTCCCCCAGCGAGCTCGGGCAGGCGGCGCCGCTCAGTGCCTCAGCCCGGGCACGCCGGCCCCGCCGCTGCGCCGACCCCAGCCCTGCTGCATGCTCACCCCGCACTTTCTCTCTCCCTCTTTCTTCTCCTCCCTCCACCCCTCCCCCTGCAGGCAAAACCCTCCGCTGAAGCACAATGATAACAATACCCCAGCAGCCTCTGCCTGCCGTGCGCCTAGTGTACGCGCTAGCACGATGCCTGCCTGCTGCTGGCAGCTCCCCCTCCGCCTCCCGTCGCTCCCTGCCGGCCGCACGGCCAATGGGAAGGGAACGGCACGGCGAGCGGTGGGGATCGGTGCTGCCCGCGAATGGTAGTGTCCCTGCTGGCTTCCCTGAGGGCCGGCGCTGGGGGATAAATTCCAAATTCCAACCCACCAACTTAGTGTGAAGCAACTGTCTAAGGGGCAAGGAGAGACCTTCCTGGGGAGGGAAGGAAGGACGGAGGGATTGACCCGTCCCCACCTCGCTCGGTAGAGGACAGCCGGTGCAACGAGAAGATGCAGGGGGGAAAGCGGTGCCCCTGCACAGCACGTCAGAGCTGGTGGCTCGGCAAAGTTTCACTCAGCTGTTACTGCTTAGCGGGTTAACTCCCACAGCCCTTCAGTTTTTAGCTCCCCCCCCCCCCCCCCCCCCCGTTTTTTTTCCAAGCTACCTGCTGAATTTTATCCGCAAATGTTTTCAGCAGCTTGGCTGGGGCTGTGGTCCAAGGGTCCAAAAAATCTCAGCGCGCCTAACGGAACTGGGGAGTGTTGCTGAGCAGAACAGTTACAGAAGCAAGTATCAGTGCTGGGTCACTTCCAGAGCTGGCAAATATTTTCTCTCGCCCACAGGTCACTCGGCGAAGTTGTTTTTGTGTCCACACCTCAGAGCTCCCATCCTGGGACACAGTAAAGCGAAAATTGGTAGGCATTGGCCCCTAGACAATCTCATCAAACGTTGATTCAAAATGGTGCATTATTATTTTAAAGCATCTTATTTTACATTTGAACGTGCAAGAAAAATACCTTTTATTTTTTTAATTTTTGTTTTTTCCCTGCTTAAGAAAATAATGCAAAACGCCATGCTCGTGTTTTGAAAGGAAACAGCAGATTTGCTTTTATATTTTATCGAGGAAAGGCGGGGTAAGTACATGTTCGCACGATGCTGATTTTATTAGCTTCGAAATTGAAAATACCGATCGCTTGCGAGGTGTGTTGCAGCTGTTTGTTCAACTCGGGGAGAGCAAGTAGCGGCGGCGGAGATGCGCGACCACCAGGACCAGGATCACGCCGCCCACCGCCTCATTGGGGCAGGACAGAACAAAACAGGCCGCGGGCAGGGTGGGTACCTCCTGCAAACCTTAGCAGCCAAATGAGACTCAGCCGAGGACAGGCAGCCCCAGCTAGAAAAACAGCCCCCCCACGCGTCGTTCCCCCTCCCTTCCCACGCCCGCTTTAAAGTTGAAGCCTATGTAACTGTACTGAAGCCAGTTTCGAAGAACAATAAAAGGGGGAAACAAGGTCTGTTAATGAGTTTCTGGATTAAAATTTAGCCTAGGAGGAAAAAAAAACAGACTGGGGGAAAGTAAGTAAGAAGGGCACAGCTGATGTTTATATCCTGTTACAAGGAAGAGTTTGCACCTGAAAGAGCATGTGTTCAGTCTCTTTAGCAATTCTAATGCCTTTGCATGGATTTGCTTATGAAATGGTGACTTTCCCTGAGTAAGAGATTCCTGTTTGCATTTTCAGGTAGGCAGACATAATATTAAAATTTACTAATGATTATACTGCAGCATTTATTCACTCTTACAAGTGTTCTGCAAAATGCGAAGCACACAATATAAACAACTCCATTAAGCCAACTGTCCAATGAGAGTAATTACCTATCATCTAAGTGGGCCTGGCTCCTCATATCCCTCAACTAATCCATCCCTAAAGGCCTGAAAAAAATAAAAGGCTCTGCAGCATATCTGGAAGGTTACCAGATCTGAGCTCTGGCTGGTGCTTCTTACAGTTCTGCTGCTGCCTTTAAATTTACTTAGCAGAAATAGTAACACTGGCAGAAAAATTGGACTTGCCAACATGATTTTACTGAGTCTTTTAGTCTTGAACAAGGTTCTGTCAAGCAGTTGGCTTCCCTTGTTTATATGGTTGTAACTAAAAGTTTCCTCTAGCTTACAGAGTTTCCTAGTTCTAGGTACTGTGATAAAGAGGAGCTAAGAGAGCAGGGGTGGGTTATATCTTTTGAGATATAATTTGCACTGCATCTTGTTGTGGGTGAGAGGCATATGTGTGGGAGAGCAGAGAAGAAACTTGTACATTGCTTCCAGACATGTATGATTGCTCAAGGTTTATGCTATTCATCTGTAGCATAAGCCCAAGAAAACAGCATGTATTTTTTTTCTTTTATTTCCCCCCAGAAATATTCTAGCATTAAGTAGGCATAGATGGAGCTTTAGTGGTAGAACTACTACTAGATTGAGATTACCAACCCTTTTCATGTGTATCATGCAAAAGACAGCGAACAGTGTCAATTCCTGGCCAAGATTCAAACAAGTGATTTAGAACTCAAAGGGTTTATCTCATAACTCAGCTACAGATTGCATTTATGAGTGTGTTTTAAGTAGTATGAAAATAATGGACATAAGTTCATGTTAAACCTAGGAGATCTTAAGGGCTTCCAGAAAAACCTTGTTAAAATTCCATGATTAAGTTGAGAAGAGGATTGGGGTAATTCCCATGTTAGTCATGGAGTTGAACTTCTCTTTCAACATGTCCAAATTAATTTTAGTTTCTCGGCTTCATAAAAATTCTGTGAAAAAATGAATGTTTTCAATTTGGAACATACTAGATTGTTCATGGCTTCAAATATTTTGGAGAAAAAAGAAAAGACCTTTTCCCCTGTGGGTCTATCCTTATATTTAATGTGCCAGATACTGCCATGACTACTCTCCTCAATTCAAATTATGCAAATTAAGCACTTTACTGACAGTTTAGACCTTGATCTGGCAAACATTTATACACATAATCTCAGCAAATGGAGTCACACTGCACACAGGCATACCATTGTTGGTATGCCTATGTATTTACAAGATGGAAGGACAAATGTGCCAAGCAATAGTACTAAAAGCATATTAGTCTACCCTGTTTCCTTGTATTCTTCACTACATATGAAGAAATATATTTTTCTGCTGACAAAACAGAACAAAACCAAATCAACCAAGAAACACCTAATTAACAGGTCTGAGGGCATTCAATGCTTGTTACTGAGTTTAATCACAATAGTGGAAAAAGCAGTGGTTGTTTCTTAGTATGATATGGAAGTTGCACACCCTGTCTGCTAACCCAGATTCCTTGGGATATTCCTTTAACATATAGAAGAGGAATTAGCACTTACAAAAATAAAACCCCAACTTTTTAACACAGTGGGTTTTAACTTGGGCTCTGAGGACCCATTGAGACCCCAGACTTACTTTGTGTAGTCTGTGACAGGCAACAGGGAAAAAGCAAATTTCTATATTCTATATAGCAATTTCACATATGTAAAATTCCTGGGGTGAGGGAGATTTTTCTGAATTGTAAGATTTTTAGTCATTGGCAACACATGTAAATGGTTGGTTTAGGAAACAGTTAATCATGATGGCCTGGAAGAATGTGGTTTTATGTAGCTGGGAAAGAAAAACTGAGTGGCACAGGTGCCAAAACAGCTGAAATATTTTAAGAATTGAGATAATTAAAACTTAGTTAGTGCTGCTGTCTAATTCAGTAAAATGAGTGTAACCCTTTGAATCATCTGGTCTGAGCATTTTTTCTAAATACGGTGTTTCATCTTGATCACCTAAGTGAACTAAAAACCCCATAAATTCTAATTGTCCTTTTATGTAGGGAAATTATCTGGGGGGGGGAGAGGGGGAAGAAGGGCATTCTTAGCCGTAAGTAATATTTACTTCAGTATATCTTATAATTTGTTACAGAACTTAGCCAAATTATCCTCATGGGCTTTTCTGGCGCTATCGTTACCTAATGTGCATAGCTCTGCATATTTCTTCAGCCTGTTTCTCACATCAAAAAAATGCAAGGCTTGGAAAGGTAACTACAGCTGCAGCAGTCAGTGGGCTGTTCTGCTCAAATTTGAAAATCAGATGGGTTAGGATGGAAGAATGTTGTACTGAACAATTCTGGTTTTGCTTTAACGGTCCCTCTGCAACATCAATCTCTTTCTATTGCTGTATGTGTATATACATATATATGATTTGGTGAAAAAGGTTTTTTTCTTTTTCCTGAGAGCTAAATCCTATCTGTCACCACAGTTATATTTCTGTTAATTGCTAGCAACTTTTGCAAAGGATTTCTCTATGGAGATGAAGCTGGGCATTTGTAATCCAGATGTGATACAATATATTTGTATATTGTATAATTTGCTTTATGTCTATACCCTTGGTGTGATGATTTGGGTATCAGCATAGTCAAGCTTAGTGCTTGTAATTAATTCTCGCAGGGATCTCATTCATCATCACTGCCCAATGCCAGCCAGCTGTTTGGCCTGCAGAGTTTCTACTGAAAATCAAGATAGAGATGACCTTCTGATCAGTTTAGCATCTCTATTCAGCTAGATATCTTCAAACAACAAACAAAAAAAAACCAAGGCCTTAATCATATGATGTGATAAAGGGTTGAAAGTATGACAACTTGTAACAAGGGCTTATGATGATTTCTGATCACCACAAAAGAAAGTTTTACAGTTTCATAGAACTTCTTCCTATCAAATAGGCCAGTAGCAAGAGATAGAGTTGTCTCTTAAAAATCTAGCTTCAGTAAATTTTCACTATTATTTTAAATTTGCTGTTAATTCTCTTATTTGAAGAGAGATTTTTATAGGTTTTTTATATATTTGTATTATAAAAATTAATTTTACTTGATTGGCTTTACAACAAAATCAAGTAATCATTTTATTGTTTTGGGATCAAAGTCTCACTTTTTTCTGACTCATGCAGTCAGCAGAGTCCCATACTCGCTCTTTAGCCATAGCCAGAATTCACTGGCAGGAATAAACCTTTTGGCTTCTCTGAAAATATATGTATGTAATACCAATAAAGAAACACTGTAAATTTCAGAAGATCAGCCTTACTACTCCTGACCTATAGATAGCAAAAATTCAGAAGCCAGAAATGTAATTTTTTATTAAAAAATAAAAATAATAAAATAAATATACATAAATAGAATAATAAATATAAATAGTAAACCAGCATAGAGCTGTCATGTGGATTGCCACTTTCATTATTAAACAATTTTTAACACCTGTAGTTAGATTTGCCTATTATGTTCTATCCCCAAATCTTGTTTTCATTTAGTGTAATATTTTCTTTTTTTAGTGAACAAGATTGAATTCTTTGGGCTGGTTGGCTGTTTCAAGCCAAATGCTTTTTGAAAACTTGAGAAAAATCCTTTGTCCTTTTTGAAGAAGGAGATCAAGGAAAATATGTCATTTTATTTTTGTTACAAAATTCTTACTGCGATCTCACTGAGGGATTTTACTCCAGGCTCTGGAGCACAGACTTTAACTGTGGGAGGGGCATGATTCTTATGTTGAGCTTTTGCCTTTTCCAATAGCTGTTAAAGTTGTCCAAAACCTGGCATTTTTACACATCTGAAAATTATGATGTTATAATTCAGAAGAGTTTCACAGCTATATCCCCTGACAGATCTGTCTACGTCTAATATACCTCTTATTCCCCCAACGACTGCTGTGTTGCAACAATTCTGCAAACAAGCCATCCTCGTAGAACAAGCCCATGTCCCCTATTTGGAGACTGGAGGAGGTGCCCTGGAGTTTCCAATACTTTCTGTTGTATTAAGCCCCAGAGAGGTAGTAGAAACTGTCTATTTTCATGAGTTCATTGCTCCCCCCAAAAGGCCCCAACAGCATGGAGGAGGAGCTGAGCCTGACTGATGTATCAAAGGGTAAGCTGAAGGAAAGGGTTCAGACAATACCTGCCTTCCTTGAGTGCAATATTGGGGGAAAGAAATAGTAATGCTTTAAGATTTCCTCACAAAACAACAGAAATATACGACTTCCTCCAATGAAGAAACTGTTGTCAATATAAAATGTAGTTATACTTCAGAGATACCCTCCTTTGTTATGGATTATAATACTGATGATTATGTTTTGCATAGGAAACATGAAGGTAGAATGTAATATGGCCCAGTATGACAACATAATTGATATGCTGTTGATACCCTTTTCTGCTTCAAGGAGAGAAAACTCAATTACAAAAACTGAGGTTTAGATCAGTCAATGTTCCCCAAAATTGCAGATTAAAATAAACATATTACATGGTTATTTCCAGGGATTCAAGACGTTTAGAGCTTTTTAAAAGTTAGGAAATTGTATTCAAACATCTGAAAAATTGTTTTTACTGACAGATTAATAATAGTAGTGTTCTTATTAAAAGCATTTACAATATGTCTGCAGAAAGTCAGTCCACAGAAAATTTGACACAGAGTGAAGTGTAGCCATGCAGAAATATTGAACATACTTTCAGAAAAATCTTATAATTAAAAAACTCTTCCCGGTTTTTGAATCATTTTTACATTAGTAAGACTTCAAAATGGCATTCCTCTCCAAAATGACATTTTGTAGATCTTTCTTTTTTGGAGTAATGCAAGCCCAAAATATCTCTCTGAAGGCTATCTGAATTTGCACAACTGGATCATTACCCTGAACTTTAGGAATTTAAACATTTATTCATAAAGGAGGAATATTGGTTATGTTAGACCCCTGGCAGCCTGGAGACTTGGGTTTTTATCCTCGCAGTGCTTAGGTACGTCCTGCAGAAAGTCTGGTCTCTGTGGGCAGAGCTGTGTTCAAACCTAAACTCTTCAAATGAACAAACAACAAGGCTTTTTTTTCCCATGCCTCTGTGGTCTGCTGCTGTTAAGAGCTGCCCACCTGTCTCTTCCGAAAAGGTCTCCACTCCCAGAGCTGAGGGGAGCACATAGTTGTACCTCACTTCGCCAGTTTGCAGTCCACCATATTAATTCAAGCTCATCACCAGTGTGAGCTAAACAGCTGAGCAGTGCCCCCAGGTCGCTACCAGGCTGTGGATTAAAAAATCCAGGGAGCAGGACAGTTCTTTGGATTAAGGTGTTAACAACCGTCATGGCAAGATGAGCAAGAGCTCCTTTGTCAAAGCCCTAAATCTACGTCATTCCTCCTTATAAAACCCACTCTGCTATTTTTGACCTTAGGATCAATGTGAGTTGCTGAGTGCTTGTCACATTTGAAAGTTTGTCCATTCCCTCCCCCCTCACCCCCCCCCCAGGGTCATAACAGAAATATTTTGGAGTTGAAATTAAGGATTTTTTTTTTTTCCCCAAAATCACAGACCCAGATTTGTTTCTGTGTTAAGGAGCACAATTCAGTACATGTGCAGATTCTGAAAATAACTAACTAAAAAAATCTAGGACTTCAGTTCTTTGGCTTTAAAATAAAATCTCTCGCTTTTTCTGCACTGCGAATGGATCACATCCGCTAGTTTTTATATTTTGCAAAGTCAGAAGGGACCATTTTAATCATTTATTTTGACCTCATCAAAACACAGGCTTAAGAATATTACCTAGTAATTTTCCTAACAAGGCCAAGAACTTGTCTGGAGCAAGGGGATGTTTTTGAGGCAGGCATGGAAGCTTGATTTAGACTGACAGTCTTGTTACAGTCACATTTTCCCAATGAATAAGGTTCTTCTGTGGAAAGTCTTACTTCACAAGTCAGGGACAGGCACTTTTTCCACCTAGGCCTTTCTCTGAACCGCTTTGGAAAGGGTGCAATATCAGCTGCTGCTATGACCTTGTCTGTTCACAGTTCCAAGCTGCAGGCAGCAGCAGGGAGCACAGCATGGGCTGAACACCCAAGTACTCACTTTGGTTTGCAGAAAGATTTTGTATCCAGCTCTGAGTTTTGTGCTGTTTCTACCTTTTGGTCTGATGATGCTGCAGTATCTACATTGCACCGCAGTTATTGCACAGCAGGAATAGGTTTTGGAGAAAAACAAATAAATACTGAAAATGCTACAGGATTTGTAGTCAGGTTTTCTTTGTGCATGCTTGTGATTTACCTTAAAGTTGTTAGATTAGAAATATAGCCTAGATTAAATGAACAAAAGTCTGTAGGATGACCTTTGACATACTATTGCTTATAAAACACTGCTGAATTAGTTGCTGCTTGAACTAGACATTTTTCTCTTTTTCTAAATAATCCAATTTTTATTTAAAAATGACTGGTAACGGAGAATGTAATGTCACCTGTACTAAGTTATTCCAGTGGATGGTTACCCTTCTCCTTAAAAATGTCTGTAGGCATTTATCTAACTTGCCTTATTTCCAAACATTCACTCTTATTACTTCTTTTAGCAATAAGCTGAACAGTTGCTTTTCCATATGTCTGTTCCCTGTATTGGAACCACAAACCAGTTACCTTTGATAAATCAAAGCTTTTCCTCATTAAGCTGACTAAATCAAAGTCCTTGAGTATTTCATTAAAACACATAGTTCCCAATCATTTAATAAATGTTCCAATTCTTCCCTGACCCTCTAATTTTTAACATGCTGCTTGAAATATTGATATTAGAACCACACACTGTATTTCAGCAGCAGCTGTAGTCATTTGAAAAACAGAATACGTGTACCAGCTTCCTACTCAATGTTCTGGTGATCACATAAACCCTTTCCTCATGCTATTGCTTTGGTTATCAGACAGCTCCCCAGTCAGAACCACAGTTTCTCAAAATAGTATTCCTCACTCTGAAACACACCCATCAGTATTTGTTCCCAGGCATCTGGCTTTTCCAGGAAGAACCCTCATTTTCCTTTGTGCTGAAGCTTCTGTAAATACATTCTTCGCAGCTCCACTTCTGGCAGTCTTCCACTTCCATCCCACGCTCATCACTTCACATCTCTCTGTATTCTCTCCTCACACTGATTTGGAGTCATCATGACCAGATTGCCTCTACAAATAAATGCCCTTGGGAAGCCAGGAGTGCCCCACACCACTGCTAAGTAATATCGAGTTTCTGTATCCATTAAAGCAGCCATGTCCCCTTTGATTCTGCCTGAACATGTCCCAAGCTTCTGAAGAGAAGCATGTGTAATCCCACCTGGAGATGAGTCAGTAAGCTGTAAACACATATGAGCTTCTCAGAACTTATGAAGAATTCCTTTCAAATCTGGGTCTCATGTCAATGGCTAAGAAGTGGCAGCAGAGTACCTGAAGGAGTACCTGAGGACCAAAAGAGAACTGATGGTATTGGATGTGCCACAGTTGTGAGGAGTTGGATTGTTGTTGCATCAAGCCAAAGAAATATGTAGTGTTTAGTTGTCCATAAAAAACACAAATTACATGATCAATAGCTGTAATTTAACATTGTCTGCACTAAATGCCAGGCCTTGGGTTGGCTTGGAGTTTTGTCCGTACATGCTATTCTGCCTTACTATTCCTTCCTGGTGCTGTTACCTCCCTGGAGTTAGGGTGCTCTGTAAACTTCATTAACTTCAGCCTGAACTGGATGACTCTGCTGAGCAACATTTAAGTTTTAGAAAGGGTTCATTTTTTTTAGTGTCTTCTGCACATTTTGCATATGCATACATATCATGACTAAGCCCCCTCAAATCACAGTATGGCTCTTCTTGAGTGGAGTGAAATGAAAATCTGACAGTTATTGCTGCTGAAGACAGTATTTTCATAGAATTATAGAATCATTTAGGTTGCAAAAAGGACTTAAAGATCAGTGAGTCCAACTGTAAACCTAACACTGCCAAGTCTACCGCTAAGCCATGTCCCTAAGTGCCACATCTACACATCTTTTAAATACCTTCAGGGGTGGTGACTCAACCACTTCTTCTGCAGCCTGTTGCAATGCTTGACAACCTTCTCAGTGAAGAACTTTTTTCTAATATCCAATCTAAACCTCCCTTGGCAATACAGGGGACCATTTCCTCTTGTCCTGTTGGTTGTTCCTTGGCAGAAGAGACCAACACCCACCTCTCTACAGCCTCCTTTCAAGTAATTGCAGAGAGTGATAAGGTCTCCCCTGAGCCTCCTTTTCTCCAGGCTAAACAACCCCAGTTTCCTCAGTCAATCCTCATCACACTTGTGCTCTAGACCCTTCACCAGCTTCGTTGCCCTTCTCTGGGCCCGCTCCAGCACCTCAATGTCTTTCTTGTAGTAAGGGGTGCACAGCTAAACACAGTATTCCATGCGAGGCCTCAGCAGTGCCGAGTTCAGCAAGACAATCACTTCCCTGGTCCTGCTGGCCACACTAGTTCTGATACAGGCCAGGATGCTGTTGGCCTTCTTGCCCACTTGGGCACACTGCTGGTTCTTATTCAGCTAGGTATTGATCAACACCCCAGGTTCTTCTCTGCCAGGCATCTTTCCAGGTACTCTTCCACAAGCCTGTAGTGTTTCATGGGGTTGCTGTGACCCAAGAGCAGGACCTGGCACTGAGCCTTGTTGAACTTCGTACAGTTGGCTTCAGCCGGTCAATCCACCCTGTCCAGATCCTTCTGTAGAACTTTCCTACCTTCAAGCAGATCAACGCTCCTGCCCAACCTGGCTTTGTCTGCAATCTTCCTGAGGGTGTACTCAATCCCCTCATCCAGATCATTGATAAAGATGTTAAACAGAACTGGCCCCAATCCTGACCCCTGGGCAACACTACTTGTGACTGGTTGCCATCGGGGTTGACCTCCATTCACCACCACTGTTTGTGCCTGGCCATCTAGCCAGTTTTTACCAAGTGAAGAGTATGCCTGTCCAAGCCACGAGCAGCCAGTTTCTCCAGGGGAATGCTGTGGGGAATGGTGGCAAAGGCTTTACAAAGGTCTAGACAACAACATCCACAGCCTTTCCCTCATCCACTGAGTGGGTCATGTGTAATAGAAGGAGATCAGGTTAGTCAAGCAGGATCTGCTTTTCATAAATGCTGACTGGATCTGATCACATGGTTGTCTTGTATGTGCCATGTGATGGCACTCAAAATGATCTGATCCATACCTTTTCCTGGTACTGAGGTTAGACTGACAGGCCTGTAGATCTCTGGATCCTCCTTCCTGCCCTTCTTGTAGGTGAGTGTCACATTTGCTAACCACTAGTCATTTGGGACCTCCCTGTTTAGCCGGGACTGCTGATATATGATGGAAAGTCATTAAGTGAGCACTTCAGGCTCAGTGCCTTGGAAGAATCACAGTCCCATAGAACTGGGTGTGTCCGAGTGGTATAGCAGATCACTGACTGTTTTCCTGTGGTTTATGGGGGCTTCATTCTGATCCCCATCCATGTCTTCCAGCTCAGGGGGCTGAGTACCTGGAGTGGAACTGATCTTACCATTAAGGACTGAGGCAAAGGAGGCATTAAGTACCTCATCCATTTCTTTGTCACTATGTTTCCCCTGCATCCAGTAAGGAATGGAGATTATCCTTAGCCCTTCTTTTGCTGCTAATGTGTTTATAGAAACATTTTTAATTGTCTTTTAAAGCGGTAGCTAGATTAAGTTCTAGTTGGGCTTTGGCCCTTCTAATTTCCTCCCTGCATAACCTCACAACATCCTTGTAGTCTTCCTGAGTTGTCTGCCCCTTTTTCCAAAGGTTATAAGATCACCTTTTTTTCCTGAATTCCAGCCAAAGTTCTCTGTTCAGCCAGGATGGTCTTCAGCTCGTCTTTCAGCACATGGGGACTACCTGCTCCTGCACATTTAAGATTTCCTTCTTGAAGAATGTCCAGCCTTCCTGGACTCCTTTGACCTTCAGGACTGCCTCTCAGGGGACTGTCAACCAGGCTGCTAAACAGGCCTATGTCTGCCCTCTGGAAGTCCAAGATTGCAGTTCTGACCCCTCTCCTCACGTGTCCGAGAATTGAAAACTCCGTTATTTCATGGTTGCTGTGATCCAGACATCCTCCAACCATCACATCACCCACAAGTCCTTCTCTGTTCACAAACAACAGGTCCATCAGGGTGCTTCCCATAGTTGGTTCCCTCACCAGCTGTGTTAGGAAGTTATTTTCCACACACTTCAGGAACCTCCCAGACTCTTCTCTGCTGTATTTTATTTCAAACAAACGTCTGGTAAGTTAAGGTATCACATGACAAAAATGTCTAACAATTGTGAGACTTCTCCCATTGCTTATAGAATATTTCATCTGCCTCTTCATGCTTGTTGGGTGATCTGTAACAGACTCCCACTATGATATCTGCCTTGTTGGCTTTCCGCCTGATTCTTACCCATAAGCTCTCAACCCTTTATTCACCATCATTAAGGTCTAGACAATCAAAACACTCGCTAACATACAGGACTACTCCACTGCCTGTCCATTTTGTATGAATGAATGCAAGACTGCAAAAGGCATAATATCCTGTCCTGGGTTCAGCAGTAGCAGTCATTTTTTTCTCCTTCTTAGTAGCTGGTGCAGTTCACAGTATCTCCCCCAAAATGTCTTCACATTCCTGCTGAAGCAAGTGGCATATAATTTAGGAGATGCTCATTTAAAAATAGTATCAAAATTGTTTTCCTTCAGGAACTGCATGTTCAATAAAGCCGAAGAATCCTGTATAAGCTAATTTCAACATGTCTCCTTCCTAACATGAGGCTTATTATTGAATAGCTGTTTCCTTCAATTAATTTCTGTGTAAAACCTTTTAAAAGTTGCATGCTTCTAAGACCCGGTCTCCTGATCATCATTTCTCCTGAGGACAACAAGCAAATGGGATTTATATGTGCTCATGTATCACTTCAGTACGAAGATGGGATGTGGCTACAGCTCACACTCTGTCTTGGGGAATTTAAAGAGTGACTTCTCCACTTTTCCTCTAGAAAGCTGACAAACCAGAACTTTAGAGGAAAAAAAACCCTGCCAAACATGATGTTTTGCAGAGGAAGGATGCTTACTGTAGTGACAGCTCCAACATGAAAAATAGTGAGAGAATGTTGGCTCATAGTTTCCTTAGTGCATTCTTTTTTTTCCTGCTACTGAGATTTTATAACATAAATGGCCAAAATCACATTGCAGAGACAATTCAGACATCAGCAGAGATTTTTAAGGCATTCCAAACTGCTTGCCCTTAAACAGTTACTGCAGAATGCTATTAATTTTGTAGTGAATTTTATAAATATTTGTAGGTGTAATAAAAACCTGAAAGCTAAGGTGCACAGACTTCAAGCAAGAAACTCTCTCATGCCTGCTCAGTTAACTAGTATTTCCCTCTGCCATGAAAAGACCATGATAAATAGCACCCATGTGCATCTTTTCAGTTTGCCTATTGGCTGTTTTGAGTAAGATCCTTCTGTAACTCAGGAAAGTCTTGCCTCCGGGTAGCATTCACAAAAGAATAAGTTTGATAAATGCAGGATGCTATTAGCACCCATCTAATTGGTTTTATTTTTTCTACCTACCTACCAAAGTCTAAGATTGCTGGTCAAGCATCCAGCTGCTGTCACAGAAGCTTTGAGTAGGTGAAGATAATTTCAAATCTGTCTCAGCCTGTCAAGAGAAGCCAAAAGAAATCACAAGGTAAAATAGTAGCTGGAAATGGCTCCCCAAAAACAGTGGGGGAGGTAAGAAAGGGGAAAAAGATTCTTTTATGTTGTTGACACTGTTATTATGAAGAGGGGGCACCAAGTGCCTGGGATATTTCTGTCATGCTGCAGCTTGTGTAAAGGGGGTAGCTCTGCTTCACTGAACAGCAGAGAGATCTCTACAGGAAGAGAAAGAATAAAAAATATATTGGGGGGTGGGGGGGTATTGTATTTGCTCTAAGAGAGCTGTGAAGAGATAGCTGAGAGCAGATAGTTTCTTATGCTAGGACCAAAGGACCAAACTGGATCAAAAGGCTCTGGAAGGGGTTAAAATGAAGAAAATGAAAGGAAAAATTATGACAATGGACATCTTCAACAAAAGGCTGAGCAGCATGTCCCCAAGCTCTGCTGCCCCATCGCTGTAGGGAGTTACCTTTCAAGCAATGGCTATAGGACCTTCCCACAGGAATCACTTACTCCTTTACTTCTGGTGGAATAAAACAGTCCTTTCCACAAATCCTTGGGTGAAATTCAGCATTTAACTATAGATGGTCCAAAAACATTTTTTGTTTTCAGATTAAGCAAAATGAAGCCAAACTATTCTTTCTTCTGCTTAAGGTACCCAGAGAAAGCACCATATGCTGGGGAACCAAAAATAAACCAGATATTCCCCACTGAGGTGTGAAATCTTAACACCATTAATATCCAGATTATCCAGAGAGCGGATTTTCCTTTGAGCACTGCTGGAAATGAGCCCCATTTCTTGGCAATGTTGATGTTTCCACATTAATATTAGTGAACCTTCCTTAATAATTGACGAGGCCTTGAAGCAACATGAAAAAATACCTTGTCATGTAGATAAAGATTTTGGCTTGAAACCTTGCTGAAGGTTAGTCATGTACATCCCTCTACGAGTCCTAGTGGAAGCAGGAATGCAACCATGCAATGCAATTCATAGATCTCTCTGAACAACCACAGTTACTGATATGACACAGCAGCACTGTTCCTTCCAGTACTTCTGATCTTTCCTATGATTGCTTTTTTGTGATCTGCTCAAATAGTTAGCTAAGGACAAGCAAGCAGTAGGTAAATGAACTTTCTGATGACAGTGAGATGTGGAAACATCCATGCAGATACATAGAAAAGCAGCCTTTGTCATCTTGAAATTCTGCTGCTGCTGTTGGAGGCATTATTGCTCTGGTCTTTGTCACTGCAACTACCTTGTCTCAGTAGTGGAAGCCAACTTGGAAAAACTGCACCGTGTTCTGTAGAATTATCTGCTCAACCTGTGACTCCTCTTCCATGAGCCAGGTGACCATGGATGCCTGTGGGTATACGATACTGCACAGTGATATCCATCTGGTATAAAATTTCAGTTGCATAGACGCAGCCTATATGCACTGATCAGATTTACATTCACAGCATTAATCAAAATCCTTCAAGCATCCCGATAGCAGTTCAAAAAAGGAAATGGCAAAAGTAGTGGATGTCAAAAAAGCGATGAGAGAGTTTTAGTCTGAGTCACAGCCTGAAATTCCTCTCTTCAGGGACTATCCTGCACTGTGAAAAAGCCCCCACGACAACCCAGACGTGGAAGATAGAGGTACTTGGGTCTGATATTCCTAAAGTGCCATGCTTATACTGGTTCATCTTGTGCACTACCAATTACAGGTACAGCCTCAGGAAGGTGTAAGTGAAGCATTTCTTCAGCTGATCTCACTCGCTATTCTTTGTTCAAACCTGTGCCAAAAAGTATTTTAAAAGTACAGAGTAAGTCTGTTTTATTGACTGTCATGGTTCTCCCCTAGCGCATTCTTGTCTAAAAACTGGTCGAAGACCAGAAGTGCATAATCAAGATTGAAATTAACCTCAATGCAACTTAGTAAGACCATTTAAGGAGTCAGAGTCGGCATGGTTTTACACCAGTAAGGCATTATTACAAGGCAAAACCCCATTGAATAGAATTATGTCAGTGTTAAGTACAAAATAATGTACATTATCCTAGCAATATGAAGTCATGATGGAGTACAGTGCCAATGCATGTTAAGAACTCTGCACAATCTTAGCAAAAATTTAAATATTGCTGGTGTCAACTGAAGGACAGCATTAATTTTGTTCCTGTCATGCTGGGTCTGAAGAAAACTGCTAATGCAAAATATTGAGTATTATTTCAATGAAAGATTTTTTTTGTTTAAAACTAAAAGGAAATGAAATGATAATCATCCTGTTACCATGAGGCACTCCACCCAGGTAGTGATTCACCTGCATCCAAATTAAACTAGACTAAACAAAACAAAAGATTAAAGAAAACTTTTTGAAATACAATAGACCAAACCCATTTACTCTGTTTGTATTATACGAGGTACTTGATGAATGAATTAGAAATATAATTCTGGCTACCCAGTACATTCATCTGTCTACACAACCATCATAGGTTTTTAGATCTCTAACTATCTAACAATCAGTTCTGATATTCTTCAGTTGTGGAGAAGTGTACAGAAAAGACATAGGGATATCTCTTTAGTTCTTGCAGAGCAAATAAATCTTAAAATGAGCTCCCAAACAAGCAAGACCATTTTATTTGTGTCCTTCTATATTCTAGTGTTAAGCAGTATCTTTTCAAATGTCTTGCCAACTGTTCAAACATGGAACTGTTAAATCTACTCCTTTAGTCACTTTAAAGCTGGGATAAAGGAGTCTGCACCTGCTTTATATTGTTGCCCTTATAGCCAAGATTTTTCAACTGATAATTCTCTATTATAAAAGCTTTACTTTTCAGTAAGTGTTAAATGCAGCATAGTATAGACTGGGTTTTTTTTGTGTGTTTGTTTTTTTAACAAAACAAACAAAAAACCCACAGGAATTTTAGATCCCCTAAAAATTAGTCAGTTGGGTAACAGTTTACTTTGACTTGCTGAAGAAGCCTACTGTTAGGATATACTGGCTGATAAAATCCACAAGTCACTGGAAAAAAAGGAGCAGTGGATATTTTGAGCACATACTAAATGGACACATTTGAAGCCTGCTTCTCCTTGGTGAAGCCCAACCAATATTTGCTGCTTGGAGTGAGTCAGTTGACTTCAATTGTCTTTAAATTTGCCCCAAGCTGAGAATCTGCCATTCCCCTGGCTCCTACTACAGGGAATGAACAGTGTGCCTTCTCCTGTATTGAACTCTGCCTACCCAGTCTGCTCCTTCAGTTGCTATGGTCCCTTATGTCCAAGATGTATCCTAATTCTTTAAATTCAGCTTCAGGTTAATTTCCATTGAACTCCATTGATGTTTTCTCTTAGATTCTGAGCAAGTGTTGCATGAGGAACTGGCTACTATTTTGTTAAGCAAATGGAGCCAAGGTGATTAGGGTTGGACAGCTGGCTGGTGTTGAAGTTCTTGTTTTAAAGATTCCTGTGGTTATTTTATTTTTTAACCAGTGTAGAAGTGACATATTGCTATAGGCAATCAATTTGTTTACAGAGGAGGATACAGAAAGTCTAATATTTATTATTCAGCACTCCAGCCACTTACATGTGTATGAATTGTGTCCAGTACTCCTATAAAAAAAAAAATCACAATGTGAGACGATTTTCAAAGGCTAACAATGCTGACAGTGTGTGTCCTTTTAACTGAAGACTTTTTTTCCTCAGATCTCTTCAGTAAGAGGATAACTTTTTTAAAATAACAAAGTTAATTGTAGCTAGCACTGAAATGATAAATAAAAGATTTGACTCTACAGGAGGCTATTTTTTCAACTGTTAAAAGGGGAGAGATCTGACAGAGTAATGGGATTAATTTTAAAAACATGCTCAGCCTTGGACATTGTGTCCAAAGGCAATGACATGATTACTACTGCGTTTAAAGGAAATAAAAAATAATAATTTTAGAGAAAACACAGGAAATACTAAGACAATACACATTTGATTGGCTTTGAGGACTTAATAGACAATTCAGTTACCTTTCAAATTGATGGCTGACATGCCAAAGGGTACATTTTAAATTAGTTGTCTGGATTTCACAATCTCAGCTAGTACAAACTTTATTGGAAATCACACTGATAATAACTTTGGTAACAAGCCTAAGTTTTCTTGAGCCAATTGTTTTGGGTACCACCAACTTTTCCTGCCTGTCAAGCAATATGGGCAAGGAACACTCAGACAGCTTTACTATGCTGATTAAAAAGGAAAAGTTACTCATGTTTTGAAGGATTTTCTTTGAAAGTGAGATCCTAAAAAGGATCTTTTCAAACAATGTAAAAAAATATTTTGTCGCATGAACACACTGCAAAGAAGCATTTGCATGTTCACACACTGAAGCAGGGTTGAGATATTATAAGAAGCTATTTTGAATTTCCTGACCTTCATAGAACTGAAGTTTCAACTTTAATCAGTGCTAACATTTCTCTTTCCTCCCTCCCCTTTTCACAATACAATTAGATTTTATTTGAATATTGTAGTGTGGGTTGTAAAGTCCCAGAGAATTGAAATGGCAAGTCTCCAGGATCTGACTGTGCTAAGGGAAGAGATAAATTATGTTTCTTGAAGGAGTGAACGATTGCTTCATGTGTAAAACCTCTCTGCTATTAGGAATGAAAAACAAACACTTGGATTTTGCACTGTGACCTCCCTACAATGTCTGTGAAGAGAATCACATAAATGTCAGCTAAAGCAGGCCTTCACATAGGATGGGCTTTGAAACAATTTCCAGAGAGAGTGGGGGCTTTGCCAGCTCAAAAAAACCAAAAATAATCTTTTTGAAAGACATTTTGGGGACAGGTGTATTACTATGCATTATGGCAACTGAACTCTTACAACTTTTGTTGTTTTAAGCAAAGGAAATGTTAGGAACATTTTAGATTAATATTAATATAACTTCTAGCTCTGAAACATAGGGCATTTATAACATTTTCAAAATGAATAAAGTGTGCTTTGAGAAGCATTCTTGTTGTACCAAAAATGCAGTATTAAGCAGATATATTCTTACTCTACAGGATTTGTCTGTCTCTATGTAATAACGGAGTTCTAACATTAATAAAATGAAACCTAAGTAATATAAGCACCTCCACTTAGAACATCAACTGCAGTACTAGCAGTCCTTGTCATTGTTAAATTTTAAATCTTCATTGCCAAATACACATGAGACAAAATTAATCATTTTGTGTAACTGCAGAAACCTTTCTCCCCCAGATTCCTTTCTTTTCCCCTCCAAGACTTTTTCATGCTATTTTAGTGGTAACATAACAAATTAACTCCTTTATGCTGCAGTTTGCTGATAGGAAGTTTTATTGTACATGTTAATATAGGAAAGCTACAGGAAAGTTGCTTGATCTTCTTCCAAGTTTTAAATACCAATTTGAAGCAGCAATAGCCTCATTCACTAATTGCTGTTTATTTCCTACATGCTGCTGTATTTTTCCTTTCCTTATTTTCTCTCTCTGCCACAGCTGAGTCTCTTTAATTGCAGCACAATTTTTCATTCTGCTCAGGTCAGTTTTATTTCCCACCTTCCCCCAACTTTAATAATATTTGCACAGAAAAATACTGAGCCCTGTGTTATTTTGGGCTTTTGATAAAAGTGGGCAATATATTCTAGCTTTGTGTTAAAACTAAGGTTAAGTAGCATTATAAGTAAGATGTGGACCAAAACTGCAAAAGCTGCTTAGCTAAAATGCTTTTTTCAAGAGTTTTTGGTCCCATTCAAGCAATAATTCTCAGTCATAGGAAGCTAAGATCTCATTGCTAAAGAAAAAAAAAAAAAAGGGATCAATTATCTTTTCTATTAACAGGTTAAAAAAAATAGGGTGGCAAAAGATCTTTTGTTTTCTGTTTACAAAGATGGTATCTTCTTGTTCTAGATGCTTTAAATATGAAACAGCCATAGAAACCTGCTCCCACATATTCTTCTCAGGCCTTTCTCCTCTACAAGTTTCTCCTCTGCTTCAGCAGTTACCTTGTCTCAATAGTGGAAGCTATTCCCTCTCATCACTTACTTTCTTCTCTGCATAGCTTTTCCTCCTCCTTCCTTTATTTCTTACACTGTATTCATAATGCAATGAAATGTCAAGGTATTTAAACCAAAATAACTCAGTAACAGATAAAGCAAGTACTAAAATTGTGGGCTGTTTTTTTTCCCCCTCCTGCTCTTCTTTATATCCAAGAGATATTAATGATGATAATAAGAGGCTTTTCAAAACTTCCACAGAAGGTGGAACGTAAGTGCAACTTAATAATGAGCTTCTTAGTAAAACCTCTTTTGATATGCCTGCATTACTGACACTGTGTACCAGGCTCCTGCTGAGTTTAGGGCCTTTTTGTTCTGAGCATTATGTAAACACAGAAGAAAAATAATTCCTGAGCTGCTGAGGCTAGTTTTAGACTTGGTAGAGGGAGTGAAAGCAGGAAGTTATTCTTCATCTTCAAGAAGGATGGTGAAGAGAGATTGTGTACACTCTGTCCTTGAGAGCATCTCTAGCCTGGTAAGATTTGAGTTATGGGACAGACGCTGCAGAAGATGTTATAGTTGAATGAACCTGTTAAGACAACTGAGAGAAGGAGGCTCTGTAAACTGAGTAGATGGTGTGGAGGTCCTATGTATTCTTAAATTAAAAAAAAATCACAAAATTCAGGAAAGTTAGAAGAAAAACAAGATTTAAGACGTGTCTTTTCAGCAATCCACTATTACATAGTACTTGAAGCTTAATAAACGTTGACTTACACTGTTAGAGTTCTGGTAAGTACTTACATTGCAGTTATTTTTGGAACACTTTGCTGAGGTTTAAATAAAAACAGATAACTTGGAACTGCCAAAGAAAGTTTTATTTAAAAAATAACTTGCACAAAAATCCATATAAAAAGCTTTCAGTAGCTAACTGGGCAAATGCAGTAGAACACCTTTAAAGAAGTTTGAAAACCTTTGCTACAATTTTGTATTACTTTGTTGTAACATTTATGTTAAATAAGCCACTTTAATCTTGACTCTTTAAGTTACACATAAGCCTGTTAGATCTTCAGTTCCTCTTCCATCTTCACTGCACATACCTGCTACTTACTGCAGGTATAAAAGAGTTTTAAATTCCTGCTTCCCTCTGTTTATAAGGCTGGAATAGAGGACAGATTTGCATCACAGGGAAGAAGGACCTTTTATAATGACAAAACAATTAAGTTCAGTCTCACAACCTGACTGAAATTTACCTTTTCTAATTGAGAAGCCAACAGTAAATATTAGCACCTTCCAAGCACCACAGTCTTTCTTTGAATCATTCTTCCTCTCTTGTCACCTCACTTGTCAGGGATTTTTGTTGGCATGTATGCAGCAAATATAAATGTTTAAGCTGGAGCTATGGTGTGGAAAGCATGGTCTGAAGGAGATGGATGTAGAATCTAGAAATCTGTGTCAATTTGTGTTTCTTTTTAAAGCTATATAGGCATGTAAGTCACAGGATTGGTCTTAAAAAAGTTAAGTGCCTTTGTACAAGTGCACATTCTCAAATTCCTTCCAGATAGGTAGTTTTCTGTTATTCAGTATGGCTTTACAAAAAAAATTTGGAGTAAACAACAAACATTGGATCAAAAATAGGCATTCTTTGCTTCTAAGGTTGAGGCAGGATGAACAGCAAAATTATTCTCCTTTCTACGACCAGGACTTTTTCAGAGGTCCATAGTGTGATCAGAAGAATTCTTCAAGTTTCACTACTCTGATGTTTTGAATTCAGAAATTGTTTTCTAAACTCAGCAGCAATAGATTTCCTTTAAAAATATTAAATCTAGGCATTTTCCTTGATGTGTGGATTCTTTAATGTTTGAACTGAATAATAATTCAGTCTTAGATTATTTATTTGCTTACAGAGTTTTTTATCATCAATGCTTTGATGGCTCTTTTGCTGTTGTGGCTGCTGCAGATGCATCATAGACTTCTCTGTACAGTCTGTCCAGTCACATGCTGTTCAACCATTGCCAAAACTATCTTCATATTTTCCACTAATAAAACCACAGTATCGAGAAATTGTCACATTTACAGTGATACTAGAAAAAATAATTCCTTAAGGCCTAATATACTGAAAGGGTGAATAAAACAACAGCCCTCAAGGTGGCTGAGGCTGTGAAACTCAACTTTAAAGACTATTTTTTCTTTTCATTGCTGTTGCTCTCAGACTTTGCCATCACTTCATCTTGTACTGAAGAAAACATAAATTGCTCAACAACAAAGTAATATTAAGGAGAATTTCTAACTCCTAAAAAAGATTAAGGCATAATCAATCTCAAGAACATTTGTTAGGAAGCCTGCTTTATTCACATCTTTTGCATCCTTCCACCCACAGAGGCAACTGTAAAAACTGAATTTTGTATTTGTCTAAGAAATGAAAACCAGATAACCCAAAACTGTTAGCATCTGGAGATCAAGTAGGTGTTCATAATAAGATTTTCTATCTTTTTTTATGGTGCATTTTTATGATGGCATCCCTTAAAATGTACTAATATTACAAAAAAGAAAGAAACTTGAGGAGGTCTGTAAATTGTTCTCAGTGCAATCATAAGATGTGCAATCTCTAGGGAAGATTGCTGAGGGGGTAAAAGAGCTCTATTTCTTCCATTAAACAGCCCCAGTTGTGTGTGTCAACCAAAGAGGGGAGTGTGGCTTTTCTACCATATAATGTGCTTTTGTGGACTACCCAGTGATTCTGCATACTGCCTACAGCTCTGAATCAGCACTGAGGCTGCTATCATATCACACCATTATCTCTTCACCATGAAGGTCTTTGCATCTGCATTCTGATGTACTCACCTGTGTTATTTGTATTATTTCAAAGCACAATGGTAAGCAGCTCTCAGAAAAATGTTTATGCAATTCCCACAAAGCATAAAAAGAATGGGTTTGAACTTTATGGACTGGGTACAAACTAGTCCAGGTTTGATACTTAAGAAAATCTAAGCTGGTTGTTATGGTTGCATATGAAACTTTGCTTTAGATCTTGCTAAGATATTTAGCAAGTGGCAGGCTTATTTTCCTTTATACCTCAGTAAAGATGAAGCCTTACAGTCCCGTAGCTCTGTATTCTCAGCTGTGTTAGCATTATGGAACCAGTTATATCTGACTAAAGCAAAATCTTTCCTGCCAAAGAGTCTGTGATCAGCACACTAGGTAAAAATGGCTCAAATGGAGGTATTTATTTATTCACTCAAAGAACATAAAAAAGCCAGAAAAAGATAAAAAGTTAGGTGTATAGTCACAATTCCTCTTAAATACATCTTAATCTTTACTTTCAAGACTCAGTAAGTTAACTTTCACCCAATTCTGATCTGGGAAAAATCAACTAAGCTTCTGCAG
Source organism: Ara ararauna (assembly GCA_028858755.1). Taxonomy (NCBI): domain Eukaryota; kingdom Metazoa; phylum Chordata; class Aves; order Psittaciformes; family Psittacidae; genus Ara; species Ara ararauna. The sequence goes on along the minus strand of CM054377.1, from coordinate 47,275,342 downwards.
TGTGCTTTATTGAGCTAGTGGCAGCTTCTCAGTGGTACAGCTTCAGCCTTAGGTCAAGGGGATTAAACTGAGCAATAGTTATAGCTGTTCATCGTACTGTTTCATCCAGGTAGTGGATGTGCACTTGGCTGCCTCTAAGTCTCAGACAAAGTAGGAAGTAGGTTAAGCTTCTCAGCTAGCAACAACACAAGAGGACATCTGAAGCCACTCCTAGGACCCCTGAGTCTGAGTTTTAAATCAGTGAGAATTGTCATTGGAGTTCCACTGCATAGAATCAGTCCTGCACAGCCTTTTTCACATTTAAATACCATGAAATCTAATTATATTATGCAAAGGGGAAAAAAAAAAAAAAAAAGATTGAAATCTCCCTGTACGTATTTGGTATGCAGAGGAAAACTGTAGTGTTTTGAATGAAAGTAGGGTATTATATGGTGGACTGAGTGCAGTTCTAGGTGTTAAATTTCAAAAATTATATGGACTAAAAGTAGAAAAATGACCATAATCTAGAATTTGGAAAGCGTAGCTTCCCAGGGAAGAGTGAAAAATTATGAGATGTTTTCCATAAGGAAAAGAGAGGAAGGACATAGTTATGAATTTCAAATATGTATAGAGTTTGTTGTTCTCTGTGTCTGTGGAGAGTAATGTAGCACAGGAGAAGAGAATGTGCAATGAGTAGATGAGGAATGAAGTGCTTGCAGGCTTCCCAGGTCTCCACATCTCACAGCAAGGACTGGGAGAGGGAAGGATGATCAAGTTAAGGGCTGCCAAGGTAAACAATGTATGGGATAGTACGGGATACCTCAGATTTGTGAGAGATCTGGTCACTGTGAGGCTGCTGTTTGTCATCTTTGAACTGGTGTCCTACCAGTGTTCCCACTTGCAGGTGCACTGAGATCTTCACTACCTCACAACTTGACAATCAAAGCTGGGGCACAATCCTTGCTATCTATTAAGTTGTCTAACACCTAATGTGTTAAAACTCTAAGAATTTCACCACATAGATTCCTTTAATCACTGTAAGTTGGCATGATGCTATTTATGAATGCTAACATGATACTACTTATGAATGTTAACATGCTGCCACTTATGAATATTTGCATTACGGTAACATTTGCAGGAAATGTGTTATAAGATCAGTGCCTTTTTTTTTTTTAATCTTGGAACAAATTTCCTGATCTCTTTTTATTCACGGCTAAGGGTCAACAGTAGCTAGATTTCTCTGTTCTCTCATCTTTGTTTCTGAGCTTCCCAAACATGAGTCAGCCTATTCTAGTCGCACCTGAAGCAGTAGGCTGAAAGGGGGTATGTTAGCACTCTGCTGATTTGCCTCTCTGACTGCCTAGCCAAAGCACACTCACAACTTCCTAACTTGGAGTTCAGCAAAATAAATCTGTGACTACACTTATTCCAGCAGATACACACTTCAACATTTAATACCTTTTTACAAACATAATTCTAAAAACCCTTTCCCCTTTCAACGTAGGAAGCCTCTGCCTTTATGCATGGCTTAGGAAGCCTCTGTCTTTTACATAGCTTAGTATCAGTGCTGCCGAAGGCAGTGGGGAATACCAGCCGTTTTGAAAAAGAAGAATTCTTTGTGTTTCACTGGGAAAAACCAAAAAGTGCACAGGCTTCTAATGAAAGTAAGTTTGGGCTCTGTGTTTTTATTGTTAGTTCAAAGGCTGCGTGTCAGTGGTATGGTCCAGAAGGGGAGGGCAGGGGGTTGTGAGGAAGCCCAGCATGGACATCTCTGCCACATGGGCTACTGTACTAACAGAAGGAGAAAGAAAAAGGTACTTTCATGTGTCCTGGAAGGTCATTCCTTTAAATAAACATTCTGCTAAAGAGGGGATCCAGACAAATGCCTGAGTTGTAACCTGGAGTTACTGTGTGATTTCACTGGGCATCTGAGATCAGAGAAGGAGTTGACTGTGTTCCTCCACTGTCCATAGCCAGTGTTTAATTTTTAGAATTAACTTCTAACATTTTTTAAATTTTATATATTTTGTACTTCTCGGCTCTGTTTTGATTCTATTGTACATGATGATTTTGGGCAGAAAAATACAATGGAGTTGATCAAATGTATTTTGAGCAGGATTTTCAGGCAGGACCACTTCTTGTGGAAGACTGTTTTGACAAGAATATGACAGTTTCAGAAATTGCAAATCAAGGCTCTTTGTCTAGAAAACAGAATAAATAATTTTATGAATTAAAATAATTTTTCAATTGCAAGTTTAAGTTAACCAAATGTTTTAAATGAGTTCTTTGGTTGAAATTGATTACATTGTCAAATGAATTGTTTAACTTGAGGTGATCTATGCTGAATGTTCTTGAGGTCTCATTTTTTTAATGATTTGGGGTGGGAAGAGATTACAAAATCTTGACTTTTCTTCATGATTAAACATTTTCCCATATGGTTTTAATTTCTAACAGTATATGAATATGTTTTAGTATAGATTTCAGATACACACTGTCAACATTAACTCAGTTTTATTGTTGGTTTTTATAGCAAATTTATTAACTGACATAAATACATTAAGGCTTAAAAGGGGACCAGATTGTAAGCCAACCACTGATATAGACAAATTGAGGCTTAAATTCCATCTCAGCTCCTGTTCTTCTCTTCACTTTCCAGTGCTTCATTAAATGAAATGATTAACATTGATCATGTGCAGCTGTAGCAGAAAATGGCAAGATTTGTAGAGGTCATTATTTCATGTGGTAGCTTTCTTCATAGTCTCGTAGACACCCCTAAAACGTTGTGTCTCCTGCATAGAGAAGCTTTGTCTCTATCATAAAATTGCCTTATTGTCTGAAGAATAGCACTACCCATTAGTCATCATTTGAGAAATTTACGTGATTTTTTTAGTTACCTTGGATCCACCCCAAGTGTTTTGTCGAAAATAAAGATTGTGGCCCAGTACAAGGAGTGGAAAATAAGTTAAATGTGCTCATGGTAAGTTACATTACTGAGGACACATGCTTTATATTTTTGTTTGTTTGTTTATTTATTTTTTATCATTTTTCCTAAGGGTTGATAATTTTCTGTCTAGATAACTTCCTGCAATAAAGTTGTGATTGGACAAGAGGATGGATGTTGTAATTTTCTTCTGGGATGTGATGGAGGGAGGAATTGCCACCAGATTCACGCTATCAAACAGTGTTAATAGAAAAGGCACTTCACAAGTAAAGTTGTGAAGGAACCTGGTGCAAGCAAACGGTCCAAAATCAAGTCAGGTTGACCAACTGGTAACGCATACTTTCAGCCAAAGTGGACTCAATCATGACAAAGCACACTCCACAAAGTATATTCTGTTTATCTGCAAGACCTTTGCCTTGCTTTGATTCACCTCTATTTGGCTATACTTCATTCATGAGACGAGATAATCTGATTGTCATCCTAGTGATTAATGCTGAAGATGAAGTAGAGCTAAGTGATAGCTTAAAATATCAGCTTTACCTCTGCATTTCTTGATTTCTCTGTAATCCTGGCATTTTAAATGCAGCATTCTTTATAGTAGTTTTTGTTAGAAATCATATTCCTTTGCATTGTAAAAGTATCTGCTAACTAGCTATGCCCATTTTGTGCTATAACACTGTGTATAACATCATTATTCTTATGCTATGAACAGACACCAAAAACTGGGTAACTGTATTACCCATTATAAATTGAAAAAGATTCACAGTTTAACACCATTCAGCCATGTCAAAGGGGAGAGTTAATGAAAGGTGAGCAAATAAGAGACAGAAGAAAGGGTTAGGAGATAATACAAATATTCCTAGTGCTTTTCAACCCAGATGGAGCACAGTAGGGCTTGAAGTCATTTGGTGCCAGTAAAGTTTGCTACCGTCCTTTTCCCAATTTCTCCTATGCGTGGAAGGACATTTCAGAGGGATATCAGCACAAGTGTTTAAGGGATATAAAATGTTGTTGACACCCTCTGATTAGGACTTTGCTTGAGAGCATATCCAGATATATATGTGTAATAATTAACAGGTGTGTATTATACATACATACATACAGATATATATGTGTGTGTATATACATATAACTTGATGTGTAAAATGTGTGTTAGCTATGTCTTTAGTATGGAATATTGTTCAGTTTGCCCTAGTAAAAATGGCCAGTTTGATCACTCCATGTCATCTATATATGTATGTAGCTTACTGGGGATTAAAATCACATTTTGCTTTGATCTGAAAGGTGAGTGAGATATGGTTTGTTCTGATTCATTCCATGTCAGTACAAATACAACCTGTATTTTAGCTGGAGAATTTTTATTGTGAGAGGATGGAAAATGATGAATGAAACAGAAAGAATATAGTTTAATTTTTTTTTTTTCTTAGGCAGAGTCTGAACAGGGAACATAGACTGTTGGATAAAAGGGAAGTTAAAAAAAAGTCTCTTTTGATTTGTAAACTGGGCAGATTTAATTTGGAAATCGCCAAGGCAAAATAAATACAGTATGTGACAGATGTCATTTTTATAGTGTCATTATTTTTTTTACCAGAGTTATACTTTAGCAGTTCTGCTGACATGATAGATGTTCCAGAGGAGCCTTGTGCCTCACAGAATTTTAACTGCAAACCTTTACACTTAATACATATCTCCTAAGGCAATAAGACACACTGTAATCAACACTAGCATCATTTAAACCTGCATCAGCCAGAAAGTACAGGTCTGTGTCAGTTATGATTGCTGCCCATTAATGCAGTCCTTCATTATACCACCTATTATTTTACCACTTGTTACTATATCACCTATCTCTAGGTGGTACAAATGCAGCTTGTATTATCCAGTTGATGTAAAATAAAATCATATGCTCATAGAAATGTTATTATCCACAGTGTTGTTTCAAAATCATGCAAACTTGAGAGATTAGCCCCATATGGGAAAAGAGAACTCTCAATGGTGCCTAAAGATTTGCAGGAGATGCATTTGCTGCAGTAAGGCTACCAGAATAAGTGAAGAGCCTCAGAGGCGATAATTTTTAGATGAAGAGTACAGCATGAAAAATGACAGTAGGAAAGTAAAGAACTGAAAAAAAGGAAAAGAGAACTGCAAAGTGAATCCTGGCACTAAATCCAGCAAAAAGTGGTAAAGGAAGAAAAGCAGATATCCAAGGAAGTGAATAAGCCTTTAGTTATCCATAAGTAGTCCCATTACCAATTTAGAATTCATTACAAGCATTAGCATGGCAGCCATCAGCATCGTTTCTGGAACCTCCCTAAATGCTTTCTTTCATCCTTGTGAAAACCTCCAAAGCATAGCAATACAGCGTGCCTGGCACAGCGCCAACTGAGAGCTTCTCAGCTGCATAGCAAAACCAGAGTTATACTGCCCGAAGGCTGAAAAAGTCCACCAGGCCAGTGTCCTCTCCTGTCACTGGAATGGCCGGACATCAGATGAATGGGAGTCACAGGGAGGGAGGCCCCTTCCTGTGACAGATGAATGGACAAGCTGTGTTCTTCTGGGCGGACTTTCACCCAAGACCTCTTACTGGCATCTCAGTAGCAGTAGTGGCATCAGTGGTCAGGGAGATCTCCAGGGCTTTGGCACAGCCACCTACTTTGCTGAAAATCTATTGTTATCTCAACTGCACTATGGCTGGATTCCCTCTACTGCCAGCTGGACAGCAAGGGAGACTGAACAAATCTCGATATTTTGGGCATCTCTGGTTTCATAATGTCTGATAATGTGTGAATTGCTGTTCTCTGTGATGATAGCTAAGGAAGCAACAATGAAGATATATTGAGTTGAGAATGTTTGTTGTCAAATTGTGTTTACTCAAAAATACATTTTGGAGTGCAGCTAAACCTTTGCAGAAAGTGGTGCTAATTTGATGTAAAATTTTAGTTGATAAGGTTTGCAACATTTTAATATTTAGTAAATATTTGTATTTGGGTTTGCCTCAAATATTTAATTTTAAAAATTAATAAAAAATACCAATGTAAATGTGTTAATAATAACAGCCAAACCAATGTAAACCACATCTTTTTAAGTTGGGCAAAATATTTCATTTTACAAGGAATAACACTTTTTTTCTAATATCAGCAGTAAATATCAGAGAAATTTTAAAAAATAGATCGTAAAATGCGAACTATGTGGCTAGCTTCTCTGAGGAATGTTGCTTATTCTTGTATCCTTGGAAGACATTTGTGCAGTCCTCTAGCAATTGAGACAACATTGTTTTGTCATTTTGTTTTACTGAGGCAGTGGGTCCATGTTGCAGATAACTGAGTATCTCTTTTTTAATCAAATATTGAATTTGCCTGAGACTCAGAGATTCAGACTCACAAAGGCAGATGTACTGATACAGCATCTCTCATGTGACCCTCAGAATGTCTTCAGGGTAATAATATTTTAACAGTTTTCTGAGAAGCTTATTGTTTCCCTTGTAGAAAGGAGCAGATGAGGTTGAAGTTAGATGGGATAAGCTGGGGTTAGTCTGACAGTCTTTCAGGAAGGATTCTGTGCCACATTTTGCAAACGACATTAATCTTTGTCGCAATTTTGGTGTAAGAACGTATGGCATCCTAGCACCAAAGCCAAGTTCCAGGCCTGGTAGAATGGTGCTTTCTATCTAAGTATGCTTCTTGGAAGTTACCTAAGGGCTAATAGTGATATGAAAGGACAACACAGTAGATTGGCTAGTAAAGCTATAAATTAGCTATTAAAGGTATAAATAGCTATTTATGTGCAGATATATAATCAGTACTCTGCTCTCTTCTCCCTTTTCTCTGTCATAAGTATTTGTTGCTGCAAAGGTAATTTGTTGTGAGAAAGTTTAAATCAGGCTCCTAAACTTCCATAATTGGTTTAGTTTCGTACTTGATATGACTTTGGAGATTTCTTGAAAAAGAACAGAAAATTGTGTCCTCTCTGACATCCCTGTTGTTCATGATACAAAAGAATCAACTTTTGTCTGAATTCTGAATCTAAAGTTTTGCATTTCAAGAAGCACAGTAATCTTGTTACAGTTGAACATTTACATTGCATCATGGAAAGGTTGGTCTTATTTCCCTTCTGAGCTCATGCTTTCACATGGCTGGGTCAGATTTACATAAAGAGATTCCTTGATACTGTGATCACTGAAATGTCCTGTCTTAATTATGTTTCCTTCTCTTTCGCCTGTATCTCCAAATAAATGTGAAGAAATGTTTACTGCATGGCATTCACTGCCCTGGAAGACATGAGCAAAGTTTTCTGGATGTTTAATGCAAAGCAGTCTAACTGATCATCTTCAACTTTTATAGTAACATCTGATGTTTAAAACGCAATTTAAAATACAGATTTCTTTCTGCTCACCACTTCTGTATCCATCAGGCATCATTCTGTGACCCAGTGCTGAGTCGAATGAGAAATAATGCAGACCTGGCCTTTGTTTGAATTTCTGTGAAGGCATTTCAGCTTTGGAAGTGTGGAAGAAATCAGCATCTTACATGGATGAGCTTTACCTCCTGGCTGGGGGCAGTTGGCACAGGCAAAAATATTGGTCTTAGCATTCTTTTTGCTTTTCATTTTATCTTGTTGAAGCAGAACAGCTTTTTTCCAGAACAGCAACATTTCAGTCCAGAGAATTGGTTTTGTTAATTATCATTTATTATTCTGAGTGAGTGTTGGTAATGGTGGCTACATGCAACCTAGTTCACGGAAGAGGGAAAATTCCTCAGAAATACTGAGAGCAGTGTGGTTCCTGAATAGTAACAGAAGAGGAAAAGGGTCAAAAGGCCACGAAACAGGTGCTTGGACATAATGAGCTTGTGGAACCCTGTAGCCTACATTGTATTCATCATGTGTAGATATGTTCATTGCCTAAGTCCGTGCCTCAGCAGAAAAGTTCCATTAGGGTAACTTAAATGAATAAGATGGTCTTCAAGATAGTCATGCATGGATTCAGCAGGTGTTTGGAATATCGTAGCCAGAACAGCGAACCTAATGGGTGATCTGGGGTATTGAAGCTGATATCGCATACTGAAAGTAGGTGGTAGCCAAATACTGAAGTCAAGTAAAAGAGAAGGAAGCAGACTTGGCATTAGTGTAGCAAAGAGATGGAAGGCAAATACATTAAACCAGGGATATTTAAACCATTAGTCAGCAAGTATGATTTCAGCAGTAACATCCTCCTAAATAAATAGAAGCAATATGGACTTTTGTGAGATCGGAATGATAGAATCATGGGATGGGTTGGGTTGGAAGGGACCTTAAAGCTCATCCAGTTCTATCCCCCCACCAAGGACAAGGACACCTTCCAGTAGACCAGGTTGCTCAAAGCCCCATCCAACCTGGCCTTGAACACTGCCAGGAATGGGACAGCCACAGCTTCTCTGGGCAACCAGTGTCTCACTACCCTCACAGTAAAGATCTTCTTCCTAATATCTAATTTAACTCTACCCTCTTTCAGTTTAAAGCCATTCCCCCTTGTCCTGTCACTACCTGCCATTGTAAAAAGTCCCTCTCCAGATTTTGTAGGCCCCCTCTCAGGCACTGGAAGCTGCTCTAAGGACTCCCTGGAGCCTTCTTTTCTCGGGGCTGAACAAGCCCAGCTCTCTCAGCCTGTCTTCACAGGAGAGGTGCTCCAGCCCCTGATCATCTCTGTGGCCCTCCTCTGAATTCTTTGCAGCAGTTAAGTCTGGAAATGAAAAACCTACTTGAGATTATTTTTATTATAGTGACCATTACTATTGTTATTATTTACCTCAACAGACAGAAGTAACCAAGTACTGTGTTTGTGGGGAACAAAGTAGAAATATTTGCATTTGACAGGCAGGAGGCAGAGCAGCAAAGTGTACAAAAGGTGTCTATGTATGTTTTTAGATACACCAATAGTCTTTTTCTAGGATGGCGTTAGTATGTTATTGTATACCAAATGAGTCAAAGAAGTGCCACATGCTTGTGAGCTCACCATCATATCATATTTTCAGCTTGTCTCATCAGTCCCACGTGTGTTTTACGTCTGTTGTAGAAACTGAAAGCCTTATTTCAAGCCTAGCCTTATGGGTTTTTTTTAGTTACCAGATTGCTCCAGTTCAGTGTAGAGGGCTTAGTTTTTTCATTATTTATATGGAATAGAGGCATTTTAGAGAAGAAAAAAGAAACTCTGTTCCTGCTTAGAAAAAGCTTATCTAAGATATACAAATATCCTCTGCAACTAATTCAAGTGGCAGATAGTATATGGTATGTAAACTATATGGAGATGATAACTACCACCAGTCCTCGACTTTGGCAGGTCTCTCCTGTGCAGGAGAACAAGGGGCAATAATTCTGGACAAAATGAGAGAGCTCATGGTAACTGTAAGCCTGTAAGGAGAGGCTTATTTCAGAAAGGGAACACAGGGAAGAAGAGAAAGAAATGTTTCCTGAAGGGATGATTCTTTCAGCTAACAACCTGATAGGTCAGCAGGCCTTGCTTCAAATGATGCGGGAAAGAATAAAAATGGGGAGAGCCCCTCACTATGTCCCTGCTGCTGTTAAAGTGAGAATGTCCTGTGCCCTCAGGCAGGGATGCTGAGTAGAGTTAGCCAAAACCCAACAGTTTTGCTTGGTGAAAAATCTCAAGGTGACTGAGATTTATGCAAGATGTCAGCACACACAAGACTGAGACTTTCCGATAGTTATCATGGAAAAAATACGATGAATCTATTAGCCAGTGAAATAAGCCTTTTATAGGGGAATGACCTGTGCAACAGAGTGAGGACATGGGTCTGAGTCTGTACATAGTGGTGCGTGTGTGGGATGGTGTGTGTGAGGTTATCAACTAGTGTATCTTGTCCACCCATTGTGCAGCCCTCAGCTCTCAGATAGAGAGTTCTTGTGATGGGCAAACCGGATCCCTGCTCGGCTCTGCCTCTCCTCCAACTAATCTCATCAATACAAGCCTAGCATTGCTGACTGCCCTCATCAACATTACTGTTTGTTACTCACTGTCACGGGGCTTACCCAGTGAGGAATTTGTGCATCTCACAAATGGAGTGGAGGAAAGGTAGAGCAATACAGCAAGGGAGGAGAAAACTGGCTGTCTTTTCCTTTTTTGCTCTGCTTCTCACTCCAAATGTCTGTGACGGAGCCGTGCTTCTTCCCCTGCAGGAATCCCATTATTTCACTTTGAAAATCTGGTCAGTCTGCTCATCGTTAGGTTAAATAAGGGTTCCCTGTGCTGTGCCTAATGTGTTATGCGGGGAATTTTGTAATGATGCTTAAAATTCCTTCCAGTTTAAGTTTAAATTATTCTGTACAATTAAATCTTACTTTCCTGACAAAATTATTCTAGATTATTTTTGAACAGTCAAATTTGCTGTGGACACAGTTCCCCAGATACACTGAGCCTCCTCTCCCCATCCTGGAGTGGCTTGGAGCTGGTGTACTCCTTGCCTCTTGAAAGAATATCTCAAGGACAAAAAAGCTGTCAAGTGACAGCAGGAATAAAGCACAGGGAAGTGCAGCTCTTCCTTGCTCTCCCACCCCGTCCCTAATAAAGAAAACTAATAATGCTCATTTTAGGCAGCCTGCTTCTACAACTCTAGTCTCATTATTTCAGCAAAGCAGTGTAAGCTGCCAGTTGTATCTTTTATACCTCCAGTCACACTTTGCAGAGGAGCTCTTTGCTGCTATTTTGAAAGTGAGCCCCTTCCCCCCTTTTCCTCATGTTTCTTTCCTAGATCCTGACTGAAAGGAGAGCAGGAAGACCTCTGCATGCAAGGCTGAGCAGGACAGGCAGAGCAGGGGAGTGAGCAGCAGGAATTCCTTCTATTACCTGTGTCATTTTCTCACTGCCTTACTAATACCCTGATAACTAGACGGGTTCTTGTTAAGCTGATCCCAGTTCTTTACGTTTAAATGCAAACTATTTGTTATACCCAGCAGTATCCTGCTGACTGCTGTTCCGAACAAGAGCATTTCTGCTCCCTTCCCCAAAGCTTTTCAGCTATGGAGTCTTTTGCGCAACCACCTCCGGGTTCCCAGTGTATCTCTGACAGAGGGTGGATTCTGGGAATGTACAGAGTGCCTCTGTAGGGCTGCAGCACGAGTGCTGCATCCTATCTCCTTTAGTGCTGTCCCTACTGTCCTCAAGCCAAGTTTAGCCCTTGCTGAACACAAGAAAAATCCAAGTGTTTTTTGGCAGAATTACAAACCACTTGGAGCACTTTGGCATATGGATGTGAAGTGTTTTACAAGCATCCTTAGAAGCCCAGCGCAGCTCTTTGTATCATAAATTTCTGTAGTGTGGACAAGCCTTGAGAAAATACCTAGGAGAGGAATGGGAGGCAACTGACAGCATAATTACTGGTCTGGGGAAAAAAGAGGCCAGAAACGGAGGGCAGAAGAGAGACTTGTTGATTGGGCACAATTCTAATAGTGCAGTTTGACCAAGAATGGGAAATCAGAGAGGGGCTGAACACCTTTTCCTTTTGAGATTTTTTTTTTCTTACCAATAAGAAAAACTGAAAGTAGCTAAAATCAGAATAATTTAATTTCATCAAACATAACATTTACATTTACTGGAAACCAAGTTTTCTCACATCCCATTTTGGAATTAGAATTATTGCACTGGCCTTATTTTACAGTTACTTCCATACCACACGGTCCTCCAATCTCCTTTTAATTTGCATGGGGATAGTGAAAGGTTTCTGGAGAGACTATATGATATTTCTGCCTGTACAAAGTCTCTGCATCATTGCATTCTTCATCATGCTAATGTTGAGACTAGTATTTTCTCCATAAATTTCCACATTTTTGTTTCTCAACTGATGTCTTTGATGCAGATCACAATTTTATTCCATGTCATCAGAAGTGATGACAAATGTTCTTTTGTGAAAGTGGGAGATATCAGAGCATCCTTTGTGTGCAGCATTATCATATATACATCAACAACATATTTTTCTTAGCTATTTAACTGATGAAGAGGAAGAAAAAATCCTCCATTAGAAAAATCTAAAAAGAAAGTGACTCCACTGTCTTAAATTCTTGTCTCTGTTTCAGTGCTATGAATTTGGAGAGAAAAAAATTAAATCCTTTCATCTTTTCTTGTCTCTCCCATCTTTATCACTTGAAGATTCACTGGCTAGTTAAGTTTCAATAGCTATGGAGCGGGACACATTTGTGAAGCTGCTTGAAGATTAGTGGGTACTCAAGACAATAAAGCAGTGATAGAATGACCGCAGTTAACAGGTTTTATCTTGGCAAGGAACTTATTCCCATCTGCCTTATCGAGCTTGAAAGTAAAATAAACAGAAGCTGTCAAGGTCTCGGGAGGTGTGGGCATCACTTCTGAGCATCAGCAGCGCAGCTGCATGGAGCTGAGGAGGCCCAGGAAAAGCTTAGAGGTGTCTGCTGAGCTATGGTTCCTCTATTGCATTCAGACCGCACCAACCATGCCCCACCACTAATTGACACAGCATAGAATTTCAAGCCAAACTAAAGCAGACTGTTAAGCAGCTTTGTGTCCATTGCTCATTGTACAGGAAATACCCTCAAATATGGGGCAGAAAACATTAAGAGGTGTTCTTCCTCCTGTAAGCCACTAGAGAGGCTTATATATGTACTAGCACAGAATCGCAGGATCATTTAGGTTGGAAAAGACCTTCATCTCTTTGCAGGGTAAAACTTGCTCTCTCTGTGTGCTGCTAGTGCCTAGGGATACAGGTTTTGTGGTGAGTGAACTAAATGATACTCTTTACTTATTCTTGATACCTCCTTTGGGAAGACGACAGACCAATCTGTGCAGCACTTCACAGCTATTTACTGCTTTTCTATGTCTTGCAAAGCAAATCTCCTTATCTCCTATAATAAACTGTGTACCTACAGTTAGAAAATGATCCTATGATGTTGCTGGTTTATTGAAGAAAACTGTGGGAGGGGAGAGAAACTGGATGATAAACAGGTAGTCAGGAAAAGTGGGTATTACATGTATTTTCCTAGCGTGGCAGTGCGACAGGGAAGGCTTTGTAGAAGGTATGGATGTTTCTTCTCTGAACTAAAGAGACATTCTCCTTCATATTTGCATCTGGATGACTGTCAGTGAATCTTCAGAAAAAGAGAAGAAAGAATACTGGATTTTTGAAACTTAACAAAATCCTAGAGGCTGGAAAGAAATCTGAATGAACGACGCCAGCATGGGGAGAAGCAGAGCCTCCCTTCCCCTGCTCCTCCCTCTTATGGCTATTTGTAAGATAAAGGTTACTCTAGGGGCTTCTCTCAGGGCCCCCAGCAGGCTGCTCATGGAAGCATTGCTTACCCTCTGCAGCCAGAAAGAACTGGGCTATCTTGCTCATTTTACCAGCATTTACCAGCATGGTATATTGAGACTGTAACTTTCAGGAGGAGATTAAGGAGGCCTCACACAAGCATTTTGTCTGCTGGATCTGAAGGATTGTCATTCCTCAAGGGGACAGTGGGAGCCCTTGACAAAGGAAATGTCTTCAGCTGGCGCTGATAGTATTGGAACATGATCATGCATTGCCTTAATTGCAACCACCATTTAAAAATACACTGCTAAGGACTTTAGCAAGGTGCAAGAAAATTTTTAAGGCAATAACTAAAAACAAACCTTTAGGCTGTTCTCTTTAGTTATTTCCAGCCCGTGTGTGTAATTCATTGATATATAAATTTAGGAGCATTGAAGTGTAGGATACAGGCTGCAGGTGGTAATGAAAAAAATGGTGGTTTGGTTGCTTCACTTTCAACCAAATAGGACAAGAAACAATAAGGCATATAAAGACATCCCTCCACGTGGTGAACAGAAAAATATCAAACATCAACTACAGATTAAAAGTAATTGTCATATCTACTCACTCTTTGTGCTTTGATATAGACTGAGAAGAAGAAGGCAATTTAATCCATTTGTTATTTTCTATATGATATGCATGTCTCAGAAGTTTGTTGTTTGAAGCTGGTTTTGGAAAAATAAAGAAAAAAAAGGCAAAGAGATTTCATCTACAGATAATATGCTAAAAGTGGTTATCAGAGAAGCCTAGGAAAAGATATTAGTAAGTATGGGGTAATAGAGTTTAAAGTGATAAGAACAGAGGTCAACATGATAATGAAGTTTGGCCAGACAGGTGGACAGCAGTCCTTTTGCTATGTGACATCAATATGTACAATTCCTTCCTCCTGCAAAGAGTTTTCTATACACTGATTTTTTCTTGTGAGGATCTGGTATAATACCATTTTGTCCTTAATCTTTTTTGACATGTCTGTAAACTGTCCTTCCTTACTGGTGCTCTATTTTTAATTGTGTTTTATTTATTAAACAGATAAACAAAAATCATTAATATATACCAGGTCAAGCCTTGCATAAAATCCCTGTTAGAGTAATATTCCATTAGACTATGGAATCTGTGACACAAAAAGAAGATACTAGTTTGCTATTATAAAAATGTGGCTAGCTACAATTCACGGCCACAGCAAAAGAAAAACTGAATGCTGAAAATTGGCACATTGAGATATTCTCACTGTTCCAGTCCAATTATCTCCTTGGTAACAAGTTCTTTCATTCATTACATGTTGTATTGTCAGGATAAACCATGTAATAGTGCTGTATCTGAGTCTGTTCTGCTTCTGCAAGTATAGAATATAGAAGCATAAATATGTAACCTGCTAACCAGTTTCTTATGCTTGCTGTAAAATTAAAATATCCCTGTTATCCCCTATTAAAAAATCCAGATCTGTCATGCAACAGTGCTTTTCACTTTTTTGTGTGTAACTTTCATTTTAGATTCAAGTCACCAGAAGTTAATGAGCTATAAGTTATTTACTGACTGGTGAAAGAAAAAGCTCTACCTGGCCATGTTTTAAAATCTACCTCTCACAAACAGATTGTGATTTCACCATGCCTATTGCCTCATTCAACTGAAGATCTTTTATATATTTAATGCTTTTAAAAAAGTTAAGTGGACTTTACCCGAAGCACAGATGAAATATGCTGAAGTGATTTACATGACACCTGACTCGACTTACGTGGTTGCAGCTCTGTGTGCTTAAGGTATTTCTTGATGTTGTTGATTTTTGTGGGATTTTTGTGTCTGATTCCATCTGAACTGTAATTAAGATAATGGTTGCTGGGGGGTGAGAGTGGAAGAGGCAATTCATTCAATAATTATCAGGTCTAGTGTCAAGGAAACTGCTACGTGTGAAAAAGAACCAGGCACAGCTAGGCTATTACAGCCTTGTGTGCACTGCTATCTGTTTCGGGCCAAGATCCAAAAGCATTTCATAGTCTAAAACAGTATCCAGAGATTTCAGCTAGGGTAGGAGCCTGTTTCTCTTTATTGCACAAGCACATAGGAAGAGATTTTCTGTCACCAAAGACTTTGCAGTCTTGCTAAAACAACAGAGAGAAAAAGGATGTGATGGAA
Source organism: Ara ararauna (assembly GCA_028858755.1). Taxonomy (NCBI): domain Eukaryota; kingdom Metazoa; phylum Chordata; class Aves; order Psittaciformes; family Psittacidae; genus Ara; species Ara ararauna. Next base: position 47,259,988 of record CM054377.1, on the reverse strand, counting down.
AGATGAAGGCAACGGGGACTGGAAAATGGCTTGCATATGGCTTTGTTATGGCATCTCTTGTGAGTCGTAGAAGAAGTAAAAAAGAACATCAGAATATTCACCTCTCGACTGGTTCCTTTTGGACATTCAGTGGATATGAAATAGTGTTTCTTGGGCCAAGGAATAATAACATACAGTGCCAGTACAGTTAGAAACCAAGAAAGACATCGTATAAGAATGATGGCCACAGCTCCCTTGTGTAGGGGAGAGAATTACCATTTGTAGCAGGAGCTATGTGCCATTTAGGTTAGAGCCTGCCAGACTACTTACATCCTGCTGCTAAGTTATTGGTATTAACTTGGCATGTTCTGTCAGTCATTACTCTGAATGTCAATCCTAAGCTTTACATGGTAGTAGCAAAAGTGTGAGCATTAGGATGGACAGCACCGCTGTGCATGAAGTAAAGAAGAAGTCTGCCCTCCTCTGATAAAAGCCAGTCTCCGTTAGAGTGGTATCTGCTGCTGCTGCTAATGGCACTCCACGCAGGGGTGGGTGACTTGAAGGAAACAATCTAATGTAGGCACATAGTTATCACAAAGTTATCAATTTTTAAGTTGGTTAGAGAGGTAGTAAATTGGGAAATGAGCCAAGGATGAGATACTAATATTACTAGGATTCACCTGATGGCCCAAGGACCGAATATCTGAATATCCCAGAAGAAGCAGTGTCCCGCAAGGTCAGATGAAAAGTCAAACCCAGTGCATATGTGGTTCAAAAATGCTGATGGGATCTAACCATTTCAGCACAGTTACATGTGTGAACTCATGTACATGTGATGATTTCTTACAAAGCAGAGATTTCAGCATGGCTACTATCATCTGTATTGCACTATACAGGTGATGCTTGCTTGAGCCCCACTGCATACAATGCAGCTGACCCACATCTAGATTTACACTGGCAAGTACAGCTGTGTAATTTATAAGCACTCAACAATGTTCCTAGCCTGAACGCTCTTCAGCTACATACTAGATGTGTATGTTGGCTGACAAATGCACACTCTGGAGTGTGTTAATGGTTACTTAGGAACAGTTGCACTTTTCTTAGCCAACTTCAGCTGGCATGTTGCCTGAACAAAGAGTTCTTCCCAGCTGCAGGGAGTGCCATGGTTATATGGGACAGTGGGTTCATGAAGAAGAGACATAATTTTTGTATTGGACTTTTCAGAGGAAACTGCCACAATCGACAATCTGATCTTGGACTCTGCCATTTCGGGTATTTCTCTTTTATCACTGACAAAAGAGAAAAAAATGCACTAGCAGTGGCTGAATTCCTGCTAATCTTTTCCAAGTTTTACATCAGTGGGATTTGCTACAGTTTTTTCATAATGACATGAGGAAAGAAGAGTTTCTCACTTACACATATTGGGAAAGTGTTTTCTCTTATCACAGAGCAAAAAGCTGCAGCCTAAGGAATAGATTTAAAAAGATCTGGGAAAAATCTTTCACAACTGGACATTGAAACAATTTCTCATTAAAAAAAAAAAGGGTTATTTCTGTAATACCTTGATTTATTCTTACAGCTCCTGATTCCTGAAGTTCTCTGTTTCAGTATTACACATGCTGTCACATGGAGAAGCATGAAATCAGTATTTATGAAAGTGGCTTGAGTGATCATTCAAATACCCTTCCCTATATAACATTAAGCATTCAAAGGATGCCAGAAGATGACCACACACTACCCACAGATACGAAGCTGCTGATTCTGAAAAGAAAATGTTTTAATTCCCCAAGGCAATGATAATGCCACCTAAAATACCGCTATATTTCTGAGCTTTGAGCTAGCTCCCGTCCTCTGTAACTGCAGGTGTATTTTAGGATTACTAGTATTGAATTTGGAAAGAACTTGAGGGTTTTAATACAAATATTAATGTCAAAAGAGAATTACAGATATGAATATTACAGGGTGCTTTCACAAGATTCTGATACTGGAAGTTAAACAGAAATTAAAGTACTTCCAAAAGGAATTTGAGTAGGGAATAGGGATTTTCCCAGCCCTATCACAATTTTAGGAAATCTGTTTGATGTGTGTTTTTGAGGAGGACAAAAAGCCCTATGTCTAAGTTTTTAAATCATTTAGAGACCCAAGTAGGGCACTATTAACTTTCTACATTGACTTCCTTAATTGGTGTTGGATCTCAATGGCTTTTAACCATGGGTGAACCCTGTCTCCCACCATTAAACCACAGCAAAATTCACATTCATAAAATACTGCATATCCAGAATGGGATTTAATACTAGGGCTGTAAAATGTAGACAGCTGGAAATTTATATTAACTCAATGCAATTTATACAGGTATCTTTTTCATCATCCTAGCTAAACACTGATGGTTCCTGGCATTAGTGGAGTTGGTACTGATGGGACTGGGGTTATGCTCTGAGGCTGACAAGAATGGAGGTTTCCTCTTTTTCTAGTTTAGCTGCTTCATTCCATGTGGTATTGTCTCCCTAAATTGGCACTTTTCCTGTACATTACCGCCATTGCTCTAGAATTCTTTAGTTTCATCAACAATGGAGCTGCAGGATAGGTCTCAGCGGCTGACAATGTTTTACTTACAACAGTGCTTGATCAAAGCAGACCTAGACTTTATAAACCTGCCTTTATTACTCACTCATTTCTTTCCTATGCAGGTTGTTCTTTCTGCTGGTAGGTCCTGATGGTGAATGACAGGATTTACCCCAGTATAGGATCCATGACTGCAGGCTTTTTTTTCCTTTTGAGACTCGTCCTATGTATTATGCATGCTTGTGTGTTTATTTATTTTGAAATGTAGAAAACTTGTTTGATTGACCTTAGTTCCAAAGTGACCATAGCATGTACCTTTTGCAAGGTAGAGGTATCATGAAAGTATCATAAAAGACAGAACTGCCTGGGGGCACCTGTACTGAGATAGATGTGATTGTAAAAGAACAGAGACCCATAGGAAATCTGTCTTCATAAGTTCTGCTGCTCATGTAATAACAACAACAACAAAAATAATATAATTATTGTTATTGTTATTGAATTTCGTCTCCTACAGCCTGGAAATCCAGTGCTTTTTAAGTTACAGCCTTTGGTATGACAAATGTGTCTAAAAAAATATGGAGAGACATTACATCTCCTGAAGCTGGGGACAATACTTACAGCATTTCTTCTTCCCAGCTCATTATCTGTATGGCTCATTGTCCCAGTGCTGCATCTCCCATAGAGAGTTAAAAAAGCAATAAACAAATAGATCTCAATTTAGCAGCAGATTCTTCTGGGAGAATATTTGTAAAGCTGGAATTTTTCCATCTTCCAGATTTCCTGGTGATTTTCTATCTGAATGTTTTTCAGATATGAAAGTCTTTTCATATCATCTTGACAGGAAGCAGTGCATACCACACTACTGTAAAGTACCTAGAGTTTAAAATGAGAGATGAACAACCTGGCTAAGCAGAGGATGCAGGAAGAATTTGTTCAGCCCTCAAGCCAAATCTCAAGCCGATCCCAAACTAATTTGTGTCTGGCTGAATGTTGTCTTTGAATGTTATTTGTTCCAGGTTTCCCTGAAGAAAGAAGATATCAATGAATTTTGAGCTGCCTCTTATGTAGGGAAGCCCCATAACTCATGAGATTTGAAAAGAGCATCTGGTGAAAGCTCAGCAAGGAGTTGAACAGGATGTATAAAGGACAGAAATAGGGCCCAAATTCCTCAAAAGTTGTTTATCCTGTCTGCTAAAATGTCTCTTTGGCTGTTTCTCTGAGTCATGCCATGATAATAACAGTACTCTGCACTATTACAAAAGCAGTTGGTGAGAGAAGAGAAAAGGTAAGGTAGTCCTCTTTGCTCTAAGGCACCCTTAGTGATAATACATCTGAGTCTTCACATTCAGTTCTAGCTATCTTCAATAAAAGGATTGTTTATTTGCCACAGGGTAGAAGAACAAAGGTAAACCAAAGAAGAAATAATCAGAAAATAAAAGTTAAGCAGACTGTAAGCACAATAGACCAGATTACTTGAGGGATACATTTGACCCAGCTAAATATATTGTCACAAAAAAAAAAAAAAAAAAAAAAACAACATTCAAGGTGGGCATGAAAGCTGACATCTTAAAACTCGTTTAGTGTCTAAAGTTAGGCATCTAAATCGAGATTGTTAGTGCTTAAAAAAAAAAGAAAAAAAGAGAAGAAAAAAGGAATCTTTCGTAAGGTAGTCACATTTCTGCAGTTCTTACAAATGTGAGAGGTACCTGAGGGGAGCCGTGTTTTGCACCTTTACAATTCAAGCTCTCCAGTTGAGACAACCCGGAACAGAGCTATGGTGAAACCTAAGGGCATAGTGTCCCTTTGACACCCCTCTTCCCTGCCTTCCTGCCCCTGGAGATGCAATGAAAATTCAGTAAAAGACACAAGCAACCTTGTATCTGGATTAGAGCTTTGCTATAGGAAATGGGTATTTATAAACACCTCCTGTTCTCACTGTGTTTGTTCCTAATTTGTAATATTTTTGCCTTTACAGTGTACATTTTCCCATCTCCTTTAGCTCCTGCCATCCTGCTTGCCTAAACATCCTACCTTCTCTGTGGGAGTATGGAAATGGGCCACATCCAAGCAAAGATTGTGAAATATAAGCTGTCCCCTCCTTTACACTTATTGTATATTCTTTCTTTTCATTTCTGGAGAAGAAGCTTCTGACTCAAGACCTCCTGTGTAAAGGATTCTATTATCATAGTTCAGATCTAAAAAGCTATACAGTATTCATACTTCTAATTGATTTGAGTGGGAAATTAGGGAGGTAACTAAGAGTTAGGAATACTTTTGTAGACCTAGAGACCACATCTCTCCAAGTCAATCATGTGCAAGTTGACTTTGTTATAACAAGAAACCCGTTTCTACTGTGAAATTGCCTTAGCAGATACTATGGAAGCCTCGTGATCTGACCTGTGTGTTTCAAACACTGTAAAGCCCATTTTCCTCTCATTATTTCACATTCGGTTTTGGTTTACTCTGTATTGTTTACAGCATTAACGATTTTCATTTAATCAAGTAATTCCAGCCCAGTTCCATTGTATAAATTGGTCCTCCAGGTGTTCACATAAAATCCCGTTAAGTGTGTTTTCTCTCAGCGCATCTTGGGATACAATATCCCATTACTATGAAAATGGAAATAACTGTATTTCCAGGCAGGTGAAGTGTTGCACAGCATGACTGCCATGTTACTAAATTTTAACACTCACATTTTCTTATACAATATAATTCATATCAGAAATGCAGGACAGTGACTGTCACACATGGCGTGTGCTGTGGTTTTTTTAGGCATTAGCAAAAATCAATCTAGCTGCATGAGCTGTTTGAGCAGGAGCTCCCTCCCCCACCTCTTCCATATGCTCTGAATTAACTGCTGCATTCACATGAGCAAAACGGAGCTGGAAATAGAAACTGGAGCCCAGATCCTTTGGTTTAAACTAGTACAGTTACACTGAAGTGAAAGGGTATGAGTTGATGTAAACAAGTGAGGGTACAGCCCTTAAAATTTCACTTATTTCATTGTCTTAGCCACTAAAAAAAAAGAGCATCTCTGCTTTCAGAATACAGGCTTACTCTTTTAAAAGACAGAAATGAGAGTGTTCCATTTGGAGGTGCTGTGCTATGTATCTTCTGAAAAAGCGTTAGTAGAAACTTTAAGAAACCTTAGGTCATTAATTTTTAAGATCTTTATATGCTTTTACAAAATCATTAAGCTTGCTCAGGCTAGAATATTAACTACAGAAAATAAGGAATCTCATCTGTCTTTGTCAAAAGTGTGGTTAAGGACGCCTGAAGAAACAGGGAAACCCTGAGAAAGCTCTGAAGATCAGGAAGAGCCAGAAGGGATTTACCAAAGGCAAACGGTACTTGACTAGCTTTCTGTGGTGGAATGCTGGGCTCTGTGGCTAAGTGGAGCGCAGTGGATGTTTGCCTCAAATTTAGCAAAGCTTTTGATATATTCTTGCAGAGTACCCACATAGCTTCAACTGAGGGCATACGGATTGGATCTGTAGTAGTGGTTAATGACTGGAAGTTTAACTGGCAGCAGTCTGGTATTCTTGGGAGGCTGATCCTGTTCATCTTTGTAAACAACAGCCTGGGTGATGGACTGGCATGAATGAGTCCTCTACCAGGTTGTGGATGGAGACAGTGCTGGGGATGCCACTGGCATGCTGGAGAGCAGGGCGGCCAGGAAGGTACCTCAAAAAGTTGGATGAAAGGGCAGAGAGGAATCTCATTAACGTCATCAAAAGCAAAGGTAAATTCCTGTACCATGCGTAGGCACCAGCTGGTGTTGACTGGGAAAGCAGCAGTTCTTTGTGAAGCAAATTTGCAGTCCTGGTAGTCAGTTAAATAAGCCAGCAGTGTGTCCTTATGGAGAAGGAAGCTAACCACATCCAGGGCTGTGTTAGCAAGAATTAATCCAGAAGGTTAAACAAAGGGATCTTCCCCTCTGCTCACTACTCCCAGGCAACCTCTGGATTGCTGCATCTGGTTTAGGGGCACCTAAAATTGATTATTAACAAACTGGAAAGAGTCCGGAGGAGGGCTGCTAAGGCACTGAGGAAACTGGAGGATGTGACATACAAGGAAAGCTTTTGGTGTGTGTGTGTAATTGCGGTCTTCCATTACCTGAGGAAAAGTTACAGGGAGCACAGAGCTCTTATCTAGTGTGCACAAAAAGAGGATAAGGGACAGCAGTGACAAGTTGCAGAAGGGGAAATTCTTACTGAAAAAATCGCAACACAAAGGTTTACATGCACTGAAGGCATATTAGCAAGGTCCATCCATCACTGATGGTGTACATCAATTCTGATGATGAAAGCTGTTTTTAGGAAAAAATGTAAGGACAAAGAAGAAAAAACAGACAGACATAAAGGAGGCATAGAGGAAACTGTTCTCTGGCCAGCTGGGAAGGGAAGTGATGAGGGTCTCCAGAGGAGCATCCTCCCTGCACATTCTCTCCTACACAGCAGTGTTCTCCCATAGCAATTTTCCCACAGTATTTCTAAACTTTCCACCAGCCTTTTCTCAAATCCTTGTTGGTCATTCCCACTGAGGAACATTAGAGATGCCTGGAGCACACTTTGATGATCAGCAGATGTTGTCCATTTCTTGTTAGTTGAGTTTTGTGCATGTATATTGCTCATCCCCTGATATAACCCAAGTGCTACAGATGAAGACAAAAGGGTAGAAGGCGTGATTGTCAAACTAGCAAAAAGTTGCTTCCAGTGAGAATACCTCACAACAACGCTACTGGTGTTTGCAGGTTCATGAGAGAAGCAACATCAAAAAATAGCCTTAGAGCAACAAAGGAAAAATACTATGGCCGAGACTCTAGAAAAAACTGCCCTGGCAGCGTTGATGAAAGGGTACAAAGATGTTTGTGAAAAGCCATTGTCGTGGTTTAAACCCAGCCGTAACTCACGCAGTTCTCTCGCTCACTCCCCCCTCATCCTTCCCCTCCCTGCTCCCAGGGGGATGGGGAGGAGAATCAAAAGAATGTAACTCCCCAGGTTGAGATAAGAACAGTCTGGTAACTAAGGTATAACACAAACCACTGCTGCTACCACCAATAATAATAACAAGGGAAACAACAAGGGAAGAGAATACAACTGCTCACCATCCGCGACCAATACGAAGCCTGACCCAGCAGTGATCCCGCTCTTCCGGGTCCCTGCCTCAGTTTTTACATCCTGGGCATGATGTGCTGTGGTATGGAATACATCAGTTTGGGTCAGGTGTCCTGTCTCTGCTTCCTCCCAGCTTCCCCTCTTCCCTGGCAGAGCATGAGACTCAGAAAGTCCTTGGTCAGACTAAATATTTGAGCAGTAACTAAAAACATCAGTGTTATCAGCGCTGTTCCCAGGCTGAAAGTCAAAAACACAGCACTGTGCCAGCTACTAAGAAGGAGAAAAAATTACTGCTACTGCTGAACCCGGGACAGCAGTGTACAGCATCACAGGCAGACGGTCCTTGCAAGCCGACAGGCTAAAGCATCTGAGACCATGCAGTGAGGCTTAGGGGAAGAATCCTTCACTGGGAGAGTGGTTTGGCACAGGAACAAGAGCCCATAGATGCTGTGAAATCTCCCTTCTTGGAAGCACCCAGTGCTTGACGTGATAAGGCCCCGAGCAGCCCAAAGAACCCTGAAAGTAGCCTAGCTCTGAGTGCAGAGTTGGACTAGGTCATGCCCACAGTTCTTGTCCACCTTAAATTTCCCTATGGTTCTATGTAAATAGTGCTGTGTATTAGCAGCACTGTAAATGTATTTCTACAACATTGTAAATGTATTTCAAATGTGGTGACTGAAGCGTTAACATCTGGTCTAAAAATTCCCATAAGGGGGGAAGACAGAGCTCATGTTTACACTGACCATATTTTGATCTGCATACGAAAATTATTTTTAAAAGATCATTTTAATTGACATATTTTTTATAGACTTCATATTTTTTATTCTCTTTGGATGGTGACTTATGAAAAATTTAAAAGATGATTGAAGCATAAGTACCAAACACACTGAAGGTTTTGCAGCTGTATCTCACTCAATAGTGACTTCAAGGAAAGCTATGATAATGAAGCTTTCTTAATGTCATGAAATCTCCTTAATAATACTATTCACAAAAATAAAAGTGTTTACTGCTCGAGCTAAATGCCTCCCCAACATTAAAAAATCATTTGTGCATATCAGTTCTTCTATTTTCTTCCCCAGGCTTTCCAACAGATATTCTTGGAGAGATCGTCTTTGCTTAGGTTTATAAAAAGGAACAGGAACAGAGGAATAAATTTATGTATAATATGCATCTTCAGGGAGTTATATAAATGAAATCTGTATTCCTTCTATTTACTATAAATCAAAGTTCAGATAAATGAGGCCCTGTCCATATTCTGGGAGAATTCAGTGGATCCATGTTAGGATCAAATTTAAAACCAGCTTCCAGCAGAGTGACCAGCCACTGTGTACAACCTATCCAGCTACATTACAAAACAGTTTCATCAGAGTTACAGTTCCTAACTAGCATTTAAGAACTACAGGGATTCTTTTTATATGCCCTAGAAGGGAAAGTGAAGGAATTATGTGACTGACGTCATTCCTGTATGGGTGAGTGGACTAAAATACTTGAGCGAGCTGGAAAGTTGGGATGGTGTTACAGTTCTAGTCTATACCAGATGCTCGAGAAATTCCTACTCAGTGCTAGATCCAGCTGTTGAAAAAACTAAATGCATATTTTGCCTATTTAGAGCAAGATGTTCATCTTGGCAGTGCAGCCTGAAAGAAAATGTGTCTTTTTTTATTTTCTTTAGCTGATTAGCTCCATGGACAATAGAATAATTTATGAGTACAGACCACCCATAAATTATCAGAATTGTAGTGTTTTCTGATGGAGGGAATTATTATGTACCATTATTTATGTACAAGATACAAGGTGTCAGTGGTGGTCCCTACAAATAAATGCAAGAAAGACGAAGTAAACCATGGGAAATCAGGATTATGCTTTTTCCACATTTTGATGTTAGCCAAAGGGATTTATTCTGATGGAAATACAGCTGTGTATCTTTGCCTGGAAGTATAGAGAAGGGAGTCTTTTAAAGCAGTAGTGGAGGTGTGTAGGCTGATCCTTAGGCCCAGATATACAAGGGGTAGCACTATCTACTTCTGAGGTAACTGAGAAGTCCTTGTCCAAAACAAGAGCCTATGAATACCTAATCCTAGCTTCAGACATGGGAAGAGAGTAGTAAAGATATCTACAATCTTTTTCCTTGCCATTGTGTCTCCTGGTCTTCTTTAAATTAAACTTCAATGAATGGGACTATTTCATTTGGTAGCGGTTCACAAAATGCAACCTTTAGCCCACCCGCAATATTCCTGAACCCACTGGAATTGTGCCATGGATTCTGTTGCTTCATACCACTTTGGAAAAACAAAGAAGTTCCTGGACATTAGGGTCCTGAGAGCCAGTTTCTAGCAGCCAACTGAGTGAAGGTCCATAGCTGCAAAATAAGGACATCGTAGAAGTTGGACTATTCAAGCTGAATTGATCCTGTAGATAAACATTAAATGCTATGAATGATATGCTTGAGTTTCATGCAAACTGAAAAACATAATGTAAAAAAAAAAAGGAACTATGTCTGCAGTGTTTTATCTTTGTACACTGCTTTCTTGATTATTCCCTTGTTCCTTTGCTGCTTATATTCAGAAGCAGTAAGACCACATGAGGGACTGTGGAAAGCTAGATCACTGCTCACCACAGGAGGTATGTGTAGCCCAGGTGCTGGCAGTGGAAAGCATGACAGTACTGGTTACATCATTTTGGTGTGTTTAGAGGGATGCTGTGCAGCCACCCTCAAGGTCTGACTGTCTGAACAACAAGTCTGCAAGTGAATTCTCCTATACAAGAGGTTTACATTCACAAAATGCAGTCAGCCTGAGCCTGCTGGTTGTCCCAGTGAGCTGCCCCATGGTTTATCTCACAGACCGCCTCACCAGGCATGTCAGGCTAGCAGATCTGTTAGACCACCACTTGCTCAGACAATAGAAGAGGAGGTTGGAGGGCAGCTGAAAAGATCAGCTGATTTTAGCCATTTCCTTGATCTAAAGTTGGATTAACCATTCTTATGCTGAATACTAGAAATCTGTCTTGACTATGCAATTTTTTACTATCACATAAAGCAAAACTTGGAGTGCTATACTTACCAACAGTTGATCTCTTGCTTACTACCCAATCTGACATCAACCATGCACTGCTGTGCCTATTGCAGTAAATTTGATGAAGTAAGAAAAAATGCAGAAACAGCCCAGTGCTAACAGTCATGTTTTCCCCTGCTTGCTTCTTCATTGTGGAGATCAAGAGGGGACAAGCTAATGTATTCTATTGTTAATTTGCCTGTGTAAGATATTGCTCCCTGAGCCTTGAGATAGAAGGGTATATCTTCTGCTGATCCAACCCTCTAGAGGCACTTTAGCAGCTAATCTGGTTGAATCAAATCATTCCTGCTGCATATGATTAATTTTGGGCCAATTTAATTTTTATTAGTCATGGGTTTCAGTCATCTGCAGTTGCATGACTATAATTGCCCTTGAGCACATGGAATTTCTTTGATTTGATTTGAAAATACATTGGGGTAGCCCTGCCTCTGCTCACCTATTTGTGTTCTGCTAATCTTATCGTGCCTAGATTTGCACCCTCTTAAATCTAGGTTGGTGGAATAAAACCTTTAAAGATTAAATTGGTGAGTCAATTTGCCTTCTAATTGTGGGATTTCTCAAGTGAATTTAGTGCTTTAGAATTTGGTGCCATAGGCACCATGAAAGGATTAGTTTATGAAGGCCAGCTCTTAGAAACAGCCCAACAATAGTGCCTTATCCTCAGGATCACTTATCAGTCAATGGGAGTTTGTTCTCAGGAGGGCCAGAGCCAATGGGTAAACTCCTGTTTACGCTAGCTGAGGAACTCTGCCTCGATGTTTGGATAAATTATCACTTTGTATCCTGTTGGAGATAGAGTAGTATGGGGAGTTTAGAGGAATCTTCAGCTTTTGCTCACGCGGCTTTGCTTAGGCTCACTCCCGCCAGTCAACAGAATAGATTTATTTTCATGGGGAGATACGTTGCTTCATCTTGTGCTTCCCCTTTCCCACCCGTAAATCTTCTCCAGTTGCACCAATGGAGCTGAGGTACTCCTGAGAAGTGCAAGGGTCTTACGGGGCCTGGAAAGCCTGGGACTTCACACTGAGGAGGGCAAGAATGGTTCTGAGTGCCAGCAGGGATAACGATTTTTCTCCAGTGGACAGTGAAGAGAAAGTACCAACTCATTTCAGCAACAGTGCTGATTTTGCCCAGTGCCGCCAGGACTGGTTTGGAACCAATAATCTGGAAAGGTTCCCAGTACCATTACGCCACCCGCAGGTACCCAGCTGGCTTTTTAGGGGCTGGATTTCTGTGTCTTACTGTGAACATTAGATCCTAGATAGCAGTGCTTGATTGGCATGACTTGAGGATCTGCTTCTTGTTTAATGAGCATAGTGTAAGAACAAATGAAGAGAAAGCCACACTATCTCTTCTAATAACATTCACTCTTTGCTAAAATCCCATAGAGATGGAGCAGACATCGGTAGTATTAATATTATGTGACTTAGCTGATGCTAAGAAGCATTTGGGAAAACTTTGACTGACTGGCTCAGGCAGTTGCTAATAATAATATCTCTCTTACAGGGATATGGCAGAGTAAAGAGGTTTATCTCTCAGTAAGCTATTGCCCCATCTGACAAATGAGAGAAATATTCAAGCAAATGGGAGACGTGAGGGGTTGTAAACCTCTGGCCTGCCTCAACCCTGATGACATGAGGCAGCTAATCATAAGATCATAGAACCATGGAATCATGCAATCACAGAATGTTAGACTGGTTAGGTTTGAGAGAAACCTTAAAGATCATCTAGTTCAAATCCTCTGACATGGGTAGGGACACCTTCCTCTAGACCAGATTGTTCAAAGCCCTGTCCAGACTGGCCTTATGATGTCCTCCTCATTACCTAATCATGGTGTAGAGAGACGGGGATGCAGTGTGGGCCTTTTCGCATGGAGGTGAATGCGCAGGAGCAACAGCCAAGAGAGAATACAGCCAAGTGCTGCTTTCCTAGGCAGAGCTCAATGAGAGGTGGCTTGAGGCACCCAGGTAGGCTCTCTGTGCAAAACACTCTCCCCAGATGAAAGCATGAAAGAATTGCTCATTTTAGAGACACTGAAAGTTTCAGGATATAGCTCTGCCTGCTTCTGAGGAAGCAACTCTTCACCCTTGTTACCCTTGAGACTTCTGGCCCACATACCCGTATTCCATTAGCCACTTACTTCTCTGTGGCTTCTCTGGGAGGAAATAGTTCTGCTTTTCTCAAAGCACAGGAAAAGGATTTATTTATTTGTTTAGATGTTTTTCTGTGCTGTGCTTTTTTCCTCTGACAATGGAGGTGGTTGGAATGTGTGAATAAAGATAATGCAGATAGATTGATCTGCACTAAATGAATCTCCTGACAGCTTCTGTGAGAAACCTATTTAAAATATCTTTATTGTTTTACAAGAGAACTTCAACCACAAGATTTTACCAAGAATACAGTGACTTCTTATGTTGTAGACCCCAATAAACTTTGGATTCCAAAATAGATGCAGTCACTATGAAATCACATGAATGAACTTTTCAGATTTATTCCCAGCCTTGGAATGTATTTGCAAGTGTACAATTCTTAATAGTATTCACTTGATAGAACTAAATTCTCATATTGTCATTGTAGGAAGTAATGTGGTATAAGGTTTAGTCCCACTGAAATTAATGAAGCTCTTTGTGGACTACTTATGGTCAAAATTGTTTTTACCCTGGTGTAATGCTGAATAGATGTAACAGTTCAGAACATATGTTTTTCATTGTACACCTTTCCATGTACACTTTTTGTGTATAACTCTCTCAAAAAGAGAGTTTTACAAAAACTGTGTTTTGAACAGCAGTGGCAAATACTGTCTTTAGAGATCTACATTTTTCCATCCGAAGAAAAAAGAATACCCACAACATAAGCCCATCTGTAAACTCAAGAGTTAAAATTTTTCTGCATTTCTGGTCATGCCCTTTGTGGTATCTTTCAGAAGGAGGGTAAGCATAACTGGAAACCCATAAGTACAGTTTATATGCATTTTAAATGGTCTGAGATAACATTCAGTTTAATTGGAAAGAGTCCTGAATGCAAAGCAGAGACTTCCCACATTGTAGATATCCATATGTTAAAATACTTCTTTTTTTTTTTTTTTTTTTAGAATTCCACAGTGCTATAGCCAAGAGTTGCTAGAACAAGGTCCCTGTGCTATCCTGTTTTGAAAATAAACACATTGACAAATCTGTTCTTTGTGCCACAGCCACCAGTTCCTTGGTATATTTGCAAATGCAGAAACATAAAGCTGAATAATCTGCTTCTCTCACAACTGCACATTAGGCAATTAAGGGGGTATGTTTGCAGGCAGGCACACTGGGCATTAGGCACACAACTATTAACAATAATAAGAATTGGGCATTTAATTCCCTTCATAGAGATGAAAATGTATCTCCGCTGTTTAATACAAGCCAGTGTAGTATTATGTGATAAACACGGATCAATAGAAAAGGATTTTTAAATTTAGAATGCCATTCCTCTACCACAGAATTGGCAACAGAGACTGTTTCCCAGTAATACAACCAGTCTACCTCTGCTGAGACAGGAGCAAAGTTGTCTGAGGAAGTAGCAACAATGTCATTTATTTTAATGAGGCTTGTTCTCCAACAAATACTGTTTCCGCACTCTCGGGAAGGTTCCAGTAACGCTATAAAAAATGAAAAAGTGCCCTATCAAATGCTTGAGCGTGTCTGTGTTTATATAAGCCCAGATCACGGCAAATAGCAGGGCCCTGCATTCAGGCAGTAGCAGAGTTATCTAACCAGGTATGTCAGGGCTTATTATACTGTCTACCCTTGCTGGATATTCAGCATTTTAGTCCAGCTGATTAACTGATTCTCACATATCCTTAGGTGATTCATCTGTTTGTTGAACACTAAAACCTCCAGATTCAAACATCTCCAGATGGATATTATAAAAAAAATGTTGCTTTTAGGACATGAGGGTTTCATTATCCTTGACCCTTTCGAGAGAATCATGCTATATATACCCTTCTGGCTTGCCAGTCCTGGACTTTACTGGAGGGGAAAAAAAACCCAACACATTGGCTTTGCTGTGGGGTTTGCCAATGTGAGCCCAGGGAGAAAACCAAGCTAAAACTCACACACAGGCTGCATGCGGTTTAACCTTGTATTTCATCAGTCTAGCAAACCCAATGAGAAAATTTCTAAAACATGAACATTATTGAATTGCAGAATCCATATTTAGGTCAATCTCTTTATACCAAAGTTATTAGACTTTACTAGGAAAAAATATATTACTGACTAAAAATATATTAGCACTACTTATGTTAAATGGAATAACTGTATTTTAATGTACTTTTACTTAATTCTGAAGACCCAGTGTCTACTTCTGACATTTTGAAAAATTCAAGAAGCTTTTATCTGGATGTTTTGCAAGTATTTTCTTTAACAGGTAATCACTCAATCTGGGTTAGATAGATATTTCTATTAGGAGAATGCTCTTGACCAATTTTTTCACCTATCTGTGCTACTTCTTTCTTCATGCTAGTGCAAGTGTTATGGTGAAGGAGAGCTTGTTCAAGAAACTGATTTGGGAAAAACACCATGCAGAAAAAGATGGGGAAGTTTAGAGAGTGTAAACATTTGGAAGGAGAAGAAAAATTATGCGATGGTATGGAACCAGTATAAGCATGTTGTGAAAATTTAATGTTCTTTTAGCAGGCATGTTTTTTAGAGCATGCTAGTTGGAGTTTCATTTACAGCAGTGAGTTATCATGCCTTGTCAGATACAAACTGTGGGTTTATTATAGATTAACTAGTGACATTTTTAACTTTCCTGAAGCAATTTTGAAATGTAAGTTAGAGCAAAAGCTCAGACAATGTTTCTTCCATAAAGCGGTAACTGATGAAAAAGGATTTGATGAGTAAAAGAAGTGGTAGGCCTTTCATTGAAGATTAAACCCTATTCATAAAGAAACTTCATGCTAGGTAATTGGGGTTGTCGTGCTTTATGATTCAGAAATAGTGGGCAATGCTTGTCACAGTGTGAAATGGAACTTGAGCTCAGCAATAAAATCTTTTCTTCCAGTACGCCAGCAACAACTCATTCCTGATGCCTCTAAGGAAGAAGCAACTTAAACTGGAAATAAAATCATAAAGGCACAGACTTTTCATGCAAAGCATAGCAAATGACACCTGTTAACAGTTGCATTTAATGTAGCAGTCAGTTTACTGTAGTCCAGAGTAAGTTCTCTTTTAGAAGAAGCCATCTAAGATAAAGCGTCATTGAAGAATTCTGTGGTAAAGATGGCTATCAGTTGTATTTTCAGTTTGTCACTTCTCTCCTCTGAGCTCCAAGAGAAGGTGATAAAATAGCTTGCTGGCAAAAATGCTATGTTATGTGTGCTTTTTAATTTTTAAACTCTATTTTATAATAATTGCTAAATATTAAGTCCTGATTTCACATGCTGACATGTGATGAAGCCTTAATATTTAGTTGTGGTATAGGTTTGTAAAAAGTCAAGCTGAGGTGTTCTGAGTCCAGTCTTAATATATATTCTATGGACAAAAAGAAGAAAAAACTTACATTAATGAAATTTTTTATTAAAAACATATCTTTACTTGACAATCTCAGTGTGTAAAATTCTCTGAGATAGAATATAACCCAAGGTCAAGCCAAGGTTATCCGTGTAGTATTGGCAATTTATGCTGTGTCACCCTTTCCTGCACTTAGATAAACCCAGCGAGTATGCAATATGTGATTTTAAATATGTAGAATAAAATACCAGTCGTGTTGAAGTAAGTGGAAGGTTTCTCTGGGAAAATACTGTGGCAGTAAAGATGCTACAGGGGATAAGGAAACCCACTTAATTGTTTAGACACCTATTAAGAGTCGATGGCTTAATGCAGAAGATATTCCTATTTCCCATAGTAGCATAAGAGAGCTTTTTTCTATCATAGGCAGTAAAATCAAGGTGAGGTGTCTGGTCAGGTGTATCAGGGGATACTGTAAAACATGAATCCTGCTGAAATCAGGTGTCCATAGCTCACTTCTGGCAATGCATCTACTGCTATGACACTATAAGGAGGAATTAAGGAGCCCAGGCTTTTGTCCTGAGTGGTCACCTATCTTTGGCACTAAGAAACTGGTTGGTGTAAGCTAGTTAATGCAACAAAATGAAAGGAATTATCCTTCAAAAATAAAGAACTGATCAGATTCTTCAAATGCTCTGAGTGTAAAAATTAATCTCTTACCCAATCCTACAAATAACCATGCCTAATTTTATAATTCTTCTAAATTAGACTAGCCACATGCTTACTGCTAAGCTCAAATCTGTCTGCAGGATCTAACATATGTTAAATCATGTGTCTGATTCCCTGAAACCTATTCTGTAACTCAAAAATGAACCAAAAAGCTGTCCTGTAGTTTCTACTTATCTACCAACAATAGAAAACAAATCATGACTGTGTTGCTGAAATTTTTGTGACGCAGGAACATTTTGTATGAGATATGTTTCTACAAAACCCCACCAAACCCAAAAAGAAGGGGAAATCTGTGTTTTCAGTGAGTATTTCACTCTTCTGGAAAAAGCAAAAGCCATAATGGAAGTCACTTTCCTCACCACAGAAATACAGTCACCTCTGAATAACTATTTTTGGAAGTTCCTTGTTATAGCTGTAATTGACAGACTGTGAAGAGTTGCTTCTTTTGAGCATGTTGAACCTTAGTAATTCCTTTTTTGATTTTGTGAAAATACAAAATGAAGTATGATTATTTAAGTATGTACTCCATTTGGAAGGAAAGCGGTTTATGGCATATTGAAGCTAAGAAATAAAATTCAGGTCACATTTGTGAAGGGCCGTTCTGATTTCTTTACAGATAACTGATTTCAGCATGTAATGTTAGGCACTCAGTTAATTTGCAACTTGAATTTTTACTCATGGCTTCCTGACTTAAGCAGCTTTGTTTCTCCTGGATGCAGTCCCACGACACTTGGTTTAGTGAGTGGGGAAAGCTCGTTGTGATGCTGATGCAGAACCCAAGTGAAATGCCTTGTAAACTGCCTAGCGTAGGCAGGCTTACCAGCCACTTCTTTTCTTTTTTAAGAGTTGCTGTCTGCATCAAGCTAAACCAGCTGGTAACTCAGAAAAACCTCAGACCTTGATTAATTCCAAAGTCAGCCATTGTGCAGCCCTTGAGTCAGTGAGTGTTAACTTCCCACACTGCCCTTTAATTGACCTCAACATTTGAATTCTGGAGCAAACACTGATAAGGGGTGAATGACAGTTCAGCTGCATGCCAGCTCTGAGCTAGGTGACAGAATCGCCTGGACCTTGTGTTTCACCTTCTCTACTTGGGTGATGCTGTGGGTTGTGACCTTCATGCTGAAGGTGCTGAGCTAAAAAGCACTGAGTCTGTCTCTTTCAGTGCCTGGGTTTGCTTTCAGATATCAGTGCTTCTATAAGGACTCTTTTGACAGGTCCAACAGGAAAAGAAGTAAAAAAATAAAATTAATAAAAAAATAAACCTGCTTTTTAAGAATAGAACAAAGTTCCATCGAATGTACTCCACTGCAGAGTCATGTGCTGCCAATGCTTACCGTCCCATAATCAGTTGTTAGCTATCATCTCTCTGCTTTGATAGTTACTTCTCACCTTCTTAATCAAATTGTCATAAATAGGTCAGGAATTCTTGCTACGGTTTTATTCAACAACACCTCTTTATCTCTTACATGTCTTAAGTCCTATCCAATTTTCTCTCACTTTTCAATGTGCTCTGTCCTCATGACAATCACTTCTGTTTGATTACTGCTACAAGGCCCTGATTGCAATTCTTCACTGATGAGAGAGCTCCAGTACTCAGGGGATTTGAGCTGTATTCCAAAGTCTGCCAAAAACATCCTGACCTCAGTTCATTATGGAGACACGTCCTGATACTTTTAGTCACACAGAATATTCATTTACTCTACAAGGAAAGAGTAAACAGGAATCAGGAGCATTAATCCCAAAATTATTTTCTGTATTCTTGTACATCCTTGTCTCTAAATTGGAGAGACATCAATTTGATAGGTGGACCACTCAGTGGATAAAGAACTGGCTGGATGGCCGCACACCAAGAGTCGTGCTCAATGGCTCAATTTCCAGCTGGAGACCAGTAACGAGTGGTGTCCCTCAGGGATCAGTGTTGGAACCGGTCTTGTTCAACATCTTTGTCAGTGACATGGACAGTGGGATTGAGTGTGCCCTCAGCAAGTTTGCCAATGACACCAAGCTGTGTATTTGGTTGATATGCTGGAGGGAAGGAATGCCATCCAGAGGGACCTTGACACGCTTGTGAGGTGGGCTGATGCCATGAAGTTTAAGCATGCCAAGTGAGAGGTCCTCCACCTGGGTGGGAGCAATCTCAGGCACAGCTGCAGGTTGGGCAGAGAAGACCTTCAGAGCAGCCCTGCAGAGAAGGACTTGGGGGTGTTGGTTGATGAGAAACTGAACATGAGCCAGCTTCAGTGTGCGCTTGCATCCCAGAAATCAACCGTATCCTGGGCTGCATCAAAAGGAGTGTGACCAGCAGGTTGAAGGAGGTGATCCTGCCCCTCTACTCTGCTCTCGTGAGACCTCACTTGGAGTACTGTGTGCAGTTCTGGTGTCCTCAACATAAAAAGGACATAGAAGTGTTGGAACAAGTGCAGAGGAGGGCCACGAGGGTGATCAGGGGACTGGAGCACCTCCTGTATGAAGACAGGCAGGGGGGTTGGAACTAGATGATCTTAGGTTCCTTTCCAACCCTAACTATTCTGTGATTCTATGATTACCTGGGAGAATTCATAGGTTATAGCCTGCAACCATTTTTTACTTGATTTTACCTGATACAATAATGCTTCTCTTGTGGGGGACTGGAGGTGTGTCTCTGTTAATGATTGTGAGATGGTCCATAACAAGCTTTCTGAGAACATGAATTTCAATCTGACATCAGTCTGTATGTGCGAATAGACTATTAACGATCTTAGTCCATTAACAATGATCCATGTGTGTTTGGTTTCCTTATTTCATCATGGCTTGGTTTTCACAGATTGTGTCTATTGCAATAAGATTTGTTTTAGACCCTTAGTAAAACCAGTGGTCTATAATTGTAGGATTATCATAGAATCATAGGATAGTTAGGGTTGGAAAGGACCTCAAGATCATCTAGTTCCAACCCCCCTGCCATGGACAAGGACACCTCACACTAAACCACGCCATCCAAGCCTCTGTCGACCCAGCCTTGAACACCGCCAGCGATGGAGCATTCACAGCTTCCCTGGACAACCCATTCCAGTGCCTCACCACCCTTACAGTAAAGAATTTCTTCCTTATATCCAATCTAAACTTCCCCTCTTTAAGTGTGAACCCATTACCCCTTGTCCTCTCACTACAGTCCCTAAAAAAGAGTCCCTCCCCAGCATCCCTATAGGCCCCCTTCAGATATTGGAAGGCTGCTATGAGGTCTCCCCGCAGCCTTCTCTTCTCCAGGCTGAACAACCCCAACTTTCTCATCTGATCTTCATACGGGAGGTGCTCCAGTGCCCTGACCATCCTCGTGGCCATCCTCTGGACTTGTTCCAACAGTTCCATGTCCTTTTTATGTTGAGGACACCAGAACTGTACACAGAATAATTGTGGCATTCCCAGCTCCCCCATGGGAATTCAGCTATCTTTCCCCACTGACTAAAAGGAGGTGAGTTTTCTACTGGTTAATGTATAAGCCTGAGAACTGGGGAGTCTAGCTTTTATTCCCAGCTGTATCGATGGTTTACTTAGGGATTTCTCAGCACCTTGATTTTACTAGAATAATGGTGTTACTTACTGTTTGATAGGAGTGCTGGAAAATCTCGTGATTGTTTGCTACTTCACTGAAAGATGAGGTAGCTTCACACTTACTGAGGGCAAATTAGTCATTCAACTAATTCAGCAAGCAGTGGCTAGAGACATTGTGCTTACACAGAAAGTTACAACTTGTGCCTTGGTGTTTAGTATTGTGCATAAATTGAGTATCACTGTTGTCCCAGCCCTACTGGGTGCTCCCTTCATTGGTTAAATGTAAGGCTGCTGTGGCAATCTGAATACCTTGAGTATGTGGGGCAGCACCCTATCTTCTTTGAGCCTTTCTCTATTGAATTTCCAAAATCTTGTTTAAAATCTTCCCATTTTTTTATCTCCCTCTACCCTTACATACATAAATACACAAACACACTCACACACCCCTAAGATTGTCAACTTCTCTGTCCTCATTGTTCAGACTGGCACACCCCCCCAAAAAAACCCAAAACCAAACCAAGCAAACAAAAATCCATCAGCAAAGAAAAAAAACCCCAACCCCCAAATTGCAACAATTCAGGAATGAGGAAAGGTTTTTTTTTAAAAAAACTATCCACTTCACAGATAGATTGTTCTAAGGGATTAGAAATGAGAGGGCACATTTGCTTTTATTTGGGAGTGATATGGTGAATCTAATTAGTTGGGTTTTTTTTCAAACACCTTCTATGTATATTATTATGACAAGAGTAGGTGTCCAAAGCTTCCTTCTCTATAGTGAGACTGCTTAGGTATTTAATCATATTAAGATGACTAAGGAGAGAAGACAGCTCCCAAAAGTGTTTAGAAAATGTTTTTAGGTTTCAGGAGCCTTTAGTCCTATATATATGAATATACATACATCATGTGCATGCATACATATATATACACACACGATGTATATATATTTTTATATATATACGCATATATATGTGCGCATGCATATGACTGTATCCCTTTCACCTCTCCCCCAGTACACCACAAAGGCACTGCAGAGTGTCCCTTTCACATGCTATTTTATCTCACAAAGCATTCACATCTCCAAATGACCAGTTTTAACAAACATGACCTAGACTTCTCACAAGGTACAATGGAATGAGTACCAGAGACTGATTAATTAGGCTAGTAACAGGTTATACCTACACTGCTCCACTGTGCGTATTCACAGCACCAGCCATTGTTTGTGCTGTTCCATCTTTGTTATATCATTTTCTGCTTTCTACCCTGCAGCAGCAACAGCAGCTCTGGTTGCAGCAACCAATAGACATGGTTGGCAGGGTGAGATATAAAATAAAAAAACCTGCAGTCTGGATAGCTTTGTGGATAATATGCTGCAACAACCAGCCATTTCCTGCCTGTGGCTGTGTCAGCTGAGCCATCCACAGTCCATTTTGTCATTGGTGTTATTTTTTTCAGTGTCTATGAAATCAGGAATGGGGCACAGCATGCTTGGAATTTGGCCAGTATCCTGTTGAGTTAGTAGAATGGAAAGAAAATAAAAAGTACACTGACCCAATTTCTTTGACTAAATATGATTGGGCCATAACAGCAAAAGCTATGAGCATGTTTATTCTTTGAATCATTTCTCAGATGAAGTGGCTTAGGACAAATGGAGATGGACATCAGGTAGTGAAGCCTTCTCATCAGGCTCTTCATTAGCTTCAAACATCTCTACATCAAGGTCTCAAAGATTGAAAAGTAAGCTTCATTTTTTCTTTCTGTTTTGTTTTGGTTTGGTTTTTTTACCTAATTTCATTTCACTGAAAGTTTCTGTCCACTTTGTTGTACCTGTTTTAATTAGAGACATTTGTTTGGTTGTTTTTTTTTAAATCAGTCAGTGTAGTTTTATGTGATAATTACCTACATTTAGGATTTGGGGAGACTGTGCCCCTTGCTCTCTGATGTGAGCAGAAATGCATCTGGATGCATCTGGAAGTGAGGAGAAATATAATAGCACAATCAGTTAGTTTTTCAAATGCAAAGTGGAGGATGCACTTAAAACCTGATAATCATTGGAATTGAAGAGCTTGTGCCTACCTTTGGCTCCCCTACACCTGTACCATTCATCCTGCCATCCCAGGCAATGTGCTGTTCCAGTGAGAAGTGTGCCAAGGGGCCCGATGCTCTATTCTTGAATCTGCTTCTCAAGAAGGACCAAACAAACCCTGTGATCTCTGTCTCAGTTTCCTTATTCACAAAATGGGGACAATGGTGACAATGATCTGCCTCCCTCTTTGCAGAACACCTGGATATACCTGAATGCAAAGTGGTGCGACACAATAGGAGGCAAGCAGAACTGTTCTTGAGTGCCATATGGCCAGCCAGGTTGCCAGCATTCAGAGTTAAGGAACCCAGAGTAAATTATAACTCCTTCCTCAAAAAATAACCCGACAAAAAACCAAGAAAAAATAAGGGTTAATTAAGCACTAACAAACAAAACTCATTTCAGAAATGCCTGGCCAAATGAACACTCCCTTGCAGCTTCCCACCTGCTGGTACTGCCATAATAATAATAATACCTGCAGTATGGTGCACAGATCCTCCTCCAATGCGTACCTGCTTTTGTTGTCATCTTCAGGCCTACAATATAAGGTCCTTATTTTATCGCCCTCTTGCTTTTCAGCTTTCCTTTCCAGCGATCCACCTAGAATGAAAAAAAATCTGTAGAAAGAATTATACGCTAGGAAGGAATGAGAGAAAAATGCAGCTGTCCCTGAATTGGTACTTGACTTGGGCCTGAGCTTTTGTCTAGTTCAAAGATCGTTCAAGTTGAATCCTTAGCTTGTTTCTGGCAGTGTCTGCCATCAGCATTGAAACCCTTTGTCATAGGGAGCAGAGGGACCAAGAATTGAAGAGAAAGAGGAGGTACCAAACTCCTCAGTGAGGGCAAGAAGGACATTTTGATTAAACTTGTAGATGTATCTGTCTGGAAGAGTTTTCCTTTCCCATATGACTGTAAGTGTGAGCAGAGGCGCTTTAAGGTATTGTGCTTGACTTGGCAGAGAGATGAGGAAGAGCAGTCTCTCCAAGACAATGGCTTGGGATGTTCCGTGGGCAAAAGCCCAGGCTAGGCAGTGTGTTGGTATTACTCCTAGGAGCATGAAAACACAAAAGCAGGAATCACAGGATCCCAGCATTTTACAGTTTGGATCCTAGCTGTCCTTCAGAGCAAGGGTCCTCCATGCAGTGGTTTCGCCGGCAGCATCTGTTTTATAGAACATGCCTATTAGCAGGGCCTGAGTGAGCAGAGCTAACAATACAGTGGTACAGTCAAGGTCTGGGCACTGGTTTCAGGCAAACCCAGTTCTTTGATACATTTTTTATTTTAAATGAGATATTTCATTGTATGTGAACCCCCAACTACAGTTGTTTCATTGTAAGCAGCGACAGAAGTACAAGTAGGCGAAGGAAAGCAGACGGCTGAAACGTGTTGTTGAAAAAAAATCAATAGTCCCAGTTCTGATGCATCAATATTTGGGTGTGGACACATTCAAAATTGATATTTAAATGACAGCTGGGCCCAATTTGCCGCATTTCAAATCTGCCTTTGTGTTTTGAATTCAGCAGGACTGAAGGTCAGAAGTTTTACTAAGTGTTTGACTCCAATGATACACTTTACAAGCATTCATTTATTTTTATTTGAAAAGATCTTCTTTTATCTTGTTCCACTGCTAGTAGCCAAGGTGGAAGAACACAACACACATATAGGTTCAAAGCTCGGTCAAAAGACTACAGTTGCTTATATCATCTTGACTTTAAAGCTCCCATCATTGCTCCTGAAAAACTAGATAGCTACAAGTCTGATTTTTTCCAGTGCAGAATTATGTTATATCAATAAGTACTTTTTTGTCCAAATCTGTAATGATACTGTGGCAAATAAAACTCTTCACTGAGTTGGTTGTTTTTGATGTGTATGTCTTTTGTAGTAGAAAGGAGACTGTGGAACTATTTAATAGAAAGTGTTGATAGCACAGAAAAGGAGAACATAAAAGACGTGAATTTCCTTTTTAATGCTATATATTTAAATTACCAGAACTTCAGTTAGTACAATGTGTCAGCCTTTTTCAAAACTACTATAAATGTGCATTTAAATCATCTAAAGACTTTGTCATGTGCCTTAAAATGCAGTAGAAACAAGAGTTATAAGAAATTTTAAAAAATATTTAAAAATAAAAAAAAAAAATCAGTGTTTCACACCAATAGAATAGTTTGGGTTTAAAATTAATTTAAAGATTTTGCTTCATTACTTTGACATGGCTACTGAACAGTGGTTTGGACATGTAGAAATAATAATTCAGTTGTTCATTTCACAAACCTTACTAAAGTACTCCCTTTACATAAAGACTTCTGGAAGTAGTAATTGAAGTTTAAGGACACTATAAATAGGATTTTGCTAGATAAATGCAAAGAGATAGTTTTAAATCCATTTGCTTTACCTGAAGTAGATGTCAATCGGCGTACTGACTGTGTGGGACAATTTTGCGAAGCATTAGTGGTGGCATTTGCGATGTATTTTTCAAAGGAGCAAAAGACTGCATGAACAAGAGTCGTCAGAATGGGCAAGTGAGGTTTTAGACTTGCCTGCTAATAGGCTACAGTTCCCTTGAAATTAGTAGGACTAGAAGGTGTGCACAGTTTTTCAAGACTGGCATTTATTATCATTTCAGCGACATTGCATATTATGAGTGACAGATATGTGGCAAAATAGAGTACTGAAATTTTACTTCTGAAGTTCTGAAGTGTGAAGATAGAAAAACACTTGTCACATTTCAAAAAAGCTACAAAGGAAAATCCTAAATAGTTAATGGAGACACTAGAAGGAAACAAAATAGCCGAGCTTCATTAAAAAAGAGAAAAAAAATCCACCTATATTTATAGCTGTAAAACAAGAAATCTTCAGAACTTTCTGAGAATAGAAGACAAGAATTATCTCAAAATCCCAGACAGAAAAATTAATTTTAAAGGCACATCTTAGGAAAACATTCCCAGCTTGCATGCACAGCCAGGATGGGTTGTCTGGAGGATCAGAATAGGATACAGTTAGCAAATCATCTAGGCATGAAGGTCAGCTTGTCCAGAAATCATGTCAATAGGATTGTGGTTAGGAATCAAGCAGGCAGGCAGTTTAAAAAAACAATGCAAACCAACAGCAGCTTCAAACCTCCTTGACAGAAACATTGAAAAAGAGGACAGAATGTGAAAACGATTGTAAGGTTTGGTAGCATGATATTGGACTACTAGAGTAAAAGTTGGACATTCAGCATTCTCAAATATCTGTTTTAATCAAAGATGTCGGGGTAGAAAAATACCATGAGATACCCTCTCTGGAAGAAAGCTGGTCTTCAATGCTACTGCGAAACCTTCAGTGAGCAGCATGTACTTTATTTAGGAGCCTCCAGGAGTTTAAAGAAATTATGTACCATGTTTTCCTTGTCTGTTTTACAATAACTTAGAAAACACAAAGTTTTTTTTTTTTGTCCTCACTTATTCTGGGTAAAATGAAAGAATAATTATATGGAGCCCTGAATAACCAAAAGAAAACAGGACCAACTTTATGGCCACGAGCCCTGATCATAGTGGACCTTAGAGGCACATTATGTCTTTAATATTAAAGAAAAATTCATTCACAAATGTATTTTTTATTTTCTTGGAGTGACATTTTACTTGCAGAGCTTATTAGTGGTTGGTAGGTTGGCTTGTTTGTTTGTTTGCATTAGAGCAGTCTGCTAAAGCATATTGACTTAAAACAAAAGTCACCTTGGTATCAATGGCACTAGTCCCACAAACAGTGCTTGGATTTGCAGCTCTAGCCGGCACTGTGTTCTGCTAGTTTTGCAAGGTGTTTGAAGGTTAAAGTTGAACCTATCCATAACACCACTAATCACGGACCTGCTTCTTGATCTTAGCTTTTTGAAACATAACATTCTCTGTGATTTCTGTTCCAGTGTTTAAAACCCAATCTCATTGCCTATCCATGTATTGCTGTTAGATTTTGTGATTGATAGTCCATAGCTTTGAGTTTATGACTGCAGAGGCCTCCCATAGCATGGAAGTCTCAGTAATGCTGCTTATTCCACGTGTGCATTCTGCTCTGTGGGTAAAGCGGAGACTTCCTCCTTTGTTTAAAGGATCCCCTACAAGATTCTTTAAACGAAGAACGAATCTACCTTTTCAGCTAGCTTAACTTTGTCTAGACAGTAAATGCAGCCACATTTTATCTATCTGGTTTAGCCACTCCACCTGACTAAGCTAGAGTGAACATGATTCACAAAGGTTTTCTCTTTATCCTGCATTTGTCTTTCTGACTTCTCTGGCTGCTTATCTGTGCTTGTACTTGGGAAAACGGGGAAAGTCTAAGCAGCTATCCCACACCACATGCTGCATGCCTATCACCTCAGCAGGGATATACTAGTGGTAAAATGAGACTTTGGAGAGTCTAATGAGTAACATGCAGCGCAGGTGATGCATTTTTCTTCATTTTCTGTTTCAGAAGTTCTTACTGTTTCTTCATGTGATACAGTTTTATCTTCTGGTTGTAGCTTTTACAACAATAAAGTGTTTTTACAGCTCAGGATAGGTGTTTTTCTGCCTTCTTATTAATTTAAAGAAATAAATATCTTGATGAGAATGACCTTCATTATACCAAATCATTGCTCCCTGTGGACTCCATTACCTCAGTGAAAGCCATAGATAAAGTTCACTCAATAATTAGAGTGACTGGAGTTGTTCTGGTCTGGGAACCTGACACCCCTGCTGTGCTGAATGGCAGTGTACAGATGAGGGATTCAGGAACTAAGAGAGCAAACTAAATTAAGGCTGCCTCAGGTCTGCCTTGTGCATTAACTTGCAAGTAAGGTGGGGGCACAACAAAAAATGAGTGATTCTTTTACTAAGTAGTAGTAAATCATTTGCAGTTAGGATGTGTTCAGACAGGTGGACATGAGCTCTCGTGTGTGACTCAAACTTATAGTAACATGAGATAAATACTCTATGTAATAAAAAGAAATGTTTTGTGTCCACTGACAGGTCTAGTACTTATCCAACAAACTTGCTATGGTTTTCTGTGCAACCATCTGTTTAGAAAAGAGATTATACATCAGAAATTAATGTAATATAAAGTATGTATAAATATGTATATTTGCATACACACGTGCACATAAATATGGATGTGTGCACATATCTGAACTAATCAGTGCATAGCAAGAGCTCTTAATACAAGGAGAAAATCTTTCACTGATAAATTCACAGACAAAATTCATGTGTTCAACAGCATTGCAGTTCTACATTACCACCCACGCTTGCCCTGAAGGGCTATCTGGAAGTGTGACCTACGGAAAGCTTGTTGTATAGCACCCAGACATAAATCAGGTTAGGCACCAGGGCAGCTCTCATGATACAGAGTGGACATCTACAGAGTTCATCTAAGCACCTCTTAGAAAGACTGGATTAATCCCGGGTTTCCTAAGAAACTTAAAACCATATATAGATACAACTGAGAACTGAGGCCAGATATGAATGAAGATGTCTAAAATTAGACTTTGGTGGACTTTGCAATGCTGACATGCTAGTGGGTAACACGGCCCACCTCTAGGTAGTGGTAGCGATGGCTTTTGTGGCTTCTGTGGTCTTCCACACATGGTAGTTCTCTGGAAAAACTCTGCTTACCTTTTAGCTTTCTGCATCTGCTTATGACATCTGGCCCACTTGCAATCCCAAAAAGAGGAAGAGTTGCTGCATGTGGAAGTGCTCTTGCTGTACACCAATCCATATCAGCTGTACAGGGCACTTCCCAAACTGTGATTGAGGCCATTTAATCTCTAAAATTTGTTTTTAAGCATCCCACTTTCTCAAGAGTATATTAACAACCAAACACTTGGTTAGGTGGCCCTGGTGAGGGGGATAGAATGATAAAGCTACCTTTCATCTCTTCTTTTGAAGTAGTGCTGCTTTGCAGAGGGGAATGTCAGACTACTCCACCAGCCTTCCTAGCTTGTTCTTTTGAGTCAGATTTCTGACTGAGAGGAAGCAACCATCAGAGCCGCTCTTAGATGACCAAGCAATGGATGCCTGCTTCCCCGGGCTCTCTGAGGAGCCCAGCCTGCCTTTGTCTGAGGGAGTGTGGGACCTGGGCAGGCAGGAGAGGCAAGTTGTGTGATTGCATTCACCTATTTTGGCTTTGCAAGCGGTTAGAGAGGAGTGCAGCAGCATTGGAGTGGGGTGTTACTGTGAAGACGTAGAAGACAGAATGGCAAAATCCACTTTCTAATGACAGTGTCAGTTAAGCAATCCTCACCCTTTCATGAATTTTCTTCCACAACAGCCCTGCTTTTCTCTTTTATTTATGCTGGTTTATTTTTCAAGTTAGAGCAAATCCTCCACCCAGGTTGCAAGACACAGCAGTGCCAGAAGTGAGGGTGTGGTAAGGAAAAATTAGCGGTAGGAAAACAAAGTAGGTGGAGACTCCCCAAACCATGCTAAACCTCACTGTTCTGAGTGAACAGCTATTGCCAGAGGGTGCCAGTAGCAGTTGCCATCATAACAGCAAATGTCTTCCTGATTCTCCACCTAGCTCTTTCCGCATTTCCTTTTTATCTTTGGATTCTACGCCTTGGCTTTTCTTCCCTTGTCTTTTTTGCCAGCCTCTTTTTGGATCCTCTGCTCACAGATGTGTTTTATGCTACAGTCACCAAGGACACAGGATTATTTCTCTATTCTGTGCCTCCTTGGTTCATTATATCAGCTGAAGGAGTCCTCCTCCACCTTTGTTTCTTCTTCGTGGAGATTACTCCTTTGTTTTGGTCTGTTTAGATGTGGTCTCTGACACACTCAATGCATTTGGGTGTTTAAGGGTCTCACCTGTTGGTACTGTCTGGTCTCCAAGCTGCCACTAGCCTCCACCTCCTCCCTTTTGTGTGGCCGTGGGTGAGGTGAGATAAGCAGGATGTACAATGTGTTAAGAGGAAATTTATACCATATTTGACAGCATTACCCTGTTGATGGCTGCCAAGAATATGACTGGCATAATTTTCTTGGGTCGTTCTCTGAACTCAGATGTAAATTTGATACGTGTTCAGGCAAGCATATTTTTCAGAAGATTTTTAAAGAGGAATTTATTCCCCATGTAGCTGTATTACATGTATTTACTCTGCTGAATTGAACTGCAGCCATCTTTACAATTTCTCTTTGTTTAAGGTGAGTAATCATGATGTCATCTTTAATAGTGCAGTTATTTATGAGAATTGGAAATTAAAAGTCCCTAATGTGAGCATTTAAGAAATTTAATCCCATGTTCCTGTTTAGGAAATGAAAGAGAAACCTGTATAATTGTGGACAAAAATAAGCTGCCTGTGTTATAATCTGTGGTTGGTAATAGGAACACTAGAGGGTTGGTTTTTTTTTTTAGTTCTAACACATGGTGCTGAGGTCCTACTGCGATAACCCATTTGGAACTGAACATCTCTTCCCTGACTCGCTTTTATAAAGAACATCTCTACATCGTGCCTTCTTAGAGCCAAATTTTCAAAATGCTGCCTTACAGGAATATAACAGCACAACTGCAGCTAATTCCTAAACATAGCATGTGCTAATACTCTTGTACAATGCTTTTAACTTTTAAAGAGGAAACTTGAGAAGAAAGCAAAGGCATCTAGGTACGTTGATAGGAGTTACATATCTCTGCTTTTGTAAACTCCTTATTCTAACATATTGTGGCATCAAATATACACACATTCTGTATTTGCAGTTTTCCATACATGATATGTGGTTTGTCTAGGCAACTTTCTATATACTTGATGGAAGATAGAATATTTGCTTGATTTAAGTACATGCACAATATATTAGTGTCCATCACTGCTCATTTAACTGAAGAAGGTATAAACCACCTTACTCGTGTGTGTTCTCCAGACAATATGAAAGTGTAAAAATAAAAAAAAAACCTTAGAAAACAGAGAATGAAACCCACAAAAATATCAAATTTGGATTAAAACCAAAAAGTATTGGAAGTTTTCTTCTATGCAGAGCATGTGTGGCAATAAAAAAAGACAGCAAAGACCAGTGGTGAGGGGAAATGGTGCCCTGAGCCCCTTTGCTACCATATGTCTAGGTAAAAGACTGCTTTATTTTCTGGGATGAGGTCAGCTCCATTATTTGCTTTCTCTAAGTCAGAGATCAGCTGTTAGAAGTACCGGTGTGCTCGATAGAAAGGAGTCAAAGGAACACAAAGCAACAGGATGACAAGTGGCATAGTGGCTCCTGGACTGAGTTAACACATCACGCAGGGCTGCATGACAGCGTATAAAGAGGAAATGCAAGAACTGCAGGGAGAAGGAGGCTTTTCACAGGACTAAAAGCCCAGTGCTTCTGAGGTTTTGCTAAAAATCATAAAATTATGAAGAAAAAGATACAGTAGCAGATAACACTGAAAGTTCAAGGATTGCTTGACTCCAAAGCTATCTCATTAAAAAACAAGATGAGACAGTGTGTAACATCCAGGGCTGGAAAAGGAAGGGTGGGGAAGCAGGGGAGGGAAGACAGACGAATGTGGATGACATCTTGCAGCCTGAGAAGAAACAAAAAACTATTGGTGCTTCCCAGTCTGTCACCAAGACAACAGCAGATTGGACTTGGAGCTGCCTGTAATAATTTATGACTACTTTGCCTTGGTTGGATTATTGTGTTGCTTTGGATTCATTAGCTTGGCAAGAGCTTCAGCCAGAAAGACAAGGTAGAAGGAGGAGAAAGGGGGAATTAGAGGAAATTTGGATCTACAAAAGGGTGATATAAAAATGCTGGTGAACTTGAAAAAGGTTGTAAGTCTTGTTGTTTTGAACATTCTTTGTGCTTTGTTATCTTCCCAGTGGTATGAGAGAGAGAGATGCACACAAAGAGCAATGACAATGGAATCCCCTTGTTGCTATAAAAGAATCTTCTGGTCCCTGTTTCTACTGCTGATCTCAAGCCCCCAAAGAGAAATGTCAAAAGTATGCCTTGGACCTGACAGCCAGCTGGAAGGAGAATCATGGGGTTTACACCCCTGGAGGACAGGGAGGCAGGTCCAGAGCTTGATGAGGTGGGAGGCATTAGAGAAGCTTAAGCTATGGTCCTGCCCAAGCTGTGTCAGTATCGTCGTATGTTTTGTAAACATAGAAAGGGCAGCAATAAAAGGGAAGTTGAAAAAAGTTACCTGAAAACATCACTTCAAAAAGTAACCAAGCAGTTGCATATCAGATATGGAGAAGCTTCAGGCAACATGCTGCACTTTGCACTTCAGTTGGTTGGAGCATGGAGGGGTGAAGACAGGCAGTGAGGGAGGGTGCCCTCTCACAGCAGGAAAAACACCTGAGTGACAAAAATCCCATTAGTCCATTCCTGCTGAGTTATCCAGACCTGTTAGAGGCAAAGATGGTAAAATGCTCACCATATGTTCTAATTTCTCTTGGGAAAAATGTGTGGCAAAAACTATCCTACAGCATGCAAATCAAGTGCAGTGTTATGGGTACTGGCTGTCTTGCAGACTTCTGTTTCTGAGACAACTCAGAGGTATATTAAAACCTCCAAGCAATAATAGTAAGAGAGCATTAATTATGGCAGAGAAAACTCTTTTGTACCTCTGAGATGGATGCCAGAATTCAACTCCTGAGCACGCAAAAAGTGTGGAAGATCTGTCTGTTCTGCTCCAGCTATAAACCTACCAAGCTTCATCACCAAAACAACCACACTTTCACCCAACTATTTAAAAAAAACCTGATTCCCTCCATTACATACCTAAGTTTTATGGCTTCAGTAAAGTGACAAATGTGAGGAAGGAGCAGTTTGGTATGTGCCATTTGCACATTGCACTGATTTTATTACCTGTAACATTTTAAGCTGACAAGGTAGAAAACATCTTGTTCCTATCTATACAAAGGACCAGTTCAACACAGGGGTGTCAGAACAGTTGAAATTAGTGCACATCCCACACAAATGTATTTGTGGAAATAATTTTGTATTGTGTCCTAACCATTTGAGTTGAATCATCCATTTATATGACTGTAGTTTTCTTGACTTGTAGCTTTCCCTTTCAAAGATATTATGGCAGACCTGACTTTTGCCCTGAGGTTGGGGCCAGCTTAGCATGCTACTTTAGGATTACAATAAAAAACATAAACAAGAAAAAAAATTTAAAATCTGAGACATTCATCATTTTTCTTTCACTTCTTTTTGCTCCCTACAGCTATTTCAGCAGCCCTTTGTGAACCCCAAATGTTCTTTGCTCTTCTGTGGCAAGATCTTCGTGAATTGTTTATTAGCTTGGAAAACTGTTTCTGTCCCTCAGAACAGGCATCAGTAGAAGATATCTGGGACAAGGACTCTGGGAAGAAAGTACCTTTATGCCTTAGGAACTGATGAATGATTCCAAACGATCCAGTGCTGTGAACCATGCTGAACTGAAGACCGGCAAATGTTACCTTCCATCTCTTCTAGTGACTTTAGTGTTGTCTTCATTATCATCTTCTGTTCTCCCTTGCCAATTCACTCAGCAGTTTGCCTCCTGTGCTACATACCAGCTAACAGATGTATCCTTTTCATTTCACACACTCTTAAAGCCTTGGGCACTGCTTCCTGCAGATATTTATACAGCTCTGGGACCCAGTTGCTGGAAAAGTAGTTTGTACTGAATATTTGTTACATGTTCTACAAGATCCCACACATTCTTGCTTTGCATAGAGTAAAACAACAACAACAAAAAGGTGCTGATGCTTTGTATGTATTTTGTATGAAACTTAAACAGTACGCCTTGCTGTATTCTGACAGTCTTTCAAAGGTTTTCTCCATAAAAGTATGAATTACATGAGAAACAATTTTCATATATACCACAGTCCCTTCAAAATTTATCTACCACCAAGTTTCTTAATTTCCTATAAGCAAAAAGAGTGGGAGAATGTCATCCTCCTGCACATCACACAACATCTTTCTGTCCTCATCTCAAACACTGGAAGAGGAAGGACATCTGCAGCAAAACACACTGACAAGTCTGTTTCCCCAGAGTAGTCGGTAAGAGCAATCAGTCATGTGCTAGTTCTGCTGGTGCAATTTCTTCCTCTTATTTTAATTGGTATGGGACAAAGCGTGGAACTGGTATAAAAATCACCTATTTTTATTTTTAAATTCTCTTTTCCTATTGTGTATTTCACTTTTAGCATACTGTATAGATATATTAGCTACCTATAAACAGCTCTTGGCTCTGTTGCAAGAAGGTGGGAGAATCTAAAGGTTCTTTAGCTGAGTGTATTGCTGCTGTTCTCTCATTTAGACGAAAAAGCAATAAACACAGAATATTTAAAAAATGCCATAGCAGAACCCTTAAGGTAAAACAGCTGGCCTTTGCTTCAGTTTCTAGGGCAGCATTTTAATAAACATTAGTCATGGTGATTATGGAACATTTATCAAGGATACATCATTTCCAGCATTCTCCTGGTTTTGACTCCATATTAGCATAATAACTTGCATTATTTGTATAATTAGAGATGTTTAAAGGATATGGCTGGAGAATAAGGAGCTCAGGCTGGAAAGCATCTGATTGCCAGTTGCTTGTCTTGCTTGCCAGGGCCAATTAACATGTTCCTTCCATTTCTGCCTTTGTTTAACTTATCAAAATACAAATGTGCTGCAGACTTTCAGAATCACTTAGGCTCCTTGTTCAGGCTTTAGGGGCACATAGCAACATGAAGCACATTCATGCAGATTAAGTGCTCTTTGGAGTATTAGAAACCACTTAATCTGTATAAATATGCTTCAGGTTGCTCGGTTTTTACACCACCTTGAGAAGGAACTGCAGTGGTTCAGGAAAACGTGTGATGCATTATATAAAAGAAGATATATAACCTATGATAAGTTTATGTTCCAAATGACTATTGTCAGAATCATACTTTATTTTTTGTATTTTGTACTTCACTGTAATATTTTAATGCAAGTGACAAGGAGAATTTCTTATTATATACTCTATTACTTTCAAAATTCTGGCTTTATCACTGTTGATTTAAAGGATAAGCATGAGAGATATGTAAGTACTGAGCAATTTTACTTTACAAATTTGTGCAGCAGGAAGGATTTACACTTTTAAACAGAAAAAAGTAAATAGCATTTATTTTCTCACCTAGCTAAATATGTTAGCCCAGGCATAAAACCCCATACTTCTTTAGTTTCCATTGACTCTAATTTTAATTTGCAGTATTGAAAAGAATGAGGTATAAGACAGGACTAAGAACATCATATTGGGATGTTATCTATTTTGCTTTCAGGGTTTACAGTGTCATTTAATCTAATAACTCTTTGTAGTATAGTTTAATTATTGCCAAAAATAGAAAGCGTGGTTGAATTGTGCAGCTTTCCCAGAGGATGTCTTACATATCCCGAGATAAATTTAAAACATATATTTGATATATGTGCAAATGCAACTGTGTCGTATTCTGAAATCCCTTCTTATTCAAACGCTTGCAGCAGCCGTTTGTAAGCAGACAGTGATGTGGACAAGACAGCATTCATCATAAAATGCTGGCCCCAAAGAGGTAAATAACACTTTTGGAAACTGTATGCCCTCTGAAGAACAGAATTCAGTATATTGAATTCTAATTTTAGTGACAACTTCTGAGTTTTAATATCAATAAATCGCTATTATGGGAGAAAACTTACACTGTGCGGTCCATCTGGAAATATTATTTAGTAAACACCAATCTTCCCTACCTGTATTTCTGGGGGTGTTGGCTCCCTGAGTTGAAGTGCAGCACCCATTCCAGGTGTGGTAAGTCAGCACTAGCTGCTAGAGGCAAGCACTGTGTTCCCTGCCCTTCACCAGTGCAGTCCTCCATTTGCCAAGGATGCAACATTGCAGGTGAGCACATTGAGGCTTATCACTCCCTGAGGTTCTTCTGCATGGACCGTAATGGCCACAGTGGTTTAAATACAGGCCCTGAAAGAGGGCTTCCCCTGCCACCATGATCATAATCTTACCACGGTTTTAACAGCTGCTGGCAGGGCTGCTGTGTTTCCTGCCCTGACACATGTGATAGAGATGGTGGGAGCAGGGGAATACCTATTTACATATTAGGGCAGGCTGAAGACTCCTTTGAGAGACATTAAATAACACAAATGGGACTTGAAGAGGGCAGAATGAGGACCATTTGCTGGGTGCAGAGTTGAATTTTAGCCTTCTTTTGCTCCTTTCACATAAAATAACAGAGAATGTGACCTTAGTTGTGAAGAAACAGTTGCGTATCTTCTCTGGGTCATTTAATTATCCCTGCAATAAAGTTCTTTGTTTCACAGAGATTTGCAGACTTACACTTTTTTCTTGTAAGAATAGCAAATGTTCTCTTTTGAAAAAATAATAAAAAAAACCCCAAAACAATTAATTTTTCGAAATTGTGATCCTGTGCTCTGATAAGCAGCGTCCAACTGCAGTAAAATGGTGAATAACACGTCTCAAATAAATTCAAAATAGATTTTTAAAAAAGGTGAGGTAATTAAAGTAGTTTTTCTAATCTTTAACCAACTTAAGGCACAGGTTGCATTGTTTGTGAATTGCACAAAAAAGCATATTATTTTTTCCACTATAGGCTCAGATTTAGTTCCCTGGGTTATACCTAATGCAAACACTGAGATGTTATAGGACCTCTATTGCAGAGGGGTCCTTTGCCACAAGCTCACTGCAGGAATGTGCTTTAATGTTTCTTTTTGAATTGGATTTGACTCTAGTGTTCGTTTTATCATTCTTGATCTCTGCAAATGTGCTTTATTGTCTGGATTATTTAATTTTGTTAGGCAAACGTGCTTCATTTTTTAATGATAAAATGTTAGCATACTCTTCAATAATAACTGTTTTTCCTTTCAGAGCAACTGATGCATAAAGTCTAATCTTTTGTAGTTGAAGAAAGATGTTCTTTAAGAATTGATTTAGGGTCTGCCTTTGTCTTACTAATTTTTAATTACATGCGGTCAGACCTGATTAATCTGAATTAGTATGCAAAGCTCCTCTTTAGAACTAAATAAAATCAGATTAACAAGTAAAGGATACATACAAGGATGTGTTATAAGGTTGGTTAAAAGTGAAATCCTTCTTATTCTTAAACATACAGATATTTCTGTCTGAACAGTTTATGTCTTCTAATTGGCTACACAATTTTGCTGTGTTACAGAGCTTTAATTCCTTTTGAATTTTGAGGGAAGCATCTAGGCATCATAATAATATTATGCAACAAAATACTTTTGTAGGAGTTTAAGACTGGACTTAACAAGATCAGTTCAGCCAATGCCTTTATGAGCACAAGTGTGTTTAAAAAGCTGGCACTATGTTGCAATTTCAGAAGTCACTTTACTTGTAAACAGTGGCTAATGCAACCTGATATGAATTAAAAGCAGCTGTAATGAGGGTGAAGGCCCCCCTTACCTCCAGAATCTCCTTTCCTCTTACTCCTGGATGCTCACTTATTTTGTATTGGCGTTGGTGCTTGCTGGAGCACAACACATTACCTCAGCTAACTAAACTGGCAAAAAAAAAAAAAACCTGGCAAAAGAGTGAATGCGGATTTTTTTTTTGCTGGTAGAGTGAACAGTTTATCTAGGGGTCAGACAAGCACTGAAATTAGTGAGATGGGAGGAGAAGGTAAATGTGTAGTGAAGGGACAGGAAAGGGAGTGGAAGGAAGAAAAGGAAAGAGTGGCAAAATCTCTGACTTCAGACACTGTGGACCACTTGTCAGTTCTGTCATAGTGTGGGACTGTGCCCTAAGAAGGGCAAAGTCAAGTCTGCAGCTCAACGATGTGCTTGAGCACAGTCTTTATCTCACAGGAGCAGCCTCACTGGATTTAAGTATGTGATTTAAGCAGAGGTAGATTTGAAAATCCACTATGGGCATCCAATTAAAATGGCTTCTGACTCTGCTCCTGCCTTGGTGGAGCATGCAGTTGTCATGGGGTTTAGTTAATAGGACCAAATACGCTCTTCTGTGGGTAGAGGCCCCAGGTATGCAGAAACCTCCTTAGACACAGCTGTGTTTTAAAAAACTAATTGCAGCCTATTGTAGTACTATGCAATTATTTGTATTTGTTTATATTTGCACAGTACCATAACTCTTCATCTCATCTGTATGTCTCATCTGTGTTTCTAAACCAAAAAAGTGGCATGTTACACTGTCAGCATTCTGTTGGAAAAAATATTAAAAAGCTTCTCAAATACAATGGAAAAAGCTTCTCTAGCAGAGCATTAGTTATTTTAATTTGAATTTATAAATACTCCTCTAGTAGAGGACAATAAAGGCTTTATATTTGAACAACCCATGCCCTATTTGTACTACATTTTGCCATGATGTATTTCTGTACTCTGTACAATAAAATACAAATGATTCAAATTCATCAAGAAGGGATTAATTGGCATATAATAGGGGATCTGGCTACTATACTGGCAAGCTGTCAAAATGAAAGAAGAAAGAAGTTAGTGGAGAAGGGAATGTAAAAATACACAAGTGCAAAAAGCCAGCAGCTATAGGAATAAGTCTATGCGGAAGCTAAGTCAAACTATGTGACTTGGCTTATATCAAAGAACAGTAGTGACATTATGAGACTCCCAACATGGAATTTTTTCTATGGGTCATTCATACATCTCATTTTATTTAGGCTTAAACTGAATTGCTTGAGCAGAAAAGTGGAGATCTGATATGGCTGTTTGGAAAGTTGAAACCCAGGTGAGCAGAAACCACTATGCTGGCATGCTGATCATGTCTCTTCAAGCTGAAAAGTTTAACACTGCAAATCCTTGGCTCTCTGATTAGACACTTTTCATAGCTGGGGCCTAAGTCAGGAAAATTCATTACTCTTGTCTTGGGTTTTTTTTTTTTTTTTTTTTTTTTTTTAATTTTCCTGTTTCTTATGGCTATATTCCCCATTCATTTCTTGTACTGCTGTAGACTTTCAACAATGATCACATTATTGGTCAAACCCAGACTCTCTTTCCCATCCCCTGTCAGAAAAAGAACAAACAGAAAGGCTATACAGCTTCCTAAAAATCTGCTGTTGCACTTATGAACTTTAGCTGTCAGGCACTTAGATGCGATGTTTTTCAGGAGGGAATACAAATCCATCCATTTCAGTGCTATTCCACTTGCCCTTAATTCTCTTCCTTCATTCTGGATAAATAAAAAGATTAATTCCTGCACATTCCTGAAGCTCTGCTTGGCTGTAAATTAGATCAAGTTGGGAGTTTTGCTCATTACAGCTCTTCTTCCCTGCTGGCAGAGAGACTCTTGTATTTGTCACTTGTCTTCTGCCTGTCCTCCTGTCCTTACAATTCAATTGTAAACCACACACAACCATTATTCAACCAAAGAACAAACTATAGGAGCCTTTTAATGTGTTTCTTATTGTAAAACACGTACAAATAAATGCACATTATTTCCAGAGAAACCCTTATAATGTTGCTAATAAACTTTTAGATGCATAGAAAATTATGCAGATGAGAATATGGTGAAGCACAAATTTTAAATGGCTGCTTATCTCATTAGAACAGCATTTCAGCGTTTCAGTGTGCTAAGTGTCACTTCAGTTTTGTGGGTCCTCCCCTTCAAGTAGAATTACTGTCTCTCCTTATGCAGGCGTATTCTGCAACAACAGTTCCCATCATGTTTTTAATACATATGTATATACATTTCAGATGCATAAAAAGCTATACATAGTATGAATCATCTGTTTCATAAACTTGACTATGCTGTTGTCAGAACTTATAAAAATAATGTGACAGGCAGATCTTAGCAAAGTTTCTATCCACCAGCTACTGTGAAGACAATCATCAAGCACTTTCAGTCTTCATCACCTTGGCTGGAAACCTGTCGCTAGAAGCCAGAGGGAATACAGACATGCAGAAAGTGAAAAGTTTGACAAATCTGATTTTTCAACAATCAGGAATATATGTTTCATAGCAGAGGTCTTTGAAAACACATTGTCAGTCCCACCTTCCTGTTTACTGAAGGAACTCCAGGCTAAGGAATTTTCCTGATTACAACAGCACCAGTGAGACTGACCGATATGATACCCTCTAGAAGCTTCTCTGCTTTATAAACCTTGCAACCTTTCTGATAGCTTCCCGAAAGTTTGTGCAGTCTCTTGAAGTATGGCACGCTTCTAGACATAGACGTGCACACAGGAAATGTCTTGACTGCTTGTTGTTTTAGATGGCCACAGACAAGCCTAATTGAAAGGATTCTTCAATGGCTGAATATGTTCATATTGTACTCAGTGAAGTCAGATTGATATTGCTAAAGTTTTTGTTGTAAAGCTAAATGACAAAGCCAAGTGGCAAATTATGTCAGCAAGTTACAGTCTTTTTTCACTAGAAAAATATCCCTACCTTAATCCCCTTCCAGGGGACTGTCCTTATTCATGCTTTTTTAAGAAAGGTGCTAAAATACCAGGACTACTCAACACAAACTGGCCAAAACACATGACAAATTGGCTTTCAAAACTAAGAAATTAGTCTTGTGAATAAGGAGCCAAGGAAATTATCTTAGCACTTTTCTGTCCCCCTGTAAAAGCGCTAAGATGATTTGAGTGGCCAAGGGGGATAGAGGGATTTTGGTTATCACTAGATCAGTCAAATCATATTAATTTTATCCCCCACAAAAAGTATAAGAACAGTAATAAAATAATCCCCATAACACCTTTGGGAATTCATACAAAACCTCATTTAAAATTACGGAAGAGAGAAAATGATGTTGAGTTCAGCTTTCAGAAAGTAAGACTTGTCTCTACTCTGAAATTGTGTGAAATTTTATGTGATTTTGTGTGATAAGGTTTATGATCACGTGCTTGCTAATAAGTCCTTCTATATTTGCACAGCTGAGCTGAATTTCACCCAAGAAATTTGGATTTAGGTGAAATTAGCATGTTTTTATACTGAAATGCATTTATGAATGAGAACAAGAAACTGTACTTATCTTGCTATTTTTCTTGAACTAGCAAGTTCATTAAAGACATTTAAAAACAGTTTAATACATGCTTGACCTTAAGCCCTAATTTGGGCTTGCCTTTAATGATATGCAAGTTCTCATTTGATTTAGAGCATAGGTTGAAGCCTTTTCAAAGGTGGAGATAAATTTCCATAATGCAGACTTGTCTGAAATTCAGATAAGACACCAACAGGTGAAATGTTACATAATATTGATATATAGTACATGGCTTTTTCTTCAAAATTGTCACCTGTCAACCTCTATATCATGGTTACTATATTCAGAGACATGGAAAAGTTCAGAAAGAAATAATTTTCTTTTCCTAAATTTCAAGAACCTCAATTCTGCCTAAATATGAGGCATAAAATTTGTCTGAAAGAGAAGAAATGATTCATTTAAATTAAGATGCAGCTGTAATAAACATTTGGCTAGTGTAGAGGCATTTGTGAAAGTGAAAAATGCATTTTTAATATAACACTTGTAAAAGCAGACAAGGAAGGTATAAGGGGCAAACTTCTGGTGAGATATACTCAGCCGTGCTTCTATTTCATTAGTTCAGCACTGGAAGTCCCCTTGCTCTTTTGAAAAACAGCTTGAACAAAACACTAATGAATATACATAGATGCAACAAATCCTGTACTGGCAGAAGAACAGATTTTATGACCTAATAGGTCTTTTGTCTCTCCAAAGGGTATAATTCTCTGAAAAATGAAGCTCTATCCATGGAAATGTAGGCATCTACTGCACAAAAAAATATTATTTTGCAGAGTGATGTGAGTTGGTTATACTGTGCACAGCTCACCTACACTTTGATAAAGGATAAA
The DNA here is from genome assembly GCA_028858755.1 of Ara ararauna. Classification (NCBI taxonomy): domain Eukaryota; kingdom Metazoa; phylum Chordata; class Aves; order Psittaciformes; family Psittacidae; genus Ara; species Ara ararauna. The sequence goes on along the minus strand of CM054377.1, from coordinate 47,218,684 downwards.
GGTAGAAAATAAGCAGATAACCAATCTTTTAACAATAAAGGCCCAGGAGCATAAATGTTTTTTTTTTAAACTGCATTAAACAATTACCCCATTTCTAGGCAACCCAGCCTGCTGCCTGAATGGTTTTGTGTTTTCCATAATCCCACTAAAGTCTTACGCAGCCTTGCTGAATTTAATTTCTTCAGTTTCCTATTTGTATCCCTATGCTTTCCCAAATTAAGCATTATTCTAGTGATGTTGAGTTATACAGAACCTTTTGATTAAAGTCCTACGAAACACAAGGAACCTTCAATATAGCTGAAGTTTCCACAGGGATCAAACCAGCGTCATCTGCTTCTTTATGCCGAAGTACAGAAACCATGTGACATGGCACACATTCCTCCTCGATTCAGCAATCTAAAACATTGTTTAAACAAGAATGTACATTGGCATTGCATATAATTCCCAGAAGTACAGAGAAGAAAATTTCAGAGGGGTATGACTCAACAAACAGCCTTAAAAAAAAAAAAAAGATCTACTTTCATTTCCTGTTGGAATCGCTAACAAAGTAAATTTCCCCTTTTTTTTGTGATCAGCATCAAATTAGCTCTTTCCAATGTGAGCCAAACTCAGCTGCTGTTCATTTGGTACTGCTTTCCTTTGTGCTTTAGGCTAGGCTATGCAATTAATTTTTACTAAGGTCTGTTGAGTAATTTTACTGAAGCCCACTAATTTTTACCAAAGCCCTCTGGATAATTTTATTCAGGTCTGCTCAGCAGGAAGCTGTTCTGGCTCCAGCTCTGATGGTCTAGCCAAATGCTGGATACTGTGCTCATATCTGGGAACAGTAGCAGTGCACTGCAAGGGCTTCTGAAGAGATCAGGGCATGTTACGAATACAGTGGCAGGAACGTGCCTGCAATCCAGGTGAAGTCTGCTCAAAACTACTTTTATTCCTAATCCATCCACTGCACTTGTTTGAACTGATGCAGTATGCATTTTATTCACCTGATATTTTTTTATCCCAGTTTAGTATAATTCCAGGAAGTTTACAGAATTATTTTTATTTATAGTATTGCAAAGGAGGAAAGAAACAGGTACTTCACTCAGGAATTTTAAACTTAGAGCTCACAATCTGCTATTTGTGACAGTTTAGCTGACAACCTTTTTTTGGATGCAATGATTATATTATTTGTGAATACATTTTGTCTTCCTTTTCCATAACAGGTTAAACTGCAGATATTTGACTTAATGAGGTCTTTCCTAACCTAGTAAGCACAGTTTGCTGATTCTCATGTATGAAACAAAAGATAAACGCAGAAAGTAAATTTTTTTTTTTCCCTTTCCTTTTCATGTGAATAATGTTTTGATAAAACGATTGAGAAGTTGCATAGATCTGTGAAGAATAAAGACAACTTAGTCATCCCCTTTATAGCCATGTGTCTAAGAGCCATTCTGAAATCCTGGGAGCAGGAGGTACTATAGAGACAGAAGATCAATCCTTTCTTAAGTATGAAAACCTCAGAAAAGATTTCAGTTGTCCAGAACATCTACTTTTGCCTCAAAGCATTGCTTGACATATTGATGTGTGTATTTTCTATATGTTCCCTTAAACTGACTGAGGAATCAGATGATGCAGGCTTTGCTGCAGAAAGCACACACTCCTTTTTGAATGCCAGGATAAATTGTTTCCAAAAATCCCCTACATTACATAGGAGCTATTATACCCCTAGTGCACTGGATACCAGAAATGTCTCTGAGGGAATGTTTTTCTCTTGCTCCTTGATGCTGCAATCACTCCCTGAATGTCCTTCACCTGTAAATAAGGAGTACAGAAGAGGTAAGGACTGCTGTTATTTGCATACCAGCTGAATCCACAAAGCCATTTAAACACTCCCATTGATTTTTATGGGGAGCTGGCTCCTAAATGCTTTTGTGGATCTAGCAGGTAGTGTTTTCTTCTCTTTATTGAGATGAAGGCAATTATATGGCCAAATTCTTTCAAAATCAAAGAATAACGCTGTCACCCTAATGTATGCTTTTTGATCAGTACTTGAAAACTTGTCAGTGTACTTTACTGCTGTGCTCAGAATCATAATTACATGCTTTATAAAGTATAATCAATAATAGCACACTAAGGCAGAGAACAATCTAGATCTCTTAATTTGTCTGCTTTCCATATTAATGCATTTTTCAATATGTTTGGAAACATTTAGCAATTAAATGCCATAATGACTCAGAGAGGAAAGTGGGAACTGCCTGGATCAGGTGTTCCAGCTCCTCTTGTGCTTCCTTAGAAATATAAAGCAATCTCAAATGGTGTTTATCTGACCCATCAGACTAGTTATACATCTCTGTTCTATAGCTGGGGCAGTGCAGAACAGCCAGAGCATGCCGGTGACTTTGGCTTGTTAATTTTTACTAGACATTGGTCCTAAAGGTTGTTTAATACCTCTACTACAGCTTGCTCCACCTCTTCAGAGGCACGATTAACTCAGTTGGCAGCACTGTGCCTAGAATGCCAGTCTTCTGACTGACTCTTCTCATAACCACACTGAAGCACAGAAATGGATGTAGCTATGCAACAAGTTAAAAAATGTGTCCTATCACCCTTTTATTTACTTGCTGCACCTCATGACCGGTTCAGTTTCACAAATAAAATGCACCATTCTTAGAAGACACAGGAAAATCAGACCCTGTGGGCAATTGTGGAGGAGCAAATCTGCTCTGATTTGCACATTAGTTCCCTGGGGGCAGTTACGACACCTATGAATCACTGAAGTAAGCTGCTATGTTAGCCTCACCTTTATATATAAGAGCAGTGCATGGAAGAACTTGCATGGAGATCCTTAGCAGCTGTTACAAAGCTTTTTTAAGTATCTTACAATGTCAAGAGTCAATTTGGCACTAGTATACCTTCAATTTCAAACTTATGATGAATGGGGCAACCCTAACATAAAAATGAGGAATGTGAAATGCTATTGATCCAGAAAAGTACTATGTTTAATGACATATTACCTAAAATATATTGTCAACTGGTTTCAAAGTTAACACAAAAAACATAACATGCAGGTGGCTCAGTCTGTGAAATAAGGTTTATGTCTTGAGATGTCCTGGGTGTTGCTGGAACACCATCAACCTCTATTCTACCTATAAATATCAGACTTTGGAATGATTCAGGGCAGTGCCAACTATAAAAAAACCTTTTTGCTATTTACAAACTTGGTGCAATACCCAGACAAGATTAGGGAACTCTACGAGTTGGTTGGGAATACATAATTTTATGATTTAACCAATTCTATGATTTTATGATTTCAGTAGAGGCAATATATGCTCTAGTATTAAGAAGGCACCATGAGATTGAAGAACCTATCCTATTCAAATGTCAAATCAGTTTTCAAATATATTAGACTCAGGGTAAACTGAAGTCAGTTGGTACCTTTAATTGACAATCTACATTACTGAGGTATAAACCAAAGTCATACACTTGGCACCCATGGGCAAATCTCGAGCTATTAAACCAAAAAAACAGCCCCCCAAAAAATAAACCCAAATCCAAAAACCAAACAACCTCCACAACAAACCAAAACATTCTTGCCAGCATTGGGCAGTCATGGGATGCCATAGTATGTAAGATCTCTGCCCCTCCATCATGCCTAGCCATTTCAAAATCATGCAAATATGTGATTACTCAAATCCTCCATTATGACTAAAACTTCACATTTACATTTCAGAATGGATCTTTTGTGTTGCTTCCCTCTTATTTTCTCTTACTAATTGAAAATTATCAGAAGTGTCAACCAGCCCACAGAAGGGATGAGGCAAAGCTCTTAACACTTCAATGTCCGATCACTTCAGAAGCAGCAGCAGCCCTCACTAGCCTCACCTGCCTCCCAGAGAGCCCACGGGAGACATCCACACCCATCAATAGAACACTTTGTGTCAGCCCCCTTTCTCCCAAGCTCACCCCTTCCTGTGGCAACTAATGGGGGAGCTCATTGCTAAGAGGGAGAGATGCTATGCCCAGAGGCAGCTACTTTGAATAATGCCCATTTAAACTGATATCTCATTCTTCTGGACTCCATTCATTGTACTTCTGCATGTCCTGCTTTCCCTTAAAGCTAAAAATATAAGGTCCTACAACAGTCAAGTCTCCCTATGCATTAAGAGGGTGTGAAGAAGGTGAGCCTTTAGAGTTTCCCTTTATGGATGCTTTTCAAAGAAAGAATAGGAGAAAATCGATGAGTACAGAAACTAGCATAAAATTAAATCTTGTGAAACACACAATCCTACCTGTATTCATGCATATTTAACCTATTAAGTGGGGTATTAGCAGACCATAACTTTTCCCAAATTTCTGCATAGACCAGCCCTCATAGTGCTACCTCCTTAACACTTCTAGAAAAAGTAAGACAGCAAAGAGATTTAAAGTTCATTTGTAACTGGATTCTGTGAGTAGCAGTGGCTGCATGTTTATAAATGCGCCTTTCAGTCCTGGTAGTACAAAAGTGGATGTTTTCCTCTTACCATTTACTCCCTGTTAACGAAGCAGAGTACAATTGTCAGCTCCTACAGATTATTTCAACTGCTGCAGGCTGAAAATTGGAGTCAAACAGAAAAAGGAAAACAATCGTTGGTAACTTGTGAAAGACCACATATCTCCCTGTTCACTTTGGAGACCCTGCACCTTGTTAGCTTTCTGTGGTGACAGGTCATGAGGAAAAACTGAGGCAGACATTTGGAAGAACACTTAAAAAAAACCCATGGGCAAGAGAAGTAAACAAGCTATCAGCACAGAAAGTAGCTTACTAAGCAACTACATGTTGGAGGGACTCTCCGTGCATCCCAGGCAGCTTTGCTTGGTGTTTGTACAAACTTGCATTGGCTTCTTGAGCCATAGTCTCATTTCTCTCTCTAGATGTTTGGATCTCTGTTGTCCTCACAACCCCAGCTTATCAGCTTTGTCTAGTTTTCTTAGGAAAAAGTGAAATAAAAAAATCAAAAGAAGAAAAGATCTTCTATCAGTACACAAAATGCTTCAGGCAGACTTTCATCTGGAAAAATATTAAGGAATGAAAGTGAATGCATAAAGGAGCTTCTATGAACAACAATAAAATATAGTGATGATGAAGTGCATGCAAAATAGGGCTGAGCGATCAGCAGAAAGCTCACAGGTTGCTCCTGCAGCACACAAATGTCCAGCCTGATATTTGAATGCCCAAAACTTTCTGTACCATTCACTTTCTCAGTGCTCTGTGAGCAGTGCTCTTTAATGTTACACTAATAAATGGTTTGAGGAAAATACCCTCATATTTTCCATTGATAGGCAAAAGGTTTCCTTGGAGAAAATAAATGAAACAAGCATGAATAAGTTTTGGATCTTAAATCGTGACATTCCTTACAAATGAAAATCTGGGCCAGGAGTCAGCTAAATGCAATAAATATATCTCCTGAGCAGAACAAAACCTAAACCATCCAAATGCACAAAACTCCAAAATAAAATTAACACCACCACCCCCAAAAACCTAACAAAAAACACCAAAAAGGTGAGATGTAGAAAAGAGTGGTGGTAACAGCAACAACAATAATAATAATATTAATTATAATGCATTGTATAACTGGCTCCATAAAGGACCTATCAACAACATAGCTGAACATCTTCATTGTGCCGATCGATTAGCTGCTTCTCAAAACATACTTCCAGGTTGGTGTTTCTGATTCTGTTCCACAAAGGAAGTTTAAGGTTATAAGTGAGCATAAGAAGGTCAATTTCCCCTTTGTGCTGCTTATCTGCATCAACAATCTTTTAAAGTGTAAGTAGAAAAAAGAAGCAGAAAAAGCAGACTGCAACCAAAACCTCTAAACCCTGTCAAAGGTGAGAAGCAGGTCAGGAGGCAACAGTATCTAGGGTAAAAAGAAAGCCTTACTGTGATTACTTTTTTCATGGAGATAAAAAGGACGAAACTGGGGCACTTAAATATCCTTATTGCTCTGGGCAAGTAACTTGCTCTGTAATTGTGCTAGGTTGCAAGGTAAAGCCAGGCTTCAGTCCTCTTTGCTTTGACTTCCAACCTGTGGCAAAGCTGCAAGCAGTCTTCAGTTTGTCCTGTTTGAACTTGGTAGCCTACACATGTAGTTTCACTGTAAGGCTATCTTCAGTTATAACTGACATGTTACTTCCCTCCCTACTCCTGTAGCCCCACTTTGGTGGTAGGATTTTGGCAGAACAGCCCTAGCTTGGCAGTAGTTGCTGCAAGAACCCATCCTGTGCATGGGACCTGCCTTCTGCACTAATGAAAGGGCTGTCCTCACACAACAGAAATGTTTCCTGCTCTGTCATCAGCTGCAGTTTGCTAAGCCCTTGCTCTCCTGTGTTGGGGTATTGGGAGAGCTTCTGGTGGGATAGGGGAGGCTTGTGGAGTTTGATCTCTGATTCCTTGGGAACCAAGTATCTACTACAGAGCAGCCAGCATGGATGGCTGGATTCAATTATGCCAGTGTACTCTTCCATGCTACCCTTGAAGAAATGTGGAAAATCATATCCTTTACATATCAAAAATCAGTCTTACTCCTATCAAGGTTAATGGTAAAGCTGCAATTCATTTAAGTGGAAACAAGATCAGGTCCCAGGTGACTGGAATTAGAGCTTGGAGCAGTAAAAGACTTTGAAAATTAAGAAGGTGGCTGTGGTTACATAGATATTTTTCCGTTGTCATGCTGGCTAAAACAAACCTGCAGGCACTTGTTCTTGTCCTCTTTGTTACACTGATCCCAGAGTTTTTACATATAGTTAAATTACTTTTCTGGGTGGAAAATAAGCAGTCTTGGTGTGGGTTAATGTTCAAACACATGAGATCCCTTCATTCTGTATTCTCACATATGCTTTGCAGACACAACAGGAAGGCTGAAAGGGACAAGGAGCCAATGAGGCTGGGAGTTGCTTAAACTGCACTTAACACCATCTCACTTTCTTCCTACTGTTTTTCCTGTTCCCATTTCTAAGCATTAAGTCTAAGAAGCAAATGATATTTATCTATTGTAATTCTGGCTGTCATATTCTGTCTTTCAGAGGTGGTGGCTGTCTGGTAGTGGTGAGGGCAAGTTAAGGTAGATGATGTGTTAAAACTCTTAGCCCAACTGGAAGTCAGAAAGTTGGCTAACACCCTCACAAGTATTCAAGTTTTGTGTGAGTTAGATAGTAGTGTGAATTACTGTCTCTTAACAACCCACAAGCTTATCACTTGAAGTACAATAGCTGTGAACATGTGTGTCCTCAGGCAAATATAAAATGAGCTGGCTCACTTAAGTGTCTTTTACAGAAAGCTGAACCAGGGCAAATTGCCTCAAATTTCCCGGGGCAGATCTCTGTGCTGATGTATGGTAACCTGCAACAATGAGTGTGTCCTTAGTCCAATAAGAAGCACATGACTATTTTAAAGGATGTACTCCTAAGTATTAAGACATTACTCTGTACGTCATCAAACCACTATAGTATGATATTCCCTTCTGGGAAATGATACGCTGTAACTTACCCTGCCTTACAATTTATTTGCCTTCCGTTTTTTTTCCCTTTTGCCCAAAAACATTTCTTAACCTTCTTTTTAAAGTGACATTAATTTTATGGCTCTATTGCCAGCTGCCACTGCTGCTGTTGGTCCCTCCTTCCAGCTCCTCTGACTCAGCATTTCATGAAACCACACTTGGCAGGAAACACACTTGTGGAGGGACCAACTGTAATTTAGACAAAAAGACCATTAGCTGCACTCAGCAGCAATGGCAAAACTACTTTTGTACTACTCTGTTAGAGTAGACCGAAGCCAGAAAGAAATACATTATTTATGTTTACTAAGTTTTGCATAGACAGCTTTTCAAAATTTACCCTGCTTCTTTTGCAGTATTTTGGTCAAACAGATTACAGGCTCTGATGAGTGATCCTGCTCCGTGGCAGTAAGCAGTTAACATTTAACAGGGCCCAAACCACAAACCCACAGATGTTTCTGTGGGCACTTCAAAGGAATGTGGCATTTTTTAAACTTGGAAGACCACAGCATGTGGCAACCAACATCAGCATGGTCTTTGATTCTGGTTCCTGCTCCCTGGAGAATGGATTGTCTCCAGAATTGCCTGTTTTCCTCATTAAAATAGAATTAACATTTTCTCCACAGCCAACCAGCCACATACTCTGTTTGTATCTCCTCTTTTGGATGTCAGAGAGGAGAAGAGCAGAGGTAGTTATGGGTGATATATTTACTTCTTGTCAAGGGGGGATATTTCTATTAAAAGAGCAGAACTCTTTCCTGATACACTCAAGGTCTCTTGGAGCTGTCAAGGTAGATACTCTTTTAAAATATATGGCTTCTGACAAAACAAAAAGAAGATTTCTGTGTGAACAGAGTAGTCAAAAAGACTATTCAGCCTTTATTTTAGGCAGACTGTACAGTGTTAAGGACAGGTCAAGGATAATGAGCTGTGATTGTAAGAGTCAGGTATGAGAGAGAGATGTAGCTATGTGTCATTTCAATCAAGGGAGAGCAGGTGGGAAGGGTATTTGTCTTCTGCCTTGTCAGGGAGAAATCTATTTCTTCCTGCAGCATCCTCGCTGCCCTGCAGCAGATATTGGTCTGAACTGGCAGGTTCTGCTCTTGTTTCTGGGCATCTTGAGAAGGGGAAGAGCCCACTGTAGCTTTTGATATGCTGCAAAGCCTGGCTGCAAAACAACAGACTGGGCATTGCAATGCAGTGAAATAAAAGCCATCAGCAATTAGACAGAATATTCATGACAGTGATTGAAGATGACTTTATTTCTTGCTGCCTTTGTTTAAAGAATGTTCTTTCCATATATTCATAATGTACACGACAAATGACTACAGAGCTGTGGGGGAAATATATGTTTTCTGTCTCCAATCCAAGGTTGATCACCATATGGTTAAAGCATTGTTGTTTAAGGTTATTCCCAGCAAGGACCTGCTAAATTCTTTGTTACTGAAATTTATTTAGGCAATTATGTCAAAGTACCTTAAGTATGCAGAGAGAAAAACTTTTTAACAGTATCTGAATTCATGCATGTATGCATATGTAAACGTATCTATATATAAGCATTATTTTGTCTGTCTGACACAGAAACAAGTATGGAAATTAGCATGAGTAAATGCAAATGAAAGTATGTCTTTTTTTTATGAACAACTCGTTCACTCTCATTGGAAAATTTTAACCTATTTGCTAAATAATTTCTGGGAAAGGTTCAGGGTATTTTTCTCATATATATATGTAAATATATATGAAAATATGAAAAATATATATGAAATACATATGAAAAATATATATGGAAAATATATTTTATATGTATTATATATAATATATATATCCTTTATATATATATTCATATATATATATATTTTCCTGGGAAGAAAGCACAAGCAGGTGTGATCTGGTAGCACAAATAATAATTATAAGAAGAAAACCCCTAAATCTACAAAACCCCCTAATGCGACAAGTTAGAACGCCTCAGTCTCAGGGGAGAATAAGTGTTCACCAGTTAAAGTCTGCTTCCAGGACTGTTCCCCTTCCACAGCTTCTATGGATTTTGTAATCGATTAATTTGAATAGGAATTTATAAGGAATTATCAAGTCTGACAATCTGAGAATTCAGCTTTTTCGAACAGCTCTTCAGGGCTGCTAACCTGCTTGTGATATATACTTTCTTATCAAGTAAAACCCCAGTTATTTTAAAACAGAGCAGAACTAAAAGCACCATGGACAATCAACAGATCTGATTACAAATTTAATGGCCTGATTCACCCCTGCTCTGTTTCAATTTTGGAGCAGTATGAATCCCGTGCTTTCTATCTCCTCACCCCAGACACAATCTGGACTAGCACAGCAAGGAACAACTTTTTGGGAGCTTAAGTTTATTCTGCTTTATTCATTCTAATATTTTTTGAGAGCAGCTGTCTTTTAGATTTGTGATCTTTTCTGAAAGTATAACTATAGTGATCATAAGGGCTTGGTGAATTTATTAACTCTACTTGATTAAATCTTCCTTTGACTCGATTTTGAATGAATTAGTTCAAGAACATCGGCTTAGATCGCCTCTGCCATGTATTTGTCAGTTGTAAATGAGCTTTCTAAGCATTTTGTTCCTGCTTTGGACTCAAACAAGAAATAAAAGAATAAATAGTGCAGACCACTAAAACTGCAGTTAAAACCTCATTGAAATTTCTTATTCCAGATCCTTAGCTTTAAAATGGAACATCTAATGGTTTTCAGCTTCCCTTGCCATTCAGGAATAATTGTATGACCCTGGCTTGACAGTTAAGTGATATTTTGAGGAAGCCAAAAGTCATTATGTGTTATCTGTGAACAATAGTTACCTGACCAATAATCCTGTGGTAAAAGAAGGTTGTATTTTATTCATAGCATCAGATATTTCAGAAAGGAGATGAAGCTTATGGGATCTCCCATGTAAAGACATCTGAAGGCTGAACATTTGGCTGAGAACAAACTCAACCTTAACTGAACCTATAAGCTGTGTAAATCACAATTTCATTGCATCTGTTACCTATTAGCAATGATGTCTTTTTTTTTTTAAATGTGACCAAACCTTTAATTTCCTTTTTTTTCCTTTTTTTTTTTTTTTTTTTTTTTAAGGTTTTATTTTCCACAGGAATCATTAAGTTAATCCTTGATAATCCAAGACAAAAATAGAGGCGTTTTGTTCACATGCAAAAGTTCAAGCCCTTCTGCATGTGTTTAGAAAAATAAGATACAACTTTACTATTAAACCTCTTAATTTTCTATCCAAATTCAAATAAATGTTATATGATGTATATCTCCTAAATGTTCACAGCACATGAATGGGCTGCCCCCGGAAAGTCTGCAAGGCTTGAATGCAGTGTAATCTGACAGTTGTAACATGAATAGATAGATGTCTAACGTTACTGTCCTTGAACAGGAATAGGTCACCAGTACTGAGGCCATGCTGCTGAAAACACAGCTGTGCTGGGCAGGTCACATCTCCAGGATGGAGGATCACTGCCTCCTTAAGATTGTGTTCTACGGTGAACTCGCCATCGGCTGCCACAAGAGAAGTGCCCCAAAGAGGAGATATAAGGACTCCCTGAAACAATATCTTAGCCTTGGCCATATTGACTACCATCAGTGGTCCACCCTGGCCTCCAATCGGGAGATTTGGAGACACATCTGCTGTCTCTTTTGAGAACACACTCAGAATCAGTCTCTAGGAGAAAACACAACACAGAAAGAACCATGCCCTGCCTATACCACCTAAGGAGACCTTTCGCTGTGCTTTTTGCAATTGGACTTGTCTATCCTGCATTGGTCTTTTTAGACATCAGTGTGCTCGTAGTAAGTGTGGGTAAAGCCCTTCTCAAATCTTCATTTGCAAAGCCAAGCCATGACATAACATGAATAGGTGCAAAGGGAAGAGAAAAATTTCTTATGACATTTCAAAGCTTATTATAGCATAGTACCTTCACCTATAATTGCCAGCCAAGACGTTACCACAGGACTGTGTATTGTTATTTAAAAGGCTTATAAGGGTTTTTCTTTCCTAAAAAAAAAAAAATGATGAAATTAAGCACTGTCATTTGAAAGCTTTTAAAAGCATATTCCTTATCTTCTCCCATTCAACAGCGGTGCCTGTCTTAGGGAAGTGAAGAGGATGTTCATGATTAGCTAATGTCAGATGATATCTTAAATGACACCGTGTAGAGATTAAGACATGGATTTTTCTAAGTGTGTATTTTTATGCTATATAAGGGTGCTAAAATGACAGCAGTGGGAGCTGAAGTCCCCTTTTTACCCGGTGGAGAGAAGACAGTATCATTCAGTCTTTACTTCATTCAGTCTATTCTTCATCTGTCTCCTCCACCTGCCATTCAGTTTTCAATCAATCAGCCAGAGTTTGCAGTAAGGATTTCTTGGGACACTTTAAAAATTAGATTAAAGGTGGAAGACCACTGATATCTTTTACCTAGGACATCCACTATCAGTAGCATTCTTTTACTTTAATCCATTGTCTAGTAATCTAGAGGCAGAGACTAATTTTCTGTTTATCAACTAAATATTTAAAGTTAATTTCTTTGTTTATCTGCTTTCTGGCTGAAAATATATCTTATAACATGTAAAGCCTTAAAGACAGGTTTCGATGTGAAAGTGTATTTGAGAAGGGGGAAGAAAGAGAGTGGAAACAATTTCCAGAAGTGAGGAAGCTGATTTACACTTAAACAGACTATTTTCTTCAGAAAGGAAGTTTACCTGGGGTAAACTGCTGGGTGAGAATGTCCTTTGAAAGGATGTTAATTGTACCTTGGTTCAAAGAACTCATTGAAATTCCTGTAATGCAATTATGCTAAGTTAGAGGAAGTTAAAGGATTGTGTATTGGCAAAAATGCAGTTAGAATCCCAGTTGAAGTCATGTGTCAGAAGTGCTATTGATGATAACATTGACACCTGCTTCTGATAACTTCAAAGTCTGTGCTCTCTGTATGAGCATAAGTTCACTAAGCTCAGCTAGCAAAAGGACAAACCAAGGCAGAGACACTGGTCCAGATCTTCAAGAAGTGTAAATGGAGCTATGCCACTTAACAGCAGTACATCAAAACCGAACTCACTCACTTAAATTAGAGGATACAACGGCTGCGCTCTACCAAATGAAGCCCAACATCTGTAGACCTACAGCTGTTAGTCTTAGACAGAAGGGGATCTCTCTGACTATATGCTTTCTACATCCTGGTAGAAAAAATGAAATTGCTCTGTGTGAGTTTCTGAGGGAAGTTTGAGTGTAAAAGCTTCCACCTTGGTTTCTGAAGGCACTAAGTTTCTAAGTGTTTCTGATGTCTTCTGGGCATAAGTTCCACCCTTGCGGGGGGTTGAGTTCAGACAGAGTGATGCCAGGTTTTTCGTGTGTCCCACAAAATGCTTCAGGAAAAATGAACAGTGTCTGAACTGACGAAAGTACCCAGAACTTAACCTTTAGGAATAAAACTCATTACTCTATGTATCACCCAGGGGTTTGTAAGTGGCTCTTTAATTTAAAAAAATGTTTGTGTATTTTGAGTCTGTTTTGATATTTTCTCTTGTTGTAAACATAAATCAGGTATTTTATCTAGTCGCTGCTCTGTTCTGCCCAGTCCTGTGAAATGACAAGGTAGAGCTAAAGAAGCCTAAGCATATCCGAAGATCACACCCTCTGTTTGGATTTGTCTGTATATGTGAAATAAGAGCGACTTACCAGAAGTCCAAAAAATGAGAATATGAAGGCACTATAGAACTTTGTAGGGAATTCCAGATTTTAAAAATGAGGTGAGAAAGGTCTAGATTTTTCTGCCCAAAACACTTCTAATTATTTAGTTCAAAGTTCTGTCCAACCACAGAGCTTCTGCTTTTGGGTTCTGGTCCCTTGGTTCCCCTCTCTGAACAGCAACTGAAACATGCAGTGCTTCCCACCTCAGTCAGAAGCATATTTCTTTTTTTTTTTTTTGAGGTAATAGTAAAGGTGTAAAGCAGTCTGGGTCTTCCCCAGTTTGGAGTTCTCATGCAGACAAGGTGCACATAAAGATCTAGTTGCTACAGAGCTCTTCTGGTTTTCTTAGCAGAAATGCAGCCAACCCAAGCCCTCAAATGTTACGAGAGCCAGGTCCTCACTCTCCAGTTTCAGTCTTTTATTATTAATCTCCTCAGTATTGAATTCTGTCTGCAGCATAATTTAAGATTAATAGCAGCGGACTTCACATCAGAAGATAACAGTGGATTTCAGTATTTAGAAATTTACAAGGGAAAATGCCCACCCCGCTCTCCAGAGGTGCTTTTTATAGGTTGTTAAAATGTATCCTCAGCCAAAAATCATATATGTGTGGTGAAAAGGAGAAAAAAACCCCACCCCAAATGCTGTAGAGTGGAACTGAAAAATATGGAGTCGTAGAATCCAGATGACAAAAATAGATTAATTTTTCATGTAGTGCACTGCGGTTAATCCTTGTGCTCACAGTCTACTTTATTTAGAATCACTGCAGAATTCCTCCTCTGATTTTTCTTCCTGAAATTGGGCTGTAGTGCTATGCTTCAGACTTCACAGGAGCCTAAAGGTATTTGATTTAATTTATATCTATGAGCTTTGTTCTTTGTTCATGTATTTTAATCACTGTTAGTTTTCTCTCCCTTTGACTAAGCTAAGATTTTCGTTCTGATACATCATCAATTATTATTATCTAAACTGTTCTCCACTGAATTCAGGTTCCCTAAAATTTCAAGTACAGCAATTTCACTTGAGAATGAGCATCGTTAAATGAAACTGCAGGATTAAACTACCTCAGAAACAGAATGTGCAGTTATAATTTTTATATAATGTTTAGAATGGCAATTCCAATCATCATGCTAACACTTGAGTATTCTCTGAGGATCTTCACTTCATCATTTTTAGATATAATTATTATTTTAAAGATTATGTAAATTTCATAAAATAGTGAAATGTAATAATGTACTAAATGGTTTTTTTTTTTGGGGGGGGTAAACATTATAAATGCACTTTTTCATAATGTGTTCAAAGTTGAACCAAAGTAATTCACAGGAGTATGTAAAAATATTTGGATATTGAATCTTTAAAATGAACATGATCGATGTCTATTGCAAGAAAAAATAGAATAGCATATTCCACAAGTTGAAGCTGACATCCATTCGTGTTTACTTACATAGTTATCACTTTTCTGCATGCAAGTGCACTAATATTTTTAGATATTGTATCGTTTGACAATTTGGTTCCAACAGTAGACAGGCAACCATGCCTTCAGATGGGTCTCTGCCAGCTAAAAATACTGTCCTAGATAAGTACATATAACCTCCACATTAGTATTAGTGACACCCAGAAATAGATTGCAGTGTTGAAATAATTGAACTCTAGCGTTCTGTAGCTTGCCTGTCATTAAGCTAGATCCTAGCTTGCATATACATAATAGTATAAAGCTGAACAGAGTACGTATCTGAAGGGTTAATTTCTACTTCCATTAGAGAACCATAGTCTGCAATACTGCTGCAGCTTCTAGCAATTTAGAAGCATAGGATACAGGTTAAAAAGGAGTCTCTGGATCATGAAACCATGTTCTCACATCATGGTACTTTTCATGGACAATAACATCTCATTATAAAATAAGTTCTAGCTTAAAATTATCATCTGCTTGTGCTTACACTATAATAGGCTGCTCCAGACGGTGACTCCTCCAAACTTTGAAAAGTTGTCGTTTAAAATTTAATCTAGCATCAGTGAGTCACAGCTTTGTCTTAAACTCTGTGCTGGAAGGTCTAGCTTTGCAATGGAAGTTGGTTCACCTCTTCCCAAAGAAACATATCACAGGCTTTCGAAGCAGAAGGTTGAAAACCTTTTCAGTCTCGGTGGAACAGAGCAAACATAAAACCTTCTGGTTGCTGCCAGATAATCTCTCTAGTCCAACTATTGGATCTTACTCTGTGTGCAATGAGTCTGATCTTTGATGGCAAATAAAAGCCTTGTCAACATTGGTGTGATTGATGAACTCGTTTTAAAAAAACAAAGGGATGTTTAATTCTGTTGCATACCAAACTCCAAAAATGAGACAGCATTCCAGGTGCCCTACTATTTCTGAGTTCAAAGACTGTAGATGTTGTGGCTGCCTTGCAGGAAGGAGATTGCGAAAAAGAATGGTTAAGATTTTCTCGGTATTTTACTCCATACATCACATTTGCAAGTTCTGCTCAGGTAAGGCATAAAATTGTAGAGCCACATTTTAGTCACAATGGATTACTTGCTGTAGGCTTTTTCATCTCCCTCTGCCTCTATTTAAACTATTACTTCTGAGAAAGGTGAACCTGTATTTGCTGTGTCAGTATTACTGCTGTCAAGATTTTTGTACTCTGCATCCAGAGAGTAATGTCCTGCAAGCAAAAGATGCACTTGAGAGTACTTCAGCCCTGGCAGTCAAAGGTTTCACCAACATTCCTTTACTGAGGACAAAAAAATCCAGCAGTAGGTGATTTGCAGGGTTTGTGAAAGACCTTTTTATTATGAATCTAGGGTGTGAGAACTTTTGCTTTTAAACCACTGTGGCAGGTAGTTGGAGTAAAAGATATTATAAAAGCAGCATTTACTTATTTGGATTCTTCGAATTTCTCTGCTGATGTTTATAATGAAATAATCTGGTGCTCACAAAATGTGATAAAGCCTTTTGCAGAAAGCAGTAGAAAGACATTCTATGTACCTTTTTACTGATTACTTTTGCTTTATGCTAGGAAACAATTATTTTAAGTGGATTACTTCTGAATAATAACTTAATTTGATAATAAAACAAATACTACTTTCCCATTTATTGATGAATCAAGCAAGGTAATTGGATTTATTACTTCTGAATCTATGAGTAACCCTGTTTCCAAATCACATATGTGTTTCTTCCTCTGCTTTTATGCTCATCAGGGGATGACACTTATTTATTCTTTCTCTTTCTGACAGAAATTCACTTTTTTGAATCAGGACAGCAAATCTCATGCGCTGCTTCTGAGCTCAAAATAGAGCTAGTTTATACTTATGCAATATGCATTCTTGTTGAAGAAAAGTGAGCTTCAGTCATTTGAAGTAGCTAAAAATACTAGTTAATTAAAAAAGATCTTGCATTAATATCTGTAATATGCACTGTAACAGTGGAATAGGTATAACAACCTCATGATGTTGTTTTTGTACTACTTCACAGCAGGGGCCTGGAAGCTGAGAGGCTCCTGGAGCATATATCCCAGCCTGGTACGTAAGAGATGCTTTTGATGGGCATATACCACTGATGTGGGGAGTGGCCGTTCCAAGTGTTATTGATGCTTCTCCTCCCTCTGCTTTTTACTTTGATACCACAAACCCACTATGCCGGATCTGTAGAAAATTATAGATGATTTAAGACTTAATAAAATCACAGAGGATTTTATTTCTAAATAAATCTGTATAGTATTATTTTTTAGCAAATAATTATCTTTATTTTTGTAGCAGCAATTTATACTTCTAGACCATCTTTCACCTGGAGCTCTCACTTCAGCTTTCAAACATTAGGTAAACTTATTAGACTCTGCATTTAAATATTTATTTTTTTTACAAGGGTGGTCTGCACTTACAACAGTCTACCAATATAGCTATACCAACACACTCCTGAAGAGCAGCTTCTATTAGAAATACAGTCCCTTTCTTATGTACAGAGTGAAAACTGTTCCTTGAGGAACTATGTCTGAGTATTCTGGTTTAAAGTGAGATTTGTTTTCATAGAATCATAGAATCATAGAATAGATACGGTTGGAAAGGACCTCAAGATCATCTAGTTCCAACACCCCTGCCATGGACAGGGACACCTCCCACTAAGCCATGTCACCCACGACAATGTCCAATCCAGCCTTGAACACCGCCAGTGATGGAGCATTCACAGCTTCCCTGGGCAACCCATTCCAGTGCCTCACCACCCTAACTGTAAAGAATTTCTTCCTCATATCCAACCTAAACTTCCCCTGTTTAAGTTTGAACCCGTTACCCCTTGTCCTCTCACTACAGTTCCTAATGAAGAGTCCCTCCCCAGCATCCCTATAGGCCCCCTTCGGATACTGGAAGGCTGCTATGAGGTCTCCACGCAGCCTTCTCTTCTCCAGGCTCAACAGCCCCAACTTTCTCAGCTTATCTTCTTATGGGAGGTGCTCCAGTCCCCTGATCATCCTCGTGGCCCTCCTCTGGACTTGTTCCAGCAGTTCCAAGTCCTTTTTTATGTTGAGGACACCAGAACTGCACACAATACTCCAAGTGAGGTCTCATGAGAGCAGAGTAGAGGGGCAGGATCACCTCCCTTGACCTCCTGGTCAAGCTCCTTTTGATGCAGCCCAGCATACGGTTGGCTTTCTGGGCTGCGAGCATACCTCTGTTCAGCTCAGTAATGCTAGGAAAAATCATAAAAGTAGATCAAACCAGGAACTGGAAGTGCCAAAGAAGCTCATTTAAACTTGAATTATTTTGTTACATGGAGGGCAAGTGACCCTTGTGCTCAAAATGCATTATTGATGGGATTCGTTGATCAGTGTATGCCCTTGGTTCCATTGATAAAGATGCAGATCTATTGCATTCCCTGTACTTTACCTCCTTTACTCTCTGCATCAGTGTTTTCTGCTTGCCTGATAAGATTTTGCTCAGAAATGGACTTCCAGAGCAGGAAGAACATGTCTGTAGAGCTTGAATTGAATATCCAGCTTCTGTCATTTGGAACTGTAGAAAAATTGCATCTGCTGAAAATCACAGTTCTGCTAGCTATTGTGGTTTTACCATGGAACTGATAATATTTAGACATTTTTCATGGTCTGCCAATGTCAGCTAGTGAATTATAATAATTCACTTGGGAGTTTCCAGGATTTCCAGGCTACCAACCCCATTGTGGTTTAAAGTTGAAACTTTTCAATCCAACTTTTCCATTTGTAGATGCCATTTGAAATCAGTGCTGAACTTTTGTAATTTCTTTAATTTTTTTTTTTTCCAGACAAGAACAAAATGCGGTGCTTGAACTGAAATTACATTCTGGGGTAGAATAGAAGAGGGGAGAAAGAAAGACATATTATTTGTTAAGAAAGGGCTTTGTAGTACTGTGGGAAATTTTGCTCCTGCTGAGTCTGCTCAGAGTACCAAATCCCACATCCACATTGCCCTCCATGTTTTCCTCTGTACCTCCTTCCACACAGTGACAGAAAAAGCCAGATTTGTTCGACTAATATAATATACTCTTCTCTCCTCAGTCTCTTCTGTCTCTCCCCATTGATCCCAGAAGGGAGGGACTTACTGACCATTTCAGGGCATCGCAGGGCTTTCTCACATCACTTCCAACGCATTCCTCACCTCCATTCAACCAGGAAGAATCTACTGTGTTTGATTTCTGTCTCAGGTCACTTGTCTCACAGCTATGTGCCAGGTCAGTGCCAGTGAGTTGTCTTACATGGCAGAGCTTTGTTATACAGGCTGGTGAGTCAAGTTTCACATGTTCAAAAGGAGTCAGTGTAAAGACAAAAAGAAATAGCATACCTTTCAGTGGCAGTAATGAATAAACTATTGCATCAACTACACAGCATGAATATCTTTATCCAGCTGTGTTTATATATTATTTTCATTAATTATAGGTGCTTCTAACACTCAGCACAAACTTTTTTTTTCTTTTTCTTTTTCTGATAGGTTGCCTTTTTTATTAATCCATTGTTCTTCCAAATAACAATATTTCCCCCTTCTCTCCCCCCACCCATTAACTGGACAGTGAAACATCACTTTTAAAATAAATCTCAGAATGCATCCCTGCAAACTACTGTTCTTTGCATCATCACTTATGAAAGAAGATATCTTCTTCTTTTATCTATCATGAATTAAAATAAAATTGCTTACAATCCATCCTTTAAAGCCCCATGGTCAAATTTATTCCTGGCATCACAGCACAGGAAAGAGCGTAATTGCACCATGGATGAACTTCGCCTCATGAGTTTATCCGTGCTTCAAAAGCTTTTTGGTGTATGCGTTGTATTTATCATTTTTTCTTCTGTTTTGCTTTTTTTAATAAAAAGGCTGTTTGGGGGCTGTATTAGTAACATGAACTTTACAACACTGACTGCAGCAGAACCCTAATAAAGCTAATGGCATTTTAGCCTTTGTCAAAGATTACACTCAGTGTATAACCAGCAAAAAATTGTTATTTTTCAGAGAGCTATGCATTTTGAAAGATCAGAACTACTCGTGCATTTATTGACTACAGGAAAGCTGTTTGAATTCAGACAAATGCATTTCATACAATTCATTTCAGGCTGATTCATTTTATCTGCGTGTCTCCTGTGCCAAGTGGGAACATTAGGCCTCTTTAAAAAATGATGGAGGATAATAAATGCTCCAGGCATTTGTTTTGCTAAAATGAAGTAATGGCAGAGAAGCATATGGTGAAATATATTTTTAATTACTTTTCAACAATGTTAAATGTTTTTTCCTTATTTTCATATTTAATGTTCTTGATCAAGCTTGCTAAATAGGCAGCTCTTATGGAACACATCACTTTGTGCAATAACACATGACTAATTTTATGGGCAATATTATATATCCCTGTGTATCAGCAACATATTAGCTGCAGAACTTTGTTTATGATGCTTTGTGCCATCCAAGGAAGCTGGGGTTGTGGGAGACTGTTTTGTTCTTATTTTTAACTCTGAGCCCACAGCTTTGAACATCCTTGGTTTTATTTTCTTATATTTTTGTTTGTGTACGTAAAGCAGGAAATATGCTGCTCTTCTGGTAGACTAAACAAAAGGAAATCCACCTGAGACCAAGAGGAAACACTAGCCTCCCTTTTAACAACTTCAATTCTAAATCACCCTTCCATCCCCTGCCTTCATTTCCCTCCCTCTAGCATAGACTCCACGATAAAGCAAAGTGAACAAAAACAAAGGACACCTGTTTCCAGCCCTACTAAAGAGAGAAAAGCAGCTAGTGCCTAAAGGCTAAAACTGAGCTAGGCTGCACATATACCTGCACAAGGGAAATATGAGCCTGTTGCACAATGACAGCAAATAGCAACTAAAAAGTAACTTACAAGGAGGATGGTGGGGAAAATCAAGGTACAATTATCATCACACGTCTGCACCTATATATATCATCTTGATGGGATGTACACAAGTGTTCCTTCAGTACTGATTATTCAAAAAAAAGTAAAAAAAAAAAAAGGCAATTTGCTGTCAACACTTCCAGCAGGTGACCACACTCTCCCCTCACTTGTTACAGAGCTTGCACAAATTCTTCTTTTTCTGCAGATGTCACAGTCATCACCAGTGTGAACAGAGGGATGCTTCTTATAGCATGCCCTGGAGATCAACAGATCCAGGCTATTTCAGTAAGTCCTTTCCAGAGCTGAGAGCTCCTCACAGGGACTGCTCTGCAACAGTTGCCTTCTTTTTCAGCTTGAGTGGCTTTTCTTCTTGCAGCGTGGCAGAAAGGAGATGGGATAGCTCTCTCACGTGTCCAGCACTTCCTTTCTCACTGCTAGTGATTCAGAGGATTAAAGCAGCAGCATAGGAAGCAACAGATGGGGATTTCATTCATTCCCCATGCTTTGAAAACAGGCTCTAAGAAATATATCCATTGTTAATACTGTGACCTCCAGTATAATGAATGTAGATTTCAGTTTGAGATGGGAGGGGGATGTCTCTGGATCCAGGGAAATGGGCACCACAGTGGAGAGAAACACTGGTGTTATTTTATGCACATTATTCAAGAAAAAGCCAGTTTCTAGCAAAGGTCAGTGCATCTAAGAATTACAAGATACTCCTGTTTTTCTCCATCTCTTCCCCTTCTCTCAGGGAGCCTGTGCAGAGGAGGAGAAAACAGAGAGGGTAACAGTGGGCATGAGAGGGAGTCTGAGTAAGTCTCCTCTGATGAGGTGCTGGACCCTCAGGCCTGCCCCTGGCACTGGGAAAAAGCCTCAACAAACAGACAAACAAAAAAACAAACAAACAGAAAAGAGGAACAAGAAGTTGCTTGTGGGAAAAGGAAAACCATGGCCATCAGTGGCCTGGCTCCCATGCTGTTCGAAGCTGTGAGGGGGGAACTGGCTCATTCTGAGGCTGCTCATATGATTTTTGAGACACACTTTTATGGCAGAAGGGCTAACTGTAGCCTTAACACCTCTGATCCATTACCCAGGTTGCTTTTCAGAGGGCTTCCAGGGCAAATACGGTGCTTCAGCGTCAGGGCAAGGGATGAAGAAAATAGCCTTCAGAAACAGCCTCATTCTTGTTTTAACAGATACCAAAGAGAAAGATTAGTCCCAGGGAAGAGGCTTTTGTTTCTGGCATTCATAACCTGGGAATGCTGTGAAGCTTCCAGGACCCAGATGTGATAGAGGACATTAGCTTTTCCAGAGTCTTTGATTTTAATCTCTACATGTGAAGAATTGGGTCAATTGTTCATGGCCAGAGACAGCAGCTCCCCTTGCACTGTAGCTTTATGTACTGGAGATAACACTTTCTATAAATCAAGATAGGCTGTAAAAAGTGACAAAAACTGTGAAGTTCAGCTTGCCAGGAAACTGTTATCATGTACGTGTATTATTTTTTTTTTAAATACCCCCCCCCCCAGGAACATTCAATATCCACATTCCATTTTTCCAATCTTTCAAAACCTCTAACAGAGATGTGAATGTTGCTCGAGAGCTATTGCATATTGTGATCATAATTTGTTCCTTTTTGAAGAGGGTGATGTCTAAGTTGTTTTTGATGATTACATTTCCTTGGTCTATATTTATTTGAAAGGCAATTTTCAAACCTGAGAATTGTTTCCAAACAGTATGCATAAATGATTAGTACTGCTTTCAGTTGTGCAGTTTGATCCTTATTCCCTTTAGATGTTAGTCTAGATGTAAAGACTGTGCCCTACCTGGTGCAAAAATCTTAACTCCTGCAGAAGCTGAAAGAGTTGAAATGGTTTAAAGATAGAATCAGACACTTCCTATAGAATCAGTCAGAGCTCTGGGTTATAAAATCCACTGTCTACTTCACATGTGTTAAGGATGTGGTGTTTACTAGCAGCATGCTGTGTAAGCTACTAGTAAATACCATGGCTTCAAACACACAGATTTCCTGTTTTGAACTTCATTCTATTGGCTGCGTGCAACTTAGTCCTATTTTGGAGCTGCTATGACACAAACACTAAATTATCTTCTTATTTTTCATATTCAAAAGAAATTCAGTCAATATAATTGTTCAATGCCACCCTAAAGAATTACATAGGCTCTCCAGAATGAATACTTGTTCCAGACATTTGCCTTTGAAAAGAAGGTTCTTCATCATAGACTCATAGATCCATTTAGATTGGGAAAGGCCTGTAAGATCATGGAGTCCAACCATTAACCCAGCACTGCCAAGTCCACCACTAAACCATGTCCCTAAGTGCCACATCTACAAGTCTTTTAAATACCCCCAGGATTGGTGACTCAACCACTTTCCTGGGCAGCCTGTTCCAATGTTCGACAACCCTTTCAGTGAAGAAATTTTTCCTAATATCCAATCTAAACCTCCTCTGGTGCAACTTGAGTCTTTTTCCTCTTCTTTTATCATTTGTTACTTAGAAGAAGAGACTCCCATGTTGTTAGAACCTCCCTTCAGATATTTTGGAATCAGGGCGCACGTGCACTGATGCCAGGCTGGTACTTCCTCAGGAGCTTTCAGGACTGCACTGGTGAACACATTCATGAACATCTCCATCTGAAATATTTCTATCACTAGTGTGAATTTGGAGTCACAAGGAATGCCATAACTCATGGCAGTAAGGAAAATATTACGTGAGTGCTGCAATTTCTTTTCCAGCTAAGTGACAGCGTACATTTAATTTTGGATGAAATAGGTGCATATATTTTCTTCTTTTTTTTTCTTTTTTGTTTGATTTTGGGTTTTGTTATATTTAATACTCCATTATTAGTGTCCTTCACCATTTGAACACCAGGAAGGAAGAACCTTTCTTGAGAAAAGACCTTTAGGCTTCCTACGTCAAATAATAAGTAACCACCTAGTGAAATGTCAAAACTAAAGAATCCTAGCGTTTCAATAGCACATATTATGTACTGAAGTCTGCATAGCCCTCATACATTCTTGTGCATTTTAGACTTGTATTTATTTCAAAAAAACCAAGGGAACAGTTGTACGAATTAACCCATTCCAGAAGAGGTGTATATGAGTAGAGGGACTGACTTTAAGGATGCAACCATAAGATGCAAGCAAAATGAACACACACTAATTTTATCTTCGTCTGAATTAGCAGCAGCCTAGTCTGGTACCTTTTATTGTCTTAGCTGTTTTTTGACTAGAGTCTTCCCTTCTACTGAGTCTGTTCCTGCACCCCTTCTTTCCCCTCCAATATCTGATCTGCCACCTGTTTCCAAATTAGACAGATGTTCTTCTGAAATGCAGAAAAGGAGCTGGAATTTGTCCCCTCCATTTGGTAACAGTCTTGAAGATCATCTGATGTCTCCATCCTTTTGTGGGCCAACTTTTGACTGCAAAGCTGGAGGGAGGAAGTGCATCCTGCAATTGTACCACAGGGAAGAAAAGAACGAATGTCTCAGAGAAGTACTGATGGGTAATGCAACACCATTATGCACAGAGATGGGGGATGGCACAGCTGGAATCACGCATGCAGTACCAGGTGGCACTAAAGTATCTGTCTGGGGTTACTGTGAGAGTGGAGGAAGATGTGAAGGGAGATGTTGATGTTACCTCTTTAGTATCCTGCTAAATCCATTCCTAGTCTTTCAGCATTCTCCTTCCTTTAAAGAAACTGAAAATGTCTTTCAGAGGTCAACTGTTTATTTATTTAAAATTATTTGTAAATTTTGTCCTTAATTTGCACTTGCATCAGAAGAAGGCTAAAAGAAGCTATGAGCCAGATCTGTGAGACAGACCAGATAGAGTCTGTATAACATGTACCCCCTTAAAAATAGTCACTGTCTTCTAAAAGCAGTAACAGAATATGAGTTGTCATCTTGATGTTTTTGCATTATCAGTTTGTCTCTAACTAAGATACCATTTAAGGTCAGTTTGTACATGGGATAGGAGTGTTAAAAAGCCAATCGATGTTAGCTGCTTTCATCCATCACTTTCCAGTGGATGATTTTCTATTTAATTCCTGCTAATGTTTATTGGCAATTTTCCCATGGATCTTTTTGCTATTTTTTTTTGTTGTTGTAATTTTTATTTTTTAATCTTGCTTTATTCTGACAGATTTGCTTCCTAAACAGACTGTTTAATTTCATGGGCCATGCTGGAAGAATGCCTGTGACTGCCCAGGTGAGGACTAGCTCTGAGTCAGAATGCTTTTATAATCAGCTAAAAAGCAACAAAGGCACACCCCCTGAACTATGAATTTTAACACCTCTTCTAGCAGCGCATGCAAGCCAGTATAATTTTTGAAAGCATAATAGTATTTCTAAAATCCAATTAAAGACCTTACTTTCAAGATATTTTATTTTCTGTTCTAAATAATGTGCAGTCTACAGTATAACTTTGTCATCCAGAAGAAAGCCTGAAATTAAGAGAAACTTTATATGATCCTGGAATCTATTATGCATATTTTTATTTGTTGAAGGCTTGCTGTAGAATCTGCTTGTTTCCAAGGAATGAAAATTGCTTATTATCCCGGATAATGAAAGAGAATGTCGTCATCTATAATTGTTAGTTTAGGATACTTACTGTACCGTTCTGTAATAAATGGGTTTGCATAAAAAAAGGTTCAGTAAAGAAAGCAGCTTTTAAAGATTTCCTTAAAAAAGGAAAAGAAGTGGTTTGTTTGCAAGTGAAATCTGTGTGATTTTGCCTGCAAAATGTATTGGAAAATGTTTCTTAATTGACAGATTGTAACTTGAACATGAATACTATGACTGCAATCCATGAATATTACAGTCTTCTTTTCAATCATCATAGAAGTGTGCTTCTATATATACCAAAGTATACAAATATACCCACCTGCCTATGTATGCCTGTATATGTAGGTGTGTTGTATATGCATTTATTGCCTTTTTTAACACAGAGTTTTGCCATGTCTAGACATTTTTTTTCCAAGTATATTCCTTGTTTTATTTCCCTGATGAATCCCTTGCAAGATAATCTTTACAGGATAAGAAGGTTTGCATTAACACCCTCTGCCTGAATATGACAGCTCTGTAAACAGCAGCTGTATGGGATCTGTCATGAGATCTAGAAATCAAAACTATATGGGCCTTAGTCACAGATCATAAGACAAACACTGTGCGCTGGAAATTGACTGTCATACAGCCTATATTTGATAAGTTGCACTGGACTGTACGTCACACTTTCTACAGCTGTATTATGTGGAACACACAAAAAAGTGCCCGTACAATAAAAATAAAAAAAAAAAAAAAAAAAAAAAAAAAAAAAAAAAAAAAAGAAGAGAGATCTACTCCAGACTCTAGGAGCAGGATTTTAAAATAATTCAACTAGCAGGGCATTCTCAGAAGAACAAATGTCTGTGCCTAAAAGGTTAGAAAACCAGTTTAGACCTAACCCCCCCGTGAACATCAGCTATTCAGAGCTGTTAGCTCTTTCCACAGTTGCAGAAGTGAGCCTTAAGGCTGTGACTGCAGTGAGCCACTAACAATTTATGCCTGCATGGGAAAAAAAAAAGCCTCAGCACTGAACAGGAAACCCAAAGAACTACAAGATGAAGAAAATGAGAACTTTTCTAATAAGGAAAAAAAGAATAAAAGACAGTGTTAGAATTGGTATCAGCAATCAGTGAAAGAGTTCGTATAAAACTCTCCTCCTGCTATCACCCTTGGATTTTTCATCCAAGCCAAGATAGCCTTCATCCATCTCACTGACATATCCTGCCAGGCTCAGGGTAACTCAGCGTTTTTTTTGGATATCATTGCAGGGATGTCAGACTTGAGGAAGCAAGCTGCAAAATGGTTGCAGTTCATTTCTAAGCACACACACGTGCAACTCCCCATGGTTAGCAGGTATAATGTGTCTCTGTGAGCACGCAGGCACAGTTGGGAGCCAGCATTTGACTTCTGTTGGTGCCTAATTAAAATTATGCTAATTCTAACAATAAAATTATGACTTTGAAAAACAGAACAAAGAAATAAATGTTTACCACAATGCTAAGTATTTAATTTATCTAGTGTTTCTCTACACCTTCCGATAGACAGTTATGGGAGACATCTGTATCAAAACTGTCCATGGTAGTTCTTCAAATGTTTTTGTGGGGCTTTGAATTTAAAAACTTGAAAAAACCACAGGGGCTTTTCCGGGCTATCCACATCCCATTTTTTTCCCCCAGATTCTAACTTACTGACAGGGAAAATCCCCAGGTCCTCAACCACACTGTAGCTTCTGATGTTCTGAAAACATCTCTGCATGCAATGCTGAGCTTTCCAAACCATTTTATCCATTCTTTCCATACTTTATGGAGATCCTAGTTAATTGCTCTCATGATGTGCAGGAATGATGCTACTTTGTGAAGAGGTAGAAAGAAGCTCCCCTGGTATAAGAGTTGACAAGAATCTCTTCTTCTACTTCAGAACTTTTGGGTCTCCATCTAATTAGATTTTACATTGCCAGGAAGTAATCACCATGCTGTGCTTGCTTGCTTGCATCAAGTCAGGCACACTCCAGCACAACTGAAGTGCGTTATAAAATACAGATATAAACATTTTTTTTCCTCTGAGGTGGTGAGGCCTGATATAAGAATAAGAGGAATTATTTGATCCCATAATTCACCAGTCTTAGAGAAAAGCAGAAAAAATCAGATTCCAGCATTTAAATCATCATCAGTTGAAAAGCTTGGATACCTTTTATTTATAGTGCCTTTACTGTTTTATCAGGGAATTAGACAGGAAGGATCTTCTTTGTAGTGTGGCAATGGCTATGAAATTGATCTTCAGGGGAAGGTAATCTTGACAGAATTTGCAACAACAGAATGTACATTCCCTTTCTGAAGCCATTTGATGTTATGAAAACTGTATGCTGTACCTGAGATGCTACAAAAGGCCATAATTTCAGGATAGTCCCAGCTCAGCAGTTGTGTTCTCCACACAAGTGAAGGGTGGTCTATAAAACAACTGAAAATTGTGGAATAAAACCCTTCATTCTTTTCCATGTATTTGACAGTTTTGTATCACTACCTGCTTACAGCTGCTGTTTGCTCCTTTGCTGAATGTGTGCATACAATAGGGCCCTTCTTTAACATTTTTTTCCCCCCAGATGATAACAAAGTGCTGGAATTGAGGATGGTCAAGAAATATAACCCTTTGTAGTTTGTGCACACACAAAATTCACACCCACCCACACAGAGTGCAAGCCCAATGTGTCTATATTTGAATCTGAGCCTGAATTCTTGGATCCGAAAGCTATCACTGCCTGTCAGCTCCCCTCCATGGCCTCCAGCACCGTATGGTCAGTGGTTTTCACAGGTGGCATCCATTTGGCATGAGCCCTTCATGAGCACGGCTGTGGCTCCATGGCTGCAGGGAGTACCTGGAAGTCTCCAGTTTGGCTGAGAGCTGGAAAATAGCTGATCTTCTGGCTTTGTTTCTCTTGGGGTCTGACTGAGTTCTTCCTTCTGTCTGGATGCTGACATCTCAGAAACACCCACAAACCTGGTCTTTAGACTTCACAGAAATTGTGAATCCCACCTCACATCAGTCGTACATCCAGACAAATATCACCATGCTCTGAGACAGAGGAGGATTTATTATGATTTGGGATGCTCTGCTACAGTTTATGTCATTTAGCTGCATTCAACCAAGTACAGAAAGGAAGGGGAAGTTGGCTGAGTCCTAATGCTGTGACCTGGAGGAATTATTTCAGAAAAGAAGCATGAAAGTTTGGTTAAATTATCATTTATGCGACTGACAGGGAAATGGTCGTAAAGCATCAGTTATCCCAGCCTACTTGATCTGAACTGTTGGGGTTCGGGTCAGTAGGTCATCATTGACTAGGAAAGAGGATAATTTCTACCTTAATGAGGCAAAAATGGCTTATTTCCGTCTAGCAGATGGCAGTGGATATGGGTCATACATCTGTTTGGGATGTATTTTTCTGAACAAAGTAATTTGACCAGCAGTTTCCAGAAGCTCCATGCTCTTTCCTGTGGTTCCAAAGTTTGCATATACTTAATGGACTCTGACCATATACTGCTATATCACATTTAGGAGGAAGAAAAGGAAGCATATAGTGCTAAAACATTTTCTTCTACATTTAGGAGGACCACACTCTTTCAAATCACAAAAGCACAAATGTGACACCTGCTTGAAGTCCTAATGATGCCTATTTTCTCTTCATCTCTTTTTCTGCCAATACTCCAAATTACAAAGGGAAAGGAAGCAGAGGATGCTTAGACTACTTCTATATTTATGGAGCAAATATGACTTTTAACAAGTTATTCTGAGAGTGCTGGACTTTTTGCTAATGGGTTTATATCTTCTACTTATTCATGAGCTCTGATTGGGATCTTGCAGTGATCCTGCCATGTGGAATTTTTGGTGTGCACTAAAGTGAACTTTCATGATGCAAATGGTCCCTCAGAGGATACAGAGCGTTACTCTCTGCTGCCTGTTTGTGAAAAACTTGCTGAAAATTATCTTTGAGGTTTCTACCATTCTTCACAGTTGAGGTGAGCCAGGGGATTCAAATGTGTGTACACTTGTACACAGTGGAACCACTCAAACCTTGCTTCCAGAGGGAATCAGGCTATGATGACTGTAGAGGCTGCTAGGAACTTCAGTTCAGAGATATTGCAAGCTGACAGATTCAGAAACAGAGTCTGCCTCCAATTTGATTTTAATAGTTAATTTTTATTTTAGGAGCTGCTTTCTGAAGGAAGTTACGGATTTTTGAGAAAAAAAACATCTCTTTGAAAGTATTAAGTGTGTTTTGTTTGTTTGTTTTTTTTTTTTTTTTTTTTTCTTTCAAAAATATCAGCCTCTAAACGTCACCAAACATGGTTTTCCTGGGAATGCAGAATTAGCCTGGGATATGGCATTAGCTATTTCTTCCGTAAGCAAATTTGACCACTATCAAGTGAAACACCTGCTGGTTTTCAGGCTCAGTCGTAAGGGGACTGAGTTTTCCTTGAGCTTAGTTAGGTTAAGTTCAATTGAAACTAAAATCAGTGACAAACCAGCAACCTTTGCCATACTTGAGATTATTTTGAAACAGGTCTAACTGAGGAATGAAGATGAATCACAATTTTATGTAGGTCCTTGAGAAGGTAATGTCAAGATACTTGTATCCAGATTTTCAAGGAAATGCAAGTTACATGGCTACAGCGTGTACTAGCGTTCTCCCCAGTACTAGCGTTCTCCCCAGTGACCTTCCAGTCTGCTGGTAATTTCAACCAGAGATGATGGTAAAGTAAAAATCTGAAGGATAATAGAGTAAATAGCAACAATTATTCCATTTCCCACAGGTAAGTATATGCTTATGGGTAAAACTTCCCCTTCACTTTATTTTCCGGTCAGACTGGCATGGTTAATGACTGAAGTGCTTTTAAGCAGTACCTCACCTCCCATTTTCCTTATGTTCCTGGTGCTCTGGACTGTGCTAGACCACTTACCACAGACAGTGAGTGTAAGCACTTGAGTATACAGCAATTTCACACCAGTTGGAATTAATGTTGAAGATTCAACCAAAATAAAAAAAAAAAAAAGCTTTTTAAAAATACGTTTGACGTTTTTTGCCTTTGGAAGATGTCAAAGATGACCAGCAGATTTAAGAGCCAGATTACTTGTGGAGAAAATGCTGTGGAGGAAGGAAAATGTATTGTTGTCTGTATGGATTCACCTGTTTTTTGGACAGACTTCAATACTCGATGAAACATGGTCTAGAGGCAGTTTTATTAACTTGATCTTACACCAAGGCAAAGTGCAATCTCAGTTGTTTAAAGGCACGTATATATGCATAACCCATGTGTCATAGATCTGTCTAAGCTCCCTGGCTAGACATTTGCCAGACACTAGAATATGTGTGCCTTAAGCTCTGAAGTCTGAAGAAAATCTGTATAGTCCTAGGATTAGCTTCAGTCCTTGAGATTTGTCCTTGCTTCAGATTACCCTTTACCAAATTTTAGCTAGCATGAGCATGCTGAGCTGCAACTCATTTCTCAGGTGCATATGGTGCTGTAAACAAATTATCTTTATTCCCTGCTAAATAGAGCAAGAAAATCTTAAAACCTACCTAAAATAACAACTTCTCTTTATATTCCCAGTGTGAGTTTCTTTTCATTATGTGACAATATAAGCTGCTTCTGCAGCTCATGAGTTAACTCTTGCTTGGCTTGTCCCCAGGTAAATCAACGATTCTCTTTTCAAATATATCAATCTCTTCTTCTTCACTTCCTTTACTATCTCTCTGCTTTTTTCCTGCCTCCAAACTCCCTCTCTTCAGAGAGGTGAGCCTCTTAAACTTCAGTTTCTTGCTGTCCCAAGTGTTTTCATTTCAGCAGATAACCATTAAGATTTAATTACTAACTGCTGCCTCAGTTCTGGAAAGGCTGTAATGCAGACCTTTGTCAGCAGTACATGTGCATAGAAATATCCCAAAATACACCTGACTTCTTAGTAACAGCTTCATAATATCAGCCAGAGCTAATAGATTGTGCACGGGGTTTCCTCTACTTAGAATGTAAAACACCACTTCCTTAATGCTGTACCGTGCAGCTATACAAACACAGAGATTTTCTTCTTCCTCTAGATCATTTGTTCAGCACTCAAACACCAATTTAGAATGACTGATCTGGTTTTAATCCAGATGACTTGATGTAGTGGTTTTTCTCCCTCTCACTAACTCCCTCCCTCCTCTACTTACCGTGCAATTTGTCTGCATAGTTGGTTCTGTTTTACAGCTTTTGGGTAGGACAGGTATTTTGCTCTCTCCTTACTGGATGCCTGACATTCGTGCTGTGGCTGTCTGACAAGTTTTTCAAGTCATTTCCAGAGACATCGTGTTTAAAGGCAGCTCTGCTGGGAATAGCATTAGAGAGGCACTGATTGTCTCATGATGTGACATCACTCCTACAGGTAGCAGGTATTTTTCTGGCAGCTTGTCTTAAGCTGAAAGTGCAGTAGCATAACTGGTAAGAGGTAAAGTTGCCTGCTAGACATTAGTGGAGCTCTGCAAAGAAACAGGCAGCATTTATTTCTCTCCAGCTCTGCCCAGTATTGTGATCATGATATTGGTAACCTACCAGACACTTCTGAGAATTAAGGAAAAAAAAAATACAGCAGAACTCATACTTTCACAGTGTGTGTGTGAAGATAATGAATATTATTATCTTCTCTTTAAAGACTGAGAGGCTGTGCATAAATGATTCACCTAGGGCCCCAAAGGAGCCTATGTTTGACTAGGGAGCTGAACTTTAATTGTACCTGACTTCAATCCTATGTCCTGACTGTACCTTCCTCATTACCTGCCTGTCCATTTTCATTAGTGCTCATATCCATCAGCCTCATTAATAAATCTGAGAGGGTGTTTTGTCATGGCTACTAAATAAGAAACTTAATCAAGACTGAGACTGCAAATATGTACTAATATTTACGGAACACCCATTGCCTAACGTGGCTGTCATTTACAGTGAATGCCAGCTACGTTATGACATTAACCATGACACAGTTAATATCAGCCATTAACGTCAGGTTATGGTCACAGAATCACAACTGACTGAACTACAGCTTTTTAAGAGACTACTGCCTACAGCTAAAAATTACTGTCCACACAGGGGACAGTCCTCTAACAGTTTCAGTCAGTCTGAGTCAGCATGTCCATTGTTCTACCTTTATTGGCAATTCATAGAATCATAGAATGGTTTGGGTTCCAAATGAGAAGGACCTTAAGATCATCTAGTTCCAACCCCTTGCCGTGGGCAGGGACATCTCTCACTAGACCATGTCACCCAAGGCTCTGTTCAACCTGGCCTTAAACACTGCAAGGGATGGAGCATTTACCACGTCTTTGGGCAGCCTGTTCCAGTGCCTCACCACCCTCACAGTAAAGAACTTCTTCCTTATATCTAACCTGAACTTCCTGTTTTAGTTTGAGCCCATTACCCGTTGTCCTATTGCTACAGGCCTGAAAGATATTTCCATTCTTTTTCTTTTGCTGGTGCCAGAACCACTATTTCCTTGAGGATTAAATATTTCAGAGAGATAAAATAATCCCAAACATTTTTATTTCTTTTAAAAGGGCTGTATTGACTCTGTGAACTGGCTTGCTCTCCATTCAGTGAAGAAATAGTACTAGCACATCAAGAAATGGTACTAGCACATCAGAGGGTGCAGGGTTATTGTCTGCTCTTGTTTATGCTGCATTAAAGAACCTCAGCTGAGAGGCTGCTGGTTGCCTACAAGGGCTAGGAAGGTCCCAAGTCCTTGCAATGCAAAATAAAATGAACTAACTTGAGCACCACTAAAACTGGCTAGTAGACAGATGATCAGTGTCTGTCTCAAATTAAGAGTATTAACTTCCTATAACTACCTAACTTGATGATTTGAAATTGTTTTACCTGGTCTACAGACTTGTATTAGACTTGGGAACGGTGGATGGGAAGGTTATGACTCCAGTTACTACTTCCTATTGAAGTTATTGCCTGTGTTCATTGAGTTGAACTTCAGAAATATATGATAAATTAAATTACTGCCCTTGGTTATGGATACCTTGGGAGTGGACCTACTGCCTACTCTGCCACCTTTGTATTGTAGACAAACTTTTGCAGGAGGGGTGGGGAAAAGAGGTGAGGGAAATAAATTCCTTGGCTTCTTTTGGAAGGAATCATGTACCAGAGTACTTGCCAATGGTTGAACAGCTTCTCTTAGTGGAGAAGGCCTCAGTTAAGAGGGATATATCCATTAAAGATTATTTCAACAGCACTGAAATCTTGAAAATACAGAAAGAATAATGAACAACGTTTTATTTGCTGCATAATACGATTTCAAGTTTGACTGGAATACTTTATGAGTTTTAATCAAGTTCAGTTAAAGAGTTTTGGCAGAAAAAAGGAGAAAATAGTGTTTATCTTTAATTTAAAAAAGTTTGCTCTCTCTCCCTTCAGAAGCATTTTTAAATTCATCTTTCTTTTTTATGTATTATTGCCCTAACCTGCTACGTAGGGGTATTACAGGGCTAGTTTAGAAGATTTAGCTGCAGCTGTTCTATTTTAAATAACTAAATGTTAATTTGAACAGAAGTTCCTTAACTATCAGGCAATAAACTCAGTCAATTTTCCTAGGGCTCATTTTTGTGACTAAGGACTGAGCTGGATTAGGGACCAAAGAACTTTCAAACTTGCATAGGAGCTTTCACTCAGCCTCAAATGTAGGTTCCCACCACTGCTAAGGGGATTGAAGAAGTGACAACTGATCTTAAGAGTTCATTCTGCTCATTTTGTCCCTTATACAAAAATCAAGGTGTTGCTAGTAACGAGCTGAGGTTGTTCATGAAGTTGAACAACGAATTCTGCCAAACCAAGCCCTAACTGAAAAACCTCAATCCTATCAAAACCAGTGATTTCTTGGAGTTGCCTTACTTCCTAGAAGAGGGTCCGTATAAAGTTAAGTAAAGTTCCATAGCCTGAATAAAGGAGAGAGAGAATGACATGGACAAAAACAGGCCTTCAGAGGCCATAACACAGATCTGTTGAAAATATTGTCAAACTGGATGACAGGGAACAGCGGGACTATCTGTGCCACAAGGTGTAAAAAGCTGGGAGTGGGGATGACAGCATGGTTGGCATGGCTGTGCCCTCATTCATGCAGGGTGCAGCCCCATGGTACCCCAGCAAGGAGAGCAGAGCAGGTCCAGTGACAGTACCACAGTTAGCCACAGCCCAGGTCATCATGTGGGTCCATAGGGATGAGGGAGGTAAAGGGACAATCTTGAAATCAAGTCAAGGTCAGGATCAACGAGGTGCATGACCAGCACAGACCCAGTGACAGGTAGCTCAGGCAAAAGCTTGAGTGTAAATGCAGCTCTGGAGCAAAACAGGAGGGATGGGGACCAGGAAGGCTTCTCTCAGCTAGTTCATCCTGAACAGCCACTTCATAATTTCCTGGTCCCAGGACCCAAGGCGGCTGTGCCATGCCTGTGCTGGCTCTGAGGGCAGGCAACTAGCCAGTGGGCGAGGGGAGCTTTGCAAATCCTCATGGAGCCCTCAGGGCCAAGCACTGGATGCCAGAAAATGTGCCATAAACTTCTGGTGTAACTACATGTTTATGTTGTTCAACTGAGCTATCTTCTTCCCCTGATCATTGCTGTTCACTTCGACCTCTCAATTCAACTCCTGCTGCCTCCAGCCATGATCTCAACTAGGTCCCTGAAGTCTTGCAGGTTAAAAAAAACAAACCAAAACAAAACAATGATAAAGAATCTCTCCAAACCTTTTGAATCTCCTCAAGCATCTACACCTTTAACAGAAATAATGGGTGGGGTGACTGTTGGGATAATGGGAACTTCTTAAGTTGCCTTCACTGCCAAAGAAAACATACAATCAAGGCAAACATTCAGGCACAAGAGAGGTCCATTGTGGATTTTAGTCACACACCATGGATAGTTCTCTTCCTGTTGCACTCACTACATCAGGGTATAATTTGACATTACATAACATGTTCTCCTTCAAGAGTATTGCCAAAGACCTTCATCTGTTTAGAAGAAAATTGCGTGAAAAAAAAAGTGAAAATAAAATAAAACATAGATGGGCATTTGCAAGAGATCCCTTCCTTCTTCTGCCTCCAGTGGTGTTTTCAAGCTCATGAAATGTATTACAGAACTTC
The DNA here is from genome assembly GCA_028858755.1 of Ara ararauna. Lineage (NCBI taxonomy): Eukaryota > Metazoa > Chordata > Aves > Psittaciformes > Psittacidae > Ara > Ara ararauna. The sequence continues at coordinate 47,183,361 of CM054377.1, read as the reverse complement.
AGGTTACTTTGCTTAAGTCACTTTCCATAATATTGCACTGTTAAAGCAGAGGACTAATAATAACAAACTGATGATTCACAGAAGGATGTATTTTAGAAAGTACATGGAAAAAAAGTTGCTTTCCTAGGACTGTGCCCAGGAAAAGATTAATTTGATATATTAATCTATTATGTAACTTAAAAGCACTGCACTATCACCCCTAAGAGCAAAACCTGTAACAACAACTTTTACTGCTTGAAGTTTTCTCTGGCATTGCACTGTAATTACCTGACCTATCTCTAATGTCACTGTGCACTGTGCTTGTATTTCAAGTTGTTTAAGACCTTAATTACTAAATGTGTATGGCTGCATAGTCTTTTTTAGTAGGAACTCCCAGAAACATAAAAACCAAGTATTTTTATGGCCTCAGTATCTCTAAAACTAACAAAATACCTTGGAATTATGCTATTTTAATCCCAACTATCTGCCAGTGGATAGAGAGAAAGCTCTAGTTTTAACTGTGACTTTTAGTCCTGAAAAGTTTTCTTCCTCTTATCAAGGCTGCAGAATGCACACAGCAGTATATGTGCTTGATATTATCTGTAGGAGGATAAAAGCCCACACAGCAGCTACTCTGTGCTGGACAAATCTGAAGCTTTTGGGAACTGTTTCTGTCCATTCAAAGTATTACTGCATGTGCATCAGGGGCTGTGGTACTTTCTGGCCCAATTTAATCATTGAAATGGGGAAGGTAATCTTTCAGACTGCTACACAGTGTGAGTTTTGGGTCTGGCACCCTTCGTTTTTAAGCATGAGTGCTCCAAGACAACACCACTCACAAAACCACAACTCATAAAGAAAGAAACAGAGCTGGTTATCATAAATTCAAAACCTACAAATGTGCAGATATGAAAAGAAAAAGCCAAAACAAAACCAAGAGTGGCATTGCTCAATATTAAGCTGAATGTTGTTCAAGATTTTGCCAGTGAAACAGAGAATTTAGTGTTTTCTAAGCTGATATAACACGGAAAGTATTGTTAAATAGTTTCATGAGATAGCATTAAGGTATCTTATGTTTCGTCATTATTTCCTCATCTTCTGCAACAAACAGAAATAGGTAGTTACAGAGAATAAGAGACATTCGTTGAAGAAAAAATAAAGCCATATTAGCTAACAAGTGCTGAATAATATATGTAGAAACCCACTGTAGAAATATGTACTGTATTTTAATGCTCATAAAGCTTTTAACTTGTGGAGTGACATTTAAAAGACATATTAATATACAAGGTTCCTGTCACGGAATGAGTATAATCACAGTCTTTAACATTTTTTATGTAGCCAGCTGAACTGTGGTTAGCATTCAGATGCCTGTGTGAGGGATGACTTACAAATATAGAAATTTCTTCCAGGCAATAAGCTGCACTCAGTTTCTTTTTAAGTTTCTTTGTTAAAGGAAACACGGAGGTTGTCCTCAACTTACTGGCACAGTAGTTAATTAGCTAACATCCGTTCAAAATGCTCAAGTTGTCAATACAATGCTTAACTTGGATGAAAACAACCTAAAGAAGGTTTATGTTCTCTGAAGTTTCCCGTGATGTCAGTCTAATAAAAGCTACAAAGCTTCTCTCTTTTGATTGACCGTCAGAATTACAACAAAACTATGACAGTGGGTAAGAACAGTTAACTATATGAATTCACTGAATGATTAGGAAATGCACATATTATTAACATTGGTACACAGGAGACATTTAATATCTGTAGGTGTGAAGCAGAAAACTAAAAGTAGCTTTTAGCATTTCAAACATTTGGAATAATGGCATCTGAGCTTAATAGTAACATCTATTTATGCTGCCAGTCATACTTTTCAGGGTGAGACAACTTTTACATTGTGGAAAAAGGTGACCGTGGGTGTTAAAACCAGGGACGTGCCTTGTAATTAGAGGTATGCAGGTATATGTCTTGCTGTGAGTAGGCTAACTTTTCTCATAAAATAAATACAGCCATTATACATATATTGGCGGTGATATAAAATACATGTTTAAGAACAAGGCTGTGGATTACATCACTGCAAACTGCATTTGATCAAGATGCTTCAACAGCTGAATTTGTCACAGACACCACTTTTGCTCCAACATTATCTTTTCATGTACCATTTCTTATCAGGTTAATTTCTGATTGCTTTGTCAGGAAATGCATTTTCCTTTAGGCAACATCTCCCAGCAGTGGTCAGCACACATAAAATCAGAGCTGGAAAATACAGACAATTTACATAAAACTAGAACTGCAGTGTAATAGATATTTTGTATGCACTATATCAAGGTTGGGATTGTAACAGACACTAAAAATGTATAAACACTTTGTTAGTAGAGCTCCATTCTAAGCAGAAAAAGGGAAGACAAAATTAATTTAATTTTCTCTAAATATTCAATGTTTTTTCTGATAAACTGTGCCTATAAAATTAATGGAAATTCATCTCCTTAAAGCCTCCTTTTAATTTTGGGATTATAAATGTTGTCACAAAATTTAAGACAAATTAAGAAAGTGAGGGTGTTTTGACTCAGAAAAGGGATTTAAATCAGAACTATGAAAAAGCTTAATCAATAAAATGACAAAAAGAATATTAAAAATATTGCACAATTACATATTATTCTGATTACACCTTGATATATTATTCCCAGTGTACATTGTAATTGCCATGTTATAAAATAATGTGAAAATAATTAAGAACTTACATAGATTAAAATTAAAATATTCAAAGCCCAAATTAATATTTCCCCAAAAGAGTTTGGATTTGTTTTGACAATGAGGCATTCTGGGTTTTTTTTTCTTATCAGCATTATTTTTTTTAGTACATTACAATGGCAAATCCCTTGCCCAGGATATGTCCAGTGATGCAACTCATATGTCTGGAAAAGACAGCAAAGGAGAAATTCAATTCACCATTCATCCTATTCCCTGAATTTCAGCTGATGATCGGCAGAACTAGCTAGCAGGCACACACTGGAAGAGATTTAACCTATGACACCACTGCTATTTCAGACCTCAGCCTTCCCCACAAAAGTTGAACAAATAAATTTATGTCAATTTTACTGTCAAAAAGAAGACTTGGATTTTTTTAACATATGCTAACAGGAGCATATTATTAAATTTACATATAACTATTAATAGCTGAGTTCTCAATATAGCAAGGGTATCTTGAATACAGCTCATGGAATTACAGCTAGCACAATTTTTTCCCATATGCAGTATAATGTTTGAACTGGGCTAGGTTTGCTCATGTACACACTATATATATATATTCACTATATATATATATCACATACACACTGTATATATATAACTATCTCCAAATTATAGCAGTAAATTTGCATTGCAGTAGTATTACTTGAACAATAAAGTATTATTTAAGGTAAAGAAGAATATCATATTACTTATATTGAAAGATATAGCTAATTGTAGGCTGCCTGTGTCCCTTCTTTTCCTACTGAACTTCACATCTACAGTGTGACAAAAACACACATATGGCCACTTACTGCAGTTGTGCTGTAAATCAAGGCCATGATTTACTGTATCTGTTGGGAAGGAATTGTTTCCAGTTTTATGTCTGAATAAATGAAGGGATCCTGGTGCAATCAATGAATACCGCTTTTATATTAAGCCCTTTGTTATAGCTCTGCTTTGGGAGAGTTTTAGAAATGGATCAGAGTTCAGACCCAAGCCTTGTCACCCACAGTACTGAACACTAAACAGGTATTTATGGCCAGTGCAGAGTACCTATCACCATTGTCTGCTGCGGCTGGCACATAGCACTAAGTCATTTGTACCAGCACTTGCTTGTTACTGAGAAATTTGGTTGCTATATGTTGATACTGAAATTTGCACACTTCCAGCTGTGTGCTCTGAGACAACCTTTTATTTCTTTTTTCTTCTCTCTCTTTTTCTGACTTCCCTTGGTGGATTCCTTAATGACTTCTTTGCCTCAGTCTTTACCAGAAAATGCTCTGACCATACCACCCAAGTCTTGGAAGGCAGACACAGAGACTGTGAGAATGAAGACCCTGGGCCCACTGTAGGAGAAGATCTGGTTCAAGACCATCTTAGGAACCTGGATGTATACAAGTCTATGGGACCTGATGAAATCCATCTGCAGGTCCTGAAGGAGCTGGCAAATGAAGGTGCTAAGCCACTGTCCATCATATTTGAAAAATCATGACAGTCAGGTGAAGTTCCCGATGACTGGAAAAAAAGGCAATATAGCCCCCATTTTCAAGAAGGGGAAAATAGATGAGCTGGGGAACTATAGACCAGTCAGTCTCACCTCCATGCCTGGCAAAATCTTGGAGCGGATTCTCCTGGAAGGTATGCTGAGGCACATGAAAAACAAGGAAGTGCTTGGTGTCAGCCAGCATGGCTTCACTAAGGGGAAATCCTGCCTGACCAATCTGGTGGCCTTCTATGATGGTGCTACGGAACTGATGGAGAGGGGTAGAGCAGCTGATGTCATCTACCTGGACTTGTGCAAAGCGTTTGACCCTGTCTCACATGACATCCTTGTCTCTAAGTTGGAGAGACATCAATTTGATAGGTGGACCACTCGGTGGATAAAGAACTGGCTGGATGGCCGCATGCCAAGAGTTCTGGTCAATGGCTCAATTTCCAGCTGGAGACCAGTAACGAGTGGTGTCCCTCAGGGATCAGTGTTGGGACCAGTCTTGTTCAACATCTTTCTCAGTGACATAGACAGTGGGATTGAGTGCGCCCTCAGCAAGTTTGCCAATGACACCAAGCTGTGTGGTTTGGTTGATATGCTGGAGGGAAGGAATGCCATCCAGAGGGACCTTGACATGCTTGTGAGGTCGGCTGATGCCAACCTGATGAAGTTTAAGCATGCCAAGCGTAAGGTCTTACACCTGGGTGGGAGCAATCCCAGGCACAGCTACAGGTAGGGCAGAGAAGAGATTCAGAGCAGCCCTGTGGAGAAGGACTTGGGGGTGTTGGTCGATGCGAAAATGAACATGAGCCGGCTTCAGTGTGCACTCGCAGCCAGAAAGCCAACCGTATCCTGGCCTGCATCAAAAAGAGTGTGACCAGAAGGTCGAGGGAGGTGATCCTGCCCCTCTGCTCTGCTCTCAAGAGACCTCACTTGGAGTATTGTGTACAGTTCTGGTGTCCTCAACATAAAAAGGACATGGAACTGTTGGAACAAGTCCAGAGGAGGGCCATGAGGATGATCAGGGGACTGGAGCACTTCCCTTATGAAGATAAGCTGAGAAAGTTGGGGCTGTTCAGCCTGGAGAAGAGAAGGCTGCTTGGAGACCTCATAGCAGCCTTCCAGTATCTGAAGGAGGCCTATAGGGATGCTGGGGAGGGACTCTTCATGAGGGTCTGTAGTGCTAGCGGTAACGGGTTCAAACTTAAACAGAGGAAGCTTAGATTGGATATGAGGAAGAAATTCTTTACTGTGGTGGTGGTGAGGCACTAGAATGGGTTACTCAGGGAAGCTGTGAATGCTCCATCGCTGGCGGTGTTCAAGGCTGGATTGGACATTGCCTTGGGTGGCACGGTTTAGTGGGAGGTGTCCCTGTCCCTGGCAGGGGGGTTGGAACCAGATGATCTTAAGGTCCTTTCCAACCCCATCTATTCTATGATTCTATGATTCCCAGGTCCTGCACAGGGAGCTTTCACTGCCTTTGGTAGATAAGACAAGAAGTCATATTGGAGACATGGCTATCAGAAGAATCATGAATAAAAGGAAGCTTTTTGTGTTGATTTCAGCTGTTTGCATCAGTGGTGAATAACCCAAGAAAAGGCTGCTCCAAAGTATCCCAGCAGCTGAGGGAGTTGTAAATATTCTCTCCAATCCCTGCTCCAATTCCTGCCATTCCCAATTTCAGCTTCAAAGAGTTGATTGGTCTTAATAAAGAAAGAAAATTGAAGTATGCTTAATGAGATTCAGCAAATCTTGGTTGAATAAAAACTGCAAAAGAAGCTGTAGAGGTATCATCAAAAAGTGACGCTGTCATTCATGGTTGCACACCAACTTCTTTTTGATGAAGTAAAACCAGTTGGTTCTGTTGTCTGCAAAATAGTCACACTCTCAGATTCAGTGTAAAAACAAATGGAAATACCCTGTATGCCATAGAAGCAACCAGTTCTAATTTGAAGCTAAATACATATAGGCATTTTCATACAATGTACATGCCAGCTGCTGTTGGCAGTCATAGTGACTCACGTACTGGGCCCCACAGGAAGGCCATTGCATAGCTTTGTTAGGGGAGAAAACACAGGCCATATCTATGTTTGTGACAATTCCCAGCTGGCTTCTCTGCTCGTGACAGAAATAATTTGCATAAATAGATTTTTAGCTCTTTAATGCCTCCAACAGCATATTGCAATGAGAATACTTTTCCAGGAAATCATACAGTTTTTTATAACATTTTTATGGTTTATATGTGATTCATTACTACTTATTTATTATGCCTTTTCTATTGTGAAAATATATTTGCACTGAAACACTCTTTAGGGAAGTGTTGCCTCGAAGTGGAAAATGAAGCAACTGAAGTGACTGCCAGCACAGAATATATGTGTTATGTAGTCAAACTATATCTATTGCATTTTAATCTATAATTCTGTGATTTGGCTTTCTTCCTAACCAGTTTCTAACTATGGAATCGGCATGTTCACAGGGCTGTCTGCCTGCTGTGGTGTACAATAAAGTAAATATCTGTTTAGTTGAAAGTTTTCACCTGAAATCTTTGTGTGCAATGAACGTACTTGCCAAATCAGACTTCTCTGAGTGACTGGAGTAAACAGGTATAATTAAATGTTTGCAAATGGCTGATGCAGAGATGGTCGAGCAAGTGCAAAATGATGAGCTCAGAATGTAACCCCGTATATATAGCTCATATAATTGTGTATGAACACCTTTCTTCATAGGAAGGACGATAAGTATGCCTTACTGAACCTTCAGCTGTGTGACAGACCTGGTTTATCGCCTCCACCACAGAACACTTCTTGATGTCTTCACTTGTGCAGCCACCTTTTCTGGTGCTGGAGAAGTACAGTGTGTTATGCTCTACATACTTTTTGACTGGTAATAATAAAAATGTATTTTGTGCCCATTAATAGCAAACACTTAAAGGTAAATTCAAACACTTAAAGGTAAATTCATTTATATATTGGCACCACTTGGCAACCAGAAGTTCAAGACAGGTATCTCTGTTTAAACTAAGGGAAAATAAATTCTTGCTAAAACTGTTAAGAGCTCAACAGTGGAAAGGCCAAGAAAACAGAGAAATGTGCTTTTTAACTGTCCTTTCCCATTATGCAATGGGCATTAAAAGGTACAGATTTATTTCTCTGAAAATTCTGACAGTTAGAAAGGACAATGTCAAGGCATTTAATATATATGGACAAGTTCACTAATGTTCTCTGGTCGCTTTCTGCTGCTCTAGTAATGCAATACAGCCTTAAACCCAGCCAGATTTACAGCTGCTTTGTCTGCTAGAGCAATGAAAAAGCGGCCAGGGTGTCCCAGTGAAAATGGCCCATATGCTGCGTCCTGGATTCTCAACAATAGGAACCTAAATCCACATTTAGGTGATTAAATAATTGTCCTGCTTTTCTGAAGTGCCAAGCCTACTTATGAACCACTGAGCCATTAAAGAAGAAACTTGAGTTTCTTTTTTCTGATGTGTGAGACTCTACATGCAGTGGCTGTGATGTCAGGCTGCACCTGCAGAGTGAACCACACAGACTGAATGTTTTGAAGATGGGCTTATAGACGGCAGAAAACATCTGCATCTGGTGTGTGATGTTAAGAGCAAGGAATGCCCTGTAGTGTTTGGCAAAGAGCTGGATGAGGTGCACCCCTACATCCAGGGGTGTGTGGAGAAGAGCTGATTGGGTTACTCTGCACTTGAGACGTGATAGTCTTGATTGAGTGCCTAGCAGTGTGGAAAATCAGAATGTGTCTGGGTGAACCTAAAAATTGTTTTACAAGAGGAATTAATCCTAATAGAAAATACACACTTTGTTAATAGCAAATTGTCACTCCTTGAAAGTTGGACAAGAATAAGCAACACTTCATCAACATGCCTTTGCTTCTGCTGTGCGTGTTTTCTCGCTATGCTCCTCATTGTGTTGATCCTGACAAAGATTTCTCGATTCTAGAGAAAGCATGGAAGTTACACCTTACTTAACAGAGAAAGAAAGAAAGAAAGCAAGCTATAAATGCACAGAAAAACAGAGATAGATTGTATTTTGGACCTCTTCCAAATCTGAAAGCCAAATTTTAGACAAGGGGATGCAGAAAGGATAAAAACAAAGTAAAAGAAACCTCTAAAAACATATGGCATTGGACATGGCAGCAGTGTTCCTTTAAAGTGATTAACTATTTTTAAAACCTTTACTTTGGGAGATGCACATGTTCTTTAACTTTTGGGGCCAAACCAGAAATTTGGATGTAGAGCTGGTTCTGAAATGGATTTCTTACAGCCAAGGCAGAAAAGTTTGTTGCAATATAAACTTCTTACACTATAGAACTTTTCCTCCTACACATTAGGACCAGATTTTTAACTTGTTCAGATAGGTACAGAACAACAGACTTCAGCTGAGTGCAATTTATTTATGTCACCTGAAGAAATTATTTTCTGTGCTATTTCTTTTTTCAGTTTGTATCAGTGGCAATGAACCGATGATCCAAGCATTCCAGAGTTTAAGAAGTGTGGTCTATACACAGAGCTTAATTTTGCAGTCATCATTCTGCTATAAACAGAAGGCAGACAGCATTAATTTAAACACCTTGATTTTCTATGGATTTCTGAGGGAAGGCGAAATGGTTTTGTCCTTTTTTCCATTTAAAACTCATTTCTAATTTTCAGCATCACAGAATAGTTTTTAACTGAAAGAGGAATGTGTCCTCTTGATTTGCCAAAATGTACAGTAAGGAGGAAAACATAAGCACAAAACACTACATCTGTAAATCCTAGATTTGAAGTATTTCCTTTAGATATGATTGTTCATATAAATCAAATGTTTAATCTCACTATGAAAATCTGACAGACTGTAACTTAAAAACTAGGTTTATCACACTATAGCCTATCACTGAAGCAAAATCTAGTATGCTTGCTGTAATTCAGGAGGTTAAGGGCCATGCTGCATGTTGAAAAAAATACATTACAAAATTGAAATGATTTTCCACTGAAAATTTCCTGAAGCAATCTTTATGCTTAGCTGAGAAATCGCAAAAAGGAATGAGAAGAAACTTCAGCTTGTAAGTGGAGAAGAATACAGTCAATCTTAACTTGAACAGATTGTTAAAAAAAAAACCAAACCAAAAAAACCCTAAACTGAAATGCCCACCCCAAACAAACCCCTCACCCAGTCTCTTCTTTCACATGTTTGAAATGCAGTGTTCATCAGCAGCTAAATCTCAAAGACTTCCCTTTAAAATGCCTGGTCTGTGAAGCATGGATCTGAAATATTTTATCAGATTCTGTTAGAGCCAAAAATCCCCTTAGTACATTTACTTCGAAGATGGAGCAATATCAGAGCAAGGGGCAGGAAAGGCAAACGTGCTGCTGTCCCACATGCACTCAGTCCCTCTACAGAGCATCCTCTGGGGGATTTTTCTATATGGTTCCTAACCTTAAGCCAGCCTTTCTAGAGGCTTTCATCTATAGCAGAATGGGGTATCATAATATGTGTGTTCACCCTCAGGAGACATGGCAAAGGTTGCTAGGCATTATTGACCTGCAGTGTAATAATGTCCCTCAAGACTAACCCTTAAAGCTTTCCGTTCTGAGTAAGTAAGACTAGCAGGATCTTTTCTATGTCTCTGGGAATAGTATAACTTTTCATAAAGCTATGTATAAAGAATAGTGTAAAAGGGCAAGAGGAAATTGTCACCTTCTCTGAAACAGGCCTGCAAGGCACACACGTACTCGGCTTACACAAATCTTTCCTCTTTGTGAAACTGGTTGGCCAGACTGCTATTGCCAATATCAGTACAATTTTGACAATGCTAAGAACAAACAATCTGACTACTTAAGGTCTTCAGCCTCTTGTTTCAATAAATAGAACGAGGATTAACATACAGCTTTACTGGATCCATAGTTGGTGTACATTGGCTAGCTAATTTGGATTTGATGGACCTAAAGAGCTTCACATTAGTTTAGAATCTGGCCTCTAGTTTAGATTACAGGAACAATTTCCTGCATTCACTTTTTCTTTTTCTTTTTTTTTTTTTTTTTTTTTTTTGAGTAGGAATGTTGATTATTTTTCAAAATTACAGAAGTAAAAAATTTTCATAAGGTGCAGCAGATTACAGGACCTACTATGTTTTCTACAGAGGTATGTTTTTCAGGCCAGAGATGACTAATAAGTGGTCTAATGGCCTTCATTTCAGATTAAAAGGCGGACAAGTAGGGTTTTAACTTTTAAATGAGACAAAGCTTGGAGCAGAATTTTTCAAAAACATCAAAACCTTTCAGAAACACAGGTGGAACTGATGGAAAATTTCCATTTTGAATAGCCTGACCTTGTAGTTTCACAGAAATGAATCATGGTATATATGACAGAGGAAGGTGCTCAAGGCCAGCTGGATAGCTTTCACCTTGGCAAACTGACTCAATTTACCTTCTCCTTCAGCAGTTTCTGCAACTTGTCGTTGGGGACTCCATACAGCTGCCTTCCATCTCCAATGCTTTCTCACAATACGGCAGGACCCATCAGTAAACTTTCTGACAGTCTATTATACAGTGGGGCCTCTTCAGCACGGATCACCTACTCTTCCTCTGGTGACATTCCAAAACGTTTGTCCTCTGGCCAGTCCATGATGACTTCTAGGATTCCTGGATGACTGGGATTTCCTATTCAATCTCATTGTGTAGTTAGTACAGCCTCCTTACTCCATGTAGCATCAGTTGCATGATGTGTAGGGGAGACTCTGCCTTTGGACATCCAGCCCAGCACGGGCAACTGGGGTGCCAGGAGGAGCTGTGCTTCGGTGCCAATCACTTCCGATGCAGCTCGAACTCCTTCATAGGCTGCCAGTATCTCTTTTCCAGCTGGGGTATAGCTGTCCTCAGATCCTCTGTATCCCTGACTCCAAAAGCCGAGGGGTTGACCTCGAGTCTCCCCTGGAGCTTTCTGCCAGAGGCTCCAGGTAGGACCATTCTCCCCGGCTGCGGTGTACAGTGCACTTTTTGCATCTGGCCCAGTCCAGACTGGTCCAAGGGCTACTGCATGAGCTCTCTCTCGTTTAATTTGCTCAAAGGCTTGTTGTTGCTCAGGGCCCCATTTAAAATCATTCTTCTTCTAGGTCACATGATAGAGAGAGCTTACAATCAAACTGTAATTCAGGATGTGCATTCTCCAGAACCCCGCAACACCCAAGAAAGCTTGTGTTTCTTGCTTATTAGTTGATGGAGACATTGCTGTTATCTTGTTGATCACATCTGTGGAGATCTGGTGATGTCCATCTTGCCATTTTATTCCCAAAAATTGAATCTCCTGTGCAGGTCCTTTGACCTTACTCCATTTTACGGCAAAACTGGCTTTCAGCAGGATTTGGATTATTTTCCTCCCTTTCTCAAAAATTTCTTCAGTTGTATCGCCCCACAAGATAATGTCATCAATGTCTTGCAGGTGTTCTAGAGCTTGCTCCTGTCCCTGTGCAGTCTGGATCAGTCCACAGGTACTAGGGTATTAAGATACTATATATTAGATCCTATATATTAGGATATAGATCCACAGGTATGAGATCAGCCCAGGTAGGGCTGTGTTTCCACCCCTGGGGCAGTCGGTTACAAGTGTACTGGATGCCCCTCCAAGTGAAAACGAACTGTGGCCTGCACTCTGCTGCCAAAGGAATTGAGAAAAACGCATCGGCAATATCAGTTGTGGCATACCACTTGGCTGCCTTTGACTCCAGTTCGTACTGAAGTTCTAGCATGTCCAGTACGGCAGCACTTAAGGGTGGTGTGACTTCATTCAGGCCACGATAGTCTACCATTAGTCTCCACTCTCCGATAGACTTTTGCGCTGGACATATGGGGCTATTAAAGGGTGAGCGGGTCTTACTGATCACTCCTTGACTCTCCAGTCTACGGATCAGCTTATGGATGGGAATCAGGGAGTCTCGGTTGATGCTATAGTGCACTGTTGTGGTCGCGATGATTGGTACTTGCTGTTCTTCAACCTTCAGCAACCCCACAACAGAAGGATCCTCTGAGAGACCAGGCAAGGTGGACAGCTGCTTAATTTCCTCTGTCTCCAAAGCAGCAATACCAAAAGGTCATGGGTACCTTTTTGAGTCTTTGAAGAACCCTCTCCTGAGGTAATCTATGCCAAGGATGCATGGAGCCTTTGGACCAGGCGCAATGGGGTGCTTTTGCCACTTCCTCCCAGTCAGGCTGATTTCAGCCTCCAGTACAGTCAACTCTTGGGATCCTATCACTCCAGAAATATAAATGGGTTCCACCCCTTGACAACTTGATGGCATCAGGATACACTGTGCACCGGTATCTACTAGATCCTTATACTTGTGTGGGACTGATGTGTCAGACCATATGATCCACACAGTCCAGTAAATCCAATTGTTCCCTACCTCCACCTGGCTGGAGGCAGGGCCCCTCTAATAGTGACCACAACATTGGTCACTCACGTCTTGTTGACAGGGATTAATCTGTATCATAGGAGCTGGAGTAAAATCAGCTCTTCCACTCCATCCGGGAACCTGCTCACCAGAGGCTGAAGCCGCAGTTTTCATGGGATGATCATCCTTGACCTTTGTTCTCATCTTCAATTCATGCACCTGTTCCTCCAGAGCTAAAGTAAGCTTTCCATCCCAGTACCTCATGCCTTCTCTGTGATCCCGCAAGAAAAACTATAGGGTGTCCAATGGCATGTACCTCCTCTCTCTTCTTTCTCGAACAGTAGGACACCTTTTGTTAATAACTGAGACGTGCTGGTACACATGGGGAGCTGGATAGATCGGATAGATTGTCTCTTAGTTGCTTGAACTCCCAGAACAGTTTTTCCACAGCTGAAATTATGGAAGGGGCTTTGTGGAGCCACATTGGGTGCCACAAAGAACTATCATGGTTTAAGCCCAGCCTGTCACTCAGAACCATGTAGCTGCTCATTCACTCCCCTCTTCCTCCCCTCCGCTCCCAGAGGGATGGTGAAGAGAATCGGAAGAATGTAACTCCCATGGGTTGAGATAAGAACAGTCCAGTAACTAAGGTATAACAGAAACTACTACTGCTACCACTAATAATAATAATGATAAGGGAAATAACAAGGGAAGAGAATACAACCGCTCACCACCCGCTGACCAATATCCAGCCCGACACAAGCAAGGATCTAGCCCTTCCGGATAACTGCCCCCAGTTTATATACTGGGCATGACGTGCGGTGGTATGGAATACCTCTTTGGTTAGTTTGGGTCAGGTGTCCTGTCTCTGCTTCCTGCTGGCTTCCCCTCCTCCCTGGCAGAACATGAGACTCAGAAAGTCCTTGATCAGAGTAAACATTACTGAGCAACAACTAAAAACATCGGTGTTATCAGTGCTGTTCCCAGGTTGAAAGTCAAAACACAGCACTGTACCAGCTACTAAGAAGGAGAAAAAATGACTGCTACTGCTGAACCCAGGACAGAGGGCTACTGGGAAGGGTAAATTTCTTCCTACAATGGCAGTGGAGTTTATTTATTTATGAAACAGAAACAGGATGCCCCTTCATACTCTCGTGTCATTCAGTGACAGTGACATTTACAAAAAACATGTGCTGGAGTTGCTTCTCTCATCAGCTGCTTTATCAGTTAGTGCACCAATTCAGAATGTTAATCACAAAACAAAAATCCTTCAGGTATTTTATAGCTAGAATATTTTGCAAAATATGCTTTAGGTGTTCTTGACGTAAACAGAAATTTTATGTTTATCTAAACCAGCTTAAGAAAGACCTGTCTAATTTTTGTTTTCCCATAAAAACTTTTCACAAAATTCTGGGGAATAATGATCCCCAGAAAACCAAAATCAGATTCAAAGAAGAGAATAATATTAATAATAAGACCAGGAGTGTCTGTCAACCTCTTTTCCAAATTTGATCAGAAATATTTGGTCTTGCAGAGGATTCAAAGTTAACCCTAACTTCACAGAATAAGAAGAGAATGCTATTTCATAGTATACACTTGAGTGCAGTTCTACCGCATTAAAACTTCACTAAAATGCGCATTGGAAATCAGGTGCCACTGACTACCACTAAGCAGGCAATTTTCAGCAGGCTAGCAGCTAGATTACCTACCTAAGTGAATACAGGTTATAAAACCAGAAAGCCTTGTTATGTCAATGTTTTTGCTGGTGATGTAACCATGTTGAATATCTTTCTCTCCTAAAATAGTTAACATTGTTAGGGAAAGAGCCATTTATCTATTACCAAAGCCCAGCTACCAAAGCTAATGCTACAATAACACTAAAAACTTTCCTTATATTCTGTACATATTGAAGTTTCTGTCATTGCAAAGGGTGTGACTTTATCAGCTGAGTAAGAGGCAACCTAACATTCTCTTGTGAATAAACTTTCTTATTAGGGTAATGCAAATTCCATTTCAGTTCAGAAATCAGCCCATTAGCTGCAAAGTTGTGGAAGAGAAGAATTTGCAACTGGAAGTGACAGCTGTCTTTTAAGATAGAAATTGGGGAACACTTCTGAGTGTAATTGGTAAGGAAACAGCAGTCTGCAGTCTCAGTTCCTGGAGAACTGATCAGTGGTAGAGCAAGTCAGGTCGAAGGAGGTGATCCTGCCCCTCTACTCTACTCTGCTCTTGTGAGACCTCACTTGGAATACTGTGTACAGTTCTGGTGTCCTCAACATAAAAAGAACATGGAACTGTTGGAATAAGTCCAGAGGAGGGCCATGAGGATGATCAGGGGACTGGAGCACCTCCTGTATGAAGACAGGATGAGAAAGTTGGAGCTGTTCAGCCTGGAGAAGAGAAGGCTGCATGGAGACCTCATAGCAGCCTTCCAGTGTCTGAAGGGGGCCTATAGGGATGCTGGGGAGGGACTCTTCATGAGGGACTGCGTTGATAGGACAAGGGGCAAGGGGTTCAAACTTAAACAGGGGAAGTTTAGATTAGATATAAGGATGAAATTCTTTAGTGTAAGGGTGGTGAGGCAGTGGAATGTGTTGCCCAGGGAAGTTGTGAATGCTCCATCGCTGGCAGCGTTCGAGGCCAGATTGGACATAGCCTTCTGTGGCATGGTTTAGTGGGAGGTGTCCCTGTCCATGGCAGGGGGGTTGGAACTAGATGATCTTAAGGTCCTTTCCAACCCTAACTATTCTATGATTCTATGATTCTATAAGACTTTTAGAGTGTTTTTCTCATCTTTTGGTGACAGGAAATATAGCATAACCACTGTACCTGCTTATAAAAAACCTCACAGTTAGTTTGCCGTCAGTGCAGAAGTGTGTCTTGCTCAGTATTGCTGCTGTTCAACTTTTATTTTAATTTTAAGAATGATGTTGGGATGCCCTCCAGCCCAGCTTCTACCCCAATAAAGTGCCACTCTGCAAAGCTAAAAACATGGCCTCTGCCTTCCAATCCAAATTATTCTATGATTCTATGATTCTCTACTTAAGTCCATCGGTCAGGAGGTGATTGCTAAAGTACCAAGATATTCCTCTGACTCTCATTTCTTCCTGCAGGCAAGTGAGTTATTTCCAAAAGATTTCCAGATCTTAGCATACTGAGAAATATCTGCCTTTGCAGGTCATGATGTGACGTGCAAATGAGGTATGGTAACCACCTAATTTATGGCTCCTTATTCAGCTAAAGCAGCCAAGCAGCTACTCCATGGCATGTCATGGAGATGTCACATGTTTGTCCACATTAAAACTGGCTGGCCTAGAACCGGACTCCTCATATCCCACCCCACAAACTCATGCTCAGGAAAAGTATTAGGAGGTGAGGAATACAAGTGTGAATCCCCTTGTGTTATGGACACTCCTGGCTCACAGGCATTAATGTGAATGAAAACTAATAGCTTACCACTTCAGATTTGTGTGTTTGACTCTGATTCATTTGCGAGATAAGGGTATGAGCTTTTGAATCATACTTTTAAGGCACTTGATTCTCTCAAAATATACAGGGACCACAGCCCATAGCTCTGGATTTTGTATGATACTTATAGGGACAGGTTCTTTAAAACAAACACTGTGCTATCTAATGTAGATTGATATCAAAGTTTTTTGTCTAGCCCTTGGGGGATCAAAGGCTTAGGCAACTTTGAATTCAGTTGTCAATCAGTGTCAGTAGGAAGCACATTTAGGTCTGGAACAAATACTACTGTAGCACTTTGTGCTAAACTTTCACGTGAGTCCAGCTTCTACCATTACCAAAGAAAAATGTAGCACACTATCTGTTAAAGATTTTTTCCAAAAAAAGCTCAGAAGTTGCAGGAGTACTTTTTCCATTCTCACAGCTGCATCTGTTTCGGAGTAAAAATTCTTACGTGAGACGTGCACTTGTGGGAGATGCATTCTGCAGGATGACACCTCTTTTTCAGTTTACCATTATGTGAATATACACAGCAAATACATTCCCTTTCTGTAGGATATCATTTTTACAGTTTGACTTCTTGCCCATTTCATCATATGCCTGCTATGAACAGATGGGAAAAATGTGTTCTTTTCATATAAGGGTGTGGTGATACCTTTGACCTATGATTTCCAGCGAGCATAGTCTGAGAAACCCCGGAATATTCATATGCAGTTCCTGTGGTGTCCCTAGAAAGAGCTTCTCTTTAATTTTTGATTATGCAATTTCCAAATAGTCTTTCAGTGACAGACATTTGGAGTTGGGTCTATTTTTATATAAAGAATAGGGGGCCAGAGTGCTTGTACTGGAGCTTGTTCCATGTCCACCCAAAGAAAATTAACCCATTTTTTCCCCGCTAAAATTTTGTGATGAGATACAGAGTCTCTGTATCTCATCACAAATATAAGTTGTAGATTACCTAGTCTCTCTTTCTTGGTAAAAGGTAATACAAAAATGCAGTATTTTTATGCCAATCATAGCATATATTTTTAAAAGCATGGTGCTAAGATGCATTAGTGCAAAATCATTATTAGAGTAGAAACATGTATTTTTAAAGAGCCAATATAACAGCAATTACTGACGTAATTCACTACCATAATAAAGTAATCTATTTATCATAATAAATTTTCTCAGAATTAAAAAATAACATATTACTTTAGCTACAGTCTGTCTGAGGGAGCAGAATTAAGCATTCTGCTTTTTATGAGACATTGGAACAGACAAATCAGGTAATTTTATATTAGATAATTAAGGGCTTTCTGAAAGCCAGCCACATTTGGAAAAAAGAAAATGTAATTCCCAGCAAAGCTTAGGCTACAGCTTCCTTTTTTTGGGGGGGGGGGGGGGGGGGAAGAAATCAATGGCAGAAGAAATATTGGGGATTTTTTATTCTTTCTTTTCGGCTCAGAAAAACCAAGTGGAGGTCCCAGGTTCTAAGGATTAAGTTATAAAAAGCCCCTTAGACTGACCTCCAGAATTCTGGAAGAAAGCCCAGTGTGTAATGAGGGAGTATGAGAAAAAAAAAGACAGAAAAAGTAAATTATTTTTTCTTTTTTGGCTCACTTACAGTGCCTTTAGAGACTTTATGCGGGTACACTGGGTAAGCAACACAATGGAATTATACCGTTAGTCTCTCTCTTGCCACGTTTATATTTTGCAACAAATATGCCGTTGGTGGCTTCTTTATACTGAAAAGTGCCTGATCACCTTATCCCCCTGGTAAAAGAGAACATTACTTAAAGGGGAGTAAGTTAGAAAATAGAACAACAGTGCACAAAAATTTGGCAGCAAAATCATTGTGAGAGATTGAAGAATCTCTAATATAAGCAAGCAATCCTGAGAACTGGAAGCAAAGGGTTTCAGATATCTTGGGAATTTGGCTGCTTTTGTGGCAGATACAGTAAACAGCTTCAGAAAAGATTGTGTATTTCTACTAATCACTTAAGCCATAACATAACAGCTAAATTAACATTTTGTGTACATGAAGTGAAACTGCTTACTCCTGTTCCCTATTTTCTGTCATTTTTGCAGAACAGTGACTGTCAGCAGCGCACCGTGAGTGCAATAACATTACAGGACATTGGCAAAAAGACGGCCCTGAGGCTTACATGCCCCCAAATGCAAATCCTGTTTGAAATTCTTTCATGTGTTAAAATGATAAATGTTACTATCTTTTCTGTTTATCATCTAGTAAGAATGCAAAGAGTGCAAAAATAACCCCTGATAGCTGAAGGTTATTTGGGCCTTCTTTTTTTTAGAAATAGGCCCAGTGCTTGCTCTTTAGCTTGCTTTCTTATTACACTTCAATATGCAGTTCCATCATTGCTGTTAGTGGTAATTTCATGACTTGATGTTAGAATTGGCATTGGTATTAGAACTGATTTAAAACATTTCTCTCGCCTCTTCATGCACAAGTGTACATTTCTCTTTCCACCCAGAGATTATTGCACCCCAACTTTGCTGAAAAAAGTATTAGTGAGACCACAAGGTAATTTTAATTGAAGATATAATCCTTGTTAAAAAAAAGATCTCTTTTGGGAGAGATAGAAGTACTGTTATAACTAAAGATGTAAAAAACAATTAATCTTGAGGTCAGATACAAGTTTGCTCTTTTGCAGGTAATGTAAAAAGCTTACTCACCCAGATATGGCATAATATTGTTCCAGATCTTGGTCATAGACATTCAGAAAAAGGCTTTTGTCTTCCTGTGCCCCCTTCCTTTTTCTTTACTAAGAAATGCAACAGGACTGAAATGATCTAGTAGTGGCTTAAAGGTAATATCACTCATAATCTGTAATGTTTTCTTCTGATATTATGCTTTTTCAAAAGCTACAATTCATTTTAATGCACTGAATCTATCACAAGTATCACTTTGTTTTAGAAAAAGAAGCAAAATGCTGAAAATGACCTGCTGAACCTGTATTTAACATTTCTGCCTGCACATAAATAGATGTTTACAGTTATTGCCTTGATTAATTTTACAGACAAATGTGTGATATTATGCTGAAGAGAGGCTGCATATAATTTTCAGGCACCCTTTCTACCTGTCTCAGTGGTGAACATCTGTAGGCTCTTTGGAAGAAATACATCTAAAATATGAACAGGTTTTTGTAGAAATCCTGACAGTCCACTCTCCCCTAGTGAAGTTATGAAGATTTTGCCAAAGGGTTGGGGAAAGATTCTCTTGAAATCTTGCTGAATGCTTCCATCAATGACAAAGAAAGTGTCAAATCACAAAAGGAGTAAATATGGAAAGTATGTTCAATTCAAGCATTTTGGAAAGTAGTGAAAGAAAATACCTAGAGACATGAGAAATAAGCTATATGGTGATAAAGGAGAGTAGAGGTGAATGTTTCCATAGGAACCAAGAAAAAAGAACTTTGTCTATGTTCAGAATCACTTGAATGACATTTAGAAAGGGGTCAGCAACTATCTTGGTGCAATTCTTCCTTTTCCTTGTGCTCTTGAAAGCTCTTTAGATGTTTGGAAAGTAAAAAGAGTTTAGAAGGTGAACAGGACTCAATACTGTGGTAAATGCAAAGTTAATGCTGCCTAATTTACATGAGGTCTTCTATGATATTGAGCAACTTTAAATGCTAATAACCACATGTATAAGGAGCTGATGAGTACTAACTGGGTTACATGTGTTTTTGGATTGTAGAATCTGTGTGATATGAAACTTAACACTTGTTCCTTCTGTAGAATGTTGAGAAATCAAGTAAATCTCAACAAAGCAGAATGGGCCAGAGGAAAGAGTACAATTTTTACATCACTAGATGTACCAACTAAAAGCCTTTTTTTCCTATAAGGGAATACTCTGACATATGTCCAGGCAGAAAAATGTAATTTCTTTAGAGAACAGAACAAAAATGCTTCCAAAGCCCAGATATTACAGGAGAAGGAAGTATGTGATATGCCTTATACTGAAAGAGATCTGGGGCTCAAAGCAGGCAAATAGCTAGGTAGGAGTTAGCAATGCATTGCAGTGGAAATAAAAAGCAATATGATCTTGTGTAGTAAACCAATGGAAAACCATTCTGCACTGAAGCATTGTTATTGTACCTCTGCAGCCAGATCACACCCGGACTACTGCCTTCAGTTTTGCCACCTACAGCACTGTACCAATAAAGGTTACAATGTTAGAATGTTAGAAGGAGGAAGTCAACGATGTGGAACAAATAAAATGTGCCTACTGTTTTATGTAGACAAACAACAAATATGAAAATAATGAGCTGGTATATGACAAATCTAATTATGAAACAGGGTGAGAAAATGATCCAAACTTAGAATGACATTATGGTTAAATAAATATAGGCGGCATATAAAACCAGTGCACTTTTTAATGGAGATATTTTCCCCATGGGAATGTCATAATTTTCAGAGCAAGGTTGGGGAAAACACTGGAGAGCGTATGTCAGGGAGCAATCACGCACTAGTAGATGCAAGAATGCATTTAGCATGTCTTTCTAATTAGCATTGTTATTACTCTAAGAGTCAAGTTAAAAATAAGAGCGAGTAGAATAACAAATTGTAGAAAAGAGGGAAAGGTGTAGTTTTAGCTCTTCACCAGTTTCAAGTGATTGCAAGAGTTAATGTTTTTATAACTAAGAATGTAAGGAAAGCTATGGAATACAAGTTGTGAGGTAAGTCAGTGGGAAGTAGGCCTGAATGCCCAGAGTTCTGCCATGAAATCACATGAGCTGTATCAGGTGACACTGAATAGGACATCTCTCCAACAAAATGCGTTTTCCAGAAGTGTGGACTTTCCCTGCAGCTTGAATATCTGTAGACGCCAGAGATGAGGCTTCTAGTAGTGTTGCTTTCTTAAAGCCACACATCAAAGAAAAACTTTGCCTTGAGTTAACTTTAAGATTTAGTGAGAAAAAATACATGAGGCAGCCAGACTGTCCGCTTGGAGTCCCTCCAGCCAACTGGTGGCATGAACATCACTGGGGAGAAACCAGCTGAGGGCGTGGATTAATCAGGGGAGCTTGTTACCTTTTTCACTTCCATATAAACCAACAGCTGCTAGCCTTGTTAAAATGGGTTTCAAACTGATTCTTAATGAACTCAGATATAGCCTCAAGGCCCATATACTTTCACCATGTCGTGGTTTAATCTGCAAATCATGCAGCCCGTTCACTCACTCCCCTTTCTTCCCCCCCACTCCGAGGAAGGGGGAAATGGGGAGAAGAATCGAAAGAATGCAACTCCCACAGGTTGAGGTAAGAACAGTTTCGTAACTAAGGTATAATACAAACCACTGCTGCAACCACCAATAACAATAATGACAAGGGAAAAACAAGGGAAGAGGGTACTTCTCACCACCTGACGACCGAGCCATGAACAAAATTCTTCCGGGTTCCTGCCCCCAGTTTTTACATCCTGGGCATGATGTGTGGTGGCATGGAATACCTCCTTGGTCAGTTTGGGTCAGGTATCCTGTTTCTGCTTCCTGCTGGCTTCCCCTCCTCCCTGGCAGAGCATCAGACTCAGAAAGTCCTTGGTCAGACCAAAATGTTACCAAGCAGTAACTGAAAACATCGGTGTTAGCAGTGCTGTTCCTAGGCTGAAAGTCGAAAACACAGCACTGCACCAGCTACTACGAAGGAGAAAAATGACTGCTGCTGCTGAACCCATGACACACCGTCATGGAGATTATTATTGTCCTGGCAAACTGTCATGGGTTCAGCAGCAGCAGTCATTTTTCTCCTTCTTGGTAGAAGCTGGTGCAGTGCTGTGTTTTTGATTTTGGGCCTGGGAACAGTGCTGATAACACCAGTTTTTCGGTTACTGCTTAGTGATGTTTTGGTCTGGCCAAGGACTTTCTGAGTTTCATGCTCTGCCAAGGAGGAGGGGAGCCGGGAGGAAGCAGAGACAGGACACCTGACCCAAACTGACCAAAGAGGTTATTCCATACCACAGCACGTCATGTCCAGGATGGAGGACGGAGAGGAGAGACCCGGAAGGGTGGGGGTGCACTGCGTGGTCGGGCTTGGTTTTAGGTGGTGAGAAATTGTATTCTTTCCTTGTATTTGCCTTGTCATTATTATTATTGGTGGTAGCAGTAGTGATTTGTGTTATACTTTAGTTACTAAACTGTTCTTATCTCAACCTGTGGGAGTTGCATTCATTTCGATTCTCCTTCCCATCCCTCCGGGAGCAGGGGGAAGAAAGTGGGGGAAGTGAGTGAGAGAGAACGGGCTGCGTGGTTAGAGAGGCTTAAACCACGACACAAGCCATACTAGGGTCTTGAAAATGACACACTACACAGGGAGCTGGAAAGTCAGTCATGTAAAAAGTCAAGAAATAAGCTAGTCGAGAAAATTCACGTTATCCTTACTGGCTTTGCCAATTGGTTTAAATGAGAATGATAAACTTATGTTTCCTTCACTGGCACTGTCGTTCTTTCTTTGGTTTTCTATAAGCCTGTTGGGGAAGATGAAATTTAAATGTCATGGATCATTGCCAACAGAAAAAAGAAATTTTTCTTAGGTAGGGGCAGAGAATGTCAAGAGCTTGTTTGAGCCTTGGATTCATTTCACAGACACGTAACTTAATTCAAGGAGATTTGGTAGTATGAGATAAACAAGCGTTGACAAAACAGAAAAGAAACAGACTTTCACGTGCTTATGGAAGGTAGGTAAGCCGCTTCTCTGAAAGGGAGCACTTTAGAGGCTGAACTCATGCCAGGCTTAAAGCTGCAGATTGCTATGTAGCTTTTCTGTGTTTCATTCCTTTTCTTGGGTTTGACATGGCTTCTCACCCTTCCCAAATGAAAGGCAGAAGGGCAGAAAAAGGAGGAAATACTGTCTTTTTCTCCAGTTTCGATGGTATCAGAAAGACATGATCCAAGGGTAACACCATTACTGATTTATGTGAAAGCTTTCCATACCCAAATCAACACAGCCTGAAAATACATGTAAAGGAAAGCCCTTGATTTTAATGCTGCACCTTAAGTGGGAAATTCAGCTTTCAAATATTTTTTAGAGTACAGTTCTCTTTTACTTTTCTGCAAGACATGCATACAAAGTTCTGTGCTTTTAGGCTAAAAAAGCATGCTTTACTAAAAAAGACTGAATGATGCAGCTCTCTGAGCTATTTTGCTCCCTGATTTTGGTAAATAGATTTTAATGGGATAATTTACATTATTAAAGTTAATCACACCATTAAAGTATTTGAAATAGAGTCCTGTGCATTACTGAATCATCTTTTCTTGAACAGAAAACAAGATTAGGGCTTTGCAAACAGAGTTATCAGTTCTGATTGGGGGTATTTGATCCAATCAAGAACTTTCTAATTTTGAATTTGCTTGAGGTTAGGTTATCTTCTTGGATTTGTCATCTTTCACAGATTTTTCTGCATATTTAATACCTATGGAGTCTGTAAACAGGTGCTAGTGCAGACTACTGGTTAAATTTAATTTTGAAAAAATTTTTCTCAGGTAGATTAAGAGAGGTTTTGACCACTGCGACTGCAGAATAACTCAATTCACCTCAGTAGTACTAATCTTGCAAGCTTGTATTAACGTGAATGACAATGGAATTTGTTTTCCCAATTGGGATAACAGCAGGGGAAGTTTGCTCCATCTATATCAGTCTTCTGGTTTTGTCAGGGCCAATATGATACCAGTAATGCATAGGTTGAAGGAAGAGCATCCTGTCAGGGAATAGAAAAAAGGATAGATGTAACTTTTAATTCATAGATCCTGTGCAGTTTTTCACTGTATAGATTTCTGTATTATTAGTTCAGACCAAATATTTAAAAAACTAAGGACAAGATCTATCAGTAGACTAATATGAATAATTCTACCTACATTGTGATGTACCTATGCCAGTAAACGTGAAAACTGAGGGACTGAATGATGAGACAGTTTCTTATGTATGCTTGAAGTCTTTTGTGTACACAGATGTCCATTTGCATGTGCCTTTTGCTCTAGAAAATATGTCAAGTGTGTCTGCGAGAATCTATATCCAACTCAACTCCTTCAAAATGAGAATCTCTCTGTGTTGCTACTGTATTTCCCAAAGAATCAATTATTAGGGTTTCTTTAATTCTCTTCACAGTAGCAACATAATTCAATCCAAACACTAATCCTTATGAATGGCGCTCACTATATGTAATGATGTATTAAAACTGTTTTAACCTCTGTCTAGGAAATAATAATATCCTAAGACCAATTTCTAAGTTTTTCCATATGTTTTTGGCCCAAGCAAAATAAAATAGAGAGAGGAGGAGAAATACTACAAGCCTTAATCTTCTGTCTGTTAACAGCCCCCAGGAACTTTATGATGTCTGATGAAAACAGTACAAAAATGCTGACTGTACTATCTGTATGTGCAATAAACAGCTCCATGCTGACACAGTGCTAGAGAAGGAAGGTGAAACAACTTCAGTCATCATGTTAATAAAACCTCTAAATTAAAAGTCTTTTAGTTCTTATTTAAAGCTTTCTTAAGAAAATGAGTAGAAATGTAACAAAGTGAACAAATATCATGATTCTTCTAGCAGTAGACTGGACCAAAGGTAATTCAGCATTGCATGTGGTCCACAACTGAAGCTGGCATGAAGGAAGGTGAAGTGCTGCTCAGTGAATCCTAGGATACCCAGTAACTACCCTGTGTTTGGATCCCAGAGCCATCCATGCTCCTCAGAGAGTTTTGAACCAGATGTTTCTGGCATAAGGATAAAAAATAACCAGGATGAAATTCAAAAACCAAAATAAATGTCATCAGGAAAAAGAATAAGGACTACCCCATTCATAGGCAAAGAGTCTGCCCATTATTTTCCTTATTCATTGGCCAGCAATCACAACTTCAAAAGATTATATTTCTATTTGCTTTGACAACAAACACATTCAATCCATAGTTATTGAAGGTGGTTATTTCAATATCCATTTATTAGCAACATCAAAACAAATGCTTATTATTTTTAAATGTGAAGCAATGTCTTTGTCACTAATTTTAGAACTCATTTTAATTTGAACTTGACATTAATATAAACATGGCAATGCCACTTCGCCACTATGTATTGCCATCATGTATTTTTATTTTCACATGGGAACTGACAAAATATGATTCATAATGACAATATTAACATACACCAATGAATAGCAATAAGGATTTATAAGCCTGGAGAAGAGAAGGCTGCATGGAGACCTCATAGCAGCCTTCCAGTATCCGAAGGGGGCCTATAGGGATGCTGGGGAGGGACTCTTCATGAGGAACTGTAGTGAGAGGACAAGGGGTAACGGATTTGAACTTAAACAGGGGAAGTTTAGATTGGATATAAGAAAGAAATTCTTTACAGTTAGGGTGGTGAGGCACTGGAATGGGTTGCCCAGGGAAGTTGTGAATGCTCAATTGCTGGCGGTGTTCAAGGCCAGGTTGCACAGAACCTTGTGTGGCATGGCTTGGTGGGAGGTATTCCTGCCCCTGGCAGGGGGGCTGGAACTAGATGATCTTGAGGTCCTTTTCAACCCTAACTATTCTATGCCCCTCTACTCTGCTCTTGTGAGACCTCACTTGGAATACTGTATACAGTTCTGGTGTCCTCAACATAAAAAGGACATGGAACTGTTGGAACAAGTACAGAGGAGGACCACAAGAGTGAGCAGGGGACTGGAGCACCTTCCATATGAAGATAGGCTGAGAAAGTTGGGGCTGTTCAGCCTGTAGAAGAGAAGGCTGCTTGGAGACCTCATAGCAGCCTTCCAGTATCTGAAGGGGGCCTATGGGGATGCTGTGGAGGGACTCTTCATGAGGAACTGTAGTGAGAGGACAAGGGGCAAGGGGTTCAAATTTAAACAGGGGAAGTTTAGATTGATATGAGGAAGAAATCCTTTACTGTAAGGGTGGTGAGGCAGTGGAATGGGTTGCCCAAGGAAGTTGTGAATGCTCCATCGCTGGCAGTGTTTAAGGCTGGATTGGACATAGCCTTGGGTGGCATGGTTTAGTGGGAGGTGTCCTTGCCCTGGCAGGGGGGTTGGAACTAGATGATCTTAAGGTCCTTTCCAACCCTAACTATTCTATGATTCTACGATTCTATGATTGTATGATTCTATAATATTAACATACATAACATAATCTGTATTGACTCTGTCAACACTGATAACATAGATTTTTTTTTCCCTGTGGTATGCATTCTCATGTGTCTACAAATGTCTTCATTAATATACATTTATGATTACTATTAAGCTTATGCATAGTTTATTTTATTACACAAATACGGGTTATAACATACACACAGTGATAGTGACTCTCCATACATCACTTTTATCCTTAATATGCCCTATGAAAAGTAAGTAGGTTAAAAACTCAGCCCCATTAATTAAAATTGTTTAGCTTTCTTGAACTGAAAATGTTCATAGTAGAGGATGTCTATGGAGGTATTAGTTACCTGGCTCTATTTAGCTATATAAAATCTCTCACAAAAAGCTATGCCAAAAAAAGCATTTTTTCAGAACTGATAAAAAAAATAATAAAAAGAAAGAGATTTAGAGCTTGGAATGAAAGTTTTATCTCTACATACACCCAGGTACAATTGGGAACAATAAGAGAGTCACAAAGGTGGTTCTACATGATGCATAGTTGTTGGAGGGCATATGGTACATTTCACTCTTAACTGAGACTTCTTCTATCCTTTTAGTGCTTTATGTTAGAATCTTAACAAGATTTGTTAGTCCATCTTGTTTTCTTTAAAATAAAAGTTGCTAAAAAAGCCAAGGAGGAAAACTAGTGTCACAGCCATCTGAAAAGCTCCAGAGCAATAAACGTGTTGAACTGTGATGATATCTACACCAGTAATGATGAAGGACTCTGGGGAAATCTTCATATGCTGTTGATCTTCTACTGAACTGGACTGTCAAACACATCTCTAACACTACATGGAAATAAAGCCTTTTTTCTCCTACTCCCTTTGCTGTGTTTAGGGAGAAAAACTCATCTGAAAAAATTAGTAAATAAACTATCTCAGGATGAGGATGTCAGTGACGTCTTTTAGCCCCAAGGAGTTTCTAAATTATCCTGCTCTTCTTGTGAGAGTACAATTAGATTAAATAGTCCCTATTGTGGAGGTTCACGTAAAAGCTATCTTGAAGTGAAGGCTTTGATTCAAAAAGCCACTTCAGAATAACTATAGGCAACTCATACATCTGCACTGAAACTTCAACTTGGGTGCTTTCCTGAATGGTAATGTAAGCTAGTAGCTAAAATCCATGCAGGTCAGTAATACAGTTACACCTAATGCAGAATTCCTGAGGCTCAGTACCACACTCCTTTCTCTAGCTTGTGTCATCACTCATTAGCAGATGCATCTTGTCATGTATGATTGAAAGCATTTTAATTAAAAGTACTGTGTCAAAAGGTTAACTATACTATTTATGCTGTTTGATTATGAGTGCCTTCAGAGAAAAGTTAAGCTGGATTCCTGTTTATACCAGAAGACATGTTCCCTTTTAGCTCAGAAAGGTTGGTTTTACTAAAGGAAAAGAGGAAAGACAGGCTGAGAGAACACTGCTTTTTCTCAGAAATATCTTCAAGGACCTATTGCAAGTAAGCTTGTGTTGGGATGTGCAGGGGGAACCCCAGTCTGGTCTGACAACCATTGTTGCATATAGGGTACCAGGACAAGCCATGGAGAACGACTGCTGCTTCTGGAAGGGGCTTCCCAGTCCTGCACTGCTGCACT
The DNA here is from genome assembly GCA_028858755.1 of Ara ararauna. Classification (NCBI taxonomy): domain Eukaryota; kingdom Metazoa; phylum Chordata; class Aves; order Psittaciformes; family Psittacidae; genus Ara; species Ara ararauna. The sequence goes on along the minus strand of CM054377.1, from coordinate 47,155,592 downwards.
TCAGGCCGCTGGGCAACACAACCGGTTTCTGCTCTTTGGTGGCAGCTGTCACAGCCAAGTTCAACAGTCAAGGGACACAGCCAGGTTCTGGCAGGAGTAAAGTTAGGAGTGGGATCATTTTCCAATCCTCCCAATCTGTCTGTTGTTTAAATGGTGGTTTATGTATGGCTTTCCTGCCAGGGTGAAATGTGGACAACTGTGATTCAGTTGTAGGAAATCCTGTATGCAGATAGTACTATGGATGCTGCTGTCACAGCTACGAATACTGCAGTACCAGGTACTGTTTCAGCAGTTACACAAAAAAGCCCAAACCTGCTAGAAATAAAAGTGATCAACATGTTCAAAAGTCTTCCCAAGAAATGGCACTCACTAGTGACTACGGGTTTGTTCCTTTGGGGCCCACATAATATCCTAATAGGACCATCAATGTTTCACTTGGTTTAGGACACAGTCTACCACATACTTTTAGATACAGTTGTGCTAGATTTCATCTCATCTTTTGTATGTCAGTTCCTTGTTCTGATAGTTCTGTGCACAGATCTCTGGAGTGCAGAATCACCGTGAAATTGGCTAGAGAGATGATTTCAGTTATTATTTTAGCTGGGTTGAGTGGCATGTTTGCTGTCACTCAAGATTTTGAAATCTGAATCCATCAGGTGAACCCTGGAAGCAATGGAATCCCATGTAGAGAGTGTTTTTGTGCCCTGGTTTTTATTTTATTTTAAAAATATATGAACGAAACAGTAAAAGGAAAAGCAGATAGTGAAGGAAAGCACAGTGAGATGGCAAAGTTGGATGGAAATGACTTTTTTAGGCATATAGGTGCAAGGGAGAGATATTCCACCTATCTTTTTCTGAACTACAGTTTTTTTCATTGATATATTGGCTGTACTCCTTTCAATAGGGCCCTGTTGTCTTCAGGAATCTGTATCCTGGATCTGTTACTAAAGCGGGAGTTGAGGTTAACAGCTAAAGAAAACAATCTTTGCTTATCCTCTAGGAAAGATAACTCAAGCAAATCTGTCTGAAAATTTATTGACCTAAGCTGTTAATTTTGAAATACTTAAGAGAAAAACCCAAGATTCCCTCCCCTCTGCAAACCTTAAAGCAATTTTCAAGAGTCTTGCTTTAAGTTCACAAAAAAAGACTGAAAATCTTGACATAAGCCCTTAATGCATGTTCTGTCATATAGAACAAGGATAGTGAAAAAAAATGTTAGGCACAAAGTAGTATGTAGAATAATAGATTAAACTCTTCATTTGTAGGGTTTCACAGGTATGCAAGTCTTATTTCTGTAGTATTCATTGTGTGGTTGAATTTCTGTAGTTTATTTTTGTTTAAAATGCAAATTCTCCTGTGATATAGTAAGAGTCATGAATTCCATTAAGAAAATTAAATTTATTTTATAAATCCTATTGATAGATTTCTTCATAGGATAACAAAAATCTGCTATATCCCTATTATATATAAATACAGCACAAATTTTTGATTAGGTATTTTAAACTCTCTTTTCTATTTTTCATGCGTTCAAAGTGCTGTTTTGACATCATCTGTTATACCACTGTAAATTTTATGTATGTAGGCATTTTCAGAACATTTGGAAGTAACTAATCAATGCTTGATTATCCTTGCTTTTTAATGAAAAGTAAACTCTCAGAAATTTCCCATTGTCCTTATAGACTACTCTAAAGCCTGCTGATAAGCAGTTTAATTGATTTTAATGGTCTGTAACTCTAAGACTTTATCAGAGGGGCTTAAATTCATTCACAAGCTGTAAATTGCAGCTTACTTTAGAAGTCCGTGAGAGTGTTACGAAGGGAGGACTATCAAATTGAGATCAACATATGAGCTGATGAAACCAATTTAAAAGTATTTGGAAATATTTCCTTCAATCTTTGGATACTGTTTTGTGAGTTTTTCCTAAGTTAAATTTGTGCTTTGGGTCTTTATTTTACAGCCATTTATAAAGAGCAGGACAAAGTTGGTGGAGATCAATCATTCTCTTCCCAGGAAAACTGACTGATTCTCTTAATATATCAGCTGCAAAATGTTCATGTTAACCTTTACATTGTCCCGTACTGGCTTCAGTATCACCATTAACTGAAGTGTGACTCACTTCCCTGGGGATAAATTGTTCCATTTAAGAGGCTACATCAAGAGCATTACCTGCACAAGCATGGAAGAAGGCTGTGCAGTTTTGCCTTTGCCTCTTTAGTAGAGGTACTGGAGAAGGTGATGCAAATAAGGGGAACATAATAACAAGGGTGTCATGGGTTCAGCAGTAAGTACGACAAAGGGTTACAATTCCATTAGGCTATACAGCCCAATTAATTGCTGTTACTCCCATATACTCCATGGAACACCCATGTGAATAAGTGATATACAGAGGTACTGAAAAGATATGAGAAAGCTTCAGTCAACTGAGCTGCGTATTTACTCGGTATAGGAAAGAGAGACTGTGGGTGTGCACATAAATTAAACAATTAGCTGGTCTTCTGCACTATTCTTGCTATTGTTGATCTTCTCCATGATATGTCTTTTCATGGCCTGTCTCTTTTGAGGAAGAACCTCATGATTTGATGAAATTTAGATCTGTCCTGGCTGTGTTGGATTCAGAGCAGCAGTATATGCTTCAGTCTCAGCAGTTTATCAGCTTGCATTGAAAACAATAAACATAAAACCTAGAAAATATTTTTTTTTAAGTGAAACTAGTGTACAGAAACAGTTACATTCATCAGCTAGGCCTTTGTAAACTCTTGTATACTCAGGGGAGCAGAAAAAGTAACAGCCTCCGATAGTTAAGGGTATATAATGCCACAAACTGTGTAACTGATATAATTTAGGACCAATTTCAATAAAAATGCCACCCTTTCCAGGGCTTCTGTGAACTTATGGACATAGGTTTTAGTGAATCATGACTTCCATAGTTCCTTTAAATTATAGACTTAAACTAAAAGAGCAATATGTTAATAAATACCACTCTTCTGCAACTCAAAAATTGGACCAAAATGATGTTAGGGCTTTGATTTGAATAAAGAAAAAGGGGAGGTTTAAGGGAATAAACACCCAGGGTGACACTACAGCATAGTTTTCAGCAACCTGAATTGCAATTAACTGAAGGCAGAGAAGGCATAGTTTGTCTTAATGGCTATAATGATTTTGGAGACTTTCCTTCTTGAAGCAGTTCAGCTTCTCAAAAAAACCCCTCTATTTGGTCCTTCTGCTTGTCCTTATTTAAATCTACATGCTCCAAGCCACTGTAACATTCAAAGAATGAAAATTGTCAATTGGATGTGTCGAGGAAGTGTCATTATCCTCAGCTTTCATATGGAGAACTGAATTCAAGACAGAAGTAAAAGGAATTTACCACAGTTTCACCTAGAAAATCTGTGGCACAATAGGGAATACAATGCAAGGCTTCTAAATCAAAGGTTAATTTCCTAACATCTGATCCATATAACCTCCATAATTAGTCTCCTTCCCCATGTCCCAGCTGAGTGCGACTGAATATAATTCTAAGATGGTCTGCTGACCCTTGATTGTCTTGGTTTTCCATTGGCTTCCTCCCATTACCTCATTTTTATTCTCTCTTTCTTTTATACAAGATTTTCCTTTTTCTCAGGAGACAGCACTTAGTATGTAAAGAAATAGATCAGCTTGTTGTTGGGATTGCCCATTGTAGTGCTCCCAAACACTAGTGTTGATTCAAATTTTGACAAAGATGTCATTAGAGATGTGACGTAAATTTGAGATGTGACAAAACCTAATAAGTAAAGGCATGATAGAAATGAATTACACCTTTGCTTTTCAAATACACAATAGTTAAATCTTAATCTTCAATTAGGAAAAAAGAGAAGTGAAATGAAGAGAAGTGAAATGAAGTGAAATGAAATGAAATGAAATAATGAAATGAAATGAAATGAAATGAAATGAAATGAAATGAAATGAGGGAAGGGAAGGGAAGGGAAGGGAAGGGAAGGGAAGGGAAGGGAAGGGAAGGGAAGGGAAGGGAAGGGAAGGGAAGGGAAGGGAAGGGAAGGGAAGGGAAGGGAAGGGAAGGGAAGGGAAGGGAAAGGGAGGGGAGGGGAGGGGAGGGGAGGGGTGGGGAGAGGAGAGGAGAGGAGAGGAGAGGAGAGGAGAGGAGAGGAGAGGAGAGGAGAGGAGAGGAGAGGAGAGGAGAGAGAAAAGAGGAGAGGAGAGGAGAGAGAAAAGAGGAGAGGAGAGAGAAAAGAGGAGAGGAGAGAGAAAAGAGAAGAGAAAAGAGAAGAGAAGAGAAGAGAAGAGAAGAGAAGAGAAGAGAAAAGAGAAGAGAAGAGAAGAGAAGAGAAGAGAAGAGAAGAGAAGAGAAGAGAAGAGAAGAGAAGAGAAGAGAAGAGAAGAGAAGAGAAGAGAAGAAGAGGAGAAGAGAATGTGTTCATCCATCCTATTCTTCAGATGTGCTGGATGGGAAGATCATGCCATGCATTAGTGTTGAAAGGCGTTTGACTGCCAGTTCTATCATCATTAGCTGACCACATTCTTGCTTCCATTGCTTAAGAGACTGGTCTGGGATGACCTCATTTAGATGGAAGAAAAAATATTCTTTCTCAGATAGAATGAGGACAAATCTAGACATCTTCAGCAGCTCAATACAAAAGCCCCAGTTATGTCAAAGCAAAGTCTTAGTGAGATCAGGAGGGACAGAATTGCAGAAGAAATCTATGTAAGTGTCTTGAAAGGTTAATGTTCTTGTTGACTCAGACCTATAAAATGAATTTTTTACAAGCAGATTTGCAGAGTAGCCTCCTTTGAACCCATATGACCACAAAGTCGTACAAGAAGTACATTATCCTGTTTTTTGTTGATCATCCTTCTGAATTTAAATACTCAAAATTCTAGCAATCATAAAATATCCAAATGTGAAGAAATTCCTGCAGTTAACTGAAGCTGACTTCCAAAGCTGTAGCCCTTTGATCTCCTAAAGATCTGAGAGCATTCTGTAGTTTACACTTACATAGAGGTGTTTCAAAAGAGATGTTCATCTCATGCTCATGAAAAAGCATGATGAGTTATTTTTATTTTTTAAAACATACAAAGCATTTATTTGTGTGGGTTTTTTTTTTTTTCCCAGAAACCCCCAAAGGTTAAAGAGACAAAAGATTCAAAGAGGATTAACTTTGAAAGAACACAAACACACATTCAAATTTTATATTCATATTATTTTTTTCTTATATAAAAAGTGAAAGCATTCCACAAAACTGAAGAAATCTAGCTTAATGCTTTTTCTGAATCATGCTTTGTCATCTTTAGTGGAATTAAATACATATAAAGCTCAAGTGTCATGAACTTACTGCTACAGAAAGGGTGCAGGTCAAGAAATACTGAAAATTCTTAAGATCTCTATTTTCCATGCAGTAATAGGCACAATATTTTCTGTGTGATAATAGTGATATTATTTTCTGCAATTTTTTGGAAAAATCCATGTATGTTTTAATCAAGTAGAGATCATAACTGAGAGGAAAAAGTGAGGCGAAACCGTTTTATAAGTAGAAAGTCTTTATTTCTGAATAATTTTTAGTTTGCATAAATAATCTAGATCACTTGAACTCATCAACAAAGGTTAGGATACCCACATTTGGAAATAATTGAACTTTGCTGAACCATCAAACACACAATTTCCACTTCACTAATTGTTTTCATTGACATTTCTTTTCTTTTTTTTTTTTTTTTTTTTTTTTTACTCTAGACAATAAGCAGGGCAGTCAATTACCTCTACAATATCTGATATGGGAAGAAGATGCATTCTCCACACACTTATATTTTTCTCCATTAGTGAAGGAAACAAACATTTTTTTAAAATGCAAAAAATCTACAAGACTGTGCAGAGTTGGCATTAGTTTCTTATTGTTTTTCCAAAAGAATGTTGGTTACACTTGATCTGAATACTGTGATGAAAAACAACTAGATGCTTGGTGACAGCCAGCATAGCTTCACTAAGGGGAAATCCTGCCTGACCAATTTGGTGGCTTTCAATTGTGGGGCTACAGAACTGATGGTGGGACAGAGCCTTGGGTAGCATGGTTTAGTGGGAGGTGTCCCTGCCCCTGACAGGGGGTTGGAACTAGATGACCTTAAGGTCCTTTCCAACCCTAACTATTCTATGATTCCATGATGGAGAGGGGTAGAGCAGTTGGTGTCATCTACCTGGACTTGTGTAAAGTGTTTCACACTGTCCCACATGACATCCTTGTCTCTAAGTTGGAGAGACATCAATTTGATAGGTGGACCGCTTGGTGGATAAAGAACTGGCTGGATGGCCGCATGCCAAGAGCTCTGCTCAATGTCTCAATGTCCAGCTGGAGACCAGTAATGAGTGGTGTCCCTCAGGGATGGGTGTTGGGACCAATCTTGTTCAACATCTTTGTCAGTGACATGGACAGTGGGATTGAGTGCACCCTCAGCAAGTTTGCCAATGACACCAAGCTGTGTGGTTCAGTTGATACGTTGGAGGGAACGAATGCCATCCAGAGGGACCTGACATGCTTGTGAGGTGCAGATGCCATGAAGTTTAAGCATGCCAAGTGTAAGGTCCTCCACCTGGGTGGGAGCAATCCCAAGCACAGCTACAGGCTGGGCAGAGAAGAACTTCAGAGCAGCCCTGCGGAGAAGGACTTGGGGGTGTTGGTCGATGCGAAAATGAACATGAGCATGCAGTGTGTGCTCGCAGCCCAGAAAGCCAATCGTATCCTGGGCTGCATCAAAAGGAGTGTGACCAGCAGGTCGAGGGAGGCGATGCTGCCCCTCTACTCTGCTCTCAAGAGACCTCACTTGGAGTATTGTGTACAGTTCTTGTGTCCTCAGCATAAAAAGGACATGGAACTGTTGGAACAAGTCCAGAGGAGGGCCACGAGGATGATCAGGGCACTGGAGCACCTCCTGTATGAAGATAGGCTGAGAAAGTTGGGGCTGTTCAGCCTGGAGAAGAGAAGGTTGCATGAGACCTCATAGCAGCCTTCCAGTATCTGAAGTGGGCCTGGAAGGATGTTGAGGAGGCACTCTTCATGAGGGACTGTAGTGACAGGACAAGGGATAATGGGTTAAAACTTAAACAGGGGAAGTTTGTATTGGATATAAGGAAGAACTTTGCTGTAAGGGTGGTGAGGCACTGGAATGTGTTACTCCATCCATCAATGCTCCATCGCTGGCGGCGTTCGAGGCCAGATTGGACATAGCCTTGGGTGGCATGGTTTAGTGTGAGGTATCCCTGCCCCTGGCAGGTGGGTTGGAACTAGATGATCTTAAGGTCCTTTCCAGCCCTAACTATTGTATGATTCTATGATTTATTTTAGAGGCAGTGTTATTCAATTTGATGTTTAGCTTTCTTTTCATCTTCCCTGTACTTATATCCACTAGGAGCAGATGTTGCAGGGCACTGCTTGAAATTGTTTGGTGTTTCTTACAGGTATACTATGTGGGTTCCTTTGAGATATGCAATACAAATCTTTCTTGGAGCATGTGTGGCCCTAAAATGAAAAAAACAAAACCTCCGAACTCTCCCTTCTTAGCTTCAACAACTATTTTCAAAGAAGCTCTCCAGGTCCCTTATCTCATTAGTACACCTGATGGCTCTGCCCAGCAGCTTTCCCGTCTCTCTCCAGAGCCCTGGCAGTGTCCAAAATGACTGGTCTAAGCAATGTGCTTGGCTATTGTTTCAAGTGAAATATGGAGAGAATGCAATGTTCTTTGTTTGAGTATCAAATTTTTTTTTACTACAATCTATTGTCTGCTTGAACATTTCTGATGAAATTGGAGAGCCTTATACTTTCCTGAATTACTAAGGTCATTTTACTCACATAAAACTATTAAACAGCATATAGTAATAAAAGTTTATACATATATAAACGACATATGAATTTATAAAATTTCAAAATTTCCAATTCCAAGATTATCTGAAGAAATATGAATTATTTTTGCATTAATTGTCCACTTTGTATGCATGTTATGCTTGGTTTTCCACACATCTTGCTACTAGCACACTATTCTTTTTTCTTTGTTGGTAGGGTGCTGGTTTCATTCACTGGAAAAGACGGAGGGTTTCTGTTGAGTTATGTAATATTTTCTGTATTCACTCCACGTCCTATTAACCCCACTATGTGTAGTTCTGTCCTGGTGGCAGAATAGCTTTCTTCCCTTTGGTTTGCTTGCCTGAATTCTCCATTTGCTTTTGGTGATTGGAATTTACCAAGGCCCTAGTGTCATCAGCTTAGCCAGATTTCTTTCATATGAAAAGCAGTGTATAAAGAAAAAAGTGAAAAAAAAAAATGAGGAGTAAAGATCGTGCAGTTCTGGATATTGTTCCATCATGCCACTGGTGCATGAAAGTGACACATATACACAGGTGATCCTAAGCGCAGAATTCCTGTGCAGCCACAGAGACGTGATGTTTTAAAAAAAATCTATTAGCCTTCCATCTGGCTTGCTTAGGTAGCCAAGTACGGCAAAAATATTGGCCTTCTATGTGCAATGAATTTGACTTCAAAATACCCATTAGGTAATGTAAGAAGATAGTCTCCATTTGCATATGAGTTAGAAGTGTGCAAAGAAGCTGCATCTTAAACTTTCAAACATTGGAACACAAAACCATTGATTTTTTCAAAGCCTTTAGCATGTTTAAAGCATTTTCTATATATGCTTCCCACAGCATTACTTACGGATGTAAATATTTGGGATCTCTATAAAACAGAACCTAGATTCTCAAAGTGGTTACTCAGAAAATAAGAAATTAGGAGACAGCCATTTGTGAAAAGCATAATATAAGTAAGTGACTTATCTGACACAGGAGTCGACTCACAAAATCAGAGAGGAGATTCAGTCCTTTGGGCAGAATTCAACTGCCTTAAGTAAGCATTCACTCCTGCATCCCACATTTTTGTTTGTGGTTTAATTTTTTTTAAGTACAATGTAACAACTTTTGCTACAAATGTTACTGGGGACCTACAGTTATGAACTTTGCCACCTGGCTTCTCCTGCTGAATACTGCTTTCTGCACCTCGTAAGAGTTTGAGCCTTCAGATCGTGTTATGCCTTTTCCTGCTAAGTTAAAAACAATCCTGCCATCAGAAATCATCTAATTACATTTACATTAATGGTACTTAGCATGTCGAAAGAAGAACTAAACTTAAGATCAATTTCAAGTAAGAGGGACCAGTTTGACTGCATTTTCTCTGGAAAAATGGAATGTTTTGATCTATCTCCATCTGTAATAACCTGCACATTTGCAATTCTCTGTTTTAAGGTGGAAAACTAATGCAAATACTGGAGGCTATATTCACAAAGAATATGTGAAGTGTGCATATGCTTCATAGAGATTTTGATTGGAATATCCAGACTAGAGAAGATTGTATTTGATCCGGGACCAAAGGGTTACATTTCTATTTTTTTCTAAAACTTGTGTCTGGCTTAATAGGTACTGTTTACAGTCAGGGCTGTGCATTAGCAGGACTACATTACATTCAATACTTAGGTTGTATCTTTGTACCATGCTGAACCAAAATGTGTGGATGTAGAAATTGTTATCTTGATGAATTTGTATCTGGTCCTTGTACGGTGTAGATGAATAACAAGGTGTTTAAATGTCCTTTTTTTTTTTTTTTTTTTTTTTCCTTTGGCATTCATATCTCCATTCAGCCCTTAAAAACTTAGATGCACCTTATATTCTTCTAGCAATTTTTCTTTAGTGTTTCTTTTGGATATGCACATAATGATCCAAGTCCAATGACAGTCAAGCAGCTCAGTTCCAACTTCCTAGCTATCTCCTGGAATGAAGAAGAGAATGCTTTATACTCTCTCCCTCAACATCTGATGCAATATAGGTTCTCTGAGGAGAGAGAAGACAGCCAGCAAGGGGAGGGAAAGCAAATTGAAGAGAATGATCTGAGCCAGAACTTTCACCTCCCCAGGGAATCCTCTAGCCAACAGTGAAGCTGTCTAAGGCACTGTGGTATTCACAAGTGCAGCATATGCTGGAATTTGTTAGAACTGCTTAATTTTTGTTCAATTTCCTACTTAAATGCAATACACTGTCCTCGCTATCATTATAGCTGGGAGGAAGGTTACCTGACTAATTTTTCCTGAATATTTTGAGGCAGGCTGAAACCTCATGTGAATATAGCGTAGTAGGCTGCTTTTTATCACCAGAGCAGAAGAAGGCCTGTCTCTCTAAGTAAGTAGCATGGCCCAGGATAGCAGTCAAACAGTTGGCATTGAAGACCCAGCATCCATGCTGCCTGCACTGCAGGGGATTGTTTTGTATAAACTCTAGTCTAGTTCTGAGGGTTGAATGTCCTTTGGTGTATGGAAGTCAGTAGATGCAATTATGGAGAACTTCTGTTTCGATCCCAAAGAATGTTTGTTCAGGTGCACCAACTCAGCAACTTTATGCACTCATGCCTTGAATTGAAAAAAAAAAAAAAAAAAGGAGATACTCTCTTCAAATCCTGGAAGGCAAAATGGTGCTACAAAGAAGAAACCCAAGAGTAAGAGACTTGCTAGTGCAAGCACCTCCTTGAAGGTCTTGAGAGGTACAGGGAAGCACCATTCAGCAGGGAGCAGAAGCAGAGCTCAAACTCCAAGGATATGGAAATAAAGACCCATTTACAGGAGCACAGAAGGGTCTGCATAGAGCTTACCTGATGCAAGAAGCTACTTAAGAGTTGCTGTAACGGAAAGAACTGTTGAAAAGACATCTGCTCTGCTGGGATCTACTGGACAGCTGGTAGATCTGTGTTCATGCTTTTTATTTAAGTCTCTCTTTTCCATCAGTTATAAATTTCAACTATTGACAAACTTAGCTTTTTCCAGCCTGTTACTTCTGTCTTAGAATAAAAATTAATTTTCTAAAAGGGAAATCTGATGTGCCATTTTATGTTTTCAACAAATGCTAAAAGGCCTATGGGTTAGGGTTTCTGGATATGTCAGGTTGAAGGAGTAGCTTGAGATACATTCATTCTGTTGTAATTTTGTTTAGTTTACCCTGCTTCTTGTCTCTCTGACTGCAGTAAAAGAACTAGCAGGAATAAGATGGATTTTGTGGAATATTTCTCTACGTCAATTTTCACACATTATTTCATCCACAGGTTTTCCATGAGAGAAAACAACGCTCAGTCTGGCCCTCAATTTTTATCCCAACCCCACTGGAACAAAACTTGCTGGCAATAAATATTACCTTGTTTGAATGAAGGAGACTGAAGAGTGACATCAGATTTATTTCTACGCTTTAAACAAACATTTTAATCTGCTGTGCTCGTTTTTGTTTCAGCAGTGATTACATTCAGTTTATCATTCCAGACATTTCTTCCTGCAAACTCCCTCACCAGGTTTTGGAAACACTTTTGTCTTATGGGAGAAATATTTCATGAGCCCTCACCCTTTGTCTGAAAACCAGTCATGTGGGAACTGATTGCTATTCACTGAAAGGATGTTTTCACTCAGAATTAATATAGATTTATTTAATTTATGACATCACATAACATGATAAATTATGAATTAAAAAAGTCATTATTTGGTGTGTGAATACTTGTCATCCATTTTGATAGCAAATTAATCCCAAGGCATTTGGAAAAAAAACCTTCCAGCAGCAGAGAGTAACATAGTAACAGAATTAGTAACATAGTAGCAGAACCTCAGACAGGTCCAAAATGTTTGCAAATTGGCAATCCTACACCCTGAACTGCGCTGCTTTGCCTGGATTTTGTGATTTACTAGATTTTAATGTATAATATATGGTATTCAAAGCTAAATAGAATGAATTGTTTGACACTCAAGCAATAGCTGTTCTGTGAAAAGCAGAATTTAAATATGACACATGCATTGCACATCAGTTCTAGCAAGGAAGGAGGCATGGATCCATCTATCAGTACTTTATCAAGCTCATTTACAAAGGGCTATTTTACATATCTGCTCCAGCATGCAATTGAAAATATTTTTTAAGATATTTCTTATAATTTCCTATTGTGAATTCATTTGCTTCCAAATGCAGCCAGACGGGAAAAAATATCCTACCTAGGTGTATGCCTACAAAGAGCTTCTAGACTTTGGAAAAAGCACGAGAATACTTTTTTCTGTTATTTTAGTATTTCAAAGTCTGATTTCACTAGAAATGACAAAATGATGAGCTAGAAAGAATAGTACAAGTTAATTAAACTCCTTTGTATCCTAGACTGTCTAAATTTGTTTGGCTGAAGTTTCAGTCAAAGGTTTGGGCTGTTTGCTGTTTAATCTGAACTGATTTACCCATTCCAGTGAATCCAAGAAGAGATTATCTGTCTTTTTATGATTCTTGACTGCCTGTAATCTGAGGAAATGAAAAAAGAATGAAATCGCTTTTGCATTTGCTGTGGGACACTACTTGGCTGAAATCCTTTCTCTGGTACTAAGCTTTAAAACAAAGGATGCTGAGAACAGCTTCCAGCTCATTCAGCATTACACATAAAGTGAATGAACAGCACCTCTAGGTTGCTTTCCTAGCTGTGCTGCTTGACTGAAATATTTCACACTGCATCTGATTGTTTCTTTTTACTTATAGTAGCTATTATGCTTTTTGCTTAACCTAGGCTAGCTTTTCAGCTATAGGGAAAACAAATGAAAGTAGAGGGCAAAGATTCAGCACTACACAGACATCATAAATTCCAGTTATATAAACCAGATAAATACGGCTTAGAAAAACATGATGAAACTTTATTGGTGAGTTTACCTTTAATATGCTTTGCAGAACTTTAATAGCAACCAGTTTTGGTTGTTGTTCATTTCAGACAGGAAAGGTGAAATGTGATTAGAGCTACAGCTAATTAGAGTGGTCTATGTATGGCTACAAGTCAGCGTTTGCCTACCTAATTTACAATTAGAACAGCTATTTTTGGTGGGTGAGCTGTACATTAGAAAGAAAGAAAGGAAGCTGCAAAGAAAGAAAAAGCAATAGTAAAGGGAAAAGAGGTTTTTGCCCGGCGTGGGGGGAGGTAAATAATTGAGGAAAGGGCAGGCTGGAGGAGATTCTGAGAGTAAGTTGCCAGTGCCCAAGGCTGAACTCCTGAAGTAAAATGCATTTTCTGTAAACATAGTTTCTTGCTTATTCTGGTGTATATCATGTGAATTGCATCAATGTCTGTGAGAGGGCAAGGTGTTTCATTCACTGAAATTTAAAGACCCAGCTGGTTTTAGAGCTGAGTGGAGGGGATGGGATGGGAGAAAGTAAATAAGAAAGATGTTAAGCCCTGGGAAATTTGCTGAGGTGATACCTATGTAAACAAACATGTAGAAGATCTTTGGGTGATAATCAGAATTTGACACTTCAAATAGTACCTCTCTCTAAGAAACACATTTAACAAAGTATTTGAGCACATACAATCTTGGAGTCACATGTGGAAGATAACAGGACAATTTCTGTAATTAAAGAAATGTATATATTTAGGTAGCTTGCACTGAGTCCATGTATGCCATTCCAAGTGCCATTTGTAAATTCTGGACTCCAAGGAGCTGTGCTTTAAACGTGCTAAAAGCTCAGATAAAATAAAGATTATTGAAGAGAAGATTATTCTTTTGATAGAGATTAGAGCCATATAAATACAGCCCTTTAGTGCAGAAGAGAGAATGATCAATACTGCAGTTGCTACAATGACAGTTCAGTGAAACTTTGAAAATATTTGTTAGATATATATTGCTTTTGTCTTAACTGGATTATCTAAGCAGCACATAGTCTGCTAATTTATTCTATTTAATGATTGTTTTAACTAAGGGTTTGTAAACTGATCCCAGCTGCATAACAAACAGTAGGTTGCATTGCTAATAGGTAGCAGAAAGAATGTTTTCTGAAGACTCCAAGTAAGCCAAGGGAAGTAAGTTGTTAGATTTTTTTTTTAATTAAATGTCAGCTATTTACAACTGTTTTAAATTTTCTATTTTGTAAAGTCACAGTAAGAACAGGCTTTTTGTTGTTAAATTTATGAGGGATAAAAAACTCTATAATTCCCAAAGCAATGACTGCTAAATGTTTCCTTTTTTTTTTCTTTTGACGTTTTAACAGAAGTTTTTACATTCATACAAGTAGTCAGCTCTGGTCCTGTCCGTGTGAAACAGGAAGACATAATTTTTTACCAAGAAACAGCTAATAACATAAATATACATTTCAAATACGCAACCCTAAAATTAAAAGAAATGGTAACACTAACATATTGTGAAGTAAGACAAAGCAGCATTTTAATGGCAGCTTAATTTTTAATCTGTTCTAGCAGTCTTTCTCTCTGCAGCATATCTGCTGGAAACAAAATATGTTTTTTCAGGTACAGCAGTGGAATACTCCTGGTTTGACCTCTGATGACCAAGAAATCGAAACCAAAACCCACAGGCCTGCTCTGAAGAAGGTAGAAAGCAATTCATGGTGGAAAATACTCTATACCCCTGATTATGGATTCACTTGGTTCTTCTAAATATTTATGCTGAAAGTCCACCAGAACACATGGAAACCAACAAAACACACAGTATTTTAAGAGTCTTCATTACTTTTGCCTTTAGAATTGTTGCTGCGACAATAATACTCAGAGGTATTAAATAGGGCCCTAAGAGTCTGACTAGTTTGCTAGAAGTTATGCCACAAAAGTCACTGGGATTCCCTTGGGCTTTTTTGCCAGTGTTATAACTATGGTGGATAGAAGACCTGACTCCTGTCTGCAAGAATTGCCTTGGTCCCTTTACAATAGTATTTAATTTTCTGTATACTGCTTTCCCAATTACTAACTAGAGGGAAGGGGACATCCTCTGAACTGGATCCACACTTGAGCTTTCAGTCAGCTTGCTAGAGATGCTGATTTATAAGACAACTATTCAATATATTTTCAATTATTTTAAACATTGCTATGCTTGTTCAGAGTGACTGTTCCATTAATGCCTATGCTCACCATACCTTAAGGCCTGCTGCTGGACTCAAGGCATTGCCATCAGAAAGACACAAAATATCAGCCCAGCCTACCACAAGTTTTGTAATGTTTCCATACATTTCACTATAAAAACATGTTTTCCACTATTTGACCTCCGAAGTAGGACCCCAAGTCCCTATATTTTTCCTCCTTCGCCATTATCCAAACAGGTAGATATACTTGTTATTTTAAAATCTTTATTACTGAAAAAGAAAGGAGAATAATATTGCCTGCTTTCCAAGTAACGTGGAGCTGCAGTACTGGCAGTGAGAAGAATCTTGTTTTGACTTGCAAAATGAATACAATTGGTAAAGAAGTCACTGAGGGAGAATAAATGTGAAACACTACGATATCATTTTTATAGCATCACTTTTCTTATTACAACAGCCACTCTTAAAAAAAGTAACCTTAGCAATAATTTTACTTATTGTTTACATCTTTTACATCTACTTTGAGTAAAGCTGAGACATAGGAATGCAGTAAATAGTGCCAAGAACATTTCTGAACAAGCTGAAAACCCCAGTATTGATGTTCAGGTGCATTGGACAAATGCAAAGAATAACACAGAGCTTATACTCCTCATGTGTGCATGTGTTCTTTATTTTTTTTCATTAACTTGGACAACTTTACATTTTAACACATAATTGGCTTCATACATTTAAAGTACTACAGATGGAGAATGTTAAGTAAAAAAAGGCACTAAACCAGGTTGAATTATTGTAAAAATAGGTTTGGAAAGTTGACTTTGATATCTGTTGCAGCCTAGGGACCTGAGGGCATGCAGTAATAAAGCACAGTGCTGGGATAGTGTAAAAATCAGAGCAACTTTGCCTCTGGCCTCTTTCTGGTGTGGAAGTTTTAGTGGCTAAATTACAACAGTGCAGTAAGGTCTCTTCCAAAGGGAAATGCAAAACCAGGCTGTAGAATACTTTGGAACAGCTGCAAATTTTCATTAAGAAGCAAATATTTTAGGAGAAACAAGAACTTATAATAGCTTCCTGAAAGAACAGTCTTCCTGTTATTTGCTTTCATTACTCTTTCTTGTTTCTTCTGCCCCCAAATTCTACTACTATACATCAGATCAACTAATCTTTATAATTTTATAAAATTGCTAATAGTCCTTAAAAGCTGAGTCCTAAAATGGGTATTATTCAGGAAAACAATGTGTTATATGCTATTGGCCATTCTTTGAATGATGAGAGTTGTTCTGAATGACATCTATGGCTCCCTTCCAGCCTAAATAATCCTATAAAAAATGTGTAGTTAACGTAATGATGTTTAAAGGACTAAAAAGGGTGCCTTGATCTTGGTCTACATCTAGGCAAGGAGCCTAGAAGTCCTGTAACTAGTAGCCATAGACCAGTATTACAGCCTCGTCCTCATGGCCAGGAGTCTGAAGCCTGGAAAACTTCAGTATTTTCCAGTGTCTGAACCTGGGAGCTGGGAAGTTCTACAGTGTGGGATGTCATGCATTGTCTCATCATATTTGTAACCATTTGATTAAAGTTGGGACCCTTAGAGGTGTAAACTTAAAAAAAAACCCTAAAAAAATGTTATCAGACATCCCTTAATATGTGTGCCTCTGCCTTCACTGAGGTTAAAGGCATGACAATGGTAGCACAAATCAGGGTGGAAATGGGGACCTCCCCACTTTTCTAACTCAGGAAACACTCAGAATGTAGTTATGAAACTGAATCCGTACGAAAGCATTTTGGGTTTTGTTTTCTTTGACGGCTAAAATGCTAGTAAAAGAATCAGGAGCAAGCTAGTATTGAAATATGGAATAGGAACAAAAGTATTGCTCATTGCTTCTGAGTTGTCATATTCAGTTTTGTTTAGTTTACCTTGATTGAAGAACTGTAAACTAAACCTGGTGGTCAATGTATCGGTTAAAATTAAAGTTAGAAAGTCAAAAGATGATCTCACATTTAGATGATACCATCCTGGTGAACACAGAGATGTGGAAGAGATAAAGGAGAGAGGAAGGAAAAGACCAGCTGTTCATGAGCATACACTAATTTCTAATTATTTAAGTTTATAAAAAACTAAATAGAAGGGAATGACACTTCCTGTTTTCAATGAAATGGCTTTAACTTTTAGTAAAAATGAGTATGGTCTATTTTTTGTTAAAAAACACTGAGGATTTTCAACTGAATGTAGTGTATATTTCATGGTTTGGAAAATAAAATTTCCCTGGGAAAAGAAATCTTTCTTTTTTCCTACAAAAATCTTTCAATAAGGAGGTTTTAATCAGCTTCAATTTATAGGCTTCAACCACTTAACTTCCAATACTCTGTGGCCCATGTGACATTCATTACATTAACTAAGGTGAGCCAATTGTACTCCCTAATGTGATGCATTGTACTGAGCACCTCTTATCAACAGGAGATACACATATATACTTAAGGATGTATCATTAACAATTCACATTGTATGTGGGCTTAATACATATTTTCTGATGCAGCACCTTTCAAAAAATTTGCTGAAAAGGCATGAGAAAGAAATCTCAGTTCATCATAAAGCCTGGGTAATGATCCTGATGACAACAGAAAGAGGCCAGAATTTCTGCAGTCAGTAAAACAACATATGAAATGTAGGAAGCCTGCAAATTTAGTGTGGACAACTTGAAAGGCCATAGGAACAAAACAGTTGTTTCGGCTAAATAAACAGACATCACTGAGCATCCTGCCTCCAGGCACCATCCTGAGGGATGTAGGACTTCTAGTGATCTCATGTTTTCTAGACACATGTAGTTACTTTTTATACCCTAAAACACCTCAAACCGAAGCAAGTTAGAAGAGCTTAGGGAGAAGGAAAGTTAACACAAGACTGGATGCAGACACTCTTTGGATCTGGGGAACAGTGTAGCCAGACTTCCGTGACTGAGGAATACAAAAGAAAGCTTCAGAAAGTTCTGCTGACAGTGATACAAGTCTCTGTTAATTCTGTTCTTTCCTTCCAATAAATCAACTCCACAATTAAATATCTTTTCTTTTCTAAGCCTAGTACATCAGTCTTTGACTCCTCTCTTGAATAATCAATAAATTGTTCAGGTAGTACACGCAAAAATTTTTCTCCAAGCATTTCCTACTGATTCCCTATGTACTTACTCTACCTGATCATCCCTACTTAATTTATGATACTTTTTCACATTTATTAATCACCATTATCAAGTAAAAATAATTCTCTAATTTGTTTATCGCACACTTGATAATTTTTACTCCATTTTGAAATAGAATTCTATTTTGGAAACCATGTAGTCATCTCACAAATGCTGAGTTAACATTAGTTATTAGTTCTTTGATTAAAAAATGACAAAAAAAATCCAAATGTAATGAGGTAATCCTGCTGCAAAGTAAATTATTTTCCAGCATTTTTTTTTTTAATTTTCTGATGTTTATGTAATTTAGAATCCAGATATCCAAAATTTCTGTGTTTTTTTATGTAATGATTAGAACCAGGACAGTAACTCAACACACACACAAAAAAATCTGAATTGGGTCGCATTTTTTCTGGAACATTCACACAGATGATTTTGCAGAAGTTCACAAAAAATAATAAGTGTTGAGGGAATTAACGCTAAAACGGGTATTTGTAAATAAAAATAAAGAACTTCTTGCATAGTTATTGAACCAAAGATAATACTGGCTGGCTCATCTGGACAGCCACAATGAGACAACATAGAATTATAACCAAATTTCATCTAATATATAATAGGAGGCTTTAAAAATGTTCAGTTAATTAACTCAAATAACAAATGCTGTTCATTAACAAAATCATGTCTTTTAACGTATTTTATGACTTTCAAAATAAATTAATTTCTTTGTGACACATTTTTCTTTTCAGTGGTAAAGGCTTGGTTTAGATTAAGACTTATAAAAATTGTGAGGACTTTGGGTTTAAATGGGTGCCCTGGTTTTGGCTGGGAGAGAGTTAATTTTCTTCCTAGTAAATGGTATAGTGCTGCATTTTAGATATAGTATGAGAATGATGTTTATAACATGTTGATATTTTAGTTGTTGCTAATCAGTGTTTACACTATTAGCAATCGTAAACATGTCAAGGACTCTTCACCTTCTCACCCTAACCCACCAGTGAGTAGCCTGGGGTTTCACAAGAAACTGGGAGGGGACACAGCCAGGACAGCTGACCCCCACTGACCACAGGGATATTCCACACCATATGGCATTTTTCTCAATATACACACTAGTGTGAAAGCTGGTCAGGGGCCCCTATTAGAGAACTGGTGGGACATCTGTCAGCAGGTAGTGAGCATTTGCATTGTGTATCAGTTGTATATTCTCATTATTTCATCATTATAATTTTCACTTCCTTTTCTGTCCTATTAGACTGTCTTTATCTCAACCCACAAATTTCACTTCTTTTTTTTTTTTTTTTTTTTTTTTTTTCCTGATTCTCTCCCCATCTCTCAGGAGTGAGTAAGCAGCTGTGTGGTGTTTAGCTACTTTACCTCGCTTCCAGAGTTAAATGACGACAGTCCTGGCCCTGTACAAACTTACCACCACCACCACAGGTCATGTGCACCTGACTTCATGCGGATCTTTGCGTAACTGTTTCTTGTTCAAGTTATCATAAATCACCTCCAGCACAGCTAATTCCTTCAGGTACTGGATACCTTTCTCCATGGTGGCCCACTTGCCTGGGTGATATAAAACATATTCCTTGAAGGGGTACCTTTCCTTCCTGCCTGACAGGAGTCATCCCCAGAAGCTGAGGACTTGTGCCCCTTTTCCAATTGCTTTGTCAATGCCTCCTTCCCTAGAAAGTGATCCCAGCTGTTTGGCTTTCTTACCTTCTAATTCCAGGTTATTGGTCCCATTACTCTCCTCTCATGAGATCCTACTTGGAGTACTCTCTGCAATTCTGGTGTCAGTGTAGAAAGGACATGGAGCTCCTGGAGCAAGTCTAGAGGAGGATGATAAGGGGACTGGAGCATATCCCGTATGAACACAGGATGAGAAAGTTGGGGCTGTTCAGCCCGAAGAAGAGAAGGCTGTATGGAGACCTCATAGCAGCCTTCCAGTGTCTGAAGGGGGCATATAAGGATGCTGGGAGGGACTCTTCATCAGGGACTGTAGGGATAGGACAAGGGGGAATGGGTTTAGACTTAAACAGGGGAAATTCAGGTTAGATATAAGGAAGAAGTTCTTTATTGTGGAGGTGTTGAGGCACTGGAACAAGTTGCCCAAAGAAGTCGTAAATGCTCTATCCCTGGCAGTGTTCAAGACCAGGTTGGACAGAGCCTTGGGTGGTATGGTCTAGTGTGAGGCATCCCTGCTCATGGTAGGGGGGCTGGAAGTGGATGATCTTAAGGTTCTTTCTAACCCAAACCATTCTATGAGGTGTCATGGACCCATCATAAATAATTCACCCTTATGTTGCCAGTCCAGATATACCTCAGCCACTTCAATCTTAGCATCCTGGTCCACCTCCTGGCTGTTTCATTTTCCAGTGGCCTAGGTTGAACCTTAGTAGGTGACTGTTTAGTCACTTATGCAACGTCACGTCTTCCAGTTAATTCTTGCAACCAGCTGAGATGGTGGAAGAGGTTAACGTGCTTCATACCCTGCCAGTTAGCAGTTACTGTCCTCCTGCTGGAGAGTAGCGCCTCTCTTGCACAGCTGGAGAAGGGAACATTCATCCGCACCTCCCTTGTTGTAGTTTAGCTAGCAGATGTATGTTGAAGGCTTCTACTGTTTTATCTCTACTGAGATTTGTGATGTTTTTTTCCTTCTCTGTCCCCTGGAGGAGTCACAAGCTGACAGCTCCAGATGCAGTTAGAAAAGGTGGAGAATCTGGCCCAATAATGGTATGTACTGGAGCCATGAGACTGTTTCCAAGACCGTGATTAGGAGGAGGTCAAATGCTTAAAGAAACCCTCAGTTCATGCTTTTGGTAATACTGTCCTGGCAACCTTATTCCTCAATTCTAAGTTTTCATTTAGGACATATTTTCCTTCTGCACATACATATTTATCATACATTTTTCCTGTAATAATGTAAGCATTTTTTTAGAAGACTTGTCCAAATGTTCTTTTAAAAATGTTTTTATTGCTCTTGTTAAATCCAAGGTATTTTTCTTGGCTGGAATTTTAATTAGCGCTGTGACATAAACCTTCCTAGTGCTTGCTGTTTGTTTACTTTCCAAGGAACCTCTATTACTGTTAAAAAAAAAATAGAATTTCTAATTTGTTTATGTCTTGCACAGTTTCCTATCTTATAAAAATGAGGCACTTACTTAATTTATATCACATTGATTTAGGCTTAATTATACTCACCTTGACTCGTAATGTCCTTTTTCCTTTTGTTTCATGTCCTGTTCCATGCTCTCAAGGCATAGCCAGTTTTTCAGAAAGCAAAATAGAGGCTGATGAGAATGTGCAATTTTCTTCTAGAGGACTAATCTTTCTACAGACCATATTCACTCTGGTGTAACACCACAAAAGAAAATGAAATTGCAGTAGATCCACATCTGGCCTCAGAAGTCAATCAAGCTACTTTTGTTTTATGGGTTTGCTTCTGCTTTTATTCCTTGTAGAACCCTTAAGTTTGCTGACTGCACTTAATGAACTGTTTTCAGCTACCCCTGTTGTACTTATGGTTTAATGTATTCCTGATGGTTTAATAACTAAATGGTGGAAGGAAGGAAGGAAGGAAGGAAGGAAGGAAGGAAGGAAGGAAGGAAGGAAGGAAGGAAGGAAGGAAGGAAGGAAGGAAGGAAGGAAGGAAGGAAGGGAAAGGAATAATTCTTCTTGTTCTGCAATGCACATCATAGTGGAGATGCTTGCTGTGCTTTGTGGGATGAGTGTGGGAAGAGTGTGAGCATGTTCTCTGATGTTTTTAGGCTCTGCTTGACCAGAACAGCAAAAGGAAGTGGGAAAGGCAGTGAACGGCTGTGAGAAAGGATGAGGTTGTGGGTGAGGTTGTGGGTGATGAGATCATGCAACTGCACAGCAGTGCCCCAGATCCTCAGAACTGACTTAACTCAGTTAAGTTAGTCAATCACTAGGCTAAGAAAAGCTGAAGGGTTAATTTCTTTAAAAAGTCCCCCCATATATCAAACCAAATGAAAACACACCATAAGTAATTCCTGCTTCTACATTTTACAACAACAAAATTGAATTCAGAGCTCATAAAAACAAACTCCCCATATTACTGAGGAAAGGACTGATGGATGGGAAGAGATTTCAACAAAAATGCTTCGATTGCAAACATTATTTTAACTTCTTTTCCCAGAGTGAGCCAATTAAATTTGTAAAGAAGTAACCTGTTATCCTCTTATTTGCACCACTGATCTATGCCATTCTATCAGTCCCCATCCCTGCATTTGGCCAACTAAAAAGCTCACAAAATTTATATAAGACATCCCCCTTTGTTCTTTTAATTCAGCTGCAGCTACCCAGAAGTCATTCCTTTATGATAATACAGCTAATTCTTTAGCATAAACACTTGATGAGAGCATAACTGTTATAACCACCCCAGAGGCAAGTAATGTTAGGCCCATTTTCAGGCATCTTCAAACACTTGTTCAAAATTGCCTGCAGACCTTGTGCAAAGCTGATCTTCGAAGTATGGAGGTTTTCTGAGGATGAAAGTAGACACTGCTATACATAATTGAAGAGAAGGTAAAAATTATTTAAATATTTGTTTTTAATGGGAAAAATATTACTTGATTTTTTATTCACTGCAAAGAAACGTTCTGGCTGCGCTTAAAGTGACACTTTCACCGACATTCACACAAGACTGGGACCAGATATAAGTGACAGTTAAAAATTCTAGGCATCATTGATTTTTGTCACATCATTCTTTACTGCAAATAATAAAAATAATGCAACAATTGAACCTTTTGAGGTGCTGCTGGCATTTTATCTCGTGAATATTGGTTTTTATCTGTATGCTGTCTCTTCAGCAACATGAGCTTCTCTCTTTGCAGTTGAGAGAATCCCTGGGTACTTTAAACTACACAGACTTGCTTTTTTCACTTAAAACTGAAACCTACAAACATCAGAAGATAGGATTGCCATCTCTTCAACTACGTAAGTTTTTTGTCTTTGAATTCAGTGTCACTGGGAGGAGAAGAATTTTAAATAGACACGCTTTTTATGGGAAAAGTGGTGGTGGTTGTGTTTAATAAGACCACTGTAATGTTGCAGAGCATCCCACCGATAAGTCTGGGGTGGAAGTGTACTGCTGAAGACTTATGCTGAACAAAGAAATTGGAAGGGAATGTTCTTGTGGGAGTTTCAGACCTTCTGTTTTTGTTAACATAAACCGTGCAGATGCACTTTCCTGCAGATGACAGTGAAATTGGCATGCATTATTAAGAATGACGTGGAATTGAGAAAAAACTTAACGTTTGCAGTTTTCCTGTTATTCTTTAAAATGAAGTGTCTAGATAAAACATTCAGACACCAGTGTAGTCATGTAGCAGTGTGAGGGAACAGTGGGATACTGGTAGTGTCATCACAAGCTTGTGACTTTGGCTCTGCTTGTGTTATTTAGCACTCAAATAAGTGTTAGTGTGATACCAACCAAGCAAAAGAAACAAAGAGAATAAAAGCAACCTGTGCTGGAACTGTGGCTGCTGTCAAAATGGAGAAATAGAACTTGACTTTCAAGTACTTGATGGGCTCTGCCGCATCGCATCAGGCAGTAATGCAACTAGATGTGTCAACCTGATAAACTGTTGGATTACAATGTGGTCATTCAAAAGTTAAAAGGAATAAGGAAGAAGGTAACAAATGCTGTTGCCTCATATCTCCTTGCACCAAGCTCCCTTCTTGTAGTTGGGCAGTTGTTCTTCAAGCAAGCATGTGGAAGTAACATAAACACAGAGTAGCTAGTATAAAAAGTTTGAACAAATCTAATGGCTCCCAGTGCATCTTTTCATGGTGGAAATTAGGCAGCTAGCAACTCAGTGATGCTATAAAAACTATTTACCTCCTGAGTGAACTGGCCTGTGGAATATTCAAACAGCCTTTTTGAAGGTCACACACAATCCCTGAGAATAAAGGTTGTCCCTATCTCTTCTGATTCATTTCATGGTGGATATGACGAAAAGCTGGCATATATGCCATTTCCCTCTCCATTCTAGCAAAGTGCAACTTTTACTAGTATGTTTACATCCTTTGAATAAACTTGCACCACTGATTATGCAAATCATACCAGTATTTAAATTGAATGGTTAGGTTCAGCAAATGGCACCGAAATAACATGGATACCTAAAACCCCTTGTGAACTGCTGTAGATAGGGCCCTGAGTTTTTTGAACACTTCTGCTTTACTTTAAACAAATCGTATCCCATTTCCAAATACCTATCACAAGAGATGTTTCTGGAAGACTGCCTTTTACTCTCAGAGATCACACAAGCTGCTCAATCTTTAAATGCAGCTGTCTATTACCTTTATACAAAGAGCAGGTCTCAAGCATTTTGCTTCTCTTCAAAGTAGCACTGCTTTAAATAATGAACAGTTGCCAGGAGCAATGGCACAGGCTTATTTGTTGTTGTGTATTTGTCTGTCAGATCATTATTTCTGCTCTTCGGCCATCACTAGCCCAGCAGGTACAAATAAATCCTCAGGGCTTAAAACCTTCCTACAAGAAGTTATTTTCTCTGGTCACCTGTCAACAGCACCTTTTTTCTCCCCCTCCTCCCCCCCCCCCATTTTTGTTCTGATGAACCCTGATATTTTTTATAAAAACAGACCAAGCTATTGACATCCAGTGACTTTATTTCAGTCTCTCTTTGATTATCATTTCTGGAAATAGAACTTGATGCTCTAGAGATAATAGAGTAGAAAAATAATAGCAAAAACTATTGCTCAGTACTCTTAAGAACAAAGAGAAAAAAGACTAACACAGCAGTAAAATGTCTACTTCTTTCAATTTTTCATCTTTCTAAATACCATGGCAGTAGAAAAAGAAAGGGTCTATACATCAGTGATAAGCAATAATAAAACAAGTCATATGTAAAGACTATGCTTAATAATGGCACTTTTACATATCCTGAACCTGATCTGCAGCTGGCACAAGTAAGAATAGTTCAATTGAAATCAGCACATCATTTTCATTCCTGGCAGAAATAGCACATTCCATGAATCTGTGGTAGATTTTGTATACTTCAATAAAGACTTATCATTATACAACTTTTAATGCTACCATATTTATATTTTGTGTGGGTATTAAAATATTGAAACTATGGGAACAAATTCTGCAGATCTGATCTGAGAATGAGTCTCTACCACTCTCATGGGAATTAGTTTCTTGTGTCTAGGATTCTTACTGAGCTGGATAGCAGAGTTATGAGGCTTAACACGTTTTAGTACATATTAGAAAGAGAGATCAAGAGGTCGTCTGTCCCTATTAACAAACATCTTGTTTACCTGGTGACAGTTGTTTGGTGGGATAGTTTATTAAAATGGAAAGTTCTCATAAAAATGCTCCTGCTATGCCTTTCATCAGCAAAGTTAATGAGAATAGAAGGGAGAAAGTAGTTCAAATGGGTAAATAGCTTATAGCATGTTGAGAATGGGAGACTTCATGTCAGTATGTTGCTTTGAGGTAATTCCACATCCTCAGTTCAGAGCTCTAGCAAGGACACTGTTATGGGAGTTCATAGTTTCTCTACACTTCTTAAGAATTTAGTTTTATTTTGGAGGAAAAGAGGAGATTTCAAAATATTACTTAGATTTTGGTTTCCTGAAGCTCAATTACTACAGTTTCAAAGAAACAAAGCTGCATAGGATCTTTCCATCAGCAGCTGCTGCACTGCTGCAGAGCACACTCACAAATCATCTGTTTCTGCAACCAGTAAATTTGGCTTTCATTTGGATTCAGTGACTGCTCCGTGAGATTATGGAAATATGGTATTTGATTTTCTCCTATAATCTGTGAGGTTTGCAAGTATATTTTCTTTAAAGTTAACCTTTCAATGTTGTTTCAAAACTCTGCAGAGTTCAAAATCCAGTGAGTTTGTCACACAAAGTGTGACATAACCTGAATTTGGTTCTGGAAGTTATTGATCAGTTTTCAAATACTTCATCTCAATGTACTTAGAATGATTTTCTTGGTAATTAGATCCCATGAGATGACTTTTCCCTGAAAATTTTTCTGGTAAGTGACACAGAAATTCATTAATTTGAATATCCTAAACATATTCTAAATCCACCAAGTGATTTCATATCTTAATTGGCACATTAAAGACCTTTGGAATGGCTAAAATAGTAATATTAATTAATGAGTAGTATGGTTTATGCTTGGCAGACTATGACACTTATTTGATCGGATTTTATTTAAGAAGAAAAAAAATCTTGACTTCTTAAAAGTAAACTAGGACAGTTAGAAATACATTAAAAATAAAGGTCAATTTTCAACAGAAATAAGGAAAGCTGGAATTAGTCAGGTGATATAACTAGTTCAATATTATTGATGATTACTCAGACAAGTGCCTGGCAGTTTTGGAAATGTGTAAAGATAGAAAGCTTTCATGAGTGTATTCACAGTCGATATTAATCTTAAAATTCTTCTAGGAGTATCATGTGCTGTAAATTGCGCCCCTCTAGTCTTTATTTCTGGCTTTAATATTTTAGTTGTCCAGGTGAAAGAAGAAACATTAAAATACGACCAAGCTGCTGACTGTAACAACTACTAAATAATAAAAAAGAATGCATCTTAAAGAGATATTGTGTTGAGCACTGTTTATCTCAAAAGTGTATTTGTTGAGATCAGCATGGACTACAACAATTAGTGACTAAGCAAAATATAAATTTACAGAGATTAATTTGAAATTTCCTGATCTAGATTAGTGCAACAGTTCCTTAAGTAGAAAAGAAATGACAGATGGTTTACACTTTGGGCAAAAAATAGAAATAACAGTGGAACTAAAACTTTTGTTCTTTTAATACTGCAGCAACTGAACAATATTTTCTGGAAGCACATGTATCTCAGTAAGCAAATTATCCTCTTATAAACCTTCTAGTGACTTCACACAGCATGTCAGGAAAGACTTGGTGTTTCATTTTCTGTCTGGGTCACATGAAAGTTCTGCACATTAAACTGTCAATTCAAGCAAAACACTTTCAGATCTCACCTAAATGTCACCTTCATGTTTGCCTGTTTTGAAGCTTCAGATTTTGCATTGAGAAATAAAAATGGCTTGGAGCTTGAGAAAGAAAGAACTAATAAATGAACAAAAAGAAAGAAAGAGAAGGATTCTGTCTCTGCTTATACTTCAGGAGAACTGGTAAGTGGTTTCTAGAATTTTTACAGTTTCAGGCAAAATTTTAGGTCATAAGAACATGCTTCCTCACATAACAAAAAAATATTGCATCTTCATGAGCCCTGGAAAATTACAATCAAAATAAATGGCAATATCACTAAGTTAACAACCAGAAACTAGGTGCTCTTTAATTGCAACAATCCAATGTACTCCTCTTCATCTGTTGGGGACTGTCATATCAAGAACATCCATGTTATGTTGGAAGTCATAGACAGTTACTTGATATAGGTAGCACAAAAGCAGGAACAATTTCCAAAGGGTAGAACATTTAATATTCTTCCTTTTAGGCTCATCTAGCTAATCTCTGAATTCAACCCATTCCAACACATACATAAGTAAGCAAGAGATTATGTATTTTTATCTAGACCCAGTCAAATCCTACTGCATCTATTAGAGCTGGATATCATATTAGCAAAAGTCTGTGTATGAATATTGGCAGATGAATATCAGTAAATGGTAGTCATGCCTAAAAATGACCTAGATGACTAGTCCAGACCCTATCAGTTAAAAAATGAATCTATAACTTATTTTTCTATTCTATGTAGAATTAAGGCAATATTCAAAAGCAAATTCATAGTCCCTTTCTGTGCTCTGTTCTCTCTACATGATTATGCAAAGTTCGTATCTGATGAACTAAAATTAAAAGCTGCAAAATTACCTATTTCTAGGTTTGATTTCAATGAATGAATGAATAAATCAATTAATGAACTGACATCAGCAAATAAAAAAAAAAAAAGAAACTTAGCAAGATTGGAGTGAAGAAAAAGAATCTGCAAAATTATTGTCTTAAATGGGTATAAAATGAAAGATTATCCCAAGATATAATCAGCCAGCTGCCATTATTTGCCTCAAAGTGATTATTCAGTTTCCTACAACTACTGCTCAAAATGCTGAGTATAAGGGCTTCTTTTCAAATTGAAGGTGTATCATGATGTTAACAAATAATATGGTACAAATTGTGCTAAAAAACCTTAATGTCTTTGTTCTTTGAGTCACGTTTGCAACTGATTTTTCCCAGGCACTGATCTCTCCTCATTTATTAATATTCCAGATTAATATTACTGTTGACCAGACATGTATCACACCATCTGCCATAATTTTTTATTACATCAGACAAAACCAGCTGCCTTAGTACATGTAGGATATTTTCTCTTCAACTGTAGACAGTGTATTTTCTCGCATATTTTTCAAAGCTGCTGAAACTTTTCACCCCAGCAATAACTGAGAGTAGTTAGGTATTGGTGAAGCAATCACGTCTAATAGGCTTTTTTGTGAAATTGTTTTGTTATTTTTTTTCTCAGCTATGTAGTTTCTATGAAAAATATTCAGCTCCCAAGTGAGTCAGCCATCTTGCCAAATTATGTAAACCAGGTCTCCTGCAGACAGTGTTTGGTTCTCAAGATGAGAAGTCATTTAGAACTGCAGATTTTCGAATCTACATAATTCTGATGTTCTCATTACAAAAGATGGTAGAAAAGCCTTAGGATCCTAAGATTCAGGCTAAGAAATTGTTTCAAGTATGCCCTCTTGCATGGTTGTTTCTGAAAGCTTTAACACTTAGATTTTCCTGACATTTGAATTGGGAAGGTGACAATGACTGAATGTGGACTGATGTCAGCCTCCATTAAATGGTTACCTGGGAAGACAAGTGTCCCTGCGAAAATGAGATGACAGTTGAGCTTTCCTCCAGAGTGCTAGAATTATTACTCCATTCAGAGTCACTGAGTGTGCGATGTGTAGGTACTGAAAGAATTCACTGTAGCGTGGTACATAGTACACGGAGCTGCAAATAGGGTCATTATTCTGTTCAGAGCCCCAATGCCCAGAGTAATTAACTTCACATGCCATGGCTGAATGCTGAGGCTGAGTTCAAGTGAAGTGGTGAGGAGCCCAGCCCTGAAGGGCATGGTTGCTTGAGTTCTTTATTGCAAACACAATGAAAAAAGTAATAGTTTTTGCTACACAATGTTGCAGTGCTTCTGTTTAGGAAATGAATTTTTATGTGTTTCGTGTCTCATGAATTCTGCATATTTTATTCCCTACAGTTTAGTGTAAAAAGCACTTTTTGTATTGCTAAGTAACATGACTAATTGCACAAACAAACCGGCCCAGTATATTACTAGGTTGAAACGTCAGGAGCCATCAGGAGGTCCCCAGGAAAGAGTGCCCATGTCATTTTAAATATTCTTTACACAGCATTATCTTAAGGTAAACACAGAATGTTTTAGCTAATTTGTATTTTAAGATTAATAAGAGCAAAAGCTATTTGGGTTTATTTTTTAACTATCCCACACAAACGATCTTCAGCACTGCAGGTATAAGATTTTAATGTATTAATTTGTGCTTATTAGTGTAAATAAAGTACAAAGTCAACAATAAATATTGAGGACTCATTCTCTTCTTTAAACAAACCAGAAATCCTCCTCTCGACACCAAGCCATCAGGAATGTCTTCATTCGACTAAACTGCAGCAGTCTAGTCTGGATAATAGGATGCTTTCCTATCACTCTTTCTAATTGTAGTACTGATTTCAATACTCAGATTTATATTACATTTTCTGAATGGAGTAGGGAATAAATAACTTAGACACCAACCACAGGAATGGCAGCAGCCACCAGTGGACATTTCTTGAAAGAGTGCTTCATTTCCTGTCTTCACTTACTCATTCTGCTGTCTATTTAAACCAGGTCATTTCCATGTTCCCTTTCAATTTCTGCACTAATAATGGTATCTGTGGGTGGATTTTGAGTTTCAGCCGGCTGCTGCCTGCATTCAAGCTTCAGGAACAGACAATTTAGAAATTGATATGATTAACATCCAGGATTTTGTTAAACTTTTCCTGGCATCCTTCCCTGTCTAGGGCTCTACTGACATACAGAAGGAGAGTATGTGGTGAACTAGGTGAGAAATGAGGGAAGTTATATGGACTTCTTTAACAAGCTGTTTGTTGTAAGCAATTTTGTTGTGCTGCATTTCCCCCAGAGGTTTCAGTGAATTGATGTAGACAATCAGCATGTAAGTAGGCATACCTGTTATTTTGTCTCCTGGGGAAGTTTTGTATCAAAAGAAATAGATGTGGCTCACAGCAGAAGGCATCTACAGTGAGCAGTGAATGCATGAGGGTTTATCTTACAGATTATCTTTATTACAAGCTTCAAACCTGTGGTTAGATGTCCTGATGAGTGTGATAATTGGGTAACATCTTCCAGTTTGAAAGGAAGCTGCCTAATGAATATTTTTTACTATTAGAAAACTGTAATCTTTGTATTCCCATATTTGCAAAATATACCTGATGAAAAATGAGTGAATATTTTAAACATATTATAAAAAGGCCTTCAAGAAGCCACCATGTCCAGCCTTTGCTGAAAGATAGAATAAATTTCATTTGTACTTTTTTTTCGTTTTCCAAAAATCCTTCATTCGTGTGGAGAACTACTTCACATACTGTGAGGTATGATTAAAAAGCTGTGCTGAATTACTGAATAGTCTGTGTGTGTTGAGGAATTTAATTTGTAACCTACTGAAAAGAAACCTGCATCTATAAAACAGGTTGAAGGACAGAACTCATTGTCCCCACTCACCCAGTAGAGCCTCTTAAAAACCCTGAAAATCTGAAATTTCAAGACAAATGTCTTTATTTGAGGTTTTCAGGGAAGGAGACTCAGCCACTACTCTCTGTAGCAGTAGTAACATGACCTGCAGAGCTCTGGGTCCTTGCCCAGGGCTCAGTGAGCTGTTTAAAGTGGATGGAGGCTGCAAGTCTAAACAAAGTTCACTGTCTTCTAGGATTGATACCCACATTGATGAGGCTGTTAAAGTCTTACAGAAAAAAAAAATAAATCTGTAGCCTTTTCCTCAGAAATTCTCATAAAATGCTGGAGTCATGATCTGTGGTTCAAACCACTCACTGAAACCCTCCAGTCTTCTGCTGGAAACTGTACAAATGTATTTGCAGAGCTGCAGCCTGGACATGGTCGCTAGCCTGTACCTTTCATCTGCCTGTCATTAGAAAAAATGCTTCTTTGCTCTGCAAATAGGATCAAACCTAGACAAATTTTTCTGTAAGCAGTATAAACAATAGGTATCGTTAGTCTGCTAGGCAAAACACATGCAATAATGGAGCCTCATGTGTATATCATGTAAATAACCAGGCAAATTATTGGACTAGAGTCAGAATACCAGAATACCCCTATGAACACTGTTCTGCAACCTGAAAAATGATACAATGCTGATCATGGAAAATGGGAAAAGATCAGGAAAAATCCTTGCAGTTTGATGAGTCTGAAGGGACAAGGAGAGAAGACAGATAAGAAACAAGTTACTACTGCAGGACAGAACTATGTGGAGCCTTATGGATGAATACATAAAATTTGAACTTGAGTTTGTTGATCAAGCAGAGGGAGTTAAAAAATATCTTCACCATTATTTTTTAAAAATTATGCCTTCTGAAGACATTGGAGAAGAGCAATTAAGGTATCCAAGGAGAAATCTTCATCAGTACCTTCATTCAAACACTATTGACCTCTTCCACTTACCTATTTACTGCTTGCTAGATACTTTGTATAATTTACAAGGCACAAGTCAGTACTCCCTAGAGCATGAGACAAATAAGTACTCCCAAAAATCAGTTGCCAAACCCAAGTTGTTTCCCGTGAATTAATGAGTTAACTAAAGATATGAAGAATGATTTGAAATTCTCCAACAGGCAAGTATGTGAAGCTATGCCAAGCTGATGCTTCCCTGCCAGTCTAGTTTTTGTCTCCAGGATAAGTAGCAGCCTCACTGAGCTGTAATACAGAGAGCACAGTACTACCTAAAATGTTAGATACTTATTAGATTAGTAACAATGGGAGAAGGATTCTATCAAATCATGACTGTGTTCTTTAAATGACCTCTAAAATTATGGAGGGCTGAGAGAAAAGATTTTCAGCATACAAAGAGATGTCTCCCTATATATTAATTTAAAGAAGGGAGAGCAGACACTGCATGTGGTGTCAGATTTGTAAATCTCAAAGGGTAATGTACGATTTCATTATCTTAGATATATTCTCACTGGATGATAAAAGAGTTGCCAACAGCACAATTTTCAACAGCTGAACTATGCCTAATGGCACAGATACAGTACCATGTATCTTTTTATAATTTACAATGGAGTGTTGAGAAAGCTTTGGCCCAGTTGGGACATTCTCACTTATTCAAGTAGTTCTATTTAAATCATAGAATCATAGAATCATAGAATAGTTAGGGTTGGAAAGGACCTTAAGATCATCTAGTTCCAACCCCTCTGCCACTGGCAGC
The DNA here is from genome assembly GCA_028858755.1 of Ara ararauna. Classification (NCBI taxonomy): domain Eukaryota; kingdom Metazoa; phylum Chordata; class Aves; order Psittaciformes; family Psittacidae; genus Ara; species Ara ararauna. The sequence continues at coordinate 47,123,052 of CM054377.1, read as the reverse complement.
AACACCTCCTACTAAACCATTAAATCAATGAAATGACTTGTGCTAGGGTTTCTTTGACTTTTCATGGGAAAGGGCCTCTTGAATTCAGCTGATTGGCACATTTGAATTTCAGTGATAATGGTCTGGTTATTCATTAGGAGGTTTTTTGGAAGGGGAATGCACTTAGGAACATCAATATGGGTTTTTTTGGTCATTCTGCACCAGAAGTGGGGCACTATTTTATTTTAGAACTGAAAGATTGAAGAGAGTAATTTATTATTTGCTTTATGTAGTGTGCATCAAGGCATAACAAAGTCTTACTGGATTAAATTCTGTAAATTTCCTAATCTGAAGTTTATTTGAGACTGTTACCAACACTAATTGCGTTTATTGGTTGATGTATTCTTTTTCCCAAGATTCATAGTTTTTTAAAAAAGGTCATTTTATTTTAGCTCAGGGCTTTTTTACTTACTGGGAATAGTAGCATGTGTGATAGAGGTGCCAAGATTTATACGGAAAAAAACAGAAGAATTCATAAATTTAACAACTGAAGCAACTACATTTGGAAAGCACGATAATAGCTCTTAAGACACAACAGAGTTGTACATTTATGCTAATCAGCCAATTTGCTACTACTTTCCTTATTGGAGAAAGGTGTTTTTAGTGTACAGAATTCAGCTGCATGAATGACAGATTGAACATTAGGATACTAACTCATGTCAGCTTTTCCTCTGAAATTTGGACTGTGTGCCAGTACACAAGTGCATCCATAATATACAAAGGAAGTAACTGATCATGCTGCTAAGTTAATGCGGGACACAATTTTAAGGGCACTTTCGAGAGCATTTGTCATTATATTTATTTAATTTTTTAGCATTCTGATGCTTTTTCTGGTGGAATTCTCATTAGTCTGTTTATGCCACAAAGAGGGCTCTGAAATTTAGTGACTAACTTGTTCTGGGGTATGCGGTTGCACAGCATAAAAAGGGGTGTCAGCACTTTGACAGTGTCCCACAGCTGTCTCACACCAGCATGGCGCCCTGGTAAGACTGGTATAAACAGAGAAATGAGCGCTTTGGAACCTGGTGATTGCAGAGATGAGTCACAGGTGGTTTGAAAAAGCCCTGGTTCAGCGCTGAGCTCAAACTAAGTGAGAGTATTGTCAGCTTTTTGAAGCTCTACTGGTTTGTCTTTATGAGAATTGGCTTTCTAAACTTTATCCCATGCTCAGCCGTGACTGCAGCTTCAGGTTGACTAGGTGCAACACGAGAAAAGACAGAGTTAGGACCTGTGTGATATCTCAGCTATTTTACTGCCTTTAGGCTGATGATATGGTAGCTCTGAAAGAGCAAGGATAATATAAGGTGAATGTTTCTCACAACCTGTTGCCTGTGCTGGAAGCAATTAAATGTCATAGGTGTTGCTGCAGGGCATGGATACTCTGAAGTCGTCTGATCCCTAGTATAAAGTAAAAGGCCCATCATTTATAGGTATCATAGGTGCTGCTTCTGTTTACTTCTTGCTCCTGCTTGTATCAAGATAAAACTGTAATAATGAGGGGCTACCACTTAAAGTAAACCATATCAGAGAGGTCAGTTATCAGACAGGGAGGAACAGGAGAAGGAGCAGACTTACTGAGCAAGTGCAGCTCCTCCCTCCTAAGCAAAGTTCAAGACAAACTGAGGGAACTTAACTAATCTCGTATTTACAAGTATCATTATGCTTCTGAAGAAAAATGCATGTGATTTTTATAAGAAAATGTATCTAGTAAATATACACATATCAAGATAATTTGCAGTAGAGAATACTGGTAAAAGTTTTACAGTATGACTGCTACCTTCTACATTGTGAATGTCTTCTAGATTTCCCACCTAGCCATAAGCAGAGGAAACATGCTCATTATTTTAATATGACTTGTTTTCAGCCATGCTTAACACATGCTTTTCAGTGTGGGGGAAAGAAAACTCAAATCCAACAGCTCTTTCTCCATTATCTGGAGTCCCTGCGCTAATGTTCCACATACTTAGGGAGTAAAGACTTGCTTCTGAATCCAGATGTTTGTCATTTATCACACCAAGAGCTGGGACTTATGAGAATTTAAGTACTTTCTTCTTTCAGGAAAAGTAGCTCACACCAGTCAATAGGCTGACATCATCATAAGTGCTATACTTTTAGCAGACACTTTACTAGTCCAACAGCATTATGCAATTTTGCACTTAGTTTACTAATCTTTATTAGTTTAATTAACCACTGCATACAGTGTGCCTGTTGTGACAGTTGGAAACCTATGTTTTGCTCAAGCACCTGTGCTAAAATTTTAATGCAAGCTGAAAAAATAATGGTTACAGTCTGGCCTTTTAGTGGCATGTGGTAATTGTAGCCGTTTAGTGCACAATGCAGTTTTACTGAAATAAGAATGTTGGATGGAAAAGAAAAGCAAGCATTTCAGGGTTGTTTTTTTTTTTTTATCTCACTGCATAGATTGTAAAATTTTAGGACACAGCTGACATAACCGTAGAAGTGCTGCTTCCATCAAAAAAAAGCTGATAAGGCTAATACTTTTGAAACTGTGTAATAGGAGTTTCTAATATCTAAAAATAGTGGTGCCTTGTAGAGAGTTGATTCTTAACTCTTAGACTACTTGTGTTAGTGAGAAGTCTATTCTGGACAAATAGTTTCGTGTGCTCTGGAGAATAGGTGAACAACTGAACTTTGTTTTGGGCCATATGACAACTTGCAAGATACTGTACAGGATATTCTGGGAATCTGCCAGAGAAGGAACAAGAAGGTCCAAAGATTAAAGATGTAAAACAATAGTCAGCATTTATATGACTATTCAGTAAACAAATACTTTATCTTCTTGCAGTTACAGCTGTAATGATTTAAGGGAAATGATATTACAGTGATATTGGAAGGACTGGTTAAACACTGAGCTATTTGGGACAAACTACATCCTTCCTGTTTAGAAGCATTTGATATTTCTCCCATCGGGCTAACAAATTTATTGTAGACTTAGATACAACATTTTTTTCCTGAGCACAGCCAAAAATTGTACTGCATTAAAGTAGACAGGACTCTTCTCAAAACAAAGTTTAAAATGTTCTGCTTTTAAGCAGGTGGTTTGGATTTTGATGTACACGTATGTATAACTCATTCTTCCATTCAGATATTCACTTATCTGTTTCAGGACTGTGTTTGCTCCAAATATAAATGCATATTCATATAATTTGCATAAATAATGTGCAGATAACACTTGAGATCAAGGCTAGTTTGAGATTGATGCTTGTATGTCACCATAAGTCTGATCAACTTCAGGCACCTTTTGTCTGGTGGTGGAAGAGACCTGCTTAATTCCCATTATGTAAGTTCTGCAATTGCTGTCATCACCAAATATTTGAATTCTATCCAGAAGTGCATTGTGCTGGGTGACTACTTCGTACTAGAGATAGAATTTGTTTCCTTAACTTTCTTCCCAAGAACAGATTGCAAACAACTGCAATTTTGTTTTGGTAAGTTTCCAATTAAAGAAGGTTCTTTTCTCATACACATTCACATGTACCTCCTTCAATAGTACAGGTGTTGTTTATTCTTCATTTTTTCATGTAAGAATATTAAAAAGGGTTGAAGAATGTACCTTGCACAAGCAGAGGCAGATCTGCATAAAATGATCATGGATGACAAGCAATTTGGATACCGCACCAAAACGACAGCCATTTGAAAATGCAAGTTAGTCAGAAGTTGTAGGATAGTAATAGACTTTGTAATTACTGCCATAGGCTTTAATTCTGTGTATTAGGCTCATCTACTGCACCTATGTTTTCTCAAGTCCTATTTGTTTCTTGATTGGGGTAGAGGATAAATACGCATATGATGTTTATTTAGGAGTTGCCATTATTATTATGTGTTAATCAGCTATACACAACACTTCTGGTTTGAAAATATGCTGCTTACAAAAGATATGTAAGCTATTTTTTGCAGCTAAATATCAGCTGATATAATCCTTTGAAAAGAGGCATGTGGCACCAATGTGTCAGGGTTGGCACATGATAGTGCACTATCAAAAAGATGTTTTTTCCCTTTCTGGCAAGCTATTTACACAAACCCACTACATTTTATGTTAGGCATAGGAATCTGAGCAGCCCCTGAGCAGGCAACTTGTCATTATTATGAATGAATAGGAAGTAAGGAAACAAACTGGATGTCTATTAACTATTTCTGTAAATATCATAGATATTTTTCAGGGTCATTAAACTGACAGACCATTGTGATTATGTCTAACATTCAAAGGTATTTAAGCATAAGTGACAATAAGTATTTGTGGCACCATGATTCACAGTTTTTCTTCCTACAGATTTGGGAGGTTTATGTAATTAATTACATTATACACCTTGTCCAGCTAGTTGGCTAATGTTATTTTGGAAAACTCATAAAGTAAGCTGTGTACGCTAGTAATGTCAATTGTCAAAGAACATTATAGTAGTATTACAGTGAGAGCCAGAAGGCTCATAAAAAAGAAATGTATTCATGTCAATACATTTGAGGGACTTAAAAAAAATCAAGGCCTCAGCTGTTTGAAAAGAATGTCATTTTTCTTTATGAATGATGTGGTCCAAAGGAATTAACTTGCCTAGCCCACTTGCAACCTTAAAGTGCTGTGAGGACTCTGAAAGCCCCAAAGGTCTGTTAGCACAGGTGAACTTGAAGGCAAATTGTGTGAGCGGTTTTTGCCTTCAGAGAGTGTCATGCTGCTTTGAGAAGATTCTGAGAAAAAGACTGGATCATAACTTGCTGTACATCCAAGTAAATATTTCAGCACTTGGTAGGTGAGTTTTCCATAAGTACAGATTGCCTAGCAATGTTTTCCACGGTATGCACCCAGACAAGATTATTTTTGTCTGGCATTTCATTCTTTCCTCTTTTTCGCTATAGAACTGCAAAAAAAAAAAAAAAAAAAAAAAAAAGGAGAGAAAGAAAAAGCTATTTGGTTTAAAACCATCTCACAACAAATTGCAGGGCCATTAGACCAATCCCTGAAGAATCTCTTGGAACATGCAATGTCTGGGGGAACACAAAACTACGAATAGGTTCCGCAATGGGGACCAGTTCCAAAGCACAGAGGAGCTGGGATGAAGCTGTCAACTTTCAGGAAAACCTAGTCAGGAAGGGAGTAAAACACCATCTTTCCTAAACAGCGCAAGCTTTCAGAATAATGAAACTTTTCCTTGTCTTGAGACCAGATTTTCAGAGGACAACAACCCAAGTTCCAGTCCCTGACTTTTGCCTCAAGATTCTCTGTGGCCCAGGTTTGCTGTGCAGAGAAATTCTGCAAGCATTTCAAAATGGGGATAGCTCTCTTCCTCAGGCGCACAGGAAACAGCTGTTTCACCAGCAGTGTAGGGCAGCCAGTGAAACAAAAAGAGGAGCTGAAACATTCATCCAGAGGTGGACAGTGTCATTCTGCAGTGAATGACTGTCATGGTCCCACCCTTTCAAAGACATAACTGCAGTTCATAATAAAGTTGGCTTCAGGAAGAGACACAAGCTCCTGAAGACCACAGAGACAGTTAGGATATGACTCAGAATGTGCTAAATCTTGGAAAATGCAAGATATACCTACCTTGTTTACATGGACATGACTTGCTTTCCACAATAACTGTAATCTACTATTTTATTGTATCTAACAATATTCTTTAATTCAACTAGTAAAAGATTGGTGTTGTGGTTTTGGTGGTAAAAGTTCAATCATCACTTGTGACCAGAGGCTGTCAGTAAATGCACCACAGATAGGTTGCAACTGTTAGTGGTCAGGATCTGTTGTATTACTTAAATATACAACTTAAGCTGAACAAAATAGAGGAAGTGGTGTAATATGAGAATGTGTAAGAGGAGAAGAACATTGCTGTCAGGCTCGAAGTTAGTCTAGAAAAAATTAGATGTTAGTCAGCCTAAGTTCTATTATTATCATTGTTAAATAGGGAAATTTTTATAATGCTCGTTACAGAAATAAGTAGTTTTCATTAACATTGAAATTTTGGAAAATCATGCAAAACCATGTTTTGACTTGCATTTACATATATTTTTTCCCCCAGAAAATACTAATGGAAATTGTCCTGATAAAGAGGGTACTGTAATAAATGAGTATGTAATAAATAAGCTCCTTACATTTATTTCTCCTGTGTATTTTGTACAGTTGTACATTAAATTAGTCCAGATAGATAAATATAAAATGAGATTTAAGCTGAATATATAGACAAAGTAGTGGAGAAGAAAACCATGTCAAACAAAATCTTTTTGATAAGAAGCCTATCATAATTAAAGCTGTAGATAAAAGGTCTTTGAATTTTGCAATAGGTTTTGAAAATAAAAGACAATTTTTATCAACAATTAAATAATTAAGGTTATAATGAGAAATTAAATACACACCTTACTTTCAAATATAATAATATTGGACATACTATACTTGTTCAAACCAGTCCATAGTACAAACTGGACAGTATCAAGTGTTTTAGAAACAAGATTAAGAACTTGCAGTGCTCAATAACCTTCTTACAGGGAAAGTTTCTTATTTGATCCTAAACACTCAGGTGATGACTAGTGCTTAGAAGCCTGAGGAGTAATAACACCAAGGCTAGACTTAGTTAACGCCAATGCCAGTTATCTGGAAGTGCAGCTGCTCATTGTCCTATTATTAATGCTCAGACCTGTGCAAGATAGCTCTAAGATTTTGACCTCAGTGCCACCCTTGTGGCAAAGACTTCTACAGGTGAATTTTGTGCGCATAGAAGATTTCCATTCCACACTTTTAAAAAACGCTCTCTTTCCAATTTCCTGGATGTTTCATTGCTGGTTTAGCAGACTGCTTTATGAAAAAGAACTACTGGAAGTGTTTCCCTCTATACTGAAGCTTGTATTGGTATATTTTTCATTGCCTTTCTTTAATTTTCTTTCTAAATAAGGTTTTTCAATGAACCGATGTGGACATTTTTCTGAGTTGCTAATATTTTTGTTTTCTGTATTCAGAAACTGACTAGTTACAGTTCCACTTACAGGAAGGGACAAAACCTTGTAGACTACAGGAATAAGTGACATTCATATACATTTGATGATAAAATAATTCAGACATTATGTACATATAACGTGACTATATAAATTTTATATATATTTATGTATTAAATATTTTTGTCCTTTTTGTGTATAACTTTGCCATTTTGATTTTCATTAGTTAGCATTTCACGTTAATTTTGGGTACATTCTTCTCATGTTTCTTATGATGAGAAAGACTTTGAGCTATCCTGCTTAGGCAATTCCTCTTTTCTTCCCTGACATACTGCAATTAATTTGATGTATATTAAATTTTATGAGCTGAAGAGACAAGTCAATTCAACCCAGAGCGACTAAAATGTTTAGATGTCAGGTTTAACAGGAAATCTTTTTCAAAGCATGGATTTGCAACCAGGTTAATATTGGCTTTATCTCTTTGGTTTGACAAGAATGTGCCTATGAGCTCTAATTGGAAGCTTATGACACAGATATACAAAGAACATGAAACAGGGAAATTTATTCAATTTTGGCTAAGCATAGAAATATTGGACTAGCACTTTTCCTATGTTGTTCCTTTAAAAAGCAAACAAATACCACTCCCTGACCACATGAAGAAATCAATAGTCATTAGAAAACTGTGAACTGTACTAAGGTTAGGTAGAAGTTCAGCTGGTTTATTTGAGGAATTGTCAATACTTGCTTATCAGAAAAATAAAAATGCATGTGATTTACTGATTGCATCAATTATGTTCACAGAAACCATTTGCTGTCCAATCCTGCAACTTAGAGTTTTGATTTCCAGTGATGGTTCCTGAAGGCACAAAGAGAAACAACTGGTGATAACTGTCTGAAAATCATTGAATCATTGTCATTGGTAGCTGATTATCTACTTCACGGTTGCATTCTTAAGTCTTCTACTGTAGCAATACCATTAAAAGTATCTTCTTCAATCGTTATTAATTGGCAGGAAAATCTCCATTGGTATGTGATAGCATTTGACAGTCTCAACATCATGTGTAAAATGATGAATTACTAAGTAAAAATGTGAAATTTAGGAGGAGAGATATCAATATACCTGAATGTTGCTGAACATCTTAGAATGAAATGTAGTTCTGACAATGTTTACAAGGAGGAGATTAAGCTGAGGATATTTTTTTTTATAGAAGATATTTTGCTTTATATTGACTTAAAGGCTATTTCAACTGACCTGGAACTGCTTTGTTCCATTGTTTGCCTGTTTTACCAACCTGCTCTGTTTCTCTCTACCTCCCTTCTGTTTTTTTGTCATCCTGGCTTTAGACACTTTTCAGCCATTTCTGGGCTAAGTAGCAGGAATTTGCCTTATCATGTCTATGTCTGACTCCCTCTTGGTAATAACTTCCCACTTATACAAATTTCTGGGAGGTCAAATGCTAAACAGTTGTTAAAAAGCTAAATGATTTGTAGGATTCAGGTACTTGTTCATAGCTGGAGCCACTGACCATGGAAGTACACCTACACTTTTGCACGAGATGAATGAAGTTTATTTCCCTCACATCTCAGCTCTTTTGTTTTGCTTTTGTATGCAAAGCTATTGATGTTTGCATTTTGTTGACTCACCTCAGTGAGTTAGAAAACATTCTCCTGCTAATCTCAACTGTGATTATAGTGCTGTTGCTTGATTATGGCATAACCAATATACTAAATATTTTAGACATGCTGTTGTTATTTTACTCTATCATTTTAGGATTTTCTCTTGGTAAAATTTTGCTCTGATACTTTGCCTTCTTTCTTCTTCCATTCACTGTCAAACTTTCTGTGAAAGAAGTAAGAAGACTGAAGGAAGTGTTTTGTCTTTCTTTGCCTGCCAAGACTCTGAGTAGCATTGTTGTTGTCATACTAATAGGTGACAAACCCCACCTATTATGAATATATTAACAAAAAAGGACAAAAAATTCACCACTGTCAATAGATCATCCGTGATGCATTTCCATCAGTTTAGTCTTGCATTGGAACCTGTAAACTGAGGTATAACACTGAGAAAAACTTCAGGAGAAATTAGTGCAGGGGACAGGAAAAATGAACTACTAAGTTTTGACATTCTTAGTTATAATATAATTTGAAAATAACAAAATATAAGATATGCTGTTCTTTCAGGTTTTCAGTAACGTCTTCAGCTCATTAATATCTTTGTGGTGTGGAGGCTGCTCTCAGCTGGTTACTGTATTTTGTCAGTTAAGCAAACCAGCAGCTGTAAACAAATTAGGAAAATTCAATGCTGCTTATCTGAATTCAAAACAAGAAATAAAATTGAATGTTGGCAATTTTAAATTTGGTCATACTGTAGATAAACAAGGATAAGTAAATATGTACAACATTTGCAAATCTGCAATATTTTAAAACATTTTTTTTTAAACCAAATATTTGCTCCATTTAGTAGCTCTCTGTTTATTTTTGTACGTGAAATAATTGCTCAACTCTCGGTCTTTATTAAGCACTGGGTTTAGGAAAGATGAGTTTATGCAAACAGAAACTCAGCTTTGCCTATACCACATTGAATTGTTTAAAAAGCAATCATGGTCTCTTCACAATCTTGTGGTTTGTATTTTAGTTGTTAGTACATAACCAGACACAACAGTAGTTTAGTAAAAGAGTATTCCATAAACTTGTAAAATATTCTGGCACAAGAATCATAGAATCATAGAATAGTTAGGGTTGGAAATGACCTTAAGACTATCTAGTTCCAACCCCCCTGCCAGGGGCAGGGACATCTCCCACTAAACCATGTCACCCAAGGCAATGTCCAATCCAGCCTTGAACACCGCCAGCGATGGAGCATTCACAACTTCCCTGAGCAACCCATTCCAGTGCCTCACCACCACCATAGTAAAGAATTTCTTCCTCATATCCAATCTAAACTTCCCCTGTTTAAGTTTGAACCCCTTACCGCTTGTCCTCTCACTACAGTCGCTAATGAAGAATCCCTCAGCACCCCTATAGGCCTCCTTCAAATATTGGAAGGCTGCCTTCTCTTCTCCAGGCTGAACAGCCCCAACTTTCTCAGCCTATCTTCATATGGGAGGTGCTCCAGTCCCCTGATCATTCTTGTGGCCCTCCTCTGCACTTGTTCCAACAGTTCCATGTCCTTTTTATGTTGAGGACACCAGAACTGCACACAATACTCCAAGTGAGGTCTCTTGAGAGCAGAGTAGAGGAACAGGGTCACCTCCCTCGACCTCCTGGTCACGTTCCTTTTGATGCAGCCCAGGATAGGATTGGCTTTCTGGGCTGCAAGCACACACTGCATGCTCATGTTTATTTTCTCATCAACCAACACCCCCAAGTCCTTCTGCACAGGGCTGCTCTGAATCTCTTCTCTGCCCAACCTGTAGCTGTGCCTGGGATTGCTCCCACCCAGGTGGAGGACCTTGCACTTGGCATGCTTAAACTTCATCAGGTTGGCATCAGCCCACCTCACAAGCGTGTCAAGGTCCCTCTGATGGCATTCCTTCCCTCCAGCGTATCAATCGAACCACACAGCTTGGTGTCATTAGCAAACTTGCTGAGGGCACACTCAATCCCACTGTCCATGTCACCAATAAAGATGTTGAACAAGACTGGTTCCAACACCGATCCCTGAGGGACACCACTCGTTACTGGTCTTCAGCTGGACACTGAGCCTTTGACCAGAACTCTTGGCATGCGGCCATCCAGCCAGTTCTTTATCCACCGAGTGGTCCACCTATCAAATTGATATCTCTCCAACTTAGAGACAAGGATGTCATGTGAGACAGTCTTTATTCCTATTTTTTATTTGATATTTCACAATAATCACATACCCCCTCCTACATCCCCCCCCCCTCCACTTTCCCCCCAGCCTCTGTCTCTCCAAAGAGCCATTGGGAATCTGTGGATTATTAACTAGGTCTTATACAATAGAGATGTCACATTTTGAAGCCATCTGGAGAAATAACATGTACTTTGAAAGGTCACATTGAACTAAAAATAAAAATACATTCTATCTTAGTATTTTCAGATCTTTGATGGCATGTTCTGAGGTTCCACATCTGGTAGAAGTAAGTATATCTTTCTTTTTCTTCACATGCATCTCTAAGATAAGTACTGATTCATTTATTTGGGAAATGCATCTACCTTCCTAAGGCCAGCCAGGCAGCTGAAGGTACTTCTCAGAGAGGCGTTCTCACTTGAGTACTACAGCAAAATACTGAAATAGAAACAGCATCTCTCAGAACAAATACTGCTTATGAAAAACAGATACATTAGGCCATGAAGTCAGATTCATATACTTGCAGTTTCCTGGAACTACCAAGACATGTCAAGCTGTTTCTTAGTCTTGTTTTGAAGACCATGTGTTGACTCCAACACTTCATTTTAGTAGGAAGTGTTGTTGCTGAGGGCTGGATTGTGCATTCTTTTCTCCAGCAAAATTCCCAACAGCTTTTTTCTAATCAAAGTTAACAGGATACTATACAATAGTATATATTCACCTACTTTATCTTGTTCTCCCTCTTCACTCTCAACACAAATTAATTTAGATGTAGTGGGAAAGGAGGGAGTGATGAAAAAGAAAGGGACATAGCAGTGATGGTACAAAATACTTTGTTAATGAATAAGAATTGCCTTCTGTTTTGATAGCTTTGTATCATAAGTTAATGGAGTATACCTTTTTTTTCCAATCTACACTAGCTAAAATGAAGGAAAATGCATAGAGACTGTATCTGTGATATGAGGGAGACCATTCTTTTCTTTCAGTGGTTTTCCATTCCCCCAAATTTTGTGAATACTGAAATAAATGCTCTAAAAGTGTTTGCCAAGCCTCAGTATCCATTACAAAAAAAGGCACTTTGACAAAGTACTTTTGTTATTGACTGTCTCTGTAGATGTTGCCTAGAAGATAATGGATACAGATCTGTTTCCTGGTCTGATTACCAATATATCTTTTACTAAGAAACCTTGTTTAACACAACATAGGTGTTCAACTTATAAGTGGAAGTTTCATCACCTGTTTAATCTGAGAAACTTCAAAGAGTTCTGAAGGTGGGGGGGGGGAAAAAAAAAGAAAGGAACAAAATAAAAAGGTACACTGCACCCTTCTTGCCCTACAAAAGACAATAATGACCCAACTGGGAAAAATCCTTCAAACATGATGAACTGAGGAAAATGCACTCCATCAACCTTTGAGGGGTCATGACAATCTTGTACTTTCAACTCTAATTACAGCTGAAAGTAATGAGCAGTCATCTGATATTCACACCTGGTAGAAAATTTCCTTATCTACCTATGAGTAAGACTATTAATTCAAAGTTATTACCTCAAGTTGCTTCACTTTTGCCCTCAAATGATAGCCATGAGGTACCCTTGGAAATGACAGTATGGTTTCTATATCCATTTAAACTATCAAGGGAGTGCAGCAGTGATACTAGAAACAAGATGCCTTTGTTTACCACTATCTAGAGTCCAGGTACCTTTGGACTAAAATATATTTTTAAAATATTAAGATAAAATTAGTAGATAGAATTTATATATGTAATAGGAAAGGCATGCCTTTGGTATGTTTTATGTCTCTAGGGAGTACAAACATGTGGAATGATATATATGTTTATTGTGGAACCATTTTCTTCTTTGATGTTCATAGTATGTTATACAAAAACAAAGAATTACTTTGTATGAGAAAAGCACTTTGTGACATGGTTATGTGAATCTCTGTACTAACATGGCTTTCTGTGAGAAAGTATCTCTGGCTCTCACGGGGAAAAGAAATATTAAAAGAGCCTCATTATATGGCTAATAATACATTATGCAACTATGCAACCCAGGATGGTTTGACACACAATGCATTGATTTATATGCTGTTTAAAAGCACCTGCTTATTCTGTTCTGTTATTTATAAGCTGGACTGTGTGTTTGTTTATGCTGCCACATAGCCAGAGAGAGCTGAGGAGCTGCTGCTTACGTTGGTGTCTCAGCCCACACTTTAGAACTGCTTGAAATGAGGATCTGGTCAGAAAGCAGGCTTAGCCCACACTGGTAGATACCATGTACTTCAGCCTAAAATGGGAGCCCTCAGGCAACTTCAGAAGAGAGAATGACTACTTCTCTCTGGGAAGTTTTATTTGGTCCTTGTGTGATGGGTCAAGTGAAAGAATGTTTGACAGGGACTGTTTTACAATAGATTCCTGTTAAAGTATGGTGATGAGTCACCATATCTATTTACAGCAAAATGATAAATAGAGGTACTTTTCAATGCAGAATCTCTCTCAACAAAGAGTGTTGAATTTGAAAGAGAAGGAAATCCTCATTTAGAATGGCATCAGAAGAGATTATGAGAAGATGAACCAATACAAATTCCTAAGCTAAGAATTTGCTTCAGTGGTTTGTTGAATATGACAAGATTTAAACATGTAAGTTGCATCATTGATTTGGTTCACACACTTCTGTTTATGCTAAGTATAAGCCGGGAGTCCCACAGAAGCCTAATTCTGGAAAATACAGAATTAATGAATATTTCTGGTAGTAGCCCTGGGGGCTAGCAATGTAATTTTGATCTTGCCTTTGATTTGCTAAATTTTTTAAATGTAGCTTTCATCCTGGTTCGTGCTAGTGTCAGTGCATGTGAGAACTAAATTAGCATTTGTTCATCCAATGTTGCTTCCACCAGATGGAACTGGTGATGTTCAGCGTGTCCTGGGGATATAGCTGTCACAGAAACTGTAAAGAGCCATCAATTGGTGATGGCTTTTGGTTATTACTGATGTGGATCAGATTTGATCTGTGAATTGAAGTCTTACATTTTGTGTCATTAATTTGTAATAAGTTGCCGTTTGGTTTGTTTTTTTTTAAAAAAAAACAGTCCTATATTAAACTAAGTTGTTTAATTTATGCAAAATTTTCTATGCATGTACTACCCTTTGGTAAAAAGCTGGAGTACTTGAGTGAATTAATCACAGATCCAGTCCCATAGCTTTAGGAAAGTTAGCAGCTCACCAAATCTTTCTATTAGAATGAGAGTATAGTTGAGATTTAACATACTGTCTTTCACAAGGGTAGATGTTATAGCACAGTGGACTGAGATGCCAGAAAAAGATAGCTGAAGACTGCACTAGTGACTTAGCATGTGTTTCCCTAATGTTTTCTGCTAACAAACAGTGGCTTGTGATCTGTTGTGAAGCCCCTGATAGATCATCTATCCCTCCCCCACCCCCCTAATGAGAAAAGCTCTTGAATTTATATTACATGATAGTTTTCTTAAAATTCCGCACCAGCAGATTATCTCTGAAGTCAACTTTACTTAGTGTTTTTCTGATTTTATGTGTCTGGGGAGAATTCTCTCTTTATCAAAGGTCTTTTACTCCCGAGCCAAAATGTTGATGCCTGATGAAAATGTTACAGAGCCTTGTTACATTCGGCAGCTTAAAGCCCAATGAAAACTAATTTTTGTCTTGTTGCACTCTTTTTTTTCCTTTCCTCCAGAGGTCTTTGCTATTGGCAGGGTAAGATATTAAATGCTTCTTTAATCTGAATCAGAAGACTTTTCACGCAAGGTTTAATATTTTCTTTTTAAGTAGCCTGTTATCAATTGACGGAAGCTGCAGACTAGAGAGGCTTCATTTGTCTTACCAATGACAAGAACTGAGTAAAAAATAGCAATTTCAATGTACTATTGATGTGTGTTGCAGCTTCCTGTGATTAAATGCTGCATCACATGCGAATAGCAGTAACAGGCACTATTCTTTGAAAACTATGGCCATATACAGTACTTTAATAGAACTGTAAATACATGGGTGATAAATACAAGGTAAGGTTTATCAGAATTAAGATTTCAAGTGAAAGAACAGCCAGATTAGAAGCAAGGGGACCTTTACATCTTCTTTGAGAAGAAACCAATAATTCTTGGGCTCGGATTATTTCATGATCCTGGGAGATCCAGGATCATCAGGTTTAAGCAGAAAGATTTTATGTGGTTTGCTGAGCGGCAGTTCGGGAAAATACCTCATTGCGCTTACCTCCCTCTTTCATTCAAAACAATTCATACTGAGGCAGGACTTTGCAAGTCAAGGATTACTTCCTTTATTTTCAAGTCACACATTGCAGTGAACCACTGCACGGCAAGAGCCTGGAGCATCTTAAGAGCTGCTATGGTGACTACACATCAATGTCAGCTTTCTAACTTTACAATTTGAACTAATTTCCTACACTTCCTTACTGTCATTCCTACCTTACGAAGACAGATGTATTTCTGTAACCTGCTTTGACAGACAGCTAACTGTTCTTTGTTTTTTATCATGTGTCTTGCTGTTCTTACCAAAGCTGAAATCTGAATATTCTGGCAGAGCAACTGAAGACTGATAAGCTGGTACAACAGACTTATGCTGTCACTAAATTAAACTATAGTGGTGAGGAGTATGTGGAGGAAACTGTTTTTATTACTCAATAGGACGCAAATTTTTCCTATGCAGGCTGTATTAACAGTGTTTTCTTATTGAAAAATACCTGTTCTTTGTCTCCATTACTTGTATCCTGACAGATACAACCACAGATCTTATTGTTTTTCCAAAGCAATCAGGTGTATTTCAATTACAGCCAAGAAACTTTTATTCTGCAAAATGTCTTAAAAAAAAAAAAAGTAGAAAAAAAAAAGAGTGCTTTTTGAAAACTTAAATGGAGAAGATGACCTGAAATGAATTAACAACTTCTTATTTTTCCCTAATACTTAGGCACTCTCTGTCACTGCACAAGTTTATTCTTTCTACTTTTCAATGACATCCTACCTCTCTCAAATAAGGTGTAAATTAGTTCTCCTTACCTAATTTAGTCTTGTCTGTGTTCATGTCAATACACCTCTTTATTTTGTGTACTCTTATAATAAAATGTGTCATTTATGTTCTATTGATGTTCCACTCAGAATTAAACTATGCGTCTTTTAGCCTTTAGTGATTTCAAGCTTAGCTGTCAAGTGGCCATACTAATCAATAATATGAGAGTAAGATTCACTGTCTACCCCTTGCTGTGTTATGGCCCAAAGCAAAATAACCCAGGTGAAACGTACTCATAAATTTGGAGCCATATTTAAATAATGTCAGGGATCTTACTTGTGCAGGGGCTTTTTAAGTCATTCTGTGTTCATTAATGTAGCTTTTGTGTGCTAATTTTAGGCACTAGTCCCGTGGTTGAGATTAGAGGAATTTCACTTTCAGCTCCTATGGCAGCGTGTACTGTTTTCCCAAGTACTTCTTACTGTAGTTACTATCAGTAGAAGTGAAGCAATTTGAACAAGAAAGAGTATTAATGTACAATTGATGGTGGCCTGAGTGTTTGCTGTGTGCTGCTGACAAACTGCTGATGCCTTGAATGTGCATTGTCTACTTCTGTTAAAATCAGTTAGGCACAGTATAGTGATGAGAATGCCAGAGGTCATCAGTGCTAGGTCAAGCCTGAGTGTTTTGTTTCCTTAATTGCAACAGAGGTCATTTTGGCAACAGCAATAGCCAATAGGGCATGACAGGCCTGTGTTTACTGTGGCCTCCTGATTGCAGATTTTCCAGGTCTTCAAAAGCTTGGGTGTTGAGGGTAGCATTATTTTCCTTTTGAGCAAATCTGCTCATGATGTTTGGGTTTGTAGGCTTATTCTTATTGTGTTTTGTTTCAAGACAATATAAACCAGCTCTTATAATGCTTAGTTATTTAAATGATATATGTTGGTTTATGTGCAAGTGCCTACATCACTCAAAAAACATGATCAAGCAAAATAATGCCTATTATTCTTACTTTTGGTGATATAAAAAGTTTCTAGAACTGAAGCATTGATATAATTTAATCCGAAATGAAATAGGATTGTGACAGGAAGGCAAATTACATTTCTGAACATAGCTGTAAATGATCTGTGCCATATTTCACCAGTGAAAAACCTTCATGTACAAAAGCATACTAAATGTAGGTGCATAAACAAAAGAAAACACACCCATGAGTTGTCTTCTCTCACTGATTTTAATTACTTACAGGTAGCGATGTAAAGACCAGCAAACCAGGGTCTCACATGAGTTTATGCAAATCCAAATGTTTATGCATTGTTGGAACAATTTCTTAAGCTTATTTTGTTTTTCTCTATAGGACAATCCTATCCTTTAGTTAATAAGTCACTGAAAGATAATTCAATCAATTTGGTTAATGTTAGGAATAGATTTAATTTTGTATAGCAGATTCCCAAATACAGGTAACGAAGGTTTAAATAACCTTGAATATTTCTTAGAAAAATATTGAAAGCTGCAAGAAATATTTTTGCGTGTTGGTAAAGACAAAATCTTGCCATGAAACTGCCTTTCTGCAGAGCAAAACTACAACTAAAAAGCCAGTTTACAGTAAGATTCCCATGACACTTAAACGCAAGCTAAAAAGGAAGAAAAATAAACCAAACCCTGCTCTCTTATCATGTCACAAGGGTGTATGGCATTGCTGTGTTATGTGGGATTTATGATTGCACCAGTTCTCTTCAGATGTGGAAAAAAGGGTGAATAAGATTGTCTGTGTGATGCCTTTGGATGTGACCCTGCAGCTGTGTTTGAGCTGTTGGAAGACACTTCATTGCTGTTCCACACAAGCAGCTGGGAAATATCAACTGAGAAAGAGCTCAAAATGCCTGTCCCATCAGCTTTGTGTGGATGTTACATTGGGAAATATCTTGAAGATACTGGATTTTGCCATTAAAAGCAATAAAAGATTTGCTACATTTGTTATATTACAGTGTCCTGAAAACCCAGGTGTCCAGCAGACCAGGGTATGACATGAGAACAGTAGTGACCCAATTTCATCCATTTTTTCCATGGAGACAATGGAAAAGGATGAGAAATGGATTCTGAATAAGCTAGAAATAATGAAATGACTCATGCAGATTCAAAACAGTACAGTGAACTGTATGTGGATACATTTCAGACAAAGATAAGGTCACAAGCTTCACTTTCATTATTAAATTTATACATTAACACTTGACAAAAGGGATAGCTCAGTAATGCAGTGTGTGATATAGCTTATATTTCCTTTTAAGGCATGTAAGCACACAGGTGTCTTCTCTGTTTTCCAGCAACATTGATGTTTGGCAATATGACAGACAATTAATGACTTGCATGTGAGATGAAGGGAGGAAAAAAATGTGAATGAAAATATTAACTTTTTTTAAAACTCAAAAAGGCTCAGTAGAAATTCAGGCCTGCTCTTATTTTAGCTGATCTGATTAACCTATTTATAATAATAATAATAATAATAATAATAATAATAATAATAATAATGACTTATTATGTGGCTTCTTTGAAGTTCTTTGACGGATGTCTGATCCTAAAAATAATGCCAAGATCTGTGTACTTAAGCCTGTCTGTTGTGCGCTTTTGTATTCATTATAACCAGTTCCCTGGAGCTATTCAATGCTCTGGAGCCCCCACACTTCCCCCCCATGAGCGTCTTTCAGTCTGTGACAACTCCCTTATGGTATAGCTTCCTTCCTGAGGAACAGCACTCTTGGGAAGAATAAGGTTTGACTTCCAAAATTGATTGGATGTTTAGAAGAAAAACAGCGTCACCTTCAAGAACACCTATGTTGGCTTTGTGCTTGGGCTTCCTAGCAGCATTGATCCAAGAGGCATAAGGCTGCAGGTGCTTAAGGACAAGTTTGAGTCAGGCTTGATGAGTCTTGCATTACATTTGGGCTAAGTGAGAAATGGAGAAGGAAATGTTTTTTGGTTGCTCTTGTTGCCTCCTCACCATTTTCAACCAATGTAAGTAAGTATTTGTTTCTATCAGAGCAGCTGAGACCTCGGAAATGGTCATTCTTCCATTTCATTTTTTTTCTGCCAGCAGTGAGATCTAGCATTCGGGTACAAGGTGAGTTTCCTGTGGAAAGCCAACGAGCAGAAGATCATACAACCCACATGGAAGATTGCTGTGATACTGTCACACCATAGATGCGGAAGTCCCTCTGTACATATCATGGACACTTTCCAACCCCAGTGCACCACTGCCTTCCCACTCCACTCACACATCGTCTATCTTCTGGCTACAACAGACTACAAGGAACAAGTATCCAGAAATCATGCTGAACAGGTACCTGATTGGGATGATTTCTGGACCCCGAGATAAGCAAACACAACTTTCCTGAACTTGGCACCTACTTCTTTTCATTGCAAAGAATATACAGATATACCCTTCAGAAATAATCTTCCAAGCACAATCACAGTTTGGGACACCTCTGAAATTTCTACTGCACATTTTGGTAACACAGTACGGTGAAGTTTGTAGCCAAAAAAAACGGCTGGTTTTTGTTTCAACTAGGACAGATGCAAAGAGTCAATACTGTGGATGAATACTATGTGTTTTTAAAGGGTTTTGATATTAAAATAAAATTCTTCATCTATACCTATTACAAGACACAGAATATTTTAAGACTAGGTAGTGCCATTTAAGACCCTGTAGAAGTTCTTGTCAGTTAAAAAAGCATATAAAAAAATAAAGAGCTCTTAGCTTGAAAGTCTGGAAGAAATGTCCTAAAAAGATTGAGAAAGTTTTTATTCCCTACTTGACTAGACCAGAGCTTTCATGCATATATAAATCTACCTATAAATGTTTTGAGAATAAAGCAGTAAAAAGGTTGTACATCTGGAATGAAAGCTATATCAACAAAGACACAGTCCTGCCAGACTATTTGTGTGAAGTCCTGGAAAGCGTAAGATGTGTTAGGAATTCAAGATAAAGCCTCAGATTTCAACAGAACACCAATTACTGTGTATAAGATGTGAAGCTTTTCTATTGTTTCCCCCTGAAATATTTTTGAGCAAGTTTACTACACATGAAAGATATGAGAATGACGGCTCTGGAGAATGAAGGCTTCTGTTTATCTGTATAACTGGCAATAAAGCAGGCAACTGAGGAGTAAGTTTCCTCAGCACAGTTCTGGAAGGAAACTTCTTCAAGTGGGAGCACAGTAAAGTTTTCTGACCTTTACTGAACATCTGAAGAAGCCACGCAGGCACAGTGAGTCCAAATAATCACACTCTCTGAACATATCCTGCATGGAAACCTAGTTACACGTATTCATGGTTGCTCTGACTAAATTTAAATAAAAGACACTATGAGCCCCCTGAATATCTGTGAATATTCACAGATAACTAAAATGGATATTATCCTCCTTTTTTATATACTTCAGTTTTCATGCTCAATCAGCCTTTGAACTCTCTGTTTGCATTGCTACAGAGATATCCATTAGTGTCAAAACAGTTGTTTTTTTCTAGATGCTTGCAAAAGCAGCCATCTCCATGCCATCTCTAAAAGCACTGCAGCTGAAATACAACCACTGGACTGTAACGATACAACAAAGCAACAGGAACTGGGTAATAGTTGTATTGCCACTCAAAGTCCATGTCATGACTCAAGTCATTTTGGTAACACAATGGCAGGAAGCCAGTTCATTAAGCAAGGCTGTTTTTTTGCTGTTTTTTTGGGGGCTGGGGTTTTTTGTTGTTGCTGGTTTTGTTGGTTTCTTCTTTCTTTACCCCTTCTGTTTTTTCTTTTTTCCTTTTTTTTTTCTTTGTTTGTTTTTGTTGTTTATTTGGTTTGGTTTGGTTTTTATTTTCTTCTTTTTTCTGATTACATCATCATCAGAAATAAAAGAGACCAGATCCTTCTCTGGTCTCAGTTCCATAGCACTTATGCACATGTCTAACTCGGCAAATGAATACTCAGGTATTTATATGTAGGTATTGTCTTAGGGCAATCCAGTCTTTCAGATGCAACAATCACTCTTCTTTATACCTAATTCAAAGTTTTAATAGAGTTCCAGCAGCTAGAATGCAAGCTGGTTTTCCCCCGAAACCCTCAACTAAATTATAAGACATGAACGCCACTCTAAGTGTGATTTTGCAAACAAGACTAAGCAAAAATTAATGGCTGTCACTGGAATGCCTGTATGTTTTCAGCAAAATATGCTACAGGACATATTGACATTTGCCAATTGACAATTGATCACCCTGAAACACCCCAGTCTGGACAGAGAGTAGAAGGATGGCAGCACTCCCATAGTACAGCTATTGGAGAAACCTTTAATTATCCATACCACTCCGAAACATGGCAATATGGAAGGGAGGGCTTATCGTACTCCACTTTCAAATGGGTACTTTTAGATGACTCAAATTTTCCTCCACAACTTTCTTGAAAGACACCCCAGTCACCCTTTCGTCATCCTATTTTGTGATCAATAGCCTTGTATTTCATTATATAGGATTTAGGCATCTCTGGACAGTACTGCCATAAATCTTGATGGATGACAGAACACTAAATGATCTGCTGTAAATTTTAGGTGGCTGTATTCTGACACTGCTGAAGAAACTACGTAAGCGTATAAAATGGGATGGCAAATGCTAAGCAAAATGATAGTAATAACCGAAATCAGAGGTCTGATTAAATAATAGACATACTTGGCTTTGTTACTGGATTTTAGTTTCCCAGACCAAAGAAGGGAAGTGAAATATAGATAGAAATATTTATATTTTGCCAGCATGGCAGTGTGTTGTCTTGTATCATACTGGATTAGTTACAGTAAATTGCTTTCCTTCCTTTCTGGCATTTAGACTTTGTGGTTTAGGGGGCCTTGTGCAGTCTTATGTTTCTCTTTTCTTTCTTCCTTTCTTTAAGAAGAACAAACACTATTTTCATTTTAGAGGAGCTAATTATAAATAAGCCTCAAACATGGACCTTTATTATAGACTGTTGTATAGAATTAGGCTGATATTCAAGCCTTCTGAATACTTAGAGCTCATACTAATTTTTAGTTCTCAGAACTTCCTAAAATTAAGCTCTGAGTATGCTTTAGCGTGACTTTTGACAAGGATTTTTTGGTGTTCAGCATGTGATTTAGATGCACACGTTTCAAGACCAAGATGATAAGTGTATGGCAGTCTACAGAACATATCTTTGTCTTTAAGCACCTAAGTAGTCAATCTGGCTTCCAGACTCATGCCTAAGATTAAGGCTTCACTTAAGTGGAATACACATGGACTGCATTACAATAGGGCATGAGAGTCCGTTTCATAGGAGTAAATGTAATTGCATCAATCACAAACTTCACATGTAATTTGCTTCAAAATAAAGTGTTCACAGTGTTCTATGAAATGCTTATGGCACTTCTTGCCTTGGGGCCTTTGCTTCTGCTTTCCCACTCACCTGATAAGTTCCTCTGCTTGGGGCTTACCTCTGTCAAACCCGTTATTTGGAAGCGTCGTTTGAGCAATGATATAAGAGGGAGGTGAGAAACTGCCATACAAAGCTGCACATACAGCTAGGCTCCATTGCTCACAAATGATTTTGATAAGAACCTCTCCGATAGGAGCTGCAAAACTTCTCTCTTTTGAATAGGGTAAGATCAGTTCATGTGAAAGGGATAAGATCCTAATACCAGACTTGTGACAATATATTTTATTGTATCTATTATTCTACACAAAGATTTGGGTTTGATTCACAACAAGTTTATAGCTCTTTTAAGGAAGTATGACTGTGTGGATTTCAGTGTCCTGGTCTTATTTCAGATTTGAGTACTGATCACTAACCTGTTACGCCAGTTTTATGCTAATGAATTGGACCCTAATCCTGAAATGATTTCTGCCGTCTTTTCATTCTACTGTACATCACCTGGCAGCTGCATATGTAGCTGCTATGCAATTCATGCTTTGCAGGTGTCAGTAACTCCATGTCAGAAAACAGAAAGATGCTTGGATGTATTTGGTAATTACTGTGTTACTAACAGGGTAATTGCACACTTATTTCTGTCTAGAAATTACATGGTAGTCACACTCAGAATTACCATTAAAGACATCTTCAGTAGTTGCCAGTGAATAATTGCTTTTTAATTACAATATAATTACATGCTTATTACTATCTGGTAGAATAAAACACTGCTTGATTCTGTATATTTTGTGGCATTGTCACAGCAGCCAGAAGTCCATGGATGTCATTCACATCAACACGGTCTGTGGCAACTTACCAAAATTTTTGGAAGTGTTTTTATCTAAGAGAGAATGACTGTCTGTCTCTAAGAAGGTGGTATCACTCTCTCAGAAGTTTATCCTGCTAATAAAGGCTCTCTCAGTTAGGTTGAAGGGTGCCATGGTTTTCAAAAGTCATTGTGACTTCTCTTTTAAGCTGACAGGAACAGTGTCCACAGATGGACCAAGGGTAAAAGTTTGCACAGGGGCTTCTACCAAAAATATTCCAGCCCAAAGCTTCAAATAACTGCATGATACTTTCTCATCAACAGTGGTGAACTCTCATTCAATGGTTGACTCTAAGCTGCCTTATCACAGCCTGTTTGGCTATGAATTTGAGAGACAAGGTGGTACAAAGCACCACCTGCCGTGAGTTCCAGGGTTTCAGAAGAAGGTGTAAGCCAAAGCTTAACATGTTTATCAGGACTGACAACTTGTAAAACTCCAGGGTCTAAAAGTATAGAAAAAGCAGTATTTTATTTACCTAATTATGGAATAATTTTTAAAAAAGCGTCATTAATCATTACTATGTCTTTGTTTATACAGAGTGGAGAAGAGCAGAATATTCAAAAGATATATTATCTAGTTTTGGGGAGGTCCACCCAATAAATCCCAGGGAATCCAGCAGAATCTGGCTACACATCGTGCTAGTAGAAAAGCCTATACCAGATCTCATGGAGAAACAAGCTTTTTCACTGGCTTGAGATCAGATTCTGCTAAATTTCCAGAACTTTCTCAGCAAGGGGTATTTTTCTCACTGAGCCTGGCCTTGAGGGGCTACAGGCTTTTAGCTACAGTATCACCTTGCCAAGAGCCACAAACTTGCTGAGATACTGTTAATCACAATTAAGTAATTTACTGTAAGATTTTAGAGTCTGGTTTATTGCAAATATAATGGGCAAATTAACTGAGGTCCAACTAATCATCAGGATTTGGATAGCCTGAATTCTGCAGTGTTAATCACAGTTTAAACAAATAGGTAGCATTTTCGACCATTTGAAGCATGCTGTGCCATTCAATGTGTTTTACAAATGAATGAAATTCTTCCTGTGATTCTGCAGAGAACAACAAAACAAACAACAAAATCAGGCACTGAAGAAACTCAATCCCTGTTTTGACTTCTGAGTTGTAAAAAAACCTTTCTTTTTGCTAGTTTATCATCCTGCCTATTGTAATTTTCAGGCAGTGCTTATTCACATACCTTGCCACTTTCAATAATGCACTGATTTACAGAGGTGGTTTAACCCCAGCTGGCAGCTAAGCCCCATGCAGCCACTCACTCACTACTGCCTGGTGGGGTGGGGGAGAGAATCAGAAGGGTAGAAGTGTGAAAACTTCTGGGCTGAAATAAAGACAGTTTAATAAGCAAAACAAAAGCTGCACACACAAACAAAGAAAAACAAGGAATTCATTCACCACTTCCCATGGTCAGGCAGGTGTTCAGACATCTCCAGGAAAGCAGGGCTCCATCACACATAACAGTTACTTGGGAAGACGAAGGTAATCACTCCAAATATCCCCATCTTCCTTCTTCTTCCCCCAGCTTTATATGCTGAGCATGATGCCATATGGTATGGAATATCCCTGTAGTCAGTGGTGGTCAGCTGTCCTGTCTGTGTCCCCTCCAAATTTCTTGGGCACCCCCAGCCCACTCGCTGGAGCAGAAAAGGTCTTGACTCTGTGTAAGTACTGCTCAGCAATAGCAAAAACATCCCTGTATGATTAACACTGTTCCCAGCACAAGTCCAAATATAGCCCCTAACAGCTACTGTGAAGAAAACTATTCCAGACAAAACCAGCACAGCAGATAGTGGGGAAAATATTTGTTTATCTCAAGTTTCAGCCTGAGTCTGATCTTTCATACAGGAAGAAAATGAATATGATTAAATGTAGTAGAGATATAAAGGTTTCAGCTAATCATGGATATTGAAAGAAGAGAAATACTTTCATTTAACATTCAGCTATGTTTTCATGAAGTCCTTCTCATTGTCTACTCTGGTTGCATTTTTCCCCTCAAGGATAGCTTAGATGAAGTTGAAATTTAAAAAGCAGTCAATAGTCACTGTGACAAGAGTCACTAAAACTATTTTCTTTTTCACATACTGCTTTGATTTGGGTTCATTTAAATCTAACTTGAAAAGCTGGCAGAATTACAGCAGGCTAAAATGATTAATTTCTTTGTTCTTAACTAATAATACATTTTGTTTGAGGTCAGAATTTTTAAAATGATTTAGCATGTGTGACATATTGGCAGTCTTTATTTTCAGAGACTTCCTTTTTAACCTAAAATATTGCAGTTTATTTTTGAAACTGAACTGCTAGGGTGGAGAACAAACTGCAGACCACTCAGTGGTATTGCAAATAATTCAAAGGGAAATGCAGTGTTTGAAAGCAGTATCTTTTGCTAAAGGGCTTTTTGCTAGTAGACAGAAGCATGAGACAGAGCTACTGTCTCAGCGTAGCACAGTAAAGGCTAGAGCATGAGTGCACTGGGATTTAGAAATAACAGACTTTCTACTGAAACATTATAATGAGATTTGAGTGTTTAAATAAACAAGGAACTGCTGGACTCTTGGTATTCTCAGTAGCCAGCATCAAATGGATAAAAAATGCTTTCTTCATGGTCTTGGGGATGCCTAGCATGATTTCACTGAAGTATCTTTGTGTTTTCTGTATACTGGACATTTTCATTACTGAAAATGTCTTGTGTTTCTAGTGTTGGAAGCTCATTTTTGATCTTTCACTTATGATCCATATAGTACCTAAACTAATAGAGATCTGTATCATGGTTTATAAAAGCTTGGAAGGATTAACTGGAAGTTCTGAATCTACTGGCAGAGAGAGAAGCAGAGTCACAGGGGCTTCCTCGGCCAGAGTTAGGTCTCCAGCTAGAGGGTACATGCTCAAACATACATGGTTCTTAGAATGAACTTTTTCACCTTCAAAGCTTTTTGCTGAAGCAGCAATCTTCTGTCAAGAACATCGAAGCAGAGGAGTGTTATATAGACTGGAGAGAAGTGGCAGCTGATCTGGAAAAAGGCCCATTTATACTTGATGAATTAATCCTAAAAAAATCAAGTGAAACTTTCATCCTACATGCTCTTGATTCATGCATGCTCCATTACTGGAATAATTGAACCTTGAATAGTTCCACTAATCAACTAGACACATAAAATAAAAATATAGGAGGAAAACAAAGAAAAGGATGAAAAAATCTGGTGAGCTGGGGCAATGCTTTCTTCATGGGGCTATGAGGCAGGAAATCTCTGTTTGCAGCTTGCCTCTCTCTTACATTTATGCCTTTTGAACAGTTGCTTAAGCTTTCTGTACTTCAGTACCTGAGGACAGAACAGGGATAGCAGCTCTTTGTTTCCCTTTTTCACCCTATTTGTTTAGCCTGTCAGATGTCTAGCACATGGGCTCATCACTCAGTGTCTATTTACAGCATTCCAGTTTTGATGGGGATGTCTGGCTGGCACATAATTGATCCCAATAACACAAATGAGAAGTGTTTTACATGGACCTTTCCTGTGTGGCCAGGATTTACAGCAAGTGATTATACATGGCAAGCACAGCATGCTACCCCGTCATTCCCTCTCCACGCAACCTTTGACACCAGTTTCTGCTCATTTGATGAACTGTCTTAGCATATGGTTAGGAGCCTCCTGTAACTCTACTTTTGATATGATGTCTTTATGCCTCTGAAGATAGCTACAGGTTCATGGTTTTCTGAAGTTTTTATGCATATAGAACTGGTGTTTTACAGATACGTGTCTTTACCTAAGCACAGTATTGCAAGCTTTCCTTTTCCTTGTAAAAGAAATAAAAAAGAATAGCATATAGTTAGGGTAATGTCATGTATAGAGCAGATGTGTGCTTTGCTATTACCATTAATAGAGAGTATTATTTACTTAACAGTGTCTGTGTGTTGTGTCTGTGCCTGTTCTGAACAGAAAGGGTAAAAGGATTTTTCTGAAGAAAGTTGATGTGAATGGAATTCTCTGCAAAATACAGATGTATGCTGCTTATGCCTGTTTAATGTGTCAGATTCTGTATGGGAAGATCTTCAAAATGCAGCTGGAGATGAAGAGCAGCATGGAAAAGAGAAGGGTATGAGTAAAGCTACAGAGGCACAAGAGTTTGAAGAAGTGTATGAGGAGCAGCTAGTTTGGTAGTCTGTATTGTGTGAGCAGGCAGTAATGGGAGGCGAGAAAATAGTGAAGGAAAACTGGAGGTGAGGATGAGTGGTTTCATTTTTAATTGGATGGGGAATTCAGGAGAAAGGTGCAGCAAGTGGGACTCAGGCAGCATTTACTTTCAGCATGCCCTTCTCACACTTTTCAAAAAGCTACCCATCTTGACCAAATGTTCAGAATTTCTCTTACAGTTGTATCACAAAGACACACACATAATTTGTCTATAAATTGAAGTTTGCCAAGGATATTTTATTGTAACTGTGGATTTGGACACCATAGAGGAAAAGGACACATTGAATGCACACACTGTACAAAAACTCATCACAAACAACTAAAGGCTGCCTAACAAGGAGTGCTACATCCTATTCAGAAAGAAAGAATAATTTCAGCCTGACAGCATCATTTTAATTTTATTTTAACATGCGTCTAAAATGTGTTGTGACTAGCCATATGAGAAGTTAACATTTATTCTTGAATGGGTGGACTTAGGTAGGCAAAAGAAAGAATACATTCTCAACTAGAAAATAATTTTTATATTAGCCAAAGCAAAAGCTTCACAGCAAATGTATGTAAATCACTAACTTTCAGTGCACCGAGGGGAATGTACTTCATGCTATAACTTAAATACTAATGAAATCAAGTGAAAATGATAGTCATTAGTCAGCTGTGCCTTGATAAGTTTCCCTGTGGACTGATATAAATTCACCATTAGAAATGGATTCTCTCACAGTCCACAGTGAGCATTTAATCCTTCTGTAAAGCAGATTTAAATTTGATGTTTAATATGTGGGTTTTTCGTATCTGCTCTCTTATGTTTCTGTATTTGCAGCTTGTGTTTAATCTTTTTTAAGTCACTCTAAGTTTTTTATCTGCATTCTCTCAGTTTTATGTGCATATTATTGGCCTATGTGAATCATACAGCCACAGGTATTAATGATAATCAGTAGAAGTGAACTAATTAACACACAACTCAAAATAATGATGTCTCCTACAATCCAAATGACTTTGGTTTCAGTTCATAAAAGGAGTGTGTTACCCAATAGAAATTTAGGAGCAGCATTTTGAATTGTATTCAGGAAAAGGACAGCTATAAACATTACTAATATCTTTCCTTAGATGAAAATAATTTTAAACACTTTGTGAGCATCTGATTCTAACAGATTATCTGAAAATAAGTCAGAAGAGGCTCACAAGTGCGCGCACACACACACACACACATTCACACATGGAACTTCTGAAACCTTAGCTGAGGTAATTTGAGAGGAGTGAGAAGTGAGACTTGCCAGCATTCCTCCGAGCCAAATCCTGCTGCGTGACATCAGGAGTATATGCTACTCACTCAAGTTTTGTACTAATGCTAGCTCCTCATTCCCTTACACTTCTGTCAGGTCTGCACAGGAAATACCATTGAAGCATCAAAGCCTAGATTTGAAAAGACTCTTTACTCAGGGAAAACTCACAGTGAAATGAATAGGAACCATAAGAGAATGGAAAATTCATAGAATTTCTTAGCAATACTGTGCTATGTCCAGGATTTCTTGGTTTACTACTATATGCACATAATATTTAGTGTTAGATAGATGCCAGACTGTAGAAGAAAGAAAGCACAGTAGTGGTGTCCCATGTGCACTCTGCCCTTTATAGTTGGAAGGGGAATCTCTATGAGTAATAAGAATTACTATGGCCTGTGTGTTATGCAACATTATAAATTATACATCAAAATGCTGCAAAAAACCAAACCAGTGAATGAGCTCAAGCATGGAGTACTGATTACTTATATGCTTAATAGTCAGTATGTTCCCTAAGTTTTGGCTTGTACCAGCCAGCTTTCTGATAAAACAACAAGGCATGGTTCAGGGCATAGCTGTATCTTCCCAGAATCATAGAATCATAGAATAGTTAGGGTTGGAAAGGACCTCAAGATCATCTAGTTCTAACCCTCCTGTCATAGGCAGGGACACCTCACACTAAACCATGCCACCCAAGGCTCTGTCCAACCTGGCCTTGAACACCACCAGGGATGGAGCACTCAGACTCGCTGAGCAACCCATTCCAGTGCCTCACCAGCATCACAGCAAAGAACTTTTTCCTTATATCCAATCTAAACTTCCCCTGTTTAAGTTTGAACCCGTCACCCCTCGTCCTCTCACTACAGTCCCTAATGAAAGAGTTCCTCCCCAGCATCCCTATAGGGCCTCTTCAGATACTGGCAGGATGCTATGGGGTCTCCAAGCAGCCTTCTCTTCTCCAGGCTGAACAGCCCCAACTTTCTCATCCTATCTTTATACGGGAGGTACTCCAGTCCCCTGATCATCCTCGTGGCCCTCCTCTGCACTTGTTCCAACAGTTCCATGTCCTTTTTATGTTGAGGACACCAGAACTGCACGCAATACTTCAAGTGAGGTCTCACGAGAGCAGAGTAGAGGGACAGGATCACCTCCCTCGACCTGCTGGTCACACTCCTTTTGATGCAGCCCAAGATACAGTTGGCTTTCTGGGTTGCAAGCGCACACTGCAAGCTCATGTTCAGTTTCTCATCGAACAACACCCCCAAGTCCTTCTCCTCAGGGCTGCTCTGAAGCTCTTCTCTGCCCAACCTGTAGCTGTGCCTGGGATTGCTCCCACCCAGGTGGAGGACCTTGCACGTGGCATGGTTAAACTTCATCAGGTTGGCATCAGCCCACCTCACAAGTGTGGCAAGGTCCCTCTGGATGGCATTCCTTCCCTCCAGCATATCAACCAAAACACACAGCTTGGTGTCATTGGCAAACTTGCTGAGGGCACACTCAATCCCACTGTCCATGTCACCAACAAAGATGTTGAACAAGACCGATCCCAACACCGATCCCTGAGGGACACCACTCGTTACTGGTCTTCAGGTGGACCCTGAGCCTTTGACCAGAACTCTTGGCATGCGGCTACCCAGCCAGTATTTTATCTACCGAGTGGTCCACCTATCAAATTGATATCTCTCCAACTTAGAGACAAGGATGTTGTGTGAGACACTGTCGAATGCTTTGCACAAGTCCAGGTAGATGACATCAACTGCTCTACGTCCCTCCGTCAGTTCCGTGGCCTCGTCATATAAGGCCACCAAATTGGTCAGGCAGGATTTCCTATTAATGAAGCCATGCTGGCTGTCACAAAACACCTCCTTGTTTTTCATGTGCCTGAGCATGCCTTCTAGAAGAATCTGCTCCAAGATTTTGCCAGGCACAGAGGTGAGACTGACTGGTCTGTAGTTCCCTGCGGTCTTCCATTTTCCCTTTCTTGAAAGTAGGGGTTATATTACCCTTTTTCCAGTCATCGGGAACAATGACAGTATGAAGGCAGTATGAACAATAGAGCCCAAGATTTGGTTGTCTCCAGACATTCAGAGTAAAGTCCAGCCTCTGAAATGAGCTTTCATACCTTCATTTTATCCTTAATTATGCAAAACCTCAGCCTTCCACTCTACCAAAATGGTACTTTTCTTTATTTATTTAACACAGATTTACATTAATTGACTTCTCACTAGTCAGTCTTTCTACCACGCCTCCCCCTCCTCCACCATCGCACTCCCCCCTGCCTAAATTCTTAAAAACTTATAAAAACTCCTTGTGGCACTAGGTTTGAAAGAAACCACATATATGACTCTGCCAATTACATTGGTTATGCTGGACAGGAATTATATATCCTGTCCAGCAGAATATTTTTTATCTGTTTTCCGTATCATAGCAAGACAAAATAGTGAACACCACCTTCATACAAAATTCAAGAAATCTTTACATTTGAACCTTACCAGCATGGCAAAAGCAGACACTTTTTGTGTAAATCTATTGATTTAGACATTTTGGACTGAATTTTGAAAAAGTTTGGCCTTTAACCTAGCAGGCTTTGTTTGGAAACGTGCAAACTTTCAACCTGTTGCTAATACTATTAAAAATAGTAGCTCAGAGCAGTAAGCAATTTGTGTGTAAAATCCCATTGGAAAGTACTAAAAAGCAAGAGAATATAATTTAGATCAGCCAGAGCTTTCATCACTGTCCTAATTTACACAAGACTGGAAAAGAAGCTGCGGGCTCAGCACGCAACTCCACCTTCTTGTCCTGACATGTGTCGTTGCTGTCATGCTGTGCAGTCTGTCATCTCACTTCCTTAGGGCTCCACCTCCATGGTGTTTGTTTCCCACTGGTATCTTTCACAGTGCTCTGGCCTCTGCCCTGAGGAGCACTGTTAGGTGGGAAAGCATGGGGTAAGGGAGAGCACTGAGTGCTTTCAAAAATGTGATGAATGTGCCACTTGTGTTCAGTTTACAATTAAAAAATGTTGAGGCTAAGTATGCCATTTTATGACATATTTTGTTTTTACAGTTGCTGAGCAGGGAGTGAAGTGAAATTATTAAACCACCCTCTAAATCCAAAACAAATCTAAAAAAGCAAACCTAATCTTTTGTGTGTATGTGTGTGTGCAACTGCCCTTCTTAACAAATCTAGAGCTGCTGACTAATAATTTATGCTGGACTGATGTTAGTTTTCTGGATGAGTGTGTTGGTCTAATTCCAGAGGCATCTGCCTGCAAAAATACACAGAAAAGAGTGTATTAAGCTTAGCCACCACTTAGCAAATACTTGAGGGAGGAATCGTTCGGTCAGATTCTGGTTCAGCATTGCGAATGTACTGGGCTTAGTCTGAGTGCTAAGGTTTGAAGCCCAATAGCAAAGCATAAGAAGTAACGACAACTATGCAGTAAGGAGTACTAATTACAGGTCCTTCCTCAGAAGAGGCTATCAGGATTTCGGAGAGCCCAGTCCCTGTTTTGAGTATGTGAAGAACTTAGTTTAGGGAACCTGAATCTGGCAGATGAGAAAGCTTTTTGGAAAAAATGAGTATGCAAACTATTATAGAATCATAGAATCATAGAATAGTTGGGGTTAGAAAGGACGTTAAGATCATCAAGTTCCAATCCCTCTGGCATGGGCAGGAACACATCACACTAAACTGTGTCAACCAAGGCTCTGTCCAACCTAGCCTTGAACACTGCCAGCGATGGAGCATTCACAGCTTCCCTGGGCAACCCATTCCAGTGCCTTACCACCCTTACAGTATAGAACTACCTCCTTATATCCAATCTAAACATCCCTTGTTTAAGTTTGAACAGTTACCCCTTGTCCTATCACTACAGTCCTTAATGAAGAGTCCCTCCCCAGCATCCTTCTAGGCCCCCTTCAGATACTGGAAGGCTGCTATGAGGTCTCCATGCAGCCTATTGATCTTTTAAAGCAAAATAAGGCACTTGCAAGGTAGTGACTTTGTTGATACTGATGACATAAACACATTTGATTTTAAGAGTGTTTCCAAATGAAAGAAATTCATGTTCTTGAACTCATTTCAACCTATAGATAACTACAGCTCTTAATACTTGATATTTTGGTTCAGGTCTCTTAAAGTGTGATTGTTTTAAAGATTATAGAATAACTTTGGTGTTATATGTATATTTATCAATAGTATCAATCATAATATACTACGTTTTAACAAATGAGACTTCAGGTTTGATGCAATTACTTTTCTTGGTGTATTTCATAGCTTCTTAATGGAAGTCTGATGGTCAAGAATTCCAGTAAAATGGAGATGTAAAAGGAAATGGAGTCATAAAAAAGGTCAATTTTTCGAGGCAAACTGTAAGACCTGTAGAAAACAATCCCTGTTCTTAACATCTTGATATCACTATCTACAGAAATAGTGATATCTAAGATGTTAGACCTCAGTCTCAGTTATTTTTGACAGCATTTCCTTCTTACAGAGCTGTAGTGCCCAGCCTGCTTCCTGAGTGGAACGTTGGTCTTTCCATCCTCACATACCTTTCATGAATTGGAGTAGCAGCAGCAGGAAATAACATGAATCTATAGGAACCACATGGGCATCTGGACACAAGTTCTGAAGCTAAAATTCTCAGGAATCATCTGCAAAATGCTCTCTCTCCTTGCTCTCCTTCATCCCCTCAGGCCCTGCACACAATCTGAAATCAGAATTTACTGTCATTCTGTTGATGATTCAAGAGGCAGTGACCTTCTTTCCCAGAATAATGAGTCATCAGCACAAGGCAGTAAAAGGTGGTCTCTGAGTGACCCTTTTTCCATATCTAGCTATTTATCTAAGGACTGCGAAATACATCATGAGCATTAATGCCTATAAATTAAATGGCAGAAGGTGTCTTGATACTTCTAATCCAGAACAGATTCCTGTTGCCTTCAGTGGGATCAACTCTGCTTTAGCCCTGCAACCTTTTGGCGTGTTTATTTAGCTGATGAAGACACACTTATTTTAGCAATATTTAGCAACACGTTCCAGGTCCTGCAAAAGCGCTGTGGCAAATCCAGTAATGAATGCAGAAATTTTAACTCCCACACCTGTGCTTCAAATACGTTTTCTTGGTATGCTCCGTGGAGGTTACTCAGACAACTCATAAGAAGCAGATGTTTTTGTTGGAACTGTCACCTTTCTGGCAATATCATCATTTCAATGCAATGGTTATTTGAATAGCACAAATGAGCAGGAGCTGTATGATCTCCCTGTGCTTTTGTTACATTCGTTTGAGAGTTTCCTTTCTGAAGTTTAGCTTGAAATTTTATTTTAAAGGCAGCTTCATAGTAGCACAGCAGCTATTAATTCTGACTGCCCTGCTTCTCTTTTTCTCTTCCCTTTAACAAGTTTTTCACTAGCTTTCATCAGTGCAGATGAGGCCTGGAAAAGACTTGGAAGGCTCACTCATTAGACATATTTTACTTAAATGGTGGTGCAGCTTGTCATGGTGCCAAGCCAAGGAACGCATACAGGTGAACAGCACAGCCAGCAGGGATGAGAGATGGGAGCTGGGGTTTGCTCACTGTTCTACCTGTCCTCACAGTGCTGCATGCTTCAGTGATTAACCTGCATTATTCACACAAGGCTAGACAAGGAGAAGGCTCTATGTAGGTAGGATTCAAACACATAAATCCTAAATCTTTAACCTGAATTATGCACATCTAACCTTAAAACATAAAACATTTACTTAGGCATACAGCTCAGGATCACAACGTTTGCTATACTTTGAGAGTCAAAAATTTTCTTTTTCCTTACATAGTGACGTAGCTTGATATAATAATGAAATTGTGTGTGTTGTTGGTTATGTGTGTCTGTACATATGTCTTTATACCTACATCTGTATACATATTCTGTATTATATGTGTGTGTGTGTCTGTGCAAGGACAATATATGAACTTACACATGAAGTGTGTGCGTATGCAATTTATGCAAAGTTCATCAGATTTCTCTGAAGATCTGTGAAATACATGTCTTTTTATCTTAGCTAAGCTGAAGGAAAAAAAGAGAACACCAGTATGATACTTTTTTTTCTCCAGCATGTTTGTGATGGAATAACACAATGTGAATGCTGCTAAAGGGTGACAAAAAATTCTTACACATCTGGTTTGTACCATCTGACATTCAATAGCGTATATCTGTTCACTGTCCGTTTAACCTGCTTCATCTATTTGCTTCCCTGTTATTCCAGTAAGTGCAACTTATTTGGCACGCTAGAAAAAGGACCTGTCTAATGATCTTACTAGTGTTAATGAAATATAAATATTTAATAGAAAAAATAATAGGTATATAAGATATTTTGAAGGTATTGGAAGAATAAATGTGTCCCTTACTAGGTATTTGTCCTTTCTGCAGCTCTCTAAAATATCTTCATTTTTCTTTCCTAGTTTGTTTTTTTAAAGTTCATAACTTTAGATCTCATTTGCATCACAAAGTCTGCAATAGTATTAAGGAAAGATATAGCATAGCTTTATTCCTAGATCAAGTAAACTTAAAATTTGATTAATTACATCTCTTTTTACATTAGGTATGCTTAAAAATTCTATTCAAACTATAATGTCATCATTAAGGCTTTTTCAGCATGGCAGAACTGACAACAGTTAGTTCCAGTATGTAATTAGGACATAAAAAAATCTTCACTATAAACAGAATTTTAATACCTACGACATCATCAGAGGAGAGATCTTATTTTATGGATTGTTTTCATCCTATTTTGAACATCTATAATGAGCTATTGTCTTTGCTAATGTGTTATGAAACAATGACAAGATCAAGTCTACAGGCACCCAAATTGTTTCATATTGGGAGTGGTTGTGGGCTTTTCTCCCCAGCAGCACATGGTTCTTCAGTGCTAAGGCAATGCTGCTGTAGTTCTGATGTGGTATGTAAGATTAAATACTTTAGACGATATTTGATTCTTATTTAGCCACTCTCTGTAATTTACTTTCCATTACAGATCTATTGCGTTTCACTAGATGTGAAGATACTAATAAAGCTAACTTTTGTTTTGAATAGATAGGTAACGAAAGGGTATTCTTTACCTTTCTGTCCATATGGATTTAGCTAGCATTAATTTTCATTTGCAATCCTGATTGGAAAAGGCACACACAGAAATCTCATCCTTACATTGCTCAGTGTTGTTACTGGAGTTCAGAGGTGTCAAATACTATCAGGTAATAAATTAGCAAGGACATTTTCACTGAAATAGATTTCTTGAGTCTTTGGAATCCTTGAAATCACTAGAAGTCCTTGTTACTTTTCAGGTACCTTATTAATCTTTATAGGGCTGTGTCTTGGGTTCAGAAATAGCAGTAATTTTTCTCCTTCTTAGTAGCTGGTGCAGTGCTGCCTTTTTGATTTCAGCTTGGGAATTGCACTGGTAACACTGATGTTTTTAGTTACTGCTCAGTAATGTTTAGTCTGACCAAGGACTTTCTGAGCCTCATGCTCTGCCAGGGAGGAGGGGAAGCTGGAAGGAAGCAGAGACAGGACACCTGACCCAAACTAACCAAAGAGGTATTCCATACCACCTCACGTCATGCCCAGTATATAAACTGGGGGCAGTTACCCGGAAGGGTTAGATCACTGCTTGGTCAGGCTGGGTATTGGTCGGCGGGTGGTGAGTGTCTGTATTCTCTTCCCTTGTTATTTTCCTTATCATTATTATTATTGGTGGTAGCGGCAGTGGTTTGTGTTATACTTAGTTACTGGACTGTTCTTATCTCAACCCATGGGAGTTACATTCTTTCGATTCTCCTCCCCATCCCTCTGGGGACAGGGAGGAAGGAGGAGGGAGTGAGAGAGAGGCTGCGTGGTTCTGAGTTCTTAAACCAAGAGAGGTTGCATTGGCACTGTTGGTGCAGCTTTCCTGCTATGCTTTCTCAGATGTGAACAGATCACAAAGGAGCAGGGATCCACTTCTAATTCAGAAGACTCCACATCAGGTCTCTAAACCGAACAGAAAAATCATATTAAAAGCAATCATAATCATGAAGTGTAAATGAGACATAGGGTGCTTAATTATTCCCTGATAGTGTCTGTGCCAGTCTCACTGGTGACTTACATTTGCTTGTCTCTAAGTGTGGTTTAAAATCTAATAAAGAAGTTCAGAGCTAGGTGAGTGGTTCTTATCAAAACTCAACATCTACAAAACATTGAAAGTGAAAAATAATGAAGAAAAAAAAGAAAAGGTAAGGAAAAAAAGCTTGGAAGAAGGAGTGGGGAGACTGGTAGAGGGAGGGAAGGAGGTGGACTGCAATTGTAAGACCCCATTTGCAGGGAAACAAAGAGCAATCAATGTAATAGCTGTATAAAGCAGTCAAAAAAGGACAAAGACTGCAGTCTGACATCTTTTATTCCTGAGCCCAGGTGGAGCTATAATTGGCAGTCTCAGCTTGGAGATGAATATAGTGTTAAAGAGCCCTCCCCTTGGAAAAGCAGACAAAGAAGTGTCTAGGGTTATTAGAAGAATGGTCAAAGGATATTTCTAGTTTTTTTGGGGCTAGGTGGGGGAGCAGGGGCAACAAAAAAAAGTCAAAGTGGTCATGGGGGGATAAAATCTTGGCATGCTATGAAATGTATGGCTGTAATCTGTAAATTCCACAGCTGCTTGAGCTCCCTTTACCTTCCTGCTCACTGCTCCTACAGAGCTGCAAAAACAGTCAGCTAAAGAGCGCATGACATCCTCACAAAGTGTTGCTGGCTATGTCTGCTAATTCGGGTGCCAAATGCTGACCTCTCTGTTCACAGCTAACAAGGATGACAGAAAATCTGGGCAGGATCAGTCATGATCACTGACATTTAGATTTAACTAAGGCAGAATGGCTGCTGTCCTGCTGCACAAGAAAGAAGAGGCATTTTGCCACTGATTTTCTTCAGCTGCTGCTCAGAATTCCAGATATAAGGCCCCTTCCACGAGGAAGTACACACGGCTTTTGTGCTGAAATGTAAAATTATTAAATATAGGCAGACAAGTAAAAATTAATGACCTTTTCAATATAATTGGCTATCAATACTTTGCGTCTCTGTGGTTTCCTGATTTCAACTCTGCAATTTTATTTATTTATTTTTATTAAGTTCATGAGGTACCTCTAAAGTACAGATCCCAAAGTATATAGATTCTTTAATAAAGAGTGCTTTATTCCTTTTCTGAAAAACAGCAACAGACCTCAAGGAAAATATCTGAAAACATATAAAAGACAACAGTTAGGGAAGAAGATCAGCATTTACAGTCTCTCCTAATAAACTAGTTACTTAGGAAATAACTGCATTAAAATTAATCAGACACTTACACTTCAAATTAACCAGCAAAAAATGCTCATTTTATTTTCAGACACTATATGCAAGTGTGCTTAACTATCATTTACTCAGTGGGGGACTTGGATAAAGAAGGTATATAATATGAATGTATTGGTTTACTCCTTTCCTCTGGCCAAGAATAAAGACATAGTTCTTTGAGTTAGTTTGTAGTCATTGACCTTCTGTTTCACGCTTTAGTTTGAATCTTGGGTGGAATTTTTTAAAACCTTTGGAAAATTCAGCTAGTATTTGTTGATTTTCCAACAGAAAGGTTGTAAATTTATGACCTTAGAAAGACTGTTGAAAGTGTTACTTTACACATGTGTATGTGTCTGTGTGTCTGTGTGTGTGTACATGTACAGCACACCTTAAAACATTGTATAATGATCATATTGGGTCTCCTCCAATATTCTCTTGCCAGTAGTGGTCATGAGCAAACGTTTAGAGTAAGTGCAGCCTGAATGTGATGCTTTCATCTAATATTTTCTTCACATAAAGCATTTTCAGCTGAGAGAATTTACTGGGCTAGATGTGGTTCCTGTGTGCTTAATAGCACTTGCTGTGTTTATCATTCAAGTATTTGTCCACTGTATTGCTGAGCACATGTAAACTGTTAAAAATTACAAAGCTCTTTCCAAAGGAACTAGCACGCTTTTGGAATTAAACCCAGCAGTTAAATCTTGCTAGGATTTAGGTTGCAAAATCATGCAAAGTTGTTCTTAAGAAGCTGGTCACCGGTTTCCATATAGGCAGAAAACAGACCTTCCAGCAAGTCCTAGTGTCACAGCCATTTAACAGGTGAAAGACCGTGATCGCACAGTTAATATTAAATATCCCTCTACCATTCTCTTCCACTGATACCAACAGGCACCGGATAGCCAGCATCCACATATCAATCTATTTTATCCTTCAACACAAGGTCATATCAGATGTATTGCTTACTGGGAAGACTTCTTGTCCCAGATAATTATCAAAATATACTTGAAATTGTTAGAAACTGTTACTGTAGACTCATGCATGTTGGCTGAGTCAAAAAAATGCCAGAAGTGTTTCTAGAAGCTTAGCATTATAGAAAAATAAGTTCCAGTGCTCAGGAACCATAACCATGGTTGCAGCCTTAGAAAAGCAGTAACTGGTATGGTACTGTGCTGTACTTCTGACTGTGCTGTGACTTTATTTTATATAGCAGAAAAGGTGTAGGCTAAGTCATTCCCCAGGTAGCTTCCATGCATGTGGGCTCTTCACAGATCAGTCTACAAAAGTAACAACATCTGGGAACAGCTGTTTTCTCTGCCTGAGCCTCTCCTGAATGCAGCAGTAGTTGGGGTGTCAGCATACCTTCATTCTGCTTTCATTTGTGTTTTCGATCAATTCATATATATTTATCCAGGTGTAAAAAATAAGATGCTAAAGGTAAATATCTAAACAAACGCATAAAAAAGTGTCAATCTTCTGATCTTCTAAATGACATTGCTTGCAAAAACAAGAACAGAGAAAGAACTGTAGGAGTTGATACAAATGGAGATGTTGATAAGCAGCCTAAACATTGCATGGGCATAGACCACAGCCTTTGTGTTCACCTCAGATATGCACAGCCTGATTTGAAGGGTCAGCTCAATGAATTCGATGAGACAAATCTGTTTTAATTCCAGGGCATTTTACAACAGGTTAGTGGATTTTTTCACTGACTCACTTTGCTACTGGGTCTTCTATGCTAGGTCTGAATGTCAGCCTGTACTTGTTTGCTTAATGTCATCCATCAATTATAAAATGGCATCTTTCATTGGAATCAATGTAACCAGGCTGATGAAACATACACCATAAACAACAATTATAATGAAAATTAAGGAGAGTTTTCTGGTGAGTATACACATGGATAGTGATTTAAGACTGCCACTGTCACTCATTTTCAATGTTACCTAGTTCTCTAGGCTACTTTTTGCAACCCATTTATCCAGACTTTTCTCCAGCCTCTTTTCTAACCCTGCAAGTATAAAATAGGATAATGATGTTGAAGTCTATCAATATGTATTAGCTGTATGCACGTAATGAACTGAGATGTACAGGAAAACCACCTACATGCATTCATGATTAGATGCATCCTGATACACATGCAAAGCCTTGTGATTGTTGATAGTCTTTCTCACTAATTTTTAACTTTT
Source organism: Ara ararauna (assembly GCA_028858755.1). Taxonomy (NCBI): domain Eukaryota; kingdom Metazoa; phylum Chordata; class Aves; order Psittaciformes; family Psittacidae; genus Ara; species Ara ararauna. Next base: position 47,083,021 of record CM054377.1, on the reverse strand, counting down.
TGTATAATGCATATACATATGATATCTAAGTGTATGTAAAATTATTATCATATTTTTATAAATAGAATTTATCTGCATGCAAGCATAAAATACTAACTTTTGTCCCAAAAGAGCTTAAAAATCAACTGCTAATGTGGGGTGTTAAAGACAGGAGAAATATAAAACCTAGGTAGGAAGTTGAGACATTCGTTTTTTGATAAATTTTATGGATTTTATTTTTCACTCATCCAGTCCCATGTTATTTATCACTTGTGTTTACCTGCTGTACTTGCCACACAGACTGCAACTGCCTGAGGCAGGGACTGATTTCTTTGCTACATGTCTGTATACTACATAGCACGATCGATTCTTGATTAGGTGCCTAGGCAGTAGCGTGGTGTAAATAAGTAATAACTTCCCAGTGCATGGCCTTTTGTGACTGAATTAAAGACAGAATGGGATGGCGAAATAGCTGTATTGTAAATTAAAGTCAATAAAGACAGCAGACAAGCCTTGTTGTCCCTAAATACATAATAAAAATAACATGCAAGAGATTAATAGTGAAAATTTATTTTGTTCCAGAAGAGCAAATAACCGTCAATGACTCCTATTCAATTTATTTCTTTATATAGTTGGGATGACATTTCATACTCATCAACCAGGACCCAGCTGGATTTGCTGCCAACGTCTTAGAGAATGGCAGGGCTAAGTGGTCTTCATAATATACTAATCCTGGTGCAGTATACCAGTGTAAAAAAAGGCTGTTAATTAATACAAGCAGTAGAAACAATGTATGAATTAGACGCATGTCCACTTGAAAATATGAAGTTCCCAACGACTGGAAAAAGGGAAATATAACCCCCACTTTCAAGAAGGGGAAAATGGATGACCTCAGGGAACTACAGACCAGTCAGTCTCACCTCTGTGCCTGGCAAAATCTTGGAGCGGATTCTCCTGGAAGGCATGCTCAGGCACATGGAAAACAAGGAGGTGCTTGGTGACAGCCAGCATGGCTTCACTAAGAGGATATCCTGCCTGACCAATTTGGTGACCGCCTATGATGGAGCTACCGAACTGATGGAGGGACGTAGAGCAGTTGATGTCATCTACCTGGACTTGTGCGAAATGCTCAACGCTGTCCCACAAGACATCCTTGTCTCTAAATTGGAGAGACATCAGTTTGATAGGTGGACCACTCGGTGGATAAAAAACTAGCTGGATGGCTGCACGCAAAGGGTCATGGTGAACGGCTCGATGTCCAGCTGGAGACCAGTAATGAGTGGTGTCCTTCAGGGGTCGGTGTTGGGATCGGTCTTGTTCAACATCTTTGTTGGTGACATGGACAGTGGGATTGAGTGTGCCCTCAGCAAGTTTGCCAATGACACCAAGTTGTGTGTTTTGGTTGATATGCTGGAGGGAAGGAATGCCATCCAGAGGGACCTTGACACACTTGTGAGGTGGGCAGATCAACCTTCAACCTGATGAAGTTTAACCATGCCACGTGCAAAGTCCTACACCTGAGTCGGAGCAATCCCAGGCACAGCTACAGGTTGGACAGAGCAACCCTGTGGAGAAGGACTTAGGGGTGTTGTTCGATGAGAAACTGAACATGAGCTTGCAGTGTGCGCTTACAGCCCAGAAAGTCAACCTTATCCTGGGCTGTATCAAAAGGAGCATGACCAGCAGGTCGAGGGAGGTGATCCTGTCCCTCTACTCTGCTCTTGTGAGACCTCACTTAGAGTGTTGTATATATTTCGGACGTCCTCAATGTAAAAAGGACATGGAACGGTTGGAACAAGTCCAGAGGAGGACCACGAGGATGATCAGGGGACTGGAGTACCTCCCATAGGAAGATAGGCTGAGAAAGTTGGGGCTGTTCAGCCTGGAGAAGAGAAGGCAGCCTTCCAATATCTGAAGGGGGCCTATAGGGATGCTGTGGGATTCTTCATGAGGGACTGTAGTGACAGGACAAGGGGTAACGGGTTCAAATTTAAACAGGGGAAGTTTAGATTGGATATAAGGAAGAACTTTGCTGTAAGCGTGGTGGGGCACTGAAATTGGTTGGCTGCCCAAGGAAGTTGTGAATGCTCCATCGGTGGCGGTGTTCAAGGCCAGGTTGGACAGAGCCTTGTGTGGCACGGTTTAGTGGGAGGTGTCCCTGCCTATGGCAGGAGGGTTAGAACTAGATGATCTTGAGGTCCTTTCTAACCCTAACTATTCTATGATTCTATATTTGTAATAACATACTTTTAGAAGTGTATTCATCTTAGAAAAGTACAGTTGAAAGGCATTTGTGGTCTTGTCTGCTAATATTCTTTTTAAAAAAGGACTGTATTCTCTCAATTTTATGTCAAAAGAATATGGAATTACTTTGTAGTTGGCAGCTTGAAAGGAAGGCCTGTGGACAGCAGCCTAAGTGCCTGTGCCCTGTACTCTTCCTTAATGGCTAGCTTATGCAGCAACAAGAAGCGAAGAAGAGGAAAAGCTGTGATTTAAGTCCCCACATAGTTTCTGCCGCCCCTGTTATCAAGTGCGAAATAGGTGAGCTTGACTGCTATATGGAGAGATAGAGGTTCTCAGGTTCTCGGGAGTCAACAGAAATGGGAGATTTAAAGGACTGTATTGGTCCTTGAACAACAACTGAAAGTGGATTTTAGGGCCTAATGAGTTCCCTGTGGTCTGTGTGATGAAGCTGACTTGCCACAATAATCTGCTGTAGACAAAGCTGCTGTCTCAGAGATCAGCTTATGGAGGTATATTGTACTGATCTGTTCTGTAGGTCACAGTGGCACTGGTAACTAGGATGAGCTTCCCACCTGAAAGAATTAGTTAGAACAATTCTGTTGATCATAAAATTAAGAAAAAACTGCAAGGCAGGAAAAACTCTTAGGAATAGAGGGCAATCAAGAATATCATTATATATTAAAATAAATTATGCTGAAAACCTTTCTTCTCAAATTCTTGACTGCCAAGGTCTTTACAAAGTGTCCCTAGTTAACTAGCTTTATTTCTCTTTTATCTTCATCTTGACTCATCCATTCTGTTCTGATCCAAGTTTCCATTTCAGGAGATAAAGATTTCCTGGAAAAGGAATTCAGAACTGCCCTCACGACAGTGGTGATATCACCACCTTCATGATGACCTGGCTGAGCTTTTGATTGTGTTTTGAAAATGAGGGGTACCATAAAACCTTATGGTCATTGTGGGGCTGAGCAACTGCCTGATTTCATTTGTGGGAAATTCCTGGAAGCAAGAAGCTGCGCCAGCCTCTGAGTAATTCCATCCAAGACAGACACGGTCTGGCAATGTAAAACTTGCCTAGTTTGGAGTTTCATGGTGACCTGTGATCACCTTCACTGAAAGGCTTGTTAACACTTTTTGTCTGATCAGACATTTGCTTGGTAAAGTTTCCATATGACAGGGAGAGATTTGGGTCATTCTGGCCAATCCATATTTTTTTTAAACTGAGAAGTTCCCATTAGAAATCAAAATTATAAAAAAAAAGCAAATAAGTCTGAAAAAGTCTTGAGATATCTTAATATATAATACACATGTTTACATGCTGATATCAAGGACTGAGTAATTTTCCTGGCTTTCACATTTTTAAAAATGCATTTAATTTTAGGGCAGAAATTTGGCAAGTCTCCCATGGCCATCTGGAACCACCTTAAATAATATGTATGACTTGTCTGTTTTACCCTGTGATAGCTTTGAACTTGCTCAACAGAGACTTAGCAGTATATGTGGTGTATCATATGTGGCTGTTCAGGGTGAAGAAACTAAAAGCAAGTCACCAGGGGAAGTGGGAAGGCATGCAAATAAGCACTCTAGGATAAATTGTTTTTTCTGGATTACATTGTGGCTTCTGCGGTTTGAAGTTTTACACACCTCACAAAGTAGTTTATAATTTCACAGGATTCACAAAGACAGTTGGTGCTCAGAAGCACTAATTTTTCCTGTGATGTAAGCTTACTTGTCTCTTGGAAAGATGTATGAGAGAATGTAAAATATTCCTAGGTAAAGAGAGCCTTATGGTGTTTAAGCACGCAATATTCAATTGATGTTTGTGTGTATATACATGTATGTGTAAATATATATATGTGTGTGTATTTATTATGCATTTAAATTGGAATTTCCTCTCTCCTTATTTCAGTTTCTTTATTCACGGTATCTCAGTCTTGGTTGAATTACTGAACCATTTTTACATTTTAGGTAACATTTTGAAAAGTGCCATTGTATGTAAGAAAATAAATGGCATTCAGGCTCTGAAGGCAATTTAGGAGTTTTTGAAAACAGGGTCAAACTTTCTTTGTTATATGGCTGCACAAAAATTTTCTTTCTGTTCTTATAACAATTTATTATTAGTATTACTGTAACGTAGACAAGGCCTAGTCATAGGAACAGAACTCTATTGTGCTAGGTTTTTAAATAAACATATATTAGACAGCCTCTGACTCAGAGGATTTTGGAATATTTCTTTTTCTTCCCCTCTGTCTCTCCCTGTATTTTCTTTCTATTACTTTCTTTTAAGGAGAATTTAAGCAATGTTAAAATTTGAATCTACAATGTTTGAGTGGTTTGGAAGGAAGTAAAACTGTTTCACTTATTCATGATCTTTAGAAAGAGAAAAGACCAGTTGCAAAGCTGAAATCTAGGAAAAAAAAATGACAAAAATATGAATAACCAAACGATTGAACAAGAAAAGGACTCTTCTGCTCACAGAAAATAAAGATTGACCTGAAGAACAGAACATTTATTAAAAAATAAATAATTAATAAAACTTTTCCAATATAAATTAATAACTATTGGATATTTCAAAAGACCATAGTGTTTGATGCATTTTTTACTACTTTTTCTGTGTCTTGACTGTGATCATGTGTGAAATTAAAGTGATTTGTGAATCTGTAGGAAAGTATGGCTGATTCGAAATCAGTTCTTCTAGCTTCCTTGTTCTCTTGGTCTGCCTTCAGTGAAAGAAAACATTTCAGGGAAACATCAATACTTTTTCCTGTGGGAACAGAAAAGGAGAGAATATTACCACATGAACACTCTGGTATTCAGTAGTCAAATTCATATCTTCAAATGAAGTTCTAAAGGTACTTCCAAATAGAAGAAGAGAAGGATCAGGGAAGACTGTCTTCCTATGCCTAAAGGGGGCCTACAAGAAATTTGGAGAGGGACTTCTTTCAAGGTCATGTAGTGACAAGACAAGGGGAAATGGTTTTAAACTAAAAACCGGGAGATTTAGATTAGACATTAGGAAAAAAATCTTCACTATGAGGGTGGTGAGAGACTGGAACAGGTTGCCCAGAGAAGCTGTGGCTGCCCCATCCCTGGCAGTGTTCAAGGCCAGAGTGAATGGGGCTTTGAGCAACCTGGTTTAGTGGAAGGTGTTCCAGCCCATGGTAGAGGGGTTGGAACTAGATGATTGTCGTGGTTTAAGCCTCTCTAACTCACGCAGTCTCTCTCTCACTCACCTCCCCCTCTTTCTTCCCTCCCGCTCCCGGAGGGATGGGAAGGAGAATCGAAAAGAACGCAACTCCCACAGGTTGAGATAAGAACAGTCCAGTAACTAAAGTATAACACAAGACCACTACTGCTACCACCAATAATAATAATGACAAGGCAAATACAAGGAAAGAGTACAATCGCTCACCACCTCATACCAAGCCCGACCACGCAGTGGACCCCCACCCTTCCGGGTCTCTGCTCTCCGTTTTACATCCTGAGCATGACGTGCTGTGGTATGGAATTCCTCTTTCGTCAGTTTGGGTCAGGTGTCCTGTCTCTCCTTCCTCCCACCTTCCCCTCCTCCCTGGCACAGCATGAGACTCAGAAAGTCCTTGGCCAGACCAAAACATCACTAAGCAGTAACCGAAACACTGGTGTTATCAGCGCTGTTCCCAGGCCCAAAATCAAAAACACAGTGCTGCACCAGCTATCAAGAAGCAGAAAAATGACTGCTGCTGCTGAACCCATGATAATGATCTTTAAGGTCCCTTTCAACCCAAACCACTCTGTGATTCTATGATTTTATGACGTATCGGACCTGTTGGCTTCACTTAACCTCTAGAACACTTAAAGGACTCTGTTTGTTTGAATGGGTGTGAGGAAAAAATTATTTACAATGAGGATGGTAAAATACTGGAACAGGTTTCCCAGAGAGGTGGTAGATGCATCGCTCCTGGAGACCTTCCAGGCCAGGCTGGATGTGGTGCTGGGCAATCTGATCTAATTTAAGATTTCCCAGATCACTGCAGGAGGGTTAGCCTAGATGACCTTTGACCCTTCCAATCCTAACTCTTCTGATTCTATGATTCTATGAATAATTGTGGTCAATATGTTTTGCTTACATATATATGTACATTTGTAAGCAGGGTATAAAGACTTTTCTCCCTTTTTCTGTTTGTATAGCCTGCCTAAAAGCCAGCAAAATTCTGGTCAGTTGTGGTGAAATGTCTCTTGGATACTGCAACAAATTCATGGTATTTTCTTCCCTACTCTGCTCTTTGAATAGTACAAAAATATCATTGATGTCAGAATGTCTGAGTTAAAAGCTGAGGAGATGGATATGCATCTAAGCTCAGATATTTCTTCTAAACTAACTGGTGTGCTGTGGTCTGCTCAGGACTCCTGCTTCCTCCTTCTTTGTGGAATTCCTCATCACAGAAATAACTCTGTTTGAAAGTTGGTGTTTCCCCAGATTGTCTCACAAAGTGGAGCTGAAAAATGTCTGGGACATTATATTTGAACACAAAAGCTCCTTAATCCCTCTTAGAGACCAAAATATTAAATGCATTCCTCCACAGTATTAAAACCATAAAGGATTGTGCAGAACCTAATTTCATTGCATTAAGTATACGAGATATCATTTCATTATTTAGCTTTAATGTCTGTGGGTAAATAATAAGTGAAACTTTTGTATTGCATTTGCAAATTTCCCAAATTGGTTAAAAGATTTGTACAGAAATTAAACAGCTGTGATTCATAGAATTGTTTAGGAAAAGAAAAAATTAATATATTCTAACTGGTGGTTTTTTGGTTGGTTGGTTGGTGTTTTCTTTGGCTATTAGCATTGGTTTTGCTAAAGGGAAGGAAAATGTAAAGTTTCTAGAGCATTTTGGCAGCTTTATAAATACAAACAAGAGAATAAAAATGCATTCAGAAATGGATTATTTTCTGCCTTCATTTCTTTCTTTCCTCCTTTGTTTCATCTCTCATCTTCCTTTTCTCTCCCTGCATATTGATTATTGAAATACTGTGTATACTTGAGACATATTTAGATTTTCAGCTGCTAAATTCTGTGACTTAAGTATTTACTAAGAGGTTTTCAAATAGCCCCCATCTTCTTAAGCTTTGAGGGTCTTTTGTTATGTAACTAAGACACAAACCTTTCACAGAATGGCCTATGCTCAGAGAAACCTGCTAATCAATAGAAAACATTACTATCAATGATTAATAAAAGTGTCCTGAAAATCAATGCACAATAGGGATTCAAAATGTAGTGATTTCATTGGTGTTTCAGTATCAGGTTTAAAGTCACCTTTTATTGTCAGCTCCAAATAAACATTAATTTCATTTAGCAGGAATCAATTAAGTGTTCTAAGTTCTTAAAATTATAAGAAGCTTGTTTCTGAAAAAGCATTGTATCTGCAATCAAATGTTCCACCAACCTGGCCATTTTACACATACTCATGCACAAAGGGCAGTTTATTGCATTTGAGCTCTGCTCCTTGTAGTAGGTGACAGGTGGAACATAATGGAACCATCTATAGCCATTAAATCTATAGTCCTGATCTTGGTAATACAGCAATTACTGTGCTCATTAAATACATCTACTTATATCATTGCAATGATGGAGTTCTGGTTCCTCATGTCCAATTACACTGCAGCAATATCCCCTTACTGCAACAATAGGAAGGTTACACAGAACTGGAAACAAGCAGCTGATATGGGACCTTGAGTCATCCCAGTAGAGTGAGTTGCTGGTTCACCAGTGGTATTGCACTGGAATTTTCCAAAAGCCTACTTTTTCCTTTTATTTCAGCAGGCTTTAAACCAGGAAGTTTTAAAAAAGATAATTCTTCTGTGAAAGTCTCACATTTATTTTTAAGTCCTGTTCTGACTTTTTAAATGGAATTTGTGAAGTTGCTTCATTTGTTCCTTTTCTTCAATTTTCTGTTCATTCAGACAGAAAAAATGTTGTTCACTGCAGCAAAAAAAAAAAACAAAGTTTGTTTGGGGAGATGGAGGGACTCTGGATTTGCAAATGAAGAAAAAGAAATTGATATTTTCCTGTGTTCTTGAAAGTATTTCTTTGTCAGAAAATCCGTTTGTCCTTCTGATCTATTTCTCTTTGTAGAAGAATTCTTTGCTTGACCTTGCAGTCAGTTTCTGACCTCTTTGCCTCATTTTAATATGTGTGTGTACATGTATATTCAATGCTCAAAGCTAGCATACTGGTACTTCTTTTTTCTCATCTTTGTGATAGATGAATAGACTGCATGCTAAGGATTTTCTTCTCCCTGTCATGACCACTGTGAATATGTATACACATACACAGAATTCCATTTGAGTACCTTGTCTCAAAAAAAGTTTAAATAACAAATAAACCCATAAAAATACTTTTAAATTGGAAAGTTGGCATAAGAAGCTGGGATATCCAGCTGTTTTTTTGTAATCTTTCATCTCCTTCTATTAACTCAGGTGCATTTTACTGGTCAGTCAAACTTATAAACTTTCCCAAAATATAGATATACAAGTTGTTTTCTGCCTTGTTTTTACTATGATTTTAATATTCTTGCCACAAGCACCTGCTAGTAGCACCAGTCGTAAGTATGAATGAATACAAAAAGCCGACAAGCTTTGTAAAAACATTTCTTCTATCTTAGTAAAGAAAGTGAATACTGCATCTTGATTTTTGCTTAGTTAATCCAATTACTTCCTAAAATCATTCCTCATGACTGGTCAGAATTAATTCTAGCAGGAGCAGCAAATGCCAGTTAGGTCTTGTTTAATCTTATCCTAATCTGATGGTAGGTGTGGAGGCTTGTTTCAGCATGACCTTTATATGTTTCTTTTTTTAAAAACAATTAATTATGTTTACTTAATTAGAAAAAACATTATAAAAACTCCAGAACACAAATATTAACCTACTTGTTTTGGAGCTATGTTATTATAGAAGTAAAGTTTCCACAGAGAAGCAACAAAAACATTCTGAAGTATGTTTTGCAAAACAGTTTATTCTGCATAAAAGAGAGCTAGAGGGATATCAGTGATAAAACTGGCACTGACCATATGTAGAAGCAGTTCAATGGTGAGTTTCTTTGAAGACGCCATTTTAGTTTCCGGGTGTCCTTCCAGAGAACTTTTTAATGAAAGAGAAAGAGAAGAGAGAGAGATTAAAACCTGATACCACAGGGAAAGATCTATGTAAACTGGTGAAAGGCTATAAAGCTTTTTACTTTTATTCTTATGTTGTATTAATAGTTTTCAAATCTGAATGAGCTAACTAGTCATGAATTTAAATAGGATTATCCAAACATAATCCCACATATTAGAAAAACAAAATCAAGGAAAGAACTGCAAGATGCCAAACAAATTTGTGAAAGAGTTGGGAAAAGAAGATCTATTTACCTGTTCTAATGTATGAGAGTAATTTCCTAATTCTTAAATAAGCATATTCTTTTTCTTTCCTGAAAAAAAATCCTAGAATTTCACATACTGATATTCTAGTCATATTGCAAGTAATTTTTTTCTCGTCTGAAAATTTCACCTGTCGTATTTTTTTTGTCTACACTTCTACCTATACATTTGGTCATTGTAGCATTGTTATTATTATTTCAATATTGATCTTGATTTTCTTGACGTAATTTGAAACTGTAATTGTTGTTATCTTTAATTTATTTTTTTTTTCAAAATCTGTTAATGGTTAAGAGGAACAGTAGTATAAAAAATTATTTAAAAAACTATCTTTAAGTTTGTCTAGAAAAATTTCCAGTATGTTCCCTTGCAAATTTTTCTTGAGAAATAAACACTTAAGAGCGACAAAAGCTATTAAAATGCATGAATATGTGAGATATCCAATATATTTTGTTATACAAATGCTTTTTTTTTTCACAAAGCCTATTACTGCTCACTGATCACAGTAGATCTAGTCATCACTTCGTGCTTCTAAAATCTACATGCACAATAGCTTAGTTCTAGAAATATGAAATACTCTTTAATCAAGGAAAAAAAAAAAAAAAGTGGTTATTTGGTGACAGGGGCATCTGGAGGAGAATTGTATGAAATTAGGTCCTCAATGAAACCAGAATTTGCATTCCTTTCCTAAAGAATTTTTAGGGCAAAACAGTCCAAGAGAAAACAAGTAAACTAGCTGCTACCCTTTGAGCCTTGGTGTCAAACCTGACATTAACTATCATTCTCTTTCAGGGCCGCTTCATGCTCTGAGAGTGTTCCAGTTTCTTTTGCCCCCATCTTGATTCCCCCACTTCCAACAGTTTGGTGTTAACAGGGTGAGATGTGGGAAATAAACTATTTGGGGAGTGAGGAGTAGTGTGCTTTATGCCACATTTGCTAAGTTTTACAGGAGTTTTGAACATTAAATTCCTTTTTTGGATCACTTGAATGAATAATGCTTGTAGTGCAACTGGGCAGCTTTTATAGCCATGCAAATTTGCCTGGAGATGAAAGGCCATAGCTATTTTCAGATTCAATGGAAAATCTTATTTGTTTTCTAATGAATTTTGAAATTAAACTTCTTAGTGGTTTTTATTTGTAAGATAAAACAGTTCTCTTTTTATCTTAAAGCAATGGAATCCAGACTCCATTGGAACCTGTAAACTGAGACAATAAAATAAAAGTGCAATCTCATTGATGTTGCCATATGAAATTGGAAGATGCCCAGGACCTATATGCCTATACTTTGTTTTGGTTTAGTACTGTGGCAATATAGAAGGCCAATACAATCAAATCTAAAGGGCACTAAATGTATGTCCCTTATGGGACTTGACCACAGCACGCTTTTTCATTCAATCTCCACCTCAAAGATATTTAGCCTTAACATTAAGTATTCTCCGTATCACCAGGGGATTCAGATATGTGTTCGCTATCTTTCAGCTCTTCCATAATTTGTATTTGTGGGCCAGAAAGTAAGGAGAATTTTGTGAGAACAGATTGTTATTTTCTTCTAAGATGTGGAGGTGTTATCTTCTACTACAGGACTTGCACATATCTCTCAGCTGGCAAGGCTTCCTCCTTACAGAGGAGCTGTGTCGGGACTGGATGTAACACTGGATGAACAGCATTGGTACCAGAGGTATAAAACGGCCTGTTTCACTTTCTATACATTGACCCTGTAGCCACCAGGCAGCTCTGCAGGCCACCAAAATTATGGGGAGTTGTTTGGAGGGCTGAAAGTGATGTTAATGTTCCACCTAAAATGGATTTACTGGTAAATATGGCACTAGGCTAACTAATAAACTATCATTTATACACTGTTCATATATCCTGTTGTTGTGGTTTAAGCTGCTCACGCAATTTGTTCACTCACTCCCCCCTCTTTCTTCCCCCAGTCCCTGGGGGATGGGGAGGAGAATCGAAAGAATGCAACTCCCACAGGTTGAGATAAGAATAGTTTAGTAACTAAGGTATAACACAAATCACTACTGCTACCACCAATAATAACAATGGCAAGGGAAATACAAGGGAAAAGAATACAAACGCTCAACATCTATACCCAGCCCGACCAAGCAGTGCACCCCCACCCTTCTGCGTCTCTGCTCTCCATTTTCACATCCTGGGTATGATGCGCTGTGGTATGGAATACCTCTTTGATCAGTTTGGGTCAGGTGTCCTGTCTCTGCTTCCTCCCAGCTTCCCCTCCTCCCTGGCATAGCCTGAGACTCAGAAAGTCCTTGGTCAGACCAAAACATTACCAAGCAGTAACTGAAAGCACTGGTATTATCAGCGGTGCTCCCAGGCCGAAAGTCAAAAACACAGCGCTGCACCAGCTATCAAGAAGGAGAAAAATGACTGCTGCTACTGAACGCATGACACCCGTTCATCCACACATCCACTAATCAAAAGTTTGATTACTCTGCAGTAAGGAATTCTTTAGAAGGGGAGTTCTTGCCCTTTATCTGCTAGATTCTCCTGGCTAGTATAATATGTTAGAAGGATAAATAGTGTTTCAGGTGAATTAGATTGATACTGTTAGGGAAAAAAAGCAAAACCCAAAACTTATTATTTTGCTTACATTTATCCCTTCCTTATTTTTCTCATTATGGAGATATTTCTCCCACTGAAAATTGTTAACAATATATTTCACCTAAATCACCTTTTTCTATAAATTTTTTAAATGCTATTCCATTTACTTTTGTAAAATAAGAAAATTGCAATAGAAATTGTTCCATGTTTTAAGAAAGCTGTCGTTGCAGTAAAGAGAATGTAGAAATAATGTCTAAATTCCGACAAAAGAAAACACAGTTATTTTCCACCATTTACATGGTTAATTTTGCTACCTGTTAAAAATAAATGTTCTTACTAGTAGTTTATCTTGGTAGCCTCATTTAGTTTACATAATAAGAAAGAACAGCAGCTTCTGATCGTAAATTGTTGATCTCAAATGACAGCCCTGGAAGGGACCTCAGAAATCCTCTGGTCCAACCCCTCAGGCTCAAGCAGGGACAGCTAGAGCAAGTTGTCCAGGTCTGTGTCCAGAGGGCTTTTTAATAGCTCCAGGGACAGCGACTCTATAATATCTTTGGGCAATGTATTCCAGTGCTTGGTTAAAAGAAAAAAATAAAACAAAACAAACAAACAAAAAAAAACCAAACCAAAGAAAAACCTCACAAGGTAAAGCAATATTTTGAAAGAGGCCATTAAAGTGAAGACTAAATACACATGTATGAGAGTCTTAGGGTGTTCTGCATCTTCACTTCCAGTTCAGTTCAAGAGAAGTTGATGGAGTTTATAAATTCTCAAAACCTCGGAAATTCTTTTCTTTAGCTGGCAGAACCAAGTCCTTTGCATTTGACCCCCTTGATTGTGTCCAATTCAAGGGCTCAAAAGCACAGGTACTCCAATTTTTGCACCGAGGGCATGAAGGTATCATATTCTGATTGTGCACAATTGGAAGCCAGGATGCATCTAATTTAAAAATATAGCTTTTAGAGTCATGGTGAGTGTTTAGCATATTAAAAGTTCATCAGCTCCATGATCTTTTCTGCACTGGTTGCACAACAATTATTTTTAGAGAAACAACATGAGATGTCATAAACACAGGGTTATGACTTCCCTCAGCTGAAGGAAAAGCTGATTTGTGAGAGAGAAAGCTATTCAAACTCTAGCATCTTTAATAATAGCAAGGGGAATAAAGAATGTCGCTATCTAAGGAAATTGCTTTTTATATGAATGTGTTTAGATTGTGGAGTTTTTTTAATGCACTCAGCATGAAAGGCTTCTTTAAAGGAAATTGAAGGAATTTCTTCAGGGTTTGTTTAGTTTTTTTTTTTTTAAGGAATTTTTTGGGGTTTGCCTCTTCAAGGAAATTTTAGACGCAAAGGGAAGGTAACTGGTTATACCCAATCTCCATACTCACCATGTGTTTGGAGTAATGTAATACTGACATTATGCACTAATCCTAATCACAATAATGCAGTTTTAGTCTGAAACCTAAAGATCAAATTTTAGGTTTTCTAGTCAGGCAGGGCTGGGAGATATGGCTAGGAGTTTCCTTTGAACAAGGACTAAAACAAGGTGAAATAGTCATGGTAAATACTTTGTTTGGTTAATTTAATTGAGGTTTTTTATACCTGAAATTTTTTTGCAGGATGACATTTTTTGCCTGTGTTTCACTTTGTGTGGAATAAATGAATGTATTTCACATTAAGGCATCTTACCCTGTTATTCCAAAACTGTTCCCTTCCGCTACTTAATATTTGGTTTTGTTAGTGAACACATGAAGGCACCAAGAAGCATTAGGCACACTATGCACAGGCAGATGAGTGGAAGGGAATTTTAGCTGCTCCATTGACTGATGAGGTGCATGCTCTCATGCCTGCCTGCACACCTCAGGGCTCACATCAGGGCTGTGTGTACACTACTACACAGAGGAGCATGATGGACATCACGATTGTTAAATGAGGGAAGAGGAACAACATAGCTGAGTAACTACAATCTTATATAGGGATAAGCATTTCCACCTTATTATTTTCTCTATTTACAAGTACTATTTTTCCTATCTGTCTTTTCACTTGGTTCTCAGAAAATTGGCTGATTTCTTGGACACCTTTTGGGGAAGATAGAACTCAAGGAGAGATTTACTCAAATATGTAAAGGAGAAGAGTTTACTGGGAAACAAAAGGCTAACATGGCTGAAGTAACAGGAAAGCTTGCATTTATGTTGACAAAGAAACAAACAGTGCTGGAATATAGATGGAGATGAGAAGATAGTGTATTTGCTTTTGAAGACAACAGTGTTCATAAGCAGGGAAAACCTGGAGTTGTGGAGATCTGTGAAAGCTGAATGTGCTAGGAAAAAAAAATTAGGTACAAATTAAAGTGTCAGAGCTAAGGTTATGATAGCTATGGACTGTGGAATAGCATCTCAAAAACAGACAGTATCTTTCTTCAGTTGTTTAAGAGTAGAATGTAACAAAAATATCAGAAACATTTATGCATATATGTAATATATACATGACAATATAAGTAGTAATACAAATTTTATATTATTAAAAAATGAAAATAAAAATATAACATAATTCTTTGATATATATTCTAAATATAAACTTTTTTTTTTTTTTTTATTTCTCATGAAATTCAAGAACAGAGCTTATTTATATTCAGTGGCCAAAATGGAAAGCTAGAAGTCCCCCCACCTCATTGAAAGCTATTCAGTAGTGTTCAAAAAGTGCCAGTATTCATGATTATGGTTCTGAGAAGTGCTGGAAAAGCATCATATATCAGACTGTTTTGATCCGTGATTATACTGCCTTCGGTTAAAAACTACAGCAGTTCTTTTTCCAGCTGCAGGAGGGACCTTACCAAGAAGGCGCTGCTATCATAAGATTTTCATCTGAATTGCTGTTGCTCTCATTTTAGCATGCAGCCTTTAGGTAACATTTGGATAATCAATCTTTCGTCTGCTTATCCAAACCAGACTCAGTCTGTTGAGATTTGTCCTTCACCACTGATATGAATTTGTTTTATTAGTCACATCAGTTAGAGTACTTTTAATTATTGTCATTATTCAGTACTAACCTCATGTCTGACAAGAGAAAGGATACCACTGCATATTGAACCCCTTATCCAAAAGCAGGAAAGTTATTGAGTGAAATCTATTTCAGGAAGAGGAAAGAGCAGATGAAAGCCAGTATTCAATGACCTTCATAGTAGATATATAGCTTAGTAAGAGATTAATAACTATTAAGATAAAAACATGTGTGAGTCCTGAATTCTCACAGTACTTTCCTGCTTGTGAATTCCATTTAAATGTGCATCTTTATCAAGCTTTAACAAAGAAAACAGGCTTTTTAAAAGTCCTACTTCCAGTACCTCTGAAGTTTCACTTGAAGCACTTGATTACAAAACATTTACTAAGGGCAAGCTTTCTCCATGGGAGCACAATGAAAGAATTGACCAAACCAATTTCACTCTAATGTGAGAATGCAGTGGTAATACCTCTCTCTGCTGAACCTGATCTGTCTCACCTTGTACCCTACTGTGTTAGGGATAGGGAAAGAATGTGTTTGAGCACATCTAATGGTTTTGAATGGTGTAGGATTGAAAGTTATTCTAGTAATGGAGCTTTATAAAAGGCTCCATGGTCTTTGAACCTGGCTCTTTTCCAAAGCAGAGGGGTACTGTTGTAGCTTGCTTGTCATTTCTGCACACTAAATAAAAATGAAATCAGACTCCAAATTAACTCCTTCCCAGATCACCTTTGAAAATCACCAAAGCATACTAGCAGGGGGCTGTAATGGAGGAAATTAGGGGGCCGAAGGTTTTATTCCAAATATACTGCAGAGCTGCCTCAAGGAGTAGAAGGGAGCAGCTGGGCTAGCATGGGACATAACAGAACAGTCAGCAGGAAAGAGAGTGTTCAAATAGTTAATGTTACAGGTGAACAAATTAGAGTGTGTAGACTTCTATGTGATGAATTTCCCTTGTGTTTGAGAACTGTTAGCAAACAGATTGCCAGAGGCTGTTACTGCTGCACACAACACACACAAATTTGTGCAGCTGAAAAACAATGGTAGTCTAGCCTAAGAATGTGCATTGAAAAGGGTATAAATTTTTTGCCACTTCATTTCTACTTCAGAGAGGTTTTGAACAGCTAAAAAGGCAAACCATCCAAGACATGGCACACTGCAATGGTGCTTTTCACTCTGCTGAGCACTGAAGTTCCAGTCCTGCCAGCACTAAATCCAGTGGAATGAACCGTGCCCTGAAGCTGATCTTGCAGGATACAAACTTTCACCATCCCACCATTCAAAACAACAGAAATTCAGTACCTCTTCTGAGCCCATGGCTCCCTCTCCTGCTTTACAGATACCTCCCTGGACTTCAGGAATTTTTGTTTTCAGGTACTTTCTAATTGCAAAGCAGGACTGAAGTGTTTTAGAGTCTTTTTAGACAGCAAAGTTTAACAAACAGATTAAGGTAAGGGTCCAGGAAGCAGAAAGCTGTCAACAGTCCTGTGCCTTTGCCTAGACAGAACTGAATGCTGAATCCTTGATTGCTTCAGATCATGTGTAGCATGGGCTATAATCAGTCATCTCCAGACTATCCCAACCACTTCAGAAAATAAGCTTTTTTTCATGCTGATCTTTTATTCTTATAAACTGGTATGTTTGTATAGACAACTACTGCATTTAGGCATCCTATTAATTGAAAATGTCAACTTCATGTAACAAAACTGGGCCATTTCAACCAAAATGAAAAAATACTGGTTTGGAGTTTGAAAAACCAACCATTTAATTTGTGTCTTCAGTAATGATATTTTTTATAATATTGCCATCAGTTTCTTAATGTTAAAAACACAAATAGCTATGTTACACATTTCATTTTGGGTCAAAGCAAGAGAGAATTTATTTTGGTTTATTCCAACCCTAAATAAAGAGAAAGAATATTTAGAAAATTCCAGTAAAACTAAAAGCATATTCTGTATGGTGCAAAAGACATCACAGACTGAATGTCCCCTCATATGGCAAAAGACAGAATTTTATGCCTGCTAGCACTAAGTTGGCCCTTTATTACAGATGGAGCTTAATGTTATAATACCATATCAACTCCCTTTCTTTTGTCCTGCCTTCATTAATTGCAGAGCCCTTCTGAAGAAATTAGTGTGGTGTCAATTACTATGAAAAATCTGTGAAACTGATTCATACCTGTGATTCAGGGCACATACTTATGTTCAATTTCTTTGAGAACAAAATTCAAGGGGAGATTGACATTTCATTCCCCTTCTGTTTTAGATGCAAGTACATTAGTACATTATCCACTTCTCATCTGACTTTTAAAATCATGTTTCAAATCACAATATTGTGCTCTTTGTGACAGAGATGGGGTTATTTTCAACAGGACTGTGAGAAAAGAATTCACGAGCAAACCCTTAACTCCAATAAGCTTGCCTGCTGTTATGGTTTTGTGACCATTTGGCAGTTCTGACCTTTCTAAACAGAGTTACTAATTTGCATGAAAATTAGCAGGGGTCTGGGCAGGATCCCCATTCCAGAAGTCATGCATGAAATATTGCTGCACCACTGACTTATGAGCCTCCAAGCCATTTTCTAAGGCATTGAAGAAAACACTGTTACAGAAGGAGACTGAGGGTGGGACAAAAGAGTAGAAAATAAGGTTGGGAGACCAGCAGAGGAAGAGCAAATTACTGCCAAGTCCACATTTTTTGTTGTGAGTTATTTTATTAATCCTATTTTATTTGTAAACAACTATTAGCTTCTCCTATTACTTCTTGGTTTTAATGATCAAGGATCACATGCATGGGGTTCGAAGGCAGATTTGAATGCTGTGAAGAAGCACAGTAGAGGCTGTCACATTTGCCCCTCTCTCCATTTTTGTTTCTAGTGTAGCTGTTAGAAACAGTCAAATCATTGAAAAAACACACAAGCACAAAGGAAATGCAGGGCAGGAATTAAGGTCAATGATTATCTGCTGCTTCTACAGTCATTTTCACCTTTTCGAAATGAGCCCAAAGTGGTGATAAACCACTATCAAGGCCAAGCAGTATTCATTCACATCCACTCTGTGCTCACATAGGTCATTGCACAAGGTGGAAGGTTCCGGAGGATCAGGACCCTAATCTCTTCATCCTAGTCAATTCATGACATGCCTTGGACAAATTGCCAAGCTGCAGCCCACTCCCACTGAGCCCACAGAGGGCTAAACCATGCTGTGAATGGAACATATGGCCCTTCTGACAGCACTTAGGCTGTAATCAAGGCTCAGCATGACAGAAGGATATCTCTTAGATCCATTATATATAGACTTTGGCTCAACTGTTCCTGTTTGTTGCTCTGTCTTTTATAAACTAAGAAGGATTTTCAGTTCAATAAGCAGGATGCATATCCATCCTTTATGGTCGGAAACGTGCTATGTGTTTGTATTCATGGCGAGGCTCTGCAAGAGTGGCAGAACAAGTGGTAAACCTCAGCTTTCTGTGAACGCAGCATTACGCATAAGGAGCAGACACCGCCAGCTCTTCTTGATGCTAAAGAGTCCCCAGCTCACAAGAGAAAGACAGCATTGCTTCTGATCATATGAAGGTCACAGAGCTGCATACAAGACAAGTCCTCAAAGATGACAAAGCTAAATGAAAATTCTTAGGTCACAGGTAAAGTCATGCTTTGCCTGGCTGTTGGGAGAGGAGATGCTGAGTTCAGCTTTATGAACTGCTAAGCTGATCTGATGGCTGCCGACTATTGAAGGCTTCTGAGAGCTTGTAGAGGACTTTTAAAGTCAACTAGCCATGAGGAAGGATGAAAGTCTCTTCCACACTGACCCACCTCCTGGCAGATGTGCATTAAATTTACCTACTTTTTCCCTTCCCGAAGGCTCTTAGGGTTCCAGCCAAAGCTCGTGGGTAGTTTTAGTGATGTTTTCAACAACAATCTGAAGAAATGGGAGGGAGATCCCAGATTTCTCCTCAGTCCAGGGACAGCTATAATGAATGTGCTAGGGCATTTGAAGGGATGTAACAAAATATACTTTCAAGGCAGCTTGGTGTCCAGCCCAGATTGCTGCAGTTTACTCTACAGGATGGTTCACTTTTGTACTGCTGTTTGTTGTGGGCTGTAGTCAAAACTGTAATGTAGCCCATAAAGAGTGTTTCTGTTCCAGTTCTTCTATGCAAGCCTGCACTAGAAATACAGTTCTCCAAAGTACTCCTGAGACTTCCAAAAGATGAAACAAATTATGCCCTATCCAAACACAAGAACAATTGTAATGATAACATGCAAGCAGATAAGGCTGTCAGTTTAGTACAATAAACTGTCCACTCTGGGATATTTTCATTTGGTGATCTATCTTTACAAACCAATCCAAATGGGAAAGGAAAATGTCTGTAATAAAATAAAAGGATCAGAAAGGAATAAAAACACAGAGAACAAATAAAACAATGGTGGAACTTTAGGGGATAAAATAAACAATAAAGATGTAGAGGGACAGTCCACACCGATGCCAGATGTCAGACAAATCTAAATGCAGTCATACCTGTGTAGTGCTCTCTGCCTACAGGCTGAAGTCAGGCAGGACAAATTAGGCAGTGATAAGCACTTTTAGAAAAATGCGTACGTGTCTGAAAAAATAGTTTGGAATTAGGAGATCAGAGGGAATTTTTGTTTCTGTAAATCCCTGTGTCTACCTTAGTAAGAGCCATTTATCATGCTAATACTAACTAGGGCCTCACAATAGAGATGGTTCCGTTAAGAAGGCTTTCTTGAGTGAAACCAAGTGCCCTGCGACACAAAAGTTGGATGTGTTATGGTATATTTGCCCAAGGATGCCTGGACTTGAAGTAGCAAGAATAGGTGCTGCAAGAAGCCGAGGAAAGATCCCAAGAGGCCCAGGAAGATCACAAGAAACTGTCCCACAGCTTCTGTGACCACAGGACATAACGCAAAATGGGTATGATGCTTGCTCACTGGTGGCTGACACAACTGATGCACATTTTGGCCACGTCAAATAGCTAATGACATGCATTACTAATGCTTCCAGGCTCAGGCCAGTTCCTCTCCTCACCTTCTGACTATGACTATAAGGAAAAGGTGAATGTGCAGACCAGGGGAGGAAACACAACTCTCATACAACCTATTTATCTATCCTAGCTTTCTAGGAAACTCTAATGAAGATTGCCCTAGCACTCCAGGGAAAAGAGCAAGTGGATAAAGCCACACTATCCAGCAAAATGGGAACAGCAACACTAATCTGGTTTTTGTGTAGTGATTACAAATGACAGAGCTGACCTTTCATGAACAGCAGTTATGGGCAGGTCTGCAGAGCCTAAAATTGGATTGGACAGCATGTCTGCTCAAGCTAATAGCACTGTTGGTACTTGTCAGTGGCCACGTCATTCCTGCTCTTCTAAACTCTGAACATAAGCTTTGGTCTGAGGAAACTTAGTGACCCTTGGAGAGAAATTTTATAAAGCTTCATCAGCAAAAGATGAGAGCCGGTGAATTTTGTTCTATTGAGAACTTTTGGGGCAACCCTCTCTGGGTGAAAATGCTGTGGCATGAAATCATCTATAGAGCTATGTAGCAGAGGACTAACTTTGTCAAAGAGAGACCTTAGTCTTTGTAGAAAGATCAGAACCTGGAAGAAGTGCTTAAAAAAAGAGAGTTGTTTCTATATTTGACAATTTAGATTTTATCTTTTACAGTGATGTTGAGGAGGTGGGAACTGAGGTGATGTCAAAAGGTTGAAGGAAAAACACATCCTACATAGTATGTGAATCAAAAGCTATTTCTACCAAAAGGGGGAAAAACCAAAACCCAAGGGAAAAAAGAAAGAAAAAAGAACAAGCTATTAAAAGAAAATGCCTGGAAGGAAATAATTTACAGAACTTTGAAACTATTTTCTGCTAGGCAGGAACTTTCCACTTTTGAATTAGTCCCATTTTTCATTACAAGGCAGTACCTTTCCTTACAGTGCTCTAATACCAGTTTCTCCGGGAGAAAGCTGTGGGAAACAATGTTAAAGGCTTTATTAAAGTCTAGGTAGACAACATCCACAGCCTTTCCCTCATCCACTAAGTGGATCTCCTTATCACAGAAGGAGATCAGGTTAGTCAAGCAGGACCTTTCATAAAACCATGCTGACTGGGATTGACCACCTGGTTGTCCTGCATGTGCTGCACAGCGGCACTCAAGATGATCTTCTCCGTAACCTTTTCTGAGGCACCAAGGTTAGACTGAAAGGCTTGTAGTTCTCCAGATCCTCCTTCCGGACCTTCTTGTAGGTGGGCATCACATTTGCTAACCTCCACTCATGTGGGATCTCCCCTGTTCACCAGGACTGCTAAGAAATGCTGGAAAGTGACCTGGTGAGAACTTTCCTAGCTCTTTCAGTACACTTTAGTAGGTGCCATCTGGCCCAGTTACTGACCATTTCACCTTGGATTATGGGGACTTCATTGTTCTCCCCATTCTTGTCTTTCAGCTCAGGGGGCTGATTGCCTGGGGAACAGCTGACTTTACCATTAAAGACTGAAACAAAGAGGCATTAAGTACCTCATCCTTTCCCTCTTCTTTTGTCACTGTTTCCCCTGCTTCTAGTTAAGGATGAAGATTCTCCTTAGCTCTTCTTTTGTTGTCAATTTATTTATAGAAACATTTTTTATTATCTTTTACAGTTCCAGTTGGGCTTTGGTCCTTCTAATTTCCTCCTTGTATAACCTCACAACATCCTTGTAGTCTTCCTGAATTGCCTGCCCCTTCTTCCATAGGTCATAAACTCCACTTTTTTGCCTCAGTTCCAACCAAAGCCTTCTGTTCAGCCAGGCTGGTCTTCAGCTCGTCTTTTGGCATATGGGGACACCCATTCCTGCACTTTTAAGATTTCCTTCTTGAAGAATGTCCAGTCTTCCTGGACTCCTTTGCCATTCAGGACTGCCTCTCAGGGGACTCTGTCAACCAGGCTGCTAAACAGGCCTATGTCTGCCCTTTGGAAGTCCAAGGTAGCAGTTCTGCTGACCCTCCTCTTTACTTCTTGGAGAATTGAGAACTCCAGCATTTTGTTATTGCTATGTCCAAGACAACCCCCAACGATCACATCAACCAAAAGCCCTTCTCTGTTCACAAACAAAGGTCCATCAGGGTGCTTTCCATAGTTAGCTCCCTTGCAGGCTGTGTCAGGAAGTTATTCTCCACACGCTCCAGGAACCCCCAAGACTATTCCCTCTCCACTCTATTATATTCCAGCAGGCATCCAGCAAATTGAAATCCTTCACCTGAAGAAGAGCTAGCGACTGTGAGATTCCTCCCATTGCTTATAGAATATTTTGTCTGCCTCTTCAACAGTCTCCCACAAATATCTGCCTTGTTGGCCTTTCACCTGATTCTTACCCATTGTCAAGCAACTCTTTAGTTATCATCATTAAGCTCTAGACAATCAAGACCCTCCCTAACACAGAGGGTGACCCCACCATCAATCCTTCCTTGCTTATCTTTTCTGAACAGTTTATAGATATTCATTGTAGCACTCCAGTTTTGCAAGTCATCTCACCATTTTTCTGTGATGGCAACAATCTCATAGTTTTCCTGCTGCTCAGTGGCTTCCAGCTCTTCTGGGGTTTTGCCCATGCTGTGTGTAGCAGTGTAGATCATATGATGAATTATACATTTTGTTAGCAAAACAAATAAAAAAGAAACTCAAGATATTTATATTCCATAGTTAAAAAGATGGCTTAGCTTAATTTTCTCAATATTGCCTGCCAGTATTGTGTAAAGTCTCTTCCCCAGGTTGGCATCACTACACTACCAGAACTATTATGCAATGTAGTTATGCCAATGTAAATTTGTTTTTGCTGGCTTTGCTTATAATGTTTGGAAAGCCAGTGGGAACAAAACAAACAAGAAAGCAAAAACTAGTTGTTGGTGGATGCCATATTTTTGCTAGAGCTAGATGAATGTAGATAAGCTTTTGACAGAAATCTCACAAAAAAAGCATATGAATGTATTCTCGTTGTGGAACAGAAAGCAGTACTCCCATCCATTCTAATTCTGCAGAAGTATAATGCTTCAAGAGAAGAGACCATGAGTTCCATAAAATTCTTTTCCTTGTGTGGCTGAGCAAATTTAGGCTCATGTCTTCATGAGACAGTAAGTCCTAATAAATGCTTCTCTGGGAAGACAAGAATCTTCATTCACTTGCTATGTTTGGAGAACTTCTTCATTAATTTCTTTACACCATGTTGTGTATTCCTTTCCCCACACCCATATATGGGGTAAGATTTCCATATGTGATCTTCCCTCTTAGCCATTCCACCCAAAATTCAATTTGTGTCCTTTTTGAAAAGACATATATGCCATACAGACCAAGAGAAACATGGCATAGAGTTGAGCTGCTTGCAATAAATAAGTGTTTAACTTTCTGTGGCTGTTCTCTGTATCTCTATTAAATGATTAAAATCTACATTTAGTCCTAAATTTGCAAAATATTCCCTTGTGTATGTTTTCTCCTTCTAGATAAAAGTTCCACCAATTTGTCATTGAAAATCTGTCACTCAGCTAATTTTGCTATGGTTTCAGTAGGCTGAGATCAGCAGAATTAAGCCACTTTTATTGGAATGTTTCCAATATATTTTTACAGGAAAAGAAGTAACTTGTATGTTGCGTTAAGTAGGAGGTTTATTTTTGATTTTTTTTTCCTTTCTCTCATTATCAATTCAGGGGCTAATTTTACATGCAGAGGTGTTGTTTCTCTGAAATGTAATTCATCTTCTGTATGGTGCCACAATTAAAATAAATGTGACAGGAATTGTTACTATTTTTGCTGCATAAAAGATGGTTTTAATGTACACTTTATGAGCTGATGTACTACTTTGCATTAGTTTGGGTGAAAGAAGATAATTTGGCATGTGGTCCCTGTAGATATGAGTCAAGTTATTCTAAGAGAAGAGAAAGGTTGTCCATCATTTTTATATAAATCTGGTAATCTAGTGCCATTGTGGTGTTAGGTGGGCTGAATGCAGAATATAATCCTGAGATATTTGCATAGGAAAGTCTGCATTTTGAATAATTGGTCTATTCCTGTAAAACTCATTTTTGAATGAGAATTTTTGGGTGAGAAATACTTTGCTTGTTCATGAATATTTTCAAGATGAGCAGAAATTGCTGGCAATGATGTATGATTAAAAAAAATTACTAAAGAACTGTCCACAAAATGGAAATTTTGAGTTGTTAAGTAATGTGTGATAGTGTGGTTCAATGACATAATTTTATTTTGACAATTTCAACCTGGTTTAATTTTACTGTTTCATCCATAAGTTATGTTTTGAACTGAAAAATATTTTGACTTGAAATTTTGAACTAGTTTTTGAAGAAGAAATGAACATGTCATGTTTTAATATGTATTTTTTTCATCAAAAATGTTCTTTTATTTGAATTGATACTATCCTGTAGCTTTTCAGGTGGAAAATAATTTCATTAAGATCCCCAATTGCTTCTACTATCCCCTATTTCTTCTACCATAAGAGAGCCATAGGCAGTCACTAGGAACAAGGGCCTGCCTTCCTAATTTATAAATGTTCTGACAGTTTCTCTTAAGATAAAATCAGCCATGAGGAAGTCTTGCTTTTCCTCCTGAGATGATCCTTGTTGTGCCATCTGTAACTGCAGTTAAAAACACGCATCAAGTGGAGGTAGAATTCCTTCACTGCTTGGATGCATTACCCTTTCTACATCATCTAAAAGTCGTCATTCTGCACTGTCTGACAGCACCATCTGGTTCAGAATATGAAATCTCAGATATAGCCATTTCCACAGCTAGATGTGCTGCCACCATTTTGAATGAGTGGGTTTTGCCTTTGTGCTGTATCTTTTGAAACTGAAATGCTGATGTTGCATCTTCAAATGGTTCAAAAATCCAGAAGTAATGAATAATTCACATCAGAAACAGAGAGATGCAAACAAAAAAAAGTCTGTGGGCATCTCTTCATTTGCTGGGAGAAGAGGGGATACACAGGATGTGCTGCTGTCATTTTCAGAGTTTTGAATAACCTTTTCCAGCTGTGGAGAACTCTCAGACCTCTGCTAGCAGTGGCAGATCATTTAGAGGATCACTGGTTCCATAACACACTTTCTTAAGTTGTCAACCAGGAATGAGCTATAACGCACAAAGATCTCTCTCTGCAGGTGCAGCCTACTGGGAATCATAATCACTAGATCTAAAGGCCAGTGCTTTGGGTAGAGTTGCACAGTGTGTTTCAGACTGGGCCAATCTTACCTAATTTCTTTAATTAGGACAAGAATTTAATACTCATAATAGTGTTTCTTCCATTAGCAGGTGAGGAAACTTTACTCTGGGAGATGAATGGAGAAATTCAGCGGAAGACTCAAGCTGCCTTGCATCACTTTCTGACAAAAACCGTCCATAAATCTGATTTTCTGTGGTTGTAGCAATAAGATTTTGACTGCTTTGTCTCATTAGAGTTATGGAAAGAAATTGGATTAAGTTCCTAGGCTGGCAAACTAAGCCTTCTATGTGTAAAATATTAAACCTTATGCGTGTCAGGTGTGTTCAGAAAGAAATGAGCCTGGGAACAGAGAGAAACAGAGGTTGCATTGCTAGGTGCGGGAACCAGAAAAAGTATCAGATGGAAATGGTAATACTTTGGTTTGCTTTATCTTTATTTGTTTATTAAGAAACATGGAACACCAAAACTCTGAAAGGTCATGGTGGCACAGGGAAAAAAAAACGCACTGAGTACACATACAGCTGAGTGAAATGTAGCACGTGTACTGACTAATATAGGCATTGATTTTGAAGAAATGCTTATAGACAGGGAGTTGTGCTCAATTCTAAGACATCATTTTTAATCATACTGGAAATAGGAAAAGATGCTCACCAGAACTGTACAGACAAATATAGCATTATCTGGATTTATGTGAGTAAATATTGGTTCTGCTAGCACAGTGGATGATCAGCAATGATGGGTTTTCCACAGCATTGTTGTATCCTAATGGCTTCACCAAGAATAACATTCCTGGCAATTGTCACTTGCTACCATGAGCTGCAGGAGGCCTAACCCACTCTTGGTTTGCTGGGGGACTCAAATTGACCCTGGCACCTCCATGCATTACAGAGCATCACACACAGCTCTCTCTCTCAGGTTTTATTTAAATGTTTGAGGCAATCAAAACCTGACTTGCCAGGGCTCCATGTTACACTTTTGTGTTAATTTTTTTAGGTTGACTGAATATGTTTTAGTATGCAGTGTGTGTGAAGAAAAATAAGAATCAGTTAAATGAAAACAGAAGTAGTTAAAAGTAAAATATCTGAATAATTGTAGTTTCTGAGAAAAATGAAACAAAAATGATGCAAAATTGAATTATACGCAATGGACAAGGAAGGTCCTGGTATGTGACTCTTCATAGCAGAATTCTTAACAAGGATATGCTCTTACCTTGCTATCTTAAAGGCACTCCAGAACAATGGCTGTCATCTACAAAGATATGAGCCTCCATAGCATAATAACAAAGATTTGGCCATTAAGTGCCATTGGGAGTGATGCTGTTTCTCTTAGGAAAAGTGCCATTACTGCCCATAGATAAAACAGTAAAAATCTCCATTTATCTTCTACGTGGTGTTATTTCCAATCAGTTTCTTTTCTACTTCAAAATCTGGAATAAATGAGGCACAGCTAGTGGATAAAAGATAGGGACTGGCTGTTCTGAAGCTTTTGGTGAGAGGCATGGAAGAGGCAGCTTTCAATTTCATGAGAATCGCACTGCTGCAGAGGGCACGGTTAGTCCTAGTCTCTGACAGAAAATGGAGGGCATTTGTACTACATATACTTCACCACTATGTGTCAGCTCAGGTTTGAAGCCCTATGGTCTGTCTGAGAATTCATTTACTACAGTTCCACATGCATTTTGTTTACTGAAACAATAAAAACATGACAAACTTCTGCCATTATAAAATTTTAACTGACACAACAAATGCAGAAATATTCCTTTAATATACCAGCATGCAATGATTTGTAACGATATCTGAGCACAGAAAGGATGACTGACCAGTGGCAGAGTGAATTCTAGCAGTGTGATTCATTTCAGACATTAAATCCTTACAGCTTTCCTGCATCCTCAAATCAAACCCCCATGCTTTCCACATTGCTTACTAGACACTGAGAATAACACAATCATTTTGGAAGTTCAGTCTCGCCTGCAGGCAAGAACTTGTCCCGCCATAGCAGAAACAAAAGTAGCACAGCAGGACCTTCACTATTAGGAGCAGCAGCAGGAATTGTCCTCTTGAAACAACAGCTCTCTTATGTGTGAGCTTAAACGTGGATGATTCATTTCTATGAATGTCATTCTCAGCTGACTCTGTATCAACATAGATATATAGCGAGCATAATCATTCCAGGCAATTAATAAGATGTATAATTCCAGAGAAAATATTCACAATTTGGAAATATTTTACGCATTTACTGTGAATAATAGGGATCAAGGAAATGAAACTGCAATGATTTTTCACAAATTAACCTTTTGATTACTTAAGTAACACCTCTAACGAGTATATCATTTGAAGGGCTACCTCACATGATAGGAGAGACACTGCTGCTCAGACAATTGTCTGGGACTCTTCAGCTGTGTTGCCCTTCCCTGTGTCCCCACCACAAAGCTATTACTTGCAAAGATAAATATGCCAGTCCAATAAAATACTATAATGGGTCAGAATGTGAATGAACATGAAATCCTATAAAATATCTCAATACAGTGATAACTTTTCTTGAAAGAAACATTTCCTTAATGACAGAACTGTATCTGTCAGCAACAAAACCAATTTGTCAATAAATTGTATTTACACTAGTAGCATCTGGCTACCAGTGACTGCATGCTTTATAAATATAGAGAGAGATATATTAGCTAGATTAAATAGATAGATGTAGGATGTTTGGGCTGAATAGACATGAACCCTTACTTAAGGGATTTATCCTATAAATTCTATGTAGCAGATTACTTTGTACTGATGGCTTATAGCTATCCAGGCTCTAAATCAAAGAACTATTGGCATGCATGAAGGATGAGGCATGAATCATATCATATTATAAAGAAACACATGACATCCTGTTGTTTTTTTTTAATTTGCTACATGAGGAAAAAACCTTCATTTACTGACTTTGAGTCTGTAATAGATTGCAAAAATGGCAGATAGAGGCACAAAAATCTTTAGTCTTTGGCATTGAATAGGCCTTAAGGCCTTCCTGATGAACCATGAGTACCTGCAGGCTAAGTATTTCTGCCTCAGTGTGATTCTGTTGCACGTATTTGCAATACTATAGTTACGTATAGTAACCCTATTGTAGATTAAATGCAGCAACCACTCAGCAGGCAGTGGGATGAGCTCAAATGTATAAGAAAAAAAAGAATATTAGAGGAGTCAGATTAGAAGTCACAGTATTATGTACTGCAGTAAACTACCTGCAATGTGAAGCAATTACTTGCATCATTTTTAAAGCTATAGTCTTCTAAACACAAAGATGATTAGGGAAAAGAAAAACAGTTGTGGAGCAGTAACAACAAAGCCCAAGCATGGGATCCTTGCAAGAAATGTTGTGATATATTTGTTTGATGGTGTAGAGTATTTGATGTTCGTTCCTCTTTCATTCTTTCTGCGGTAAACATAAGTTTTGCAGGTTTTGGCCCTCTGCTCTTTGTATATTGGGTGTTGTGAATCTTTGGTGATCTGGATCTGTGTGAAGATGAGGACAGGCTTGCCTGTGGTGACACGGGATGGCCTGTGTTGCCCTCAGGTTATGCCTTCCAGCTCCTGTGCTCAGTCTCTAGACCTTGACCAACCTGCCAGCTTGTCCCATGCCCATAACCACTGCTTCTTTCGCTGTCATGAAGAGTTTTGCCCTGAACTTGTATAACCTAACCACCTCAGGTATTTTGCTGCTAATTGTATTTTGTATTTACCCAGACAGAAGCAATGCTCAAGGAAGTATCTCATCTGTGGAACCCAGTGATTCCCCAATCCAGTGCTTTTGCAATCTTCAAATAAGCTTTTGCCTTACAGTAAAATAATTCTCAGTCATTGAGAATAATTCTCAGGTGTCACGTAAAATAATACAGACATAATTAGCTGGAACAGCTAGGACAAAATGTGTGAATGAATTATATTTTAGTATGTAATTTAGGGTCTACAAGACTACCCTATAAAATTATTAAATTTTTAGTTTAATCTTTGCAAGAAAGTTGATTTCTTTCCTTGAAATATATTTTATTCATTTTTCTCCCCATTATTCTCAGATGAAAAAGATACTGATTATTTCATAAATTATTTGTGGCTTACATTAAATTATTAAATATTTTTGATTTTGTCCTTTTCATATCCCTATATCAAAACTGCATATATGGAGTCCTAATTTTCAGAATAAGCTTTTAGTTTGTGAATTTGTGCTATTTGCGTTGATATATTGTGGACATTCAATCTTCTCTTTAGTAAAGCTTCTTAAAAAACATTGCAAAGGTTTGCTAATTAACCACCATAACAAACTTGCACCCACATAATTAGCAATATGTAATTAATAGACTGTGCTTTCATCACTCTTCATTATTGAAAGCTTGATACGAAGCATAGCAGCCATATAAAGGGATATGGTAGCATTACTATTCAGCTCAGAAGAAAAAAGTTGTGTTTTATTGTAACTGTGTTAGTAACCTGGGTGATAAAACTTGGCACAAAAACTGCATTTGGCAAGGGTACAGGGGCTGACTTCACCATTCACTCAAATATCACTGTGTAGTCTTACATCTTGTCCAAAAGACAATAAACTAGCTTCTGTTTTCTTTAATCCACATGCTAACTTGGAGTGACGTTACCTGAATGTTGTAATGATGTTGATAAAGGTAGTTTTCACATGTTTCAAGAACACAGAGTTATTCTTTCAGTTATGACCTTAGGTGGTCATGGTAAATGGACTGAAAGCAATCTCCAAGATTCAGTGAACTTAAATAATGTAACTGAAAAGTGCTGTTAAAATTGGAGATAGGTGACATGAATGCCAAATTTTCAGGGATGTAAATTTCAGCCAATTCGCTGAAACTGGTGAGATTTCTTTTGCTTTTATTTCCCATTGATCTCCCCTTTTAATATATGCATAATCAGGCTGTATGATCCAAACACTGTTACTCTGGAAGATTAGTAATAGCGCACAGTGGAGTAACACATTATATATACATAGGTTAGAAATTTGTTTCTCCTCGAGGAAAATATTTCCATCAGTTCTTTTACATTTCTCATCAGCTTTAAAAGCATGAAGAATGTGTCACATAATACATTATATGGTTCTTTTTATGGTTCAGTTATCAAGATCTTGATATGCTACTTACTGGTATTTATTTATTTATTTTAAAGATAGCATTAAGATTTACAGCTGTTTCAAAAGGAGCATAAAATCCACTGAAATGAGAGATTTACAGAATTTTAAAGCAAATTTCAAATGCTCAGCTGTCATCATACCATCCGTTGCAATGGGTATAAATAACTTCCCTTTAATATATGAAGAATTGGGAAGGGAAAAGAAAATTATATTTGCATTGCAAGAAAACTCCAGGTGCCCCTACAGTTATCTGGGACATTTTCCAGCTGACATACTGCCACTCAGGCCAGAAAGCTTGTTGCTATGGGGACACAATAGCAGCATCATTTGACAACTTTAGCATTTGTTAGAGTTGGCAGAGAGAAACTTTGAGAGAGCGGTTGTTGGTTGACTTCAGGTGGGTGTGCACTAGGGGTAGATGGGTGGTTAGGAAGGAAAAAAACAGAGAAATTCTTTCAATTTTCCAGTCTCTCCTTCAATTATGGCTGCTTCCTCAACCCCCCCCCCCCCCTTTTTTTTCTTTTTTGCAGTATGCCTGCTTAGAAGCTTAACATCTTTGAAAGAAGACCATATTCATACATCAATTAGCTATATATTCATCCTGTGATGTCTATATGCAAAACTACAAAAAACTGTGCAAGAGCTGGTAAAGAGATAAAGCTGCATTAAATTTTGTATGATTTTGGCTATTTCCTCTGAGGAGTCACATCATAAACCAAGAGATTATAGTTCCTCTGCAGTTCAGATGCGATGGTAGTTAGAATATTATAGTAAATGTAGCTCTGTAAATAAGAAATCAGATATTCACTTGAGAGAGTTTAAAAACATGTAACAGTAATTATCAAAACTGGAGACTGGTTTATAAAGATAAGAGAACTAACACTGTTTAAATTGGCTGAATATCAAGTATGTCACTAGTTAGCTAATATTTCAAGACTCGGCAGTTAAGTAACTGTTTAGTCAAATAATAGTATTCTTGGAAGAAATTCGGGTGGAACTCAGGAAGATAAAATCCAAAGTAGATATAAGGGAAAGAATCTTACTTATGAGTCTATTACATTACAGAGTAATCACAGTTTCTGAGGAAAAGCATTTTTCACTTGCGATGTCCCAAGTGACATTGGACAGTGCATGGGAAAATGTGCATCACAGAATCTCAGAATCACCGAACTGTAGATGCACAGAATGGTTGAGGTTAGAAGGGACTACTGGAAGTCATCCTGTCCAACTTCCCTTCTCAAGCACAGTCGTCTCGAGCACATTGCTCAGGGCTGTGTCCAGGCAGCTATTGAATACCTCCAGGAAAGGAGACTTCGCAACCTCTCTGGGCAGCCTACTCCAATGCTCTGTCATGCACTGGATAGAAATTGTGCAGTGTGTGGTAGCTGAGAAATATATACATCTTTCTATTTCTAATACTGGGAGGAGGCAAATAAAATCTGCTGACTGCATTGGAGTGCTTTTCTAGGTGAAATAAATAAAGGCCACAAGGATTGAAAAATTATTCTGTAGTAGTGTATAAAGAATTGGAAATGTGCTATATTTGAGTTTATGTACTTACATCCACAAAAACCTCCAGGTTCCAATGCTGTGGGATGATGTAGGGTGAGAAACTGTGTTGCAACTCAGTCATAGATGAGGAACAGTAAATTTTCTTAAACTGCAGTGTGGTCTGAACATATTAATGGGTGTGGTATTATATTACTGATGGTATTTTGGAAGGTTTTCTGTTCTGTAGTATTTTTTCGGGGGAATGCTATCTTTCCTATCTCCACCAGAGGAAAGAAACAAAGGAATGAATGTTTTCTATGCTGTGATGGCACAACATAAATATTAGATGTGATCATAGTTTTTAATCTTTGTTTCTATAGGCAAATTGTCTCTGTTTCCCTTTTGTTCTTTTATGATCATGCCACCCAGGCAGTTTCCTTTCCATCTGCAAATCAAAATCAATTAAAAATATTCCCACAGGACTTGATTTTCAGAGAACCTACATATCCACACCTCTAATTGAAGTTGATAGCTGCAGGCATGTGGCATCCCTGAAACTCAGGCTCTATGGAGCTAAGTAACAAAAAACATATGCATTTTGTGGGTATTATACCATGGGAGAAAACTCTAAATAGGCCCTGAAATAATGAAGCTGCATGTTTTGTGCTATAGTCCAACTTGCAATCACTTGGCCATCTCACCACAGGGGAAAAAAGGGGTCTTGAGAGTTATTGAACATTGCCAATTTTTTGCTGTGGATCAGCTTGAAGTTATTTAGCACAGATGTTTCTGTAATTGTGACACACTGGGAAAATCCACATGCTCAATAACCCTCAAACTTGCACTTCCATCTGTGCAGTATGATGGGCTACAGTTAGTGCACACGGCTCCAGTATAAAACATAAAAAAATAATGTCTGGCTGAAGATGTGCTGAAAGATTTTTCTTAGCACCACAGCACTTTTAATCTACCTGTCTCCCTGTAGTTCTGCCTTTAGATGGAGTACAATTATATGGCAGTAAAATGTATGTCTAGTGAAAATAAGAGTGTGTAAAGAACTGTACAAAATATAACAGTGCGGTGAGAAAGCTCTCATGATATGAAATGGCTGATGGGAATTTAACAGTATGTTGATAGATCCAGCAGTATTTTCTATTTACATTCCTAGGTCAGTTTTGAGCCATATTAGTAACAATTGAAAGATAGAATTCTTATGATTACATTAGAAAAAGTGCATGATTTGATCACAGTGGTAAAAACATGGGTTCTGGAAAATCTCTCCTCATCCTTATACCTTCTTAGCCTTTGATCACATTCTATAAAGTACAGGGAAAACCCTCCACCTTTTCTGATTAAACAAGCATTTTGAAATCAAAACAGTGTGTACCAATCCAGAAAACAAGAGAGGAAGACTTTTACACCTTTGAAATTTAAATAGGCTTGAGTGTTACTTACTCATAACTTATTTCTTCAGTTCAGGATCAGGTTGCAAAGAAGAAAAGAAAGTAATCTTTCAGAATTTAGGCATATGCAACTAGGTGTAAAAAGACAAGTTTTTGTTGGTTCTAATCATGCAGGGTGAAAGCTCTGTAATCATATAATTTTTTCTTAGGCTGCTGCGACTGCGAGTCCCATTATCTACTCCTATCAAGACAGAAAATGAAAGTATTACCCCAGCCTTTGACTTTATAGCCCTGGTAACAGGGTGGGCTTGTCATTTAACTTTTTCTCTACAGTGAGCTGCTGCTTCTGTTCTGCAACCCTTCCTAATGTCAACCTAGTCATCCAGCACTACTGTACACCTGGTACTGTATGCAACATTTTCTTTCTTTAAAAAAGACATAAAACGGCTTGTGCCATAACACATAATATTCAGGCACTACCTTCCCTGACTGCAAGACTAACTCTCTACCTAAAAGGCATCAGGAGAACCTGATGCACAGATATCTTGAGGATTCTCCTGCAATGGGAAAGAGTAAATTTTGTATGCTAAATCCAAAATCTACGCAAAATCTATGAGGAAAAGAATGCTGTTTACATATCTTTTTCCTTATGATATTTTCAAGATAAAATTAATGATGGCAGACTTTCCTTTTCCTTTTTCTGTTCCCCGTCCTCCCTTCCCTCCCCTTACTTTCTTTCATTCTTTGCTTTTTTAGAATGACTATGGTGAGCCCCTAACAGTATATGTCAAAATGTAAGATCTGTGCTGCATTGTGAGCTGTTTCTCTGCTGACTCATCTGCCACAGCTAATCAAGACTTTTTGGTCTACATACTGCCACATTTTAAACCTTTTAGCAGTAAAGAAATGCTCTTTGCTCAAAAGCTTTTAAATTATAGCACATGGTGGGTAGCTGATAAGAATTTTTATTTTTCTAAAATGGAAACTCTTTTCTTGTTATTGCTACCTGGTCTCCTATACTATTTACCAAGTTACAAGGTTTCTGGTGTCTAATATTTTATTTTCTTTTAAGCTGGGGAAACTGGTTGTTATTTAGGCAGTCTCATGCCTTTTCAGGTTGACTTCAACTGCATGTGTCAGTGGCGCACAAGCCTAGGTTATTCTTTCCGTGTTCCACCACTACACAGGAAGAGAAACACAGATACTAAGTCTGCATGCTTCAGGAATGAAGTTGTGGGCAGGAAAAACTACCTGGGTTTTGCTGGGTGCAACACATTCAGTTCAGTATAGCTCGTTAGCTGTTCTGGCAAGGAGACAAAAGACCACAGCTTCCATGATTTTATAGATTTTATGCTCTCCCTGTTACCTGTTCTAAGTTGTCTGTATTGTCCCCTTTTGTCTGAAGGTGTTAGCAACTACTGTCCACAATACCAGGTTCCACAGAGGACTCACATGACTTGGCCTCACTAATTTCCAGCATCATTTTGGTGTCTAGGGGTAAAAGCAGTTAGCAAGGGAAGAATCAGTGCAGTTTGATGAAGGGTACAGTCTCTGCATGTTTTTTCTAAAACAGAGCTCAAGCACTGTGTCACTACTTCACTTCTCAGCAGGTTTTTTTTTTATCCAGTTAGTCCCACTTCCCAGATGTAACAAGATGAGTTCCTTTCACTTTGGGTATCACAGAAATTCAGATAGAAGCAAAAATTACTGTATTTAGGACCAATACTGAGTAAGCTGCCCATTTTGCAGTGATGCTTACCCATGCATCAAGTACAAAACTTTGACCCTTCATCATCAATTAACTTTCCATTTTGGAGTTCACAAGAGTAAATACAGAGCTGATTGAAAGATGTTCTAGAGATACATGTGTTAAGAAATAGAGCTCATAATCACTCACAATGTTTTTTAAATCTTATCATTTTTTCTGATTTTTTAGTTACGAAAAAATTAAAATGGTAATTTTACAGAGATAGAACATTTAAACTCCTGTGAGGTCCAATACATTCCTTTTACAGAAGTTATATTTGTATAGAAGCTATACCTTTAATAGCTTTTTGTTTGATTGTAAAATGAAAAAAAATCTCAAGACATTTTCTCAATGACGAGGAAGTCCAGATGATTTGCAGATAAATAGGAATATCAGGAAATCCTGTTCTTGGCAGAGGTTTGTCATAGTTGGACGCTGATGAAAATGGTGAAATTAGCACACTATGAATTAGAAAGATCAATAAACTCATGGTAAGGATTGGGTTTTTATTTCTTGAAATATTTCTGAAGGGGAAGTAGGCTATAGATGGTACAGTACAAGGAGATTTTAAAGTGTTTTTATCCAGTGAGTTACATAAACTGTGTGCTACTACTTAATATTGTCACTTTCTGGTTCAGCTGCATTTGCATTCTTTTCTCTCCATAAGTTTCTACAGTAAGAGCTCTGCAAAGGTAGAGATACCTCTATTTTTTACCTTGAAGGTATTATATATTCCTGCCTGGTGTCTCTGTTCCACAGTACTATAGTCCAATTTACTTCAGTGACTAGGAATCTAGGGGACCAGAAAAGAACTTAAAGAAATTATCTCATTCCTTTTGTTTGTCTAACTGTTATTTAAAGCAAATGCCATCCTTTAGTCTTTTCTACTCTGAATCAAACAACTCACTTCCTTTAGTCTTTCCCTGTAGGTCATACTTTAAGCCTCTGATCTTTCTTTTTCTTTCTTTTTTTTTTTTTTTTTTCCCCTAGACTTTCTGCACTGATCTATGAGTTTGTTGAAGCGTAGTGCCCAGGACTAGACACAATAGTCCATCTAAGGCCATACTGTTGAATAAAACACTGAACAAAATAGAGAGATTAGAGCACATTTCCTTCCAGTCATACTCTTTCCTGCTGATACATATCCTGAGGCATTTGCCTTTTTCACAACAGCATAACACTGTTGATTCATGTTCCCTTTGTGACCCCTTACAACCCCTCATTTATTCTTCTATAGAATTGTTTATAGACAGTTATTTGTCATCCTGTATTTATGTGGTTAATTAATCTTAAGTATGGCATCTTGCATTCACCACCACTGAATAATGTCACATTTTCTGTCTACATCTCTGATTTATTAAGATTGTCTTGAATTCTGTCCTTGTCCTCTCTTCGTTTGGTTTCCCCCCTCCCAGCAAATGGTATCTGTAAACTTTATAAGCCTGTTCTCTATTTCTTTCAGGTTATTAATGAAAATATTGAATAGTACCAAACCCAGAAGAGATAGACTATTAGACTTCATCCTGCTGTGCATGTATTTGTGAAGAAAAAGAAGCTGAGGTCACAATTCCATTGTAACATTCATATATGAAAGTTGGCTAAGGACTGACAATTTGATTTTATTATAGCAGTTAAAGACTTTGTGATAATCTGAATTCAAAACAAGGACAATAAATATTTCTCCAAAAAGAAACATGCACTTATGTAGTGAAAGGATTAGTTAGTTTTCTAGTTTCCTCTCTGCCTACATATGCTTTCTTATAGTTGCCACAGATTTCACTTGTGACCTCAAAAAACCTACCATCAAAAATGTCAAAAGCTACACAATTTTGTGAAACATTTTGGCATCAATCAACTGTTATTTAAAAAGTAAGTTTATTATAAAATATTCCATGCAGCTTTAACATCTGTAGTTGAACTACTGATAAGCAAAATTTTAGACTAGCTGCCAAAAAGTGCAATGTTACCTGAGAAAGATGAAATTGGAAGGAGGAAAAGTGGATTGATTTCAGGGAAATCTTTCTGACAATAAAACCAATGGGTCTGAGCTCTTAAGAGAAGATGTGGAAACTTCTTTGTGTTGTTGCACGTGGCAGGAGGGTTAGAGTAGATGATCTTCAAAGGTCCCTTCCAACCCAAACCATTCTGTACCTCTACAATTCTATGAACTTCAGTTCTCAGAATTTTTCACAAAAGTGGACAAGTATCTCACAGGGACCAGCTCTGCCCTGACCGGCAAATAATCCCATCTGAGGTCACCCAGAGAATTAATGCAGATATTTCACACATCTACAGCTGCTAATGCCAAGGTGCACATGGTCTCCATTAGGCATTGCAAAGGAGAAAAGGAAGCCAATTCTCCTCCACTCACTAGTTCAGTGCTTGAAACATCTAGAAGGCTTAGTACACTGAGGGTTTTTTTCATTCCTTCTACTGTTTTCCCAATGTTATCAATTTAAAGCCATGGTGCTTTTTTGTTTCTTTGCGATAGCCTAGTTCTTATTATAGCATGCTTATTATAAACCTTCTCAGAGAGAGGAAAGTCTTCACTATTCAAGTTTAAAATAAAATCATTCCTCTTTGTAAAAAAAAAAAAAAAAAAAAAAAAGGAGAAAGAGCAATGAAAGAGTAATGAATATTGTACCGGTGACTGTAGCTTGAAGAATCGACTTTGAACATGTGAAGGAATAGAAAGCAAATTATATTATTTCATAAATGTCTGTTACAGGTTGTTTTCAATTTTTCGCTTTATTTACTTCATGAAGCCAACTGCCTTACTCTCCTTGCTCTTTATACGCCATTTTATATGAACAGTAACAAAGTACAAGAGAGAGATCAAACTGCATGTGGCAGATGGTAAAGGCACACTTAATGTGCTGCTGGGAAAAGTATTATAGAAATAAGGACTATTCAGAAGCACTCAGTGAAAAGCAGTACATTGCACATAGGAGGACAAAGTTTTTCTGAATTGAGGAAGTGTGAATTTAGCCCAGCTCCAGATTAATCATGGTCCCAGAGCCAGTAATGTGTGTTAGCACTTGTGCTGATTTCTAGGAGGTCTTGCAGGATTTGGGATCTGCAACTAGAGACTGGGAAGAAGGAGGTGAACTATGAGAAGTACATTACAGTGACCCATTTCTCAGCCTTTTCTCTCCCTAGCTGAAGAAAAATCTGCCAGACAGATATATTTATCAATTTTAGCACACTTCCTCCTCGAACCTCAGGACTCACCTTTAAGCAGGGAGACTGAAATCCCTGCCAGTGGGAGGCAGCTATTTTGGGTCAGATCTAACCTGGTCTGGGAACCCACACAGAGGCAGTTTTCTCAGGTGGATAGATGTCTGCTCCTGGACTTTACATATGGCCAGCAAGAAGAAATTCCTTCTTTTTCTGTATTGATTTTGTGCTTTATCAGTGTGTGACTGAATGTTTTTGGGATACTGTGGTTTTGCATAAGGACATCCCATTTCTGATTTTGACTTTGGTAGTTAAATTTTTTTGGGTGAAGGAGAAAATGAGAATATAAGTAGTGAAGCTAGGGGAAGTTTTTATCAGGAAGAACTAATATATGGGGTTTTCTGTTCATATTTGGTTTGCTTGACATATGCAGCAATTTCCACTAAAATTGTGCGTGGATTAATTCATGACAATTTTATTTAATGTACATTTAAGTTATAAGAGAAGTTCATATAAATTGAATGTGAATTTGTTCTTCTTGACCTTTCCTTGTTCACATGATAAACTTGTCAGAAAAAAACCTGTATTTTACGAAGTATACACAGTATGATGGAGTGGGTTTCTGATCACAGGTTGGACCCTAGACATTACTGTAATGCAAATAATAAAAAAAGTTTTTGCCAACAGAAAGCCTACATATATTTATATGCAAGGAATTGTCTCCTGTTTTTTATTCTTTCCTTTAGAAGTTTAGAGTGTTTTTTGCTAGTCACTCAAGTACTAAATATTTAGCATCAATTCATATGAAAGTTGCTTTGATCTTCCTGTAAATAAACAGGCTCTCTTTCTCCAATAAGACTCTTTCTTGAAAATGATTTCTTTCATCAAGTAGTTTGTCACTTCTCTGTGAACATCAATACTGTTTCCTTTAGAACTTCAAACAAATATTTCCTGCACGTTTACAGGAAACATATTAAACACTATAAATGGCAACCTGCCTTGCACCTGATTCAACAGCTAGAGGCTTGAGCAACTGAGTGACACAGACCTCTCCTAACGATGTCACAGATAAGTGTCATGTATGCAATGCCTCTGCTATAATAATAATAGTCACACACATGCATGTGTTTGTATATATATATACACACAACTACGCATTTCTATTAGTATATGTATTTATATATATATACAGACAGAAGAAATCCTTTACAGAGCCTGAATGTTTAAATACTGATGATACAAAATCTGTCATTATATTTTGCATTTAGTTACCAATAATGTTGTTAGAAAAACCCAAATCAAAATAACAACAACCAAGACTGTCGTTCAAATGAAGATTCTTTATGCGTTGGAGGATAAGAAAAGAGGAATGTAATAAACTGGGAGGAGAGGGAAGATAGAAATAGGAGAGGGAGGACAGAAAGCTCATCAAGCTGGAACTTCAGCAAAGTACTTGTTCTTCCTCCAAAAGAGACTGTGATCTCTGAGGCCTCATATGAAAGAAAAAAAAAAAAGATCGAGTCTACCGTGCCTGCCTAAAAAGAAAATCCCACTCCAAATATCTCTGGAACTCAGTTTTCATCCCACTACATAGATGAATGCTTAGTACTTTTGGAAGAAATTTAATCTTCAAATACACTCTTAATTCTGTTGCCTCTTTTTACACAAGTTCTTATAGAATAGTAGAACCATAGAACAGTTAGGGTTGGAAAGGACCTTAAGATCATCTAGTTCCAAATCCCTGCTATGGGCAGGGACACCTCCCACTAAACCATGTCACCCAAGGCTCTGTCCAACCCAGCCTTGAACACTGCCAGTGATGGAGCATTCACAACTTCCCTGGGCAATCCATT
Source organism: Ara ararauna (assembly GCA_028858755.1). Classification (NCBI taxonomy): domain Eukaryota; kingdom Metazoa; phylum Chordata; class Aves; order Psittaciformes; family Psittacidae; genus Ara; species Ara ararauna. The sequence continues at coordinate 47,042,800 of CM054377.1, read as the reverse complement.
CCAACCCAAGCCTCACCACCCTTACAGTAAAGAATTTCTTCCTCATATCCAATCGAAACTTCCCCTGTTTAAGTTTGAACCCTTTATCCCTTGTCTTCTCACTACAGTCCCTCATGAAGAGTCCCTCCCCAGCATCCTTCCAGGCCCACTTCAGATACTGGAAGGCTGTTATGAGGTCTCCACATAGCCTTCTCTTCTCCAGGCTGAACAGCCCCAACTTTCTCAGCCTATCTTCATACAGGAGATGCTCCAGTCCCCTGATCATCCTCGTGGTCATCCTTTGGACTTGTTCCAACTGTTCCATGTCCTTTTGATGTTGAGGACACCAGAACTGCACACAGTACTCCAAGTGAGGTCTCACGAGAGCAGAGTAGAGGGGCAGGATCAGCTCCTTTGACCTGCTGGTCACGCTTCTTTTGATGCAGCCCAGGATACGGTTGGCTTTCTGGGCTGCAAGCGCACACTGCCGGCTCATGCTCATTTTTTCATTGACCAACATCCCCAAGTCCTTCTCCTCAGGGCTGCTCTGAATCCCTTCTCTGCCCAACCTGTAGCTGTGCCTGGGATTGCTCTCACCCAGGTGGAGGACCTTGCACTTGGCATGCTTAAACTTCATCAGGCTGACATCTGCCCACCTCACAAGCGTCTCAAGGTCTCTCTGGATGGCATTCCTTCACTCCAACCTATCAACTGAACCACACAGCTTGGCAAACTTGCTGAGGGCACACTCAATCCCACAGTTCATATCACCAACAAAGATATTGAACAAGACTGGTCCCAGCACCGATCCCTGAGGGACACCACTCGTTACTGGTCTCCAGCTGGACATTGAGTCATTGACCACAACTCTTGGTGTGCGGTCATCCAGCCAGTTCTTTATCCACCGAACAGTCTGCCTATCAAATTGATGTCTCTCCAATATAGAGACAAGGATGTCTTGTGGGACAGCGTCGAACGCTTTGCACAAGTGCAGGTAGATGACATCAAATGCTCTACCCCTCTCCATCAGTTCCGTAGCCCCATCATAGAAGGCCACCAAATGGTCAGGCAGGATTTCCCCTTAGTGAAGCCATGCCGGCTGTCACCAAGCACCTTCTTGTTTTTCATGTGCCTCAGCAGGCCTTCCAGGAGAATCTGCTCCAACATTTTGCCAGGCACGGAGGTGAGGCTGACTGGTCTGTAGTTCCCCGGCTCATCCATTTACCCCTTCTTGAAAGTGGGGGATTATATTTCCCTTTTTCCAGTCATCGAGAACTTCACCTGACTGCCATGATTTTTCAAATATGATGGACAGTGGCTTAGCAACTTCATTTGCCAGTTCCTTCAGGACCCGCGGATGGATTTCATCAGGTCCCATGGACTTGTATACGTTCAGGTTCTTAAGACGGTCTTGAACCAGATCCTCTCCTACAGTGGGCCTAAGGTCTTCATTCTCACAGTCCCTGCGTCTGCCTTCCAAGACTTCGGTGGTGTGGTCAGAGCATTTTCCAGTAAAGACTGAGACAAAGAAGTCATTAAGAACCTCAGCCTTCTCCAAATCCAGGGTAGCCAGTTCTCCCGATAGCTTCTGGAGGGGGCCCACGTTGTCCCTTACCTGTCTTTTATTTGCAATGTACCTATAGAATCCATTCCTGTTATCCTTAACATCCCTAGAGAAGTTTAATTTTTACTGGGCCTTTTCTTTACTAACCCGGTCCCCAGCTTCCCGGACAACAATCCGTCCTTGCTTCCACCTTTGATAAGCCTCTTTTTTCCTTCAAATTTTCCTCAGCAGCTCCTTATCCATCCAAGGAGGTCTCCTGGCCCTCCTGCTGCACTTCCTTCTAGTAGGGATGTATCGCTCCTGAGCTTGCAGCAGGTGATCCTTGAATATCAACCAACAGTCTTGGATCCCCCTGCCCTCTAGGGCTATATCCCATAGAATCTTACTGAGCAGGTTCCAGAAGAGGCCAATGCCTGCTCTCTTGAAGTCCAGGGCAGTGAGCTTGCTGCACGCTCTTCTCACTGTCCTGTGGATCTCGAATTCGACCATCTCATGATCGCTGCAATCCAAGGCTGCCTTGGAACATCACATTTCCAACCAGACCTTCCCTGTTGGTGAGCACAGGGTCAAGCATGGCACCTCTCTTTGTTGGGTTCTCTATTACTTGCAGGAGGAAGTTGTCTTCCACACAATTGAGGAACTTCCTGGATTGCTTGTGCCAGGCCGTACTGCCCCTCCAACAGATATCAGGGTGGTTGAAGTCCCCCATGAGAACAAGAGCCTGTGAGCATGAGGCTGTTCCTATCTGCCTATAGAGCGCTTCATCCACCGAGTCCTCTTGGTCAGGCAGTCTGTAACAGAACCCCACAATGATGTCTCCCATCACTGTTCTCCCTTTAACCCTCACCCACAAACTGTCTATTGACTGCTCACCTGTCCACAGGCACAGTTCCATACTCTCCAGCCTATCCTTAACATAAATTACAACTCCCCCTCACCTCCTACCGTGCCTGTCTTTCCTAAAGAGCCTGTAACCTTCCATTCCAGCACTCCAGTCATAGGAGCCATCCCACCATGTTTCTGTGATGCCTATGATATCATACCCCCGTAGACGTGCACACATCTTTAATTCCTCTTGTTTGTTCCCCATGCTATGGGCATTTGTATAGAGACATCTGAGCCAAGCTCCAGTTGAAGCCGTCTCATTGGCTGGAGCAGCTGGAATATCTCTACATTGCTCTGAACGTTTACTGTAGGTGCTGTCAAGTGACTGGGTGTGTTGGGATGCATGATCCCCCCCTCCCCCCACACATCTAGTTTAAGGCATTCTTGACCAGCCTGGCAAGCCTCTTGCCAAATCCACTCTTCCCTTTCTTTGTCAGACCAGCTCCACCAGCCCCCAGGAGACCTGGCCTACTAAATTGAGTCCCATGTTCAAGGTACCCAAAGCCGTGACTATAGCACCACCCTTCTAACCATTTATTAACCTGGCCAATCCTCCTAGCCTTTTTAAGGACCTGCCCTGTATCCTGGAGAATTGACGAAAAGACAATCTGAGCTCCAGAGCCCCTAACCACCTCTCCCAGAGCTCTGTAATCCTTCTTTATGTTCTCTGCACTACTGCTATCTATATCAGCAGCACCCACATGGGTCACTAGAAGTGGGTAATAGTGAGAGGGACTGACCAGAGCAGGCAGCCTCTCTGCAACATCCCTGATCTGAGCCCCTGGTAGGCGACACTCCTCCCTTGAGCTTGGGTCAGGCCAACAGATGGGTATCTCTGTTCCTTTCAGAGAAGAGTTCCCTACCACTATGACCCGCTGCTTTTTCCTGGCAGCACCAGTAGTGATCTTTACCAGTGCATCAGCCGGTTGTTCCTGTTGTGAGTGTGGTTCCTCATCACCCCCCTGCAGGACAGCAAAGCGGTTCTGGGTGAGGACAACAGATTTAGGAGGAAGCCCCTTGCTTTTAATTGTCCTTTTCCTCCTTTTTTTTTTTTTTTTTTTTTTTTCTGTTGCTGTTTCCCAGCTGTCTGGGTTAGCAGCCTCCTTTCCTGCATGAGCAACAGTGGACACTTGAGGCCACTGCACAGTCTACAGTCTGATCCTGGAGCAAGCAGTGCTGCTTCCCCTCAGCTTCCCTGACACCTTTCAGCCTAGTAACAACATCCCGCAGCTCAGCCACCTGCTTCAGGAGGACCTCCAGCAGGGAGCACAGAGTGCAGCCCTGCCCATTGCGCACCCTCCCCTCAGCAGAGCAGTGCAGGCGCTCTCTACACCCCGAGCTCTGCGCTGCAGCCTCCCCTCTTATCGGCTCTGTCTGGATGCCTACACTGGCCACTGCTGGGGCACTCAGAGCTGAGCTCCTAGATCAGACCCTGGTCATACAGGGAGTGCTTACCATTCCGCTCGTCTGCCCAAGCAAACTGCCTCAAACCCGCCCTGTTCGCCACGCTCCTGGCCGCTCGCACTCCCTGGGCAGGTTTTTAACCATTCAGGGCTGGTACCGCTCCTCCTGGCGCTGCCCCCTCTGAGTCAGCTGCTCCCGGCCGCTGAGCTGCTGGCTCCTGGGTAAGTCCCGTCGAGTCCTTGAAGCTCCCTTGGTGCCTGTTGCTGCTCCAAGCTGAAGCTCCTGGACGCTGAGCCTCACCCTGATCAGGTGCTGAAGGCATCCTCTCTCGAGCTAGTCACCTCAGCCTTCCACTGTAAAGTGCTCCTTATTTACTTTAATAATAAAGTACATAGATAACTACATAATCATGTCAGCAGAATCTGATCTTCAATGTCTAAAATGTGATTGCTGGGTAGAAAGTCACGGATGAGTCTATTCTTTGAAGACAGGGTTTCAAAATGTATTTTCTGCAGAACTAATTTGTTGAGACTCTGAGAAAGAAATGGTTCAAGCAAGTGATTCTTTTCCCTACCCAGCTTCCTGGCAGTAATTTGTATGATTGCCCTCTTCACTTTGTCATCAACTCTGCAAATTTTGACTTACCAGGATGTCATTTTGTAAGTTTTCTGTAGACCTCCTGCTTTCTTATAGAACAAACCAGTCATGTGTGAAGCCAATTTTCAATGCTTTACTGGCTTTAAGCTTCCTTTTTTGCACTTAGAAAGCTCTGAAATAATTTTAATTGAATCAAACTCATGAATTATAATGTCTGCTGAAACACTGCAACATAATTGTGTCTCTTTGTGATATTTGCATTCTAACTCAGTCATCCTTCCCAGTGTCCAGCTTTGGATCTCCATTTTGACAATGTTATTCACGATGCAATTGTAAGCTTTGCAGTCAGTGAAGGGCCTGCTATATAAATCTAATTTTGTTAAGTGATATGAATATTGAACAGCTAAGCTTTATTATCTTTGAATGAAGGCACTCTTTATTCTTCTTGTCTTAAGACTCAGTTAAAATTCCAAATAAATACAAGTCTTCCAAATAGGTTCACAATTGGACTTTAGTTAATCTTCAACCAAAGTGATTAGGGAAACCCAAGAAACTCAAGCCTGTTTGACCCTGCAGTATATCTGAATCTACAAAGAGTTTTAGTGATTTCTAGCTTTTCTTCACAAAAAGAAGCTTTTCATTTGTCACTGTCCAAGAGGAAAAGTTCTCTCATTCCTGAATGAGCAGACACACATGGAGAATATGAATCATTTTGCAGCATTTACATGCTTAACCAACATGACTTATATATATATATATATGACTTCTCTCTTTTTGCTCCTAGACTGCCTAGATAATGCTTGTATGTCATGGCTGCCATTAATTCTGAGTTTTATTTTGCTGTACAAGTGCTGTATGTTACTTGGATGATGAATGACTAATGGATCCCCAGAGCCTCAACAAATGGAGTCAACCCCCAATAGACTAGAGTGCTATGGAGACAGAACCAATATTGGCTTCTAGACATCAGTGCAGGAGTAAGACTTACATAAATTTGAACACATTCAGGAAAGGGATGTGACAGAGTGATAGTTGAGCTATTCCCAGACAAAATACTAAAACACAGTATAGAGCCTTACCATTTTTTGTCTGTTTCTGCCTTCAAAACAGACATTTACATTCACTGTTACTTGGATCATCATTAAGTTGGGTGAGATAGGAGTGAGGTGTAGGCAGGACTGCTGAAGGAGCACAATGAAGTCATGACAGCCGAACAGTAAATGAAACACTTCAGTATGTAAATACATTGTTGAAAATAAAAAACATTGGTAGTGTGTGCTATAAAGTCTTCTTCCGTAGAGCCAATTTGAATATATAAGCATTTTTTCACTGAAACACTTGGAAATATAGGCCATGGTTTAACTTACCAATCTTGTGAATCATAAACTCAGGAGTTTTATCAGGAGCAGGATGGAGCTCTGGAAGACATTTTGGACTGATCCAGGAAAATAATCCCAACCTTCCTTCAACAGTGTAATTTAGGAGCTTAATACCCTCTCAGAGTCTACCTCATGGGTTTTGGTGAGATAAAAATTGAAAATGACATCACTTTCTAGAGTTGTGAAAGTGTTTTAATGACACTACATATCTTGTCAGTTCACAATACCTTTTTTTAGAAAAAATCTTGTGAGGTTAGCAGACTGGTATATTCGACATTAAGTTGAATATTTGGAGTTGTTTTACCTTCCCTCTGATGAACATTTTTTAAAAGCTATGCTCTCTCTTTGTTCATGTTGAAGCCTGTGACTAAAAATGCTTGTCACTGATAGTATTAACATTAAACCAAAGACATTATCATTGTTGAGATTCTGATCGCTTAAATTTCAGGAAGGGTTGTGCAAATATTATGACTACTCTACATTCTCATTCATCAAATGCACATTGTTTACATATTTATTTAACAGAAATATGAAACTACTGTAATGTTTCCTGGTTTGTTGTTTTTGTTTTGTTTTGTTTTGGTGTTTATTTTTTTTTTTGTGTTTGCACTCTTTTCTTCTTACTCATGCAAAATTCTCTGATCTGCTTCTGCTGACCTGTGAGTATAAAACCAGTTTCAACCAGGTCAGTAAAATACCGTGAAGATTTACTTTTCAAGAAGAGAGAGGGTTTGGGTTGGTTTGTTATTAGTCTTTAACTGAAAGACTAGTCTATTTTAATTCTTTTTAATTCTTCTTTGTAAAACCATATTTGTTAGGCAGTAAATCTCCAGTTAATTTGATTTCTGAGGCCACTTAACCTGCAGCAATTATGCTGATGGATCAGTGGTATCCCTGGGATAACTCTATTAAGAGCAGTTGAATTACACAGCCATTGGATTAAACTGTGGTGGATTAATTTATAGCAGATGAAATAATTCCTCTGTATACATCTGAAAAGATGCATCTCTCTGAACACACTGTATTCAGGAGGTCCAAACCAGCAAAAGTTTCAAAAAATACATTGGGGGAGGGGAAATAAAATCGCTCTTTTCTGCCTCCTACATCCTTACTGCACCCTCCCTCTCCTAGTGCCTTCTCAGTGCCCTCCCTCCTTCTCTCCTGCTGCTTTCAGTGTGGAGAAATAACTGGGCAAAGACAGCAGGTCACTGACAATGCAGTGTGCACCTCACCATGTGATGCTGTGAGCCACAGAGGATTACATGTTTAAGCTTCTCAAACCCTAATTTGTAGGTCTTAATAAAAATCTGCTCTCAATGAGACAGTGGAAACAGGAAACCTGTAAAAATGTGAAGAATTCAAAGATGAAGATGCTTTTCAGAAAAATCTGCTCTCAATGAGACAGTGGAAACAGGAAACCTGTAAAAATGTGAAGAATTCAAAGATGAAGATGCTTTTCAGCTAATATATGTAAACTAGATATTAATGATATTTCGAAGAGGAGCTTTTATGGGAGGACTATCAGAGTGTTCCTTTGTTCCCTCTTTTTAAAGAGAAAGAAAAGACCCTCCAAAGTCAAGCTGCTCATGGCTCAGGATACTAAAAGAGAAAGTTCAAATCTTTCACATGCCATTTGGTATCAGTCACATCACGTTATATAACACTACTGCCTTGTCACAACATAATGAGCTGGGGAGGAATGACAAAAGGCGTTTTTCACAGCTATGTTTGAAGAAGCCACAACACTTCAAACAGGCAACTTAAATACATTTTCTTGTTAAAGGACCTGCTCTAAACGCAGATTGAAAATGCACTCATTTCCCAAGTCCATCACTGGACATACACACGTTCTTCAAACATACTTGCACTGTATACATGAACATGATAAGACGTACATAACTTCTTTATACAGGAAAAAATGACTGAGGGTAGGTATGTATATATATATATGTATGTGTATGTATATCATCCTGTTTATATAACAAGCAGGATGGCATGTGAAACATATACAGTTAAATGTGCTTGATATCTATGGATTCTCTTCTGTAATCACTTTAAGCTTGGTGATCCCTACTGCAGCAACCACAAATATTCAAGTTTCAGTAAATTAGGTGGGGTTTATTGCCATCATAATAGAGTGAGAACACATGTGTTGGTGGACATTTTCTCCATGCTGCAGTTCTTATGCTAATGGAGAAGATTTATTTTTCCTGTCCATCAGAAGCCCCCTTCTGCCTGATTTATGCTAAACCATTTTGCCTTCCCCTCTCCCTCACCTGCCCTCCCTACCTGTCCTTTGCTCTCGTCTCAGCTGTAACTCTAGATGACTTCCAGGAGGCTTAAAGGCTTGAGTTACGGCCTTTGTGTTAAACCCAGGCAATGCATATCACAGAAATCAGGTAACAGCATTAATGACATTGGTTGACTTGAATCTCCATCAAGAGTCCAGCACTTGAACTCAGTCATGTCTAGAGCCTATGCACCATGGAGTGCCTGTTCTTTAGCAGCTGCATGGTCTTGTCACCTTTGTCTTATCTTCCCAGCAGTGTTGTGTCCTTTGCCATGCTGAACTGCCATTTCTGGAAATGTCACCTCCTTAGGCAGAACAATTATGGGTATAACTTATCGGTGCCAAGAATGAATGATTCAGCAATTCACTGATGCTTGAAAATGTCAGTTCTAGAAATACTCATGCTTTCTTAAAGTTTGAATGTGGCTCAGGCATGTTAGTCCAGAAAAGGACTCAAAAAGTGAAAGAAACTGCTTAGCTTGTTATCTGCACTTATGAGAAGTGCTTATTTCCCGGCTGAAACTCCTTTGCCTCAGACTCAGAGAGCCTGGGAGGCTTAGGAAGCCCAATTGTGCTAATTAGCAACATCATCTAAAGATTCTGCAGGATGTAGATTACATTTGCTAGACTACGTTAATGTTAACTATGATCTTATGACTGTGCAGGATGGCCTCAATACTAACTTATTCATTGGCATTTGACTTCATGGCATGAAGTCAACACCCACTATTAGTTTGCAATACAGTGGGATTTCAGCCTTCTTTGGAATACCTTCAGATTTATATGAGTGTGAGTGAAAACATTAGCTCCTATTTTAATAGTAAATGGAAAACTTTGAGATTCTCAGATGTGACACCTCAGGAAAATGAGCTATTAACCTTACCAGATAAAAGTATATTAATTTCACACACCTCTGTCAAGAACGACATGAAAACTTTCAGTTTGGTAGTCATTATAAAATATTTTATTGGTTTTAACACATACTTGAGGTTGCAGATAAAGAAAGGCAAAGAAAGAAACAGGCATCAATTAAAATTGTCTCAGAGGAATACTAATCTCCATTTTCCCTCATGAAAGCAGGGTTGGGACAACTACTGTTTAAGTGGATTCAGGATTATTGATTGTTACTAAAAATGAAAGGGTTTTAATTCCAATTCCAGACCTAAAAGATATTTTTCATTTTGGGGCGGGGATAAACTAGAGAAATACTGAAAGTTTTCTGTCGACTTCAGTAGCTCTCTTGGCTTTAAAAATACACAAAACCCAAGGATACTTGAAGCATAGTCTGTGCTTCTGGGCTTGAAGAATGAAAATGAGCTAAGTTTGAGTTGTTAGAGTTTTTTCATCACAAAGGTCATTTGATTGCACACAGGTTGTTTACAAGACTGAAGCTCATTGCTATTGAAGTAAATGTTTCCAATAACATTAGATAAAATCTGTTCATTTATTTTGTATTTCAGCTAGTTTAAACTCAGTGCTGATTTTCTTTCCTTGAAATATATTTGAGATTTTTTTGCATTAAGAAAGTAAATTTTAAAGGGACAATATTTTCTATGGTCCATATTTAAACCTTCTGTATGACTGGTAAAACTGAAAATGTAGCAGTAAGTAATGCTTCCATATTTTCTCTTCAACTAGAGGGGAGGGAGGGAAAAGAAAAGTCAATACTTGGCTGGAATCATGAGCAGCTTGTTGGCTGAGTAAATCAGCCAGGAGCCCAGCAGCTGGTCAGCTTCACCTCACCCATAAATGGCAGAACTCACTGCTGTCAATATGAATTACCAGAAAAGGTTTCCTAGAAACTATGGATGAGGGACATATTTTCCTTTGAATGAATTATATGGGACAAAATAATACTGAAACAAGATTAGAATAGGTTGCTGTGATTGACCAGACAGTTATTTAAATGTACTCTGGAGATATGAAAAAACTTGTAAAATAATGCAGGCCAGGTCACAGAATGCGGGAAACTTGTGACTTCAACAGAGGTTTAAGAGGTTAAGATGTATTAAGTCACAAAGCAAGTCTGCTTTCGTTTTCACTGCTAAGAAGGGTATCTGAGGAAACTCTGAGAAACATGAGCTTTCTATATAAAATGAAGGAAGGTAAATAATGCTTGAAGTTATTCCAGAAAGATTTCTTCCCAAATTACTCACAAGGTGCTTTGTGTAGCTTCAGCAGACTTCCTCAGGGGAGGGGGCAGAGGCAGCTTCTCTGCACTGCTGTGTTCCCATGACCCACACTCCGGGAGCAGGAGGTAGCCACAGAGTGCAGGGCTTTTTTATTGGTCCTTTAGAATGAAAGGAGTCTGAAAACATACAATGAACCTGAATTAGTTTCAGTCACAGAAAATAAGGAGCACCCACCAATCTGTGAGCCAGCTGGGCAGTAAGCACTTTTGACATTTGTTACCAGAAATAACAGCAAGTGGGTAGCTGTCTCAAACCAGAAAAGTGTACATGTTAATCGCTGCTTCTACACATTGTCCTCATGTGTTGCACTTTAGGCTGCACCCAGTTGTTCCATTGGACCTGACAGGATGTAGATAGAGCAACGTGTAATCTGGGACAAAAAAAAAAAAAAAAATAAAATGGTAACAACTGAACAAATGCTATTTTTATGTATCTGCAAAATACGTGTCTGTTTTCTACAAGCATTACCATGCTAGTCAGAAAATGGAATCCCCTTGCACAGGGAATCTGGACACTGAAAGTAAAGAAGAGATTATGATCATAGAAAACAAAAACCCAAACCACCAAACCATCACAAAAAACTTCTTGCAAAGAGAAAGACTTCCTAAAACCTGAAACTGAATGTTTATTTTAATTGAAATATTTAATTTAGCAGCAATGAATTATATTCATTTCAACAATAGCAGTTATTTTTATTCAGTGAGGCAGAAAAATGGAACTGAACTTAGTAAAAATATATCAAAAATGATGTCACTATGTGTCTTTTTTATTCTGAACAGAACCTGAAAAAAATCCTAACTAACCAAAATATTCACTCACTTTGGATGCTTTATTTTTAATACAGTTTAAGAAATACCACTGTATTATCAAGAATACAAAAAAATTAATCATATTCAGAAGCATAATTTCTAAAAGAAGGATGCTCAAATGCTTCAGCGCAAAAATGTGAAAAATGAAACATCACAAGATCTTCATAATTTTTTCTGAAAAGAATTTTTGGTAGGATCCACATGACTGTGAAACATTTTGATTTTGAGTTCTTTAAATGATACAGAATGGTCCTGCCAAGTCTTCCAAGCAACTCATTATTTCCTTATGTAAAAAATGGTAATGCACTGTCATGGGTTCAGCATGAGCAGTCATTTTTCTCCTTCTTGGTAGCTGGTGCAGCGCTGTGTTTTTGATTTTCAGCCTGGGAGGAGCGCTGATAACACCACTGCTTTCAGTTACTGCTTGGTAATGTTTTGGTCTGGCCAAGGACTTTCTGAGTTTCATGCTCTGCCAGGGAGGAGGGGAAGCCGGGAAGAAGCAGAGACAGGACACCTGACCCAAACTGACCAAAGAGGTTATTCCATACCACAGCACGTCATGCCCAGGATGGAAAGCAGTGAGCAGAGACCCGGAAGGGTGGGGGGTGCACTGCATGGTCGGGCGTGGTATTAGGTAGTGAGAATTGTATTCTTTCCTTGTTTTTGCCTTGTCATTATTATTATTGGTGGTAGCAGTAGTGATTTGTGTTATACTTTAGTTACTAAACTGTTCTTATCTCAACCTGTGGGAGTTGCATTCATTTCGATTCTCCTTCCCATCCCTCCGGGAGCGGGGGGAAGAAAGAGGGGGAAGTGAGGAGAGAACGGGCTGCGTGGCTGACTGGACTTAAACCATGACAGTTCTTTTTGGCGCCCAACGTGGGGCACGAAGGGTTGAGATAACGACAGGATTAATAGCCACTCGTCACAATGCTGATTTATTGGCTCTCAAATTGTTGCTCTTCGTTCTCCTGAGCTCATGGTTTCAGCCTGTTGTACCTTACTTACAGCTGGTATTTGCTATCTTAGCATTTTTTGGATATGGGGTTTGGGTTAAGGTTCTTGTTTCATTGTACTTTGTTGGAATGGCTTGTAATACGAGCGGGCTCCGGAAGCAGGGGGGAGCGGATGTGTACCTGGCAGTTTGGCTGCTCTTCACCGTCCTGGCCCTCGTCCTCACCTCCACCTTTGCAAGGCTGTGGGGAGCCAAGGGGGGGCTGCCTCGGGAGCCGCCCGCCGCTGAAACGGCCCGGGGGAGCGGACCCGGGGACCAGAAGGTGAGCCCCCCCGTTGAGCCCAGCCAGGCAGCAGCCGAGCAGCGGGAGGAGACGACGGAGGAGCCGAGCCCTGCAGCCGAGCCCAGCCCTGCGGTGGCCGAGAGAATTCCCCAGCAGCCGCCTGTAGAGCCCCGTAAGCCCGAGCCCCAGGAGGATGCGGAAGACCACGCAGCACTTACCAGCAAGGCAGAGGAGGGAGATCTGGACTCAGACAAAGAGCAGCTGGTGGTGAGAGAGCCGGCAAGCACAGCAGCTACACCAGCCCCAGTGACAAGTACAGCAGCCTCATTTGAGAGCTCTGAAGGGTTTGAGTGGCCTTTGGGTACCCTTGAGACCTTCCTGCTGATTGTGATGGGGATCAGCATGTTGGCATGCATACAGTGTGTTTTACCCACAACCATTTTGTCTGGTCCCGAGAGTTAAGCAGAGTGGGGTGTGGGCCTTGCCTGGGGTTAGACTACAATGTAGGATGACCAAGAGACCTTCCCCAAGGTTGGACAGCCATGAGTGGCAGAGTGTGTGGGACAGTATGGGGGACTATCTAGTCCATTGGGCCCCTCCAGTGCTTTGGAAGCATCACAGATGGAAGGCAGCTGTATGGAGTCCCCACCAACAAGCTGCAGAAACTGCTGGAGGGGAGGGTGAACTACTTTGAGCCTGGTGGGCCCATGACACTTCAGGCCATCAGGGCAGAGATGCAGCATACAGATGGACTCATGATCGAGGGGTGGACTTAACAATAGACATTATTGCCCAGGTTATTCACGAGTGTGAACACTGCACACAGCCTCCCCTGCTCTGAAAGACTGTTACAAGAGATGGAGCCTGATATCATGGACTGGATTGACTCAGCAGCTTTATAGGGATTGGTCCATGCACTAAGGGATGATCTCTCCCTCTGTGCGTGTGTGGATATATATACATGTGATGGTATATTGAAAATGTGGGATCTGAGAATGACATGAATGGTATGGAATAAGGGGTGGATAATGTCATGGGTTCAGCAGTAGCAGTCATTTTTCTGCTTCTTGGCAGCTGGTGCAGCACTGTGGTTTTGATTTTCGGCCTGCGAGGAGCGCTGATAACACCACTGCTTTCAGTTACTGCTCGGTAATGTTTTGGTCTGGCCAAGGACTTTCTGAGTTTCATGCTCTGCCAGGGAGGAGGGGAAGCCGGGAAGAAGCAGAGACAGGACACCTGACCCAAACTGACCAAAGAGGTTATTCCATACCACAGCACGTCATGCCCAGGATGGAAAGCAGTGAGCAGAGACCCGGAAGGGTGGGGGGTGCACTGCATGGTCGGGCGTGGTATTAGGTAGTGAGAATTGTATTCTTTCCTTGTTTTTGCCTTGTCATTATTATTATTGGTGGTAGCAGTAGTGAATTGTGCTATACTTTAGTTACTAAACTGTTCTTATCTCAACCTGTGGGAGTTGCATTCTTTTCGATTCTCCTTCCCATCCCTCTGGGAGCGGGGGGAAGAAAGAGGGGGAAGTGAGGAGAGAACAGGCTGCGTGGCTGACTGGACTTAAACCACGACATGCACATAACACCCTGCTCTTGTGAGACCTCACTTGGAGTACTGTGTGCAGTTCTGGTGTCCTCAACAGAAAAAGGACATGGAACTGTTGGAACAAGTCAAAAAGAGGGTCACGAGGATGATCAGGGGACTGAAGCATCTCCTGTATGAAGACAGGCTGAGAAAGTTGGGGCTGTTCAGCCTGGAGAAGAGAAGGCTGCATGGAGATCTCACAGCAGCCTTCCAATATCTGAAGGGGGCCTGGAAGGATGCTGGGGAGGGACTCTTCATGCGGGACTGTAGTGAGAGGACAAGGGGTAAGGGGTTCAAACTTAAACAGGGGAAGTTTAAATTGGATATGAGGAAGAAATTCTTTACTATAAGGGTGGTGTGGCACTGGGATGGGTCGCCCAGGGTAGTTGTGAATGCTCCATCGCTGGCGGCGTTCAAGGCCAGGTTGGACAGAACCTTGGGTGGCATGGTTTAGTGGGAGGTGTCTCTGCCCATAGCAGGGGGATTTGAACTAGATGATCTTCATGTCCTTTCCAACCCTAACTATTCTATGATTCTATGATTTGATCCAGTATGCTTACTTAATCCATATATTTCCCTATAATATTAAAACTCAAATCAGAAAAAATATTTCTACTTCATTAAAATAAAGCCTTTTGACTTTACTCAAATAACTGACGAAATAATACAGTTTTAAAGTTTCTTTCCAATTAAATCAAGCACCAAAATGGACATTATTTTGGTATAGTAAAATTGCATTTCTCAGTGGAAATAATTGTTCCAGCACTGCACAGTAGAATGTAATAAAACAAAAGATAGAAAAACAATGAATAATAAGGCAATTTACATAACAGTGTATCAGTTTCTGGTACACTTAGGCCATTTCATTAATTAACTGTTAAAACTACCTGGATACCTTTTTACCTCTGAGATCACATGAAAATAAGCAAGATAAATTTGCAAACTAGATGGAAACATAGCTTCTGTTTAGAGTCCTGTGATTTCCCTCTGCCTGCATTATTGCTACCAGTTCACTGCTTTTCTCTGTAATTTCTGGGAATCTGGTAGTGCAGACAGAGCCATAGCAATAACTGGACCAGGCTGGCACCCTGGATCCCCTGGCATATAGAATATGTGTGTTTCTGTTGTGCAGCATGGGCATTGGCATTCCCCAGCAGGCATTAGATTCCTTGTGGTCCTGCAACAGAGCAGGCTGGTATATGTTGGAGATGCTGAAGACCAACAGATACAGCACCTTCCTTATCAAGTGATTCAACATACATGCTCTGTAGAACACCAAAGCCTTTTTCTCCACTTAGTTTTGCAGGCAGAAATGCAGGAATACAGCCTGTACACTTCACTGGCCCATGAGTTGATGGCAGCTAATAATCTCCAACTTTTGAATTGAGTTTGCATCTACCGTGATCTGATGATGCAAGGTATTTAGAAAGGCATTGGCAAAACTTCTGAGTAGTCAAGTACTGTGCTTTCTTTGTGCTGGAAGGAAGTGTATCTGTTGATCTTTTTTTTTTTTAGTTTCAGCTTCCTGTATTCTGCTCTTTTTTCTAGCAGAACTCTTACTCCTGCATTGATATCCATTGATATCATCACTGGTTTGAGAAATCCTTGCTGGGAAATCTGTCTTATGGTAGTCAAGGACACTTCCCCACGCCCCAGATGACAAAAATACCTCTTTCTGGACAGGTATGACTACCGTGTGCAACTCCTGACACTGCAAACCACCCAGGTAGACACTGTAACAGAGACCACCTGCAGGAAAAGTGTTTATAAACTCAGAAGGTGCACTGATGTGGTTTAATGGTCAGGTGAGGACGTGATTTGTGAGGACAGGCATTACTGATGTTCAGTTCTCTACTTCAATATGCTTTAAAGTAAGGCCTATTCACTTAGATTTAAAATAATGGAAGTTAAGGATCCTTATATTGTCAATGCTTTTCATGTTCCACTCTTCGGAAATGTATTCTTAAAAAAATCCGTTCCGTATATTTCTCTTTAATAAAAGCACAGAATTGCAATTAGCTCCTTCAGAAAAATCTCATTACTAAAGACAGCTGTACTGAAAAAAACCCCTTTAAAACAAGAAGAATACACTTCCGCAAAAATGTACATGCTTGAAAAAATTTATCAAAACACTTCTTATCATGACTCTTAATAGGAATGCATGAATCATAGAATCATAAAATAATAGAATCATAGAATAGTTTGGGTTGGAAAGGACCTTAAGATCATCTAGTTCCAACCCCCTGCCATGGGCAGGGACACCTCCCACTACCCCTGTCCATCAGTTCCATAGCCCCATCATAGATGGCCACCAGATTGGTCAGGCAGGATTTCCCCTTAGTGAAGCCATGCCGGCTGTCACCAAGCACCTTCTTGTTTTTCTTGTGCCTCAGCATGCCTTCCAGGAGAATCCGCTCCAAGATTTTGCCAGGCACGGAGGTGAGGCTGACTGGTCTGTAGTTCCCCGGCTCATCCACTTTGCCCTTCTTGAAAGCGGGGGTTATATTTCCCTTTTTCCAGTCTTCGGGAACTTCACCTGACTGCCATGATTTTTCAAATATGATGGACAGTGGCTTAGCAACTTCATTTGCCAGTTACTTCAGGACCCGCGGATGGATTTCATCAGGTCCCATGGACTTGTGCATGTTCATGTTCTTAAGATGGTCTCGAACCAGATCCTCTCCTACAGTGGGCCTAAGGTCTTCATTCTCACAGTCCCTGCGTCTGCCTTCCAAGACTTCGGTGGTGTGGTCAGAGCATTTTCCGGTAAAGACTGAGACAAAGAAGTCGTTAAGAACCTCAGCCTTCTCCAAATCCAGGGTAGCCGGTTCTCCTGATAGCTTCTGGAGGGGGCCCACGTTGTCCCTTACCTGTCTTTTATTTGCAGTGTACCTATAGAATCCATTCCTGTTATCCTTAACATCCCTAGCCAAGTTTAACTCTAAGTGGGCCTTAGGTTTCTGTACCTCGTCCCTAGCTTCCCAGACAACATCCCTGTAGTCTTCCCAGGCCGCCTGTCCTTGCTTCCACCTTTGATAAGCCTCTTTTTTCCTTCATATTTTCCTCAGCAGCTCCTTATCCATCCAAGGAGGTCTCCTGGCCCTCCTGCTGCACTTCCTTCTAGTAGGGATGTATCGCTCCTGAGCTTGCAGCAGGTGATCCTTGAATATCAACTAACAGTCTTGGGCAACCGTGCCCTCTAGGGCTATATCCCATAGAATCTTACTGAGCAGGTTCCTGAAGAGGCCAAAGTCTGCTTTCTTGAAGTCCAGGGCAGTGAGCTTGCTCCTCTCACTGTCCTGAGGATCTCGAATTCGACCATCTCATGATCGCTGCAATCCAGGCTGCCCTGGAGTGTCACATTTCCAACCAGCCCTTCCCTGTTGGTGAGCACAGGGTCAAGCATGGCACCTCTCCTTGTCAGCTCCTCTATTACTTGCAGGAGGAAGTTGTCTTCCACACAATCAAGGAACTTCCTGGATTGCTTGTGCCGGGCCATAATGTCCCTCCAACAGATATCAGGGTGGTTGAAGTCCCCCCATAAGAACAAGGGCCTGCGAGCATGAGACTGTTCCTATCTGTCTATAAAGCACTTCATCCACCGAGTCCTCTTGGTCAGGCAGTCTGTAACAGAACCCCACAATGATGTCTCCCATCACTGTTCTCCCTTTAACCCTCACCCACAAACTGTCTATTGACTGCTCACCTGTCCACAGGCATAGTTCCATACTCTCCAGCCTATCCGTAACATAAATCTCAACTCCCCCTCCCCTCTTACTGGGCCTGTCTTTCCTAAAGAGCCTGTAACCTTCCATTCCAGCACTCCAGTCATAGGAGCCATCCCACCATGTTTCTGTGATGCCTATGATAACAAACGCCAGTAGACGTGCACACATCTCTAATTCCTCTTGTTTGTTCCCCATGCTATGGGCATTTGTATAGGGACATCTGAGCCGAGCTCCAGTTGAAGCCGGCTCATTGGCTAGAGTAGCTGGAATATCTCTACATTGCTCTGAATGTTTACTATAGGTGCTGGCAAGTGACTGGGTGTGTTGGGATAGAATGATGCCCCTCTCCCCCAGCACATCTAGTTTAAAGCATTCTTGACCAGTCTAGCAAGCCTCCTGCCAAATCCACTCTTCCCTTTCTTTGTCAGACCAGCTCCACCAGCCCCCAGGAGCCCTGGCCTACTAAATTGAGTCCCATGTTCAAGGTATCCATATCCCTGACGATGGCACCACCCTTCTAACCATTTATGAACCTGGCCAATCCTCCTAGCCTTTTTAAGGACCTGCCCTGTATCCTGGAGAATTGATGAAAAGACAATCTGAGCTCCAGAGCCCCAAACCACCTCTCCCAGAGCTCTGTAATCCTTCTTTATGTTCTCTGCGCTACTGCTATCTATATCAGCAGCACCCACATGGGTCACTAGAAGTGGGTAATAGTGAGAGGGACTGACCAGAGCAGGCAGCTTCTCTGCAACATCCCTGATCCGAGCCCCTGGTAGGCAACACACCTCCCTTGAGCTTGGGTCAGGCCAACAGATGGGTGCCTCTGTTCCTTTCAGAGTAGAGCCCCCTACCACTATGACCTGCCGCTTTTTCCTGGCTGCTGTGAGGACAACAGATGTAGAAGGAAGCCCCTTGCTTTTAATTGTCCTCTTTTTTTTTTTTTTTTTTTTTTTTTTTTTTTTTTTTGGTTTTGGTTTTGGTTTTGGTTTTGGTTTTCTGTTACTCTTTCCAGCTTCCTGGGTTAGCAGCCTCCTTTCCTGCATGAGCGACAGCAGATACTTGGGGCCCCTGCACAGTCTGGTCCTGGAGCAAGCGATGCTGCTTCCTCTTAGTTTCCCTGAGACCTTTCAGCCCAGTAACAGCTTCCCGCAGCTCAGCCCCTGCTGCAGGAGGACCTCCACCAGGGAGCACAGAGTGCAGCCCTGCCCATTGCGCACCCTCCTCTCAGGAGAGCAGTGCAGGCGCTCACTACACCCCGAGCTCTGCACTGCAGCCTCCTCTCTCATCGGCTCTATCTGGGTGCCTACACTGGCCACTGCCGGGGCAGCCAGAGCAGAGCTCCCAGACCGAGCCCTGGTCATACAGCGAGTGCTCACTATTCCGCTCACCATCCCCCTCGCCTGCCCGCGCGAACTGCTGCGCAAACTGCCTGGAACCCACCCAGTTTGCTCCCCTTTTTCGCTGCGCCCCTGGTCACCCGCGCTCCCTGGGGCACGTTTTTAATCACTCAGGGCTGGTACCGCTCCTCCTGGCGCTGCCCCCTCTGAGTCAGCTGCTCCCGGCCGCTGAGCTGCCGGCTCCCGGGTAAGCCCTGTTGAGGACTTGAGGCTCCCTCGGTGCCTGTTGCTGCTCCGAGTTGAAGCTCCTGGACGCAGAACCTCCCCCTGATCAGGCGCGCAGCAGGCGTCCACTCTCGAGACAGTCACCTCAGCGATGGGCCGGAAATGGCCGATAATGATAATGACTGATTTGATAGATCTTATCTGTTTTTCTGTTTGTAAATTGCTTGTGGCTGTTAAATTCCTGAATGTATTAATTTTCCAAAATATTTTATGTCTTCAGTATTTAAGTTAATGTTCTCAAATAAATCACAATGAATGTCTTGCGCATGCTTAACTTGAACTGTGTAGACCACAATGTGTGGATTGTACAATGTTGACTATTAGTACAGTTTCATATGCAATCACTATATATTTTTGTCAAATTTCATATTTAAAAACTAAATTGCAATTTTTTCCAAACTATTTCTATTATCTCTATTAATTAGATGAGATTAAAAATGATCCTTATAAACTACCTGTTTAAAAATCAAATAAGGTGCCATTTTAACTCTCGTACTAATACAGAACAAAAAGTAAAGAGAAAGAAAAGGGAAAAAATATAAAACTCTTTTATGAGTCTCATAACCTTGAAAATAAATAATGGAAATACCACTTTCTGGCTCAGTGGAAATAACTGTGCAAACACCGTAGGGCTCTGTCTCACTTTTGATAGTGGGATTATAAAATGGTTATTACCAAGGCAGAATTCAGACCTAATGTGGTAGCATTGAAATAGATATGCAAGTAGAGACAAGAGGAAGACCCTTCTGTCTGGGCCTGGCTACTGCTATTAGGAGCTGTGGAGAATGCAGAAATGCAGCAGAGACAGACAGGAGCCAAGCAGTAAATTGACCCACTCATCTTCCTGCTGGAACTCTCCCAAAGAGCTTTTATTTTGTATGATAAACACCTCCATTGCTCACTTGAAGGTCAAGTGACTGACAATGTCTCACCACTTTCCAGACCCTCAGTACTTAAGAATTTCCAAGCTATATTCTCTTTTTGTGTTCCCTTCACATCATATCAGCTTTTCTTTTCTAGCAGAAGCAGCCATAAGAAAATTATGGCTACAAATAACAGTCAATAAAATCCACAGATAGTCCATTCTTGCAAATTTCAATCTAACACTGCAGACAATAAATCAATGGTTTACTCTTATGTAGCATCATTTATCAGCAATGCCAAAGTTCCATGGCAACATTAACCTCTTGTAAAGAGGAATCTGAACCCCTATGGACACTTTTGGGAGACTGGAAAGACAACATTCATTGAATTGACTTTACATGAAAGAAAAAGCAAACTTTGATTCTCACCTCCTCTATTTCCTCTTCCAGGGTGACATGTGCCACTTGAAGAAAAGAAAAAGGAACAACCTTCCTGTGTCTTTAGAGAAAAAAGATGTTTCTTTACTTATTTTTTTACAGGACACCTAAGTAGCATGCAGAGCTATTATAGCTTTTGAGAGTCCTTGGGAAGTGGAAGTGGATATGTATATGTGAAATACCAGGATAATGCCTTTATCAGAACTAAAACTGGAAGTCACTAACTCTAACCTTTGGACAGTAGTTATTTCCCATTTCCCAATTATCCTATCCCATCATGTGTTGTGTTTTATATAAAGGAGGGATAGGTTATGATAAAATAGAAGTATTGCTTTAGGCCAGCTGTTCTAAAGACATGGATAAGACCACTGAGGGTATTCTCAGGACAGAGCTAATGTGAGAGACTTCTCTTTCAGGGACTACTGTGATAGCAGAGACCACCAGCTACAGCCTGGAGAGGAAGAGAGACTGGTTTACTGAAGGCCACCCAAGAATCACAGCACTTATTTGAGGATCCAGCAGTGGGACTGCGCTGCCTTCTACATTGCATTACCACTATGCTCACCAAAACTTACAAATGTTCTAAGTGCTAAAGATACAAATTTATGAGAAGTACAAATACATTAGCACGGTAAGAGTTCCCTAGACTCATTAATACTAAATATCAAACATCAATGCTTCACGCATGTGCAAAATGAGATGCTTAACTGCCTCCTATTAGTTACCTCTGAAATCTTCAAATGAATAACCATTTCTTTAATGTACTTGTCCTGAAGGAAAGAAAATCTGTGTTACAAAAAATACCCCATAATCATGCCTCATAATTTTTACTTACAGATTATAATATTATTTTTTTATAGAATATTAACTTGACACTGTGAAGGCAAGGTAAGATTGAATCATGAGTCAAAATGCATAGTCTTTACAGCTATCTGTGGTGCACGCAGTAAGTGGTCCATTAACATCAAGCCAAATTGACAAGGCCTCTGTTTTTTCCATCTGAAGATACAGCAGTTGGTGATGACTCCAAAGCAATGCAACAGAAGAAATCAGAGGGAAAAAGAATGATGAATAATTATTTGAATGTTTTCCTGTGTTAATATTTTCAGTAGCAGTTCCTTCACAAACAATGTGTCCCTAAAAAGGTCACTGATACAGAGCACCTCCTTCCACCTTGTCAATTGAAATATCTGTATACTTAACACACAGCACTGGAAGTGTGTTTGACTGCTTCAGTACAGCTTCGCCTCCCTCTCCACCTCCCACCAACACTGCAATAGGTTAACTGAAGCTGCGATCTATTAATCTTATTTAGTCTCTTAACTTCCTGCTTGCTATTCTGAGTTACAGGGTTAAACATATCATCTGGGTGTGCTTGCTGTATTCAGTTTTAGAAGGGTGGTCTGAGTGCTTCTTAGCTGTTTCTTCAGCAATACTGCCAGTGATAACAAGCACATTTGGCCTTCTAGTCAAGTTAAAAATTGGTGAATGATCAACTTACACAAAAGTATTTTGTGTTGCTGCTAATATGAAAGAACTCATTAGCATTCTGATAATGCTTTTAGACATTCCAGAAAATAGAGCATGTCTGTCTCAGAAAATAAATCTGAGGTGTTAGGTTTTTTTTTGTTTTGTTTTGTTTTGTTTTTTTTTAATTAACATATTTGCAGAAAAGCCTGGCAGATATGCCAGGGGAGATTTCTGCTGAGAGATACGTGACAGAAATACTACCAGCAGAGAAAGGCTCTATTTCACATGACAAAATATACTTCTGCCAGTGGGTTGCAAGAGTCCTGGGCTCAGAAGCAATTGCAGCAAAAAGCAATATATACATACTGTCCTGTGAATGAAGAGATGGAGGGATCTATACCTGCCCTTGTATCAATCCTGTCTTTGATTCATCTGCATCTTAAAGTTGCCACTTCATTAATTTCACAATTAAGGATTTAACTTGTTCTTTGAATGTGCATTTAAGTTTCTTGCTGATGTTTCTGTAGATGTTGTTCCTCTGTTTTCCACATGTGAATGAATTCCCTTGCCCTTGATTCAGGTAAGGAGTCTAAGGCATCAAAGAAAATCCTGTGAGTAGTAATTGGCCTAGGGAAGTTAAAAGTGAACATACTTTCTGGTAGCATTCTGTTCATGTTTATACCATTATGTCAACATGACCTTTTGTTTTCATGGCTCTTTTCCTCCTTTCTCAAAATTTCTTTTTCCAGACGGCACATCAACACTTTAGCTCTTAAGCAATCATCCTTTTCCTCTCTTGACTGATATTTTCAGGGTAAAATATGAAAAAACCTCACAGTGGACTTGCTGTATGAAGGTGTAAAATTGTTCCACTGATGATTTCTTTGTGCTTGCATTCATGGAAAAAATAGCTGCTTTGGGAGAGAGACACGCTGCCTGTAAATGATCTTGATTGAAATTATATGGACATTTTTCAATACACTTGGTGTTAGATTCCATTCCTTTGTCCATCTTGGCACAAATTATTTTTACTACTTTATTTTTCAAGAAAAAGAAAATATCAGATTTCACCCCGTTTCTCCTCCCATCTATCAGTCTTAAATTCTACTTTGTACTTGGACTGTTGTTTATATCCCCTGCTCCTTGAGTCTAAATTACTTTCAGCATTATTTTTTTCTTTCACAACAGTAGACAGGATTCCTCTTGTCCTATTGAAACACCAGTCTTTGGAGTCCGGAAATTTCCTGTTTCTGTTACTAGAACTAGGAACTAAAGTTATACTTTGAGCTGAATGTAACCCATCTGCAGTTGATTTTTCAAAGTAATAGTATCCTATTAGCTCAGATAGCATGCTAAGAAAGGACAGAAGAAGGCATAAGAAAACATTTGTTTTTAAACATGCACATACACATCAAACTATCACAATAACAGAGGAAGAAGGAAACGAGAATTTTAGGGATGCTTTGGCTCCCCCTTCTAGTTTACACAGTTTTCAGTATCATAAACTTTCCTGCAGGACCACATTGCAATCTCTTGAAACAATGAAGACATAAACCAAGTTACAGCCTGAAACAAATGTCTCTTAGAATAATTAGTTCAGTGAATATGTGTAAATAATTGCTTTTTTAGTTCGCTAACAAATCAAAAATACTAACATGTTTCTTGTTGACATCTCCAAAATATTTAAAAAATTGTTCATAAAGCAGTTAAAGATAAATTGCTTTAAGACATATAAAGCCTTTATTTTTAATTATGGGTAAAATAGTTATATCTGAATGGTTAATACAAAACTATTTTTTATCTTAAATATTAAAAACCTTTTTGACATGCATTTTTTGAATTCATGATTTCCACACTTCACTAGATTTAAATTTTCTTTGATGTTTTCAGTCTGTAATTTTGCCATTTGTTCATTCTTCAGACAAACAAGCAAATAACCAGTTTTACGTCAATATCAGATACAATGGGGAATAATAGTAAGTATAATAATATAACATGTATATTCATTTTATAATGAATTTATATACAGAATCATAGAATCACAGAATGCTTTGGGTTGGAAAGAACCTTAAGATCATCTAGTTCCAAATCCCTGTCATTGGCAGGGACACCTCACACTAGATGATGTGGCCCAAGGCTCTGTCCAACATGGCCTTGAAGGCTGTTAGGGATGCAGCATTCACCATTTCTTTGGGCAATCTGTTCCAATGCCTCACCACCCTCACAGTAAAGAACTTCTTCCTTATATACAACCTGAACCTTTCCTGTTTAAGTCTGAACCCATTACCCCTTGTCCTAACATCTAGCCCAGCACGGGATTTTTTTGTGAGTGAAACACTTATCTTCTGTCGTTCAAGGCTTTGTCTGATATCAGTGAAGTCCAAGGGTTAGGACCTTACATTTGCTCTTCGTGAGTTCCTTATTTACCCATTCCTCCAACCTGTCTAGGTCCCTCTGAAAGGTAATTCTGTTCTTGAGCATGCTAACTGCATTCCCAATCTAGTGTCTTCTGCAAACTTGGTGAGAGTACACTCTATCTCCCTCCTCATGTTGTTGGTAGAAATACTGAACAGGAGAGGTTCCAGTATAGACCACTCAGGTACTCCACTTGTAATTAGCCTGCAGATACAGTACCAACCTAAACCACTCTCTACTTGGCCTGACAATTCACAAATCTGTTTGCTCACTCATTTAGTTCATAATGTCGTGTCCTATATAATGTGTCTAAAGCTGTCCTAAACCCAAAGAAACCAATATCCACTGCCTGCCATTAATTCACAGATCTAGTAATTTTGTCATAGAAGACAGTCATCAGGTTAGTCAGGCACGATTTATCCTGTTCGATCCATACTAGCTGTTCCAAATCACCTCTACTTCATAAGCCCAGAAGTGGTGTCCAAGAGGATTTGCCAGATGATTTCTCGAGGACTTGAGGTGAAGCTGGCTGGCTAGAAATTCCTTTTATTATTTTTTTAGACTTTTGTGAATATGGGTGGAACATCTGCTTTTTTTGGTCACTAGGACATTCTCTGATCTCCATAGTCTTTCAAAAATGATCGAAAGCAGTTTCATAACGTTATTGACGAGACCTCTCAGCACCTTCAGAGTGACACATAGGAATTTCTCAAGGGACACATGGCTTTGTTGTCTTCCACTGCTAGAAACTCTTCCACTCCTTTCCCAGGAGCAAAGGCCTAGGAAACTTCAGTGGTAAAACCCAAAGAAGAGTAAGCATTGAGTACCTTAGCCTTATCAGTATCTGCTGGTGCTAAATTACCTGTCCCATTCATCAGCCGGTTTATCATGAACAAAACCTCCTAACCATCAATTCCATTCGATGAAGGGATGTGCTATTGCCCCCAGTCAAATGACAAAAAGCATTAAGAATAACAGCCTCAGGTACTCCTGTCATGGGTTCAGAAGTAGCAGTCATTTTTCTCCTTCGTAGTAGCTGGTGCAGTGCTGTGTTTTCAACTTTCAGTCTGGGAACAGTGCTGATAACACCGATGTTTATAGTTATGGCTTAGAATGTTTTGGCCTGACCAAGGACTTTCTGAGTCTCATGCTCTGCCAGGGAGGAGGGGAAGCCGGGAGGAAGCAGAAACAGGATACCTGGCCCAAACTGACCAAAGAGCTATTCCATGCCACAGCACGTCATGCCCAGGATGTAAAACTGGGGGCAGGAACCCAGAAGAGTTCAGTTCACAGCTCGGTCGTTGAGTGGTGAGCAATTGTATCCTCTTTCCTTGTATTTCCCTGGTCATTGGTGGTGGTGGTGGTGGCAGCGGTGGTTTGTGTTATACCTTAGTTACTGGACTGTTCTTATCTCAACCCATGGGAGTTGCATTCTTTCGATTCTTCTCCCCATTGCCCCCCCCCCCCCCCCCCCCCCGGAGTGGGGGGGAAGAAGGAGGGGGAAGTGAGTGAACAGGCTGCGTGATTTACGGCTTAAACCACGACAACTCCTTCTCTCCTTCTGCTATTTCTTTTTGAGTTGGTTTTGTTTTGGTTTTTTTTTTTTTTTTTTTTTTAATCATCAGGACAAAACATGAAACATTTCTTTAACTGCTAATGATATGAAAAGTTTTCTCAAATGTTCCTCCAGTGTGCCTCATCCCAGGCATTTAGAAATCTTTTTAGTAGATCAGAAAGTTGACTCTTTGGGCTTTCAGGTATTGGATCACCTGGCTAATTCTTTCAGTCACAATTTATGTGATGACTAACCTGAATTGCGTTCACTAACTATTCTTGCATATGCTACTGAAAAAGTGGATAAGAGAAATCCCAAAATGCTATTAATGTTACATACTAAATGAAGAGATGAAGGAATGTTCACAAAGTCCACCATAATTCCCTTTAAAAACTGAAAAATGAGTGACTGCAGATGTTCTTAATGTAATTGCAACATATGAGCCCTTTCTGACTTTAGAAGGACTTCCTACATTTCAGGTACTATTCTAACACTCTTTCTGAAAGGGAGAAAATGACTGTTGGTATCTATCAAGCCACCTTTATTTTTGGTGCCAAACTGAACATTCGCAGTCATGAGATCTTTTAGCTGTTTTTTTTTTAATATAAAAATTGAAATAGCAACTGTTTTAATCACAAAGACTACACTATATAGTGGTTTTTTCCTGATTCATGTGGCTGACGCTAAATGAGGTGCCAAGAGACTTCTTATTTTGCATTTAAAGAATGCCCAGCTTTCTGGTCTCCAGAGTTAGAAAAAGAGAAAACAAACAAAAAAGTTTACAGAGGGGAAGGTGGAAAAGGATGGATGAGCCACTCAACTATATTTAACCTAATGATTTTTAGGCCAATGATAGGACTTCTTTTAGGCTGACTCATGAATTTTAAAAGCTTGAAGTTTGCAATACTGACACTGACATAAGCAGCTATCACTGGCTTTCCTGAGATTGATGGAGAGGGAGCTACCATTTTAAGTCTCCTGCAATTTCAGTTTGGCATTCCTTGTGCCTCCAGATTTCTTTTTGCCAGCACCTACACATTTTTTTTAAGTGTATGTTCTATTCATCTAATCATACTTTCAATAATTTACACACGGTAGCTTTTGAAAGGTCTTAAAGATATTCTGCAGTAGATTTCAAACTCAGAGCTTGTATTCTGTATTTTTTAACTCTTTTGAAGCTTTTGAAAAAACACGTAACATATGCATGAAAAATATGACTACAAAACATGTTTAGACTTACTGTTTCAAATGCTTAATACTTTCCATCATTCAGGATAACCCATTACAATTACCATGAAGTTACATTTTCTACTATGAAGAAAGGTAACCAGTTTTTCGCTGGAAGAAATATTCCATTTTGAAAGTTGACTGGACGTGAAATTTACAAAAAGATTCACTTACAGTAAATATAAAAGTAATTAGTAAGGCGTATTAATACAGAAGACTAGTACATAAAAAGGTTAATAATCCTGCTAAAAAAACAGGGCCCACTTAATACATTACCCATTTTTCTAGCATATTCAGCTGCAAATCTACTCTCAAGGACATAGAGAGATATTGTATATACAGTAAACCTCCTTCTGACATCTCTTCTGACTGGGTTCTAGAATTGAACAGCTTAAGGAGTTTTCAGAATTTAAAATATATGAAAATCATTCTCCTAAGAAAATGTTTGTTCCTCTTCACTATTTTATCTTCATTGTGAGCCTTTTTATGACTGCAGGAAGCACTGAGAAATCCCAGAGGAGAGTCAAACCATCCTATTGCCCTTCCAATTATGTCTTTACAAAACTGTATTCTGCTGCCTTAATTTTTTTCATGTACTGGTTATGAAGCTACAGTGCTTATTTTGTAAGGACTGCTTTGGGGATTGTATTTAAATATATTTCTTTTAGAGAGTGCTCCTTGTTTTCTTCTTGTTTCTGGTAGTGTTTTTGATTTGTCTGATCATGTCTTGAATTTTTAGGGGATACACTATTAGTCATGAGAGGCAGGCACTGCAGTAAATTTGTTGGATGCTATTTGATTTGGAATCTACAGTGTGATGATCTTGTTAAGCACATGAGTAGTCATAGGCAACACTTTAAATAAGATTATAAGATAAACTCTTCTTGATGGTGAGAGAAAAATAGAAACAGTGTGTACTTGCTTGTTCTCACAGCCTTGGGCTTTGTATGAGATTAATTCTTAACACAAGTTGGGCAAGTTCAGAAGTTTAACTTCCAAGTAAGCTCTTAAATGATATCTGCTGTAGGTAGGTTTTCAGGCCTCAGGCTAAATTGTAATGCAGTCTGTCAGGAGACCAGGACAACACCCTTTATCTTAGTTCCTCCATGCTATGCTGCAGACAGTGAATGTCTGCATCAGTATAGTATATATATAAGAGTGTGACAATGCTCCATGCCATAAAAAGGAACTGCAGATGAAGCTGCTCTGAGGCGCCTGTAGTTGACAGCAATGGCTAATCAGGACCCTGGGTAACTTGGAAAGTAGGAATTACAAAGGTTGCTCTTGGTTACCTTTGTATCCCCTTTTCTTTATTGTCCTGAAAAAAGTGCAACTACAAATGTAATATTCAAAAGAAAGCAGGACTACAAAGTAGAATTTTTAATATGTCAGTGTATGTGCAAGATTTTTTTTAATATGCATGTAGTCTTCAAAGAGTTTGCATGTTTTATGGACATAATTTTGAACAGCACTAATATTTCTTTTTTCATTTTCTCATTTTTATTGTAATGATGAATTTCGCGGTAAGGCCACAAAGCAAAGCAAAAGAAAACAAAAGCTAGATGAAGTGCTTTTATATATGGAGTTTCATATCTGGCCAGATGAGATTAATAGACCTGCCTGTGGCTCTAGTATCACTCTTGCTAGCTAATCAGAAATAAAACATTGTATGCCTCAACTTATACTTTATTGTTTTTAATTTGTTGCCTATCTTTGGAAAGGACAGAGAATCAATGTCAGGCTCTACCTTTTGTTTTATGACTGTGAACCCTGGCTAGTCTTTGATGAAATACTTCATGTTAAATAGTCAACACATGAGAACATGTCTTCTGGGTCTAAAGAACAAATGACACACAGAATAAAAATAAAGACAATAAGTAGATCTTAAATCAATACTAACACAGAAATGCTGTTATGCTAGAATTTTGAACAGTGATTAAAATATAAATGTTAATGTATCTAATTTCTTTTGAATAAATTCACAATTAGCAGTTGGCTACTGAACTCCAGGAAATTGATGTCCTCAAATCTCAGGGCTTTCTGCTGCCTGTAGATTCATAGTGAAGGCCAGAAAACACAGTCATATAGAAACACAGATACACAAATGTGCATAAAGTAAACATATATACAGTGCTAAAGCTATCATGCTTTCAAGCATGAGAACCAACCTTGCTTCCAAGATGATAAGGTGACAACTGCCACGAGATCTCTGCTTTGTGGCTGGGATTGGGCTGGAAGAGAGAAGTGGCTTCTGTGTGTATAACGAGGTGAAAAACAATTAAAGCAAAGGATTCAGCAGGAATGAACAAGAATATGGATAGGACCTTAAAGGGACTTTGGAAGTGGATTTTTTAAAATTCCTTGTAAGCTACAGCAATGCCAAAGGGAAGAACAATTAAATGGAGGCTTGCACTGAGTGCCAAAGAAGTAATTTCTAAGGGCTTTTCTTTTTTTTTTTTTTTTTTCCACTGAGCATAAGAGAAAGATTTAAATGATATAACCCTTAGGCTCATGAGCTTGGCAAACTTTATTAATCTTTTTTGTGAAGACAGTCTCACTTTGCCAAATAGATTCCACCAAGTTTTCACAGCTCTTTCTAAAACACTCTGGGCAACAAGAAACCACAAATTAAAGCAAAATAATAAAGATATAAAACATAAATTAAATCAAAACAACAGTGTTAGAAATCCCAAAATAAAATTCAAACTGAAGGCTCTTTGATGGAAGAATTCTAATACAGATAAGTAATGGAGTTTCTGTTTTCCTGTTGGCATCATTAATTCATAATAAAACATGAATTAGGAACAGTTTTCTAAAAGTGTCTTCCCCTCTGTTTTGCAATATGAGACTTATTAGGGAATGTAATCTGTCAAATGCTTTTCTTTTAAAGATCTGCTGCTTCTGGCTTCCATTTGAAGTAAGAGTAATTTGGAAGAACTGCTATGCAGTCTAGATGCATTCTGTTATTTTTGCATACAATGATTTTCCTCCTCCCCTGCTGTCCTATGCCATTTAACAAAGCAGTTCATTGCCTTTTAGATTTCCAAAATAACAGTGTGATGAGAACAAACAAGCTGAATGTACCAAAAGAGACCACTAGTGAAGGTGCAAAGGTCAGTGATACCAGAAACAAGACTGCATTGCTCTGACAACCAAAATAATGTTTTTTAGTTGTTCTGTTGACATGTAGGCAGTAGACTGGAGAAGGAAACTCCATTTGCATTATTCAATAGGAAAGACACAAACCCAATGCCTGAGACTCCTAAACTGAGGAGGTCAGCAGGTGCCTATCAGGACTTTTTTTCCTATTGCCCAGTCAAACTGTGCTGTGAGTATTTTGACAATCTCAGTAAAAACAGCATTCACAGTGTTCAAGGTGAAACTACCAACGTCATCATTATTTTCCTTTTTCTACATTCCTTGCTATATTACTACATCATTATCCCTCTCTCCAACACTTTTGAAAGAAAACTGGAGTAAGTCACATCAAGCACTGCATGGTGCATGGTGTGTCTGTGCAGAAATCACCATTCTCTGCTTCTGTGTGACTTTTTAATCACAAGATTCCTATTGTAAGCATCCATTCTGATCCTCCAAAAGTAATCAGAAAGATTTGTCCATTCCCATTAGACCTGCATGGTGAGAAATAGCAGCAGCAGAGGTCAATTATTGGGGGAAAGAGGAATGGAATCAGAAAGTGCTGGTTTCATTAGTGTCTTCTTGTAAAAAAGAGAAAGGCTACTATATACAATTGTTAATAGAGAAATAGACAGAATGATGCCATACATCAAATGGCATTACATGCATCTATGTAGGAACAATAGTACTAATAAAATAAACCTGAATAAACCCCTTTTATGGATTATTCAGATAAAAAGTTCTAATTCACTGGAGCTTAAAAAAGAAGACAGAATAAAAGGGTTTTTTTTTGAGAAAAGGAGATTGAGAATGATACCGTGCTTGACTTCAGAAGCCAGCAAAGCAATGACTAGATATGGAAAGTGTTTCATCTGAAGCAGATCTTTTTCAGAAAAACAAAGAGTTTTAATTGTACTATAGAATCTATCTAGGAAAGAACAGGGAGGTTTAAGAGACTGTGTCCATACTAAAAAGCATCTTACAGATGAAACAATTATGAAAGGGATTTATAAAGTTTTGATTTTATTTTTTTTTTAATATGTTTTTCTATTTGGGCTATTTTTTTTCCTTTATATTGATTACTTTTCTGATTAATTTAGATTGTGCTACTTGGCTGTTAGTGTCAGCGTGATGTACCGTCATGTGCTGCATGGCCACCAGTGGAGCTCTCTACTCCTACCACCAGCTTTCCACCTGTGCAGTGCTATTAATGCTCAAAAGGCACATTGATTTCCACCCATCTAGACAACATGAAATTCATCTTGGTCTCTGCTCTGGGTAGCTCATAAAGAGTTAAATTTTCTGAAGAAAAACACTGAGATTGTTAAACCAGTTTCTTATAGAAATTATTCACAAAAAATGAGACCTATTATAAAATATAAGGATTAATTTATTAATCAGAGCTTTCTGAACTCTCACATTAAGCAGCTTTGTAATGCTAATTCCCTTATAAATGAATAATAGACTTATTCTCCCATTATTGCCTATCATTTTAAAAGGCCCATTTAGAAAATGAGGACATCCTTTTTGCTTGAAAATTATGATGCGTTTTATGACAAAATTTTTTTTTAAATTGTATATTTGCTCCTCTACCCTTTAGTTCCCCCTCCCCCCCCCCCCCCACCAAGCTTGTACTGGTCAGTCAGTGTTCAAATGAAACCCAGCCAGAACCATTTGTCATAGAGATGCACAATGTCTGGAAAGAATGTACAATGGAGACAATGGGCTTTGAGAACAGAGACACAAATCTTTTATAAGTGATAAGTTTTGCCACAAACACTCCATGTAGTCTTGGAGATTTTATCTGCTTTTGCCTGTGTGTGTGCACGCTGTCAGTCAAATATTAACCACAGGTCCAAATCTACCAGAAGGTAGCAGTCAGGTCTCGTACATTGAGTTCTGGTTCTTTCTGGGGGAAAGTCCAGGCTAGATCGGTGCCTTGATATGTGTTTTCTCCTATGCACTATGCAGGGATTGGAGAGAAGTGAGGGAACAGGGTAAATAGGGTTGAATGTACTGCAATCACCTGGCAAAGCAGACACACTGACATTGCTGCATTATAAACACACAAGAAGTTTTCCTGTTCTGACAAAGTGCACCCTTGGTTGGCGAACATGAGTTCCCTACGTCCCATATCATGGCAAATAAGACTTTTGAGAGGAAAACCTTGGCAGTTGCCATTAACTACTCAGAGAAGCCTAGCCCATTCACCTTTACCTTGCACTTGTATGGCCAAAACACAATATTTAAGTGAAAATGGCCTGAAGTCCTAAAAGGTCTCTGGCATCGTCTGTAGCAAGGGCTGACAGGATTTGTGTGCAGCCTAAGTTGAGGCTGAGTTCAGGCTGTCTGTAATGCAGGACCAGTAATTGCATCTTCTCTAGAACTTGCAACTCAGGGAAGTACTACCAGTTACAGGACTTGGGAGTGTTGGTCAATGAGAAACTTAACATGAGCTGGCAGTGTGCACTCACAGCCCAGAAAGCCAACCTTATCCTGGGCTGCGACAAAAGGAGCATGACCAGCAGGTCGAAGGAGATGATTCTGCCCTTCTACCCAGCTCTCATGAGACCTCACTTGGAGTATTGTGTACAGTTCTGGTGTCCTCAACATCAGAAGGATATGGAGCTGCTGGAGCAAGTCCAGAGGAGGGTCACAAGGATGACAAGGGGACTGGAGCACCTCCCTTAGAAGACAGGCTGAGAAAGTTGGGGCTGCATGGAGACCTCATAGCAGCCTTCCAGTATCTGAAGGAGGCCTGCAAGGATGCCTCAGGGACTAGTGATACAGCAAGAGGTAATGGGTTCAAGCTTAAACAGGGGAGATTTAGGTTAGGCATAAGGAAGAAATTCTATATTGTGAGTAAGGTAAGGCTGGAACAGGTTGCCCAAGGAAGTTGTGAATGTTCCACTGCTGGCAGTGTTCAAGACCAGGCTGGATGGGTCTTTGAGCAACCTGGTCTACTGGGATTTGTCCCTTCCCATGGCAGGGCAGTTGGAACTAGATGGTCTTAAGGTCCTTTCCAACCATAACCATTTATGATTCTATGAAATAAATCTCCAGTATTTATGATAAGACAGATGTTCTTGTTTGTAAGAATCAAATATAACTACCCATCTATTAACAGTTTTACAAAAGAAAGAAGAAGAAAGTACAAAGGAACATGAGGAGCATGAAAATGGTGGTTATACTTTTGGTGAATATGTAAACAGGGGATTTGAAGCTGCGTATTGGATGAGTTCTGAAGGACAGTACAGAGAAATTATTTTTGAAACTCCTATACATCCACCACCACCACATGCCCCTAAAGACATAGATAATACCTAAGTGATCACCCACAGAGCTGGTGTTCTGCTTTAAATTACTGAGGACTTTAGAGGGAACAAGAGAGGTGTTGCAGCAGAGGGGCTAGCATGCACATGCTGTACCAGAGAATTTAAGGGAAGAACCAGAGATTAAGGGACTCTGGAGAGCATGTAGGTTCTTGGGTAAACAATATAGCAGGTAAGCCTCATGTTCAGGAATGTACAAAAGTGTTACATTATGAAGGTAATCTTTCCATTACTTTTCTTGGTAAGCTTCAGTTTGCACCTACAGTTTTCAGGAGAGATTTATGCCAAAACCTTTCAGTTGGGTTTCTTTTTTTTTTTTTTTCTTCCTCTCCCAGCTTTCAGAACAGATTTTTAATATGGTTGGATTTTGGCTCTTTTTTTTTTTTTTTTTTTTTTTTTTTTTACCATTTAGTGATTACTTTCTCTTCCTTCCCCTTCAAGCATTTAACACAAATATATTTAAGGATTCTTCAGTTAATCAACAAGACAGTCCATTGTTGCAAGCAATTTTTGATTTCAGATTGCTATATATTTAAAATAAAAGATGAATATTTCGCATCTCTGTTTTCCCATTTCAGTGTGTGGTGTTTCTACCTGCAGGACACAGGGAACTGCCAGCATTTCAGTCTGACCTCTTTCTGTCTTATACAGCAAGAAGGTTGTTTAGGCTGGCAAAGCAAGAAGAAAAAGCAAAACCATGACGCATTTCTGGGTCTATTTATGAGGGCAGGGATTTAATGCATATTTAGTAAGCAGTTAAAAAGATGTTTTATAACAAACAGATCTATAAGTACTGACTGATAAAAAATCCCTTCTACATGAAACCAAAAATATATATTTTTTAAAATTGCTAATGTTATTACAAATATTAGAGATTGATGACCTGTGTTTTTCTCTGTGCTTTTCTTCACAGTTCATCTCTGTTGGATTTCTCTTTTCATAGTGAAATCATAGTCTTTTACCAGTGACAAGCTAGTGCAATTATCATGCTATGAAAACCGACTGCAGAATAAAGTGAAATGGACAAAGAGGAAAAAATGCTCTCGGTACTTGACTGCTGCTGACAATTAACTGTTCGTACTCATTTTTATTAGGAAAAAATTAAAATGGTGTTGTCAAAGACAACCCAGTATATGAAAGCTGTTCTTTAAATAAATGTGCTCATTTCAACCTCTCCTAAGGTTGTAAATCAGAAATACTATTATGTTTTTATTTACTGCCTGCTGAGCAACATAAAATGAAGATGAATTCTTCCTCCATTCCATCTTTTTGTCACACTGCATATTTTGTTTATAAACAAAGAATACCACACAATCTTTTTGTAAAAAGGCTTCATTCCAAGCAGGATACTAAAGCACAGTGCGACAGCTTTGTAGAAATTCGAAGATACTGAAATAAGGTCTGCTTGAATATCTTGAAAAGGGAGAGGAAATATAAATGATCTTGTTAATATGTTATTTATAGTATTTCTTAGAATAGAATCATATTTCATAATAAAGGAGAGGAGGTATTTCCTGTTGTTCATAAGCCTTCTCAGTATCTGATGGAGAATTTTGGGAAAGAGGATATCTTGTTACAAAAATTGTTATGAACCCCATTTGTAACAATTGTAAATATCCTCTAAGTAAATTGCTTATTTAAGATATATATTTATGCATTACACTGAATTTGTCATCTGCCTTTCATCTGTTCCTCTACCTACCTAAAAGTACCAACAAGGTGTACAGAGCAGACATACATGCCATCAAAATACTTAGTCACCTCAGTTCATATTTCCGCCCTAGGTATAGATGCATGGCAAGGAAGGGGGACCTTTAGGTGGATCTCACCATGACAGTTGAAGAGAAACAGAAACTGGATGACCAATGAATTTATTTTCAATATTGAGCTGCTCTATTTCTTTTTTAAAAATTGTTTAGAGATTTTTCTCATGGGGATTGTCATAAATTAAATATCCCAGTGTTAATTTTAGCCAAATCACATGAGAAAAAATATAAATTATCATAAAATAGGTAATTATGTCTCATGCAATCCTTTGTTATGCCTTTGTAATTGAATAGGCTCATGGAAGAATAATAATACTCTGCACATATAATGTACTTAACATCTTCAAAATATTATACAAATTAGCTAATTAATGCAACATTCTTTCTCATTCCCCTTTTTTCTAAAGCACATACGGATGAAAGGCAATGTCAACGCATAGGTTATTGTCACTAGGTGTATGGTCTATATTGTTTTTAACCAATCAAGATGCAGTAGAAAATTACACAAAGATGTGGTGAAAATTCATAAGACTAACAATTTTGTGGGTTCATTTTGGTTTTGTTTCAATTTAGATAATAAAAAAATCCAAGGAAACAGGAAGCAAAGGTATTCATGCAGTTTACGGAATGGAGCATGCAGACTTGATGTCCGTATTCAGAACAGAAATCATTGGCTTTCTAATATATCTCTTTTTTTAATTTCATTCTTTTTGTCTACTTTTTTTTAGAAGTCTTGTCAGTTCTTATTAGGACCTGAATTCTGATAATAAGCAGGATTTTGTTTTTCTTTTCCTTTGGGAACACTCAATTAGTTCGAGTTTTTCTCTGTGACCCCTTCTGCTGTTCTTTTATAGTCATTGAAAGAAAAATGATCACTGTAGTGACAACAGTTGTATCACCAGTAACATGGACAACATAGGTTGCCCTCATATAAAACTCTTGTTTTTTTCAGAGTTTTAGGCTCAACTGAAACGTTCAAACTTATATGAAACTACGCAGTTAGCAACATTACATGAGTACAAGAACAGCAGCAAATGTAAGGCTCAAATTCACCAATAGGTTCTGTCTGCTTTGCATTGTTATAGCAATACAAACCAAGGGTTAAGCTGGCTTTGTAAACAGCTAGTTAAAACAATTTTATTCATTGAGTCTAAGACTAGATAGGCTTGTTGTGATCAAGTTTGTCCTGCACCACACAGATCTCACCAAGTGATTCCTTCATCAAACCCACTAAAGTTGCTGCACATTTGCTAGAGCAGTACATGCAAGTCAAAATGACCCAGATAATTCTGTAAGGTACTATGAATAGTAGTTTAACTCTTTCCATTCAGCTTGTATTTGCCCTGTATGAAGCTTTTCAGTGCTAGAAACTGCAGCATCTAGCATCTGACTTTCAGGTTCAATTCCTGTTTAAAATTAGAAATTGTTTTGTATGTTGGTATCAAGCAAATATCTCTTTTTAACCTTCCATAATGTAATGGAAGTTTATACTTCTAACACTGTGCAAAAGGCATTCGTATCACTAACACTATCTTATTGATGGGGAAATGGTGGCATCAAAGGATTTAGCCTTTGCTGAAAGACTTAGTGACAGGCTGGCTGTGCCACACTCCAAGGTAGCTAAATGCATGAAAATGCTGCTCCTGAAGCTGTATAGCCATATAGGATTGTGTCATCTATTTCCAGTCTGTTTCAGAGTGCAGCCTTCTTACCATGATCACAAGCGCATGCTAACAGACAGGTCTCAGGAGCTCTGGGACAGAAGCTGTTTTCTACCCTGCAGTGATTTACATAGATGTGGTTGCACTTTCCAGTGGAAAGGGATGGAAATTTTACCAATTTATCTCCTGTTTCCTTTTTAATCCCTGTGGGCCATATTTGTTTGTCAAAAGCAAAGCTTCGAGGTACAGTCTGAGTGTGTATCAGTCAAAACCCCCTCTCCCCAGCGCTTGGAATAGAAGTGGGTTACATTACTTAATCTTTTGACTATTTTTATATGCTTTTTACTAATATTTTTATGAGGAATGCCAGTGTCTAATTAATGAAGTTGTGATGAAGAAACAAACAATAAAATACCAGATTTCCAGATGACATTTTATTATACTATTGAATGTACTGGAACTGCAGGTAGTAATGTAAGAAGAAAAGCCATTGAAAACTGAACCATCAGAACCCACCAGAAACACTTGCTTTAAGCTTATGCCAGTTCACTAAACTCTTTACAAATTTTGTGAGTGCCCAGTAATCTTCCCTGTTTGTAATTTATATTGTGTTTGCCTTCTGTTTACCCTTTGGGCTACCAAATTTACTATAAAATCTTCAGTAAGGGTCTAACATCTGTTTTGAACTTGGCATATTTTAACCAGTTGGTGTGCAGACAACACAGTGAAATGATGACATCTAGGCTTGCTTAAAAACGTACCTATTTCTAGGTAGGGAATTTTGGCTTACATGTTGATGTTGGTTGTACAGGAGGTATTTAGTTAAGCAAAGACTACCATATAATTTCCATTTTTGTCATACATCTATTTAGCCTTTAGTGGGTTATACTTTTTGAAAAAGTCCACCATTGAAATATATGCCTCCTAATGACTCTTTCATTATTTTTTAAGCCTAGCTACATAGATAGTAGCTACTTTAAGGATCTAAGTTGGGAATCTTGTTATCTTTCTGAGATTTTATTTCTTCCCAATAGGAGGCTCATGAAAGTGCTGCCAAAAATCTCATTGATGCCAGTGGGACTGGAGTCAGGGGATCAGGTCTGGCAGTAGAAACTTACTGAATTATTTTACTAATGCCTCAAAAATGCACCACACCACAGTCCTCCTTCCCATGAATGATTGTCACATTTGAAAGTGGTACAACAGATTTTCCAGTCATGAAAATTCATTTGTAAAACGTTGCAAAGTTGAAATTGGACATCTCCAAAAAATAATATATGTCTGAACTGTAAGTGAATCACTTGGTTCAGAGAGAATTAATATATATATTTGATATATGTATAAATTATTCATACAAAGGGGATAAAACAGGCATCCAAAAGTAATTTTGCTATAAAAATATAAGCAGAAAGGAAGCAAGATGCATGCATAGCAAGCTCTTTCCTGCTTAACCACATTCCTATTTAAAGAAAGGCAGGTGTTCACTCCGTAAGAACAAAAAAAATGAAATTTTTGAGTATGTGCTCTAAATCTGCCATGAATTTAATGCAATGTGCATGTGCACGTCTGTTATCCATTAAGGTATTTTTACTATCAACTTTAAGGAATGTAAGACGATAAAAGGCCTATAGCTAAAAAGGGACAAATGGGCTTACATGAAAAAAAACATGAAGGCCTGCTTTCTGTGAATGTTGCAATCCGTTCTGGAGCTAGTGAAAAAGTAGAGTAATTTTAGGAAGGTGAATGCAGGGGTTAGCTTCTGTTGACTGTACTAACTTCACAGACCTGAAGCTGAAGTGACTTGACTATCACATTGGAGATCTTGTAGGCAGGTTTAGAACCAGCAGGCAGGAAGGACCTGATGATTCCTTCCTGGAAATCCATTAATCACATAATTTTTTTGTAGAATTGCTTCCACTTTCCTCCAGTGTTTGCTGGTTTTAGCTTTTGAGGCTTAATATTCTTTTCACTATTACTTGAAGAGGCACACTGTAGACAAAAGGATATGAAAGAAAGGACAGGGACTGTTCCTTCTGAGGAACGTAATATACTCGCACGTATGTATGGCCAATGCCAGAGATGATACTTTGACTTAAAAGTTAAACTATGATTAATTAACAT
Organism: Ara ararauna; assembly: GCA_028858755.1. Classification (NCBI taxonomy): domain Eukaryota; kingdom Metazoa; phylum Chordata; class Aves; order Psittaciformes; family Psittacidae; genus Ara; species Ara ararauna. The sequence goes on along the minus strand of CM054377.1, from coordinate 47,003,531 downwards.
GGCAACAATTTTTTTTTTTTCACAAATTTGAGCTTCACTAAAAACACATGACAGCTGATAGATTTTTTTTTCTTAAATTCAACAGTTTTTGAATCAGATTCAGACAGTTAAAAGGAAATTTCACTAGTTTTCAATATGCTGTTCTCTCTGGACCTCCTACAGCCTGTCTCAATAAAGAAAAAGGTATTTTTTGTTTCACGTCAAGAATTACTGCCACTCAGGTAGCAGTATTTATTGGTCATTTTCTTTAACCCACACAAACATATTAATTCTAAATAAACACCCCCAAAACCACCCAGTAGAAACAGAGGAAAACAGTCAAGGATTTCCAGGTGGTTTAACATATGAGGATAGCACAACAAAAATTTTTTTGACCTATACTGTAAACATACACACCTGATGTCTGCAAGGTATAGTAATAGAATATTCCTTGTAGCTATCAAGTAGAAAGAGCTCTTTTCTGACCCGAGGTTTTTACATATTCCCATTAGGTGGATTGACTGCTTTGATAAGCTAAGGTGATTGATGATAGCTGAGTCTCAATGCGGGAGTGAATCTGATTGTCTGTGAATTGGTAGAGAAATGAACACTCAAAGCAATTGTCAGTTACATCATTGGCATTGCTTAGATGAAAATCAAATAAAACTCTGAAGTAGCTAATAATTTTATGAATGACCACTGAATGACAATATCAACAAAACTGAAGTGATGAAGAGACCAAAATACAGTAAGAGTCAAAAAGGGAGGGGGGAGGCGAAGCTGGATATTCTTTCTTATCAGTGTCATTTTCATTGTTTAGTTCTGAAAAGAGATGAAATTAAATGATCTCTGGCATTGGAAAAAATGTTGCAGTCATCAGCTACAGGCTGAGGTCACACAAAATAAAATGGACCTGCTTTCCTAAGGAGGTAAATTCCTTTAGGATAACTATTATATCCATACTGTATTTCATAAGGTGTTGAGTGACAAATTGTAGCTTATTATAAGGCTGGCAACATGCATGAAGCAATCCTGATTTAGATACCTAAGCCTCAAAGATAAGATATGAGATATACCCTGGTTTTCAGTGGATATCATAATGTGTAAGCCAGTGAAGACTCCTCTGGGCTGGTATTGATTCAGAATGACATACCCATACAGTGTGCTGCAGATTCATGTAGGATTACTGATTTAGCTTTAATACAGTGGTCTGAAAACTGCAATAATTTAGGAGCAATTAAACCTCAGCTGTAGGAACAGTATGGATATGTGTGTTAGGTAACCACAAGCTCTCACATTTATTTTACTACTGAATTTGAACCAACGTCAGCCATTTAGATAAAGATCTGGTCTCAATGTTTTTGATAGATTAGTCCATAGAGAGGTAAATAATCAGTGATTCATAACCCTGTCAAGTTCTTTAATATTTTTGGAAGGTAAAATTATAATGGGATACTCGGTACTGAAAGGTTAGTTAAAGAATTTTATGGTGTTGGGAAAAGCACTGAATACAATAACAAGTGTTTAAAATAAAAGCTGTTTTAATTGTTTTACCAAGATGCTCTGAAAATGCAAACAAGGCAACACACTCTTCAAGTGCTTCTACCCAGCAACACTCACCCTCTACTTTGTAAGATAATGAAATTAATGCTAAATAATTTACGGTATCCCAGAGTCAGAGCTTGGGTTTAAGAGGGGAAAGAACTATTGTAGCTAATGCTGAAAGCCTGTGTTGTTTTAAGGTTAATCCATTTGTTAGAGCAGAAGTTTTGCATATGAAAATTGCTAGAACCGTTGACACATCTGCTAAATAGGGAACAATGTTTACTAGCTGAATGTGGAATTTAATGGTAATAACTGCATTGAATTACTGTGCACTAGAATATCTTCCAAGTCTTGTATCTTTCATCACACACCTTTTTGTGCTCAGTAATCCCTAAACCTACATAATACAGAGAAAATGGCATTCAAAGTGATCTTTATGAATGTTTTTTGTGTTTCGTAGCTTGAAGATAAGAGCTTCTGTCTGCTGTGGAAAGTCTCTGTCAACAGAATCTGCTTGATCAAAGCTTCCTTTGTCAGTTATTAGTAGAAGGAGTGAAAATCTACGAAATTGCTATTCTCTGTTATCTGTAGCATTTTCAGCTTGCAGCTTTTGCAATTTTCATGCTTTCCAAATAGTAACAATAGTTTAACATTTCAAATATGTTTTTGGCATGCAGCTAGGAGAATATCTGGGGAAGTATTTGTTTCTTTTCTTTGGAAAATAATTGAGGTCGGTTTTTTTTACCTCCTGCAACATATTTCTGCTTCTGCTTATTTTTTTCTCCATCCTTTGTGGGCTTTTAAAGCATGCTGATATGAGCCATTAGGCACCATAGCTGAATGAGTCTTTTCTTAGCCTTTCTGGTAAACTAAAACAAGGGAGATACAGGTTAGATATAAAGAAGAAATTATTTATTGTGAGAGTGGTGAGTCACTGGAACAGCCTGCCCACAAAAGTTGTGAATACTCCATCCCTGGCTGTGGTCAAGGACACGTTGAATGGGACTTTGAGCAACAAGGTCTAGTGGGAGGTGTCCCTGCCTATGGCAGAGGGGCTGAAACTAGGTGATTTTAAAAGTCCTTTCCAACCTTAACCATTCTATGCATTCTATGATTCTGTAAATCACTGCCACATGTAGGGCACTAGCCAAAGCAAGGTAGGAAAAACTGAAACCAAATCGCTCCTTCATTGTAAAGGCAGCTGGTTCCTGTAGTCAAAATTGGAAGACACAAAGACAGTAAGACATGAGATAATGTTGGATCTCTTATTTAGCCACCTGCTCCTGTGAAAGGTCACTTTTGAGTATCCTCTCTCTTATCTCCTGTTATTCCTTCTTCACTTTAAAAATCCTAATATATCATATTTCCCCTTACTGCTTCCAGTATTTTTTAAAAATTGAATTACTCGAGTGACTGACTTTCCCTACTATGCCTCATTAAGTAATTGAGTTAAACTGATTCAAAATAAACTGACACATTTTATTTTACAATGATTGGTTTGAACCAACATATGCCATTTTTTCCATTGCCTCATCACAAGCTTTTTCTCTCTAATGTTCCCAGAGTTCTCCTATTGTCTTTAGTAAGTTAAGCAGTGAGCATAAGCATTGTTCAGGTATATCTGCAAAGAAGAGTGTGTTATAGAGCTGTTGTGATCTATAAGATGTTTAGAACTGTTTTTAAAATCCTGATTACTTTCACATCACTAAAGAATGAATCTCCAACCATTTCCTTTTTTTTTCAATTGTCAAGGGAGGGGAAATGGAGTTAAAAACACTGAAAAATATACATGAGCACAAAAACGTTCATAGAAAAAAAATAGGTTTTGTGACTCTTCTCAAAAGATGCATATCAGGTTATTAAAAAAGAACACTTTGTTTTTAGGGGACGATTAAAAACATATGGGGAAAATGAGAGAAAAAAAAACTGTTTTTTTTCCATTGAAAGCCTGAAGAAGATAGTGACCAAAGTAAAAGAAAAAAAAGAAATTCCTGAAGTCATATCTTAAAAATTTCAACACAAAGTATTCAGTGTCTTTCTGCAATGCCTCTCTTTGTGTTTATGATTCACTGGTTAACACTTTAAACCACTGTGAGCTTTAAAATGGAGTAATAAGACCAAATGTCTGAAAATGTAAGCTACGTCACTGTAAAAAGATTCCAAATGAATCTCTGAAGTTCAGTACTTTATTGACATATCAGTTATATTATCCCTGACATGAAATTGCACTAGATGGTACTCTTCAGGAAATAAATAACAAGCCTGAAACCTATGTAACTATGACACTTCCTTTTCTGATAGCTGCTGGCAACAGCAGGTTACTTTGCTAATAGGAAAATTGTATTTCTAAAATGTCAGTGATTGCAATCAAATTTTCTTTGAATATATTTGCTTAATATAGCAATAAAAAAAACCGGAAGAAAATCTGTTTTTCTTTTCAGTCTGAACTTATCCCAGTATCATTAGAAAAACACCAGTACTTGGTTGGTTAGGTTGCTCAAGAAGATTAATGTTTCAGTACTTTTTCTCAGAGAGTAGATCTAGACTTGTACATTGTAATATAACTAATGATCCATTCCTAGTCTTGCTATTGTTGGAAGATTGTTATTTATAATTTTGTATAAGCACACCATGTGTTTCAAAGAATATTACCAAGGGGGACAATGCTACTGGTGCTAATGCTTTAACATTTAAATAACAAAACTATTCTGGTCTCTAGGGCTCCAGTAACATTACCTTGTGCAAATTAATTAAAAAAAAATATATAATTACCATCTATCTTGTGATTTTGCTTTCACATATTTTGATTCTCCTCACAGTTTTTGAAGATTAAATATATTTTGGACTAAAAGCTTTCAAAATACAATAAACTAATTTTATGCATGCAAGAGTGTTTGTATCTATACAATTTAGGTTGAAATGAAGAGTCATCTAGGATTGTTATCTCCTGAATTAAATAAGTATCCATCACTATTAATTTCACTAAAATATTTTTTCCATGAACTGTCATAAGGAAGCTCAAAATTTATTCTAGAATGCTTATGTCAAATTAAAAGGTTTGGAAAGTATAGATCGAATTAAAGGTTTTTGAGGAATTTTATAATAGTTATTCTATCATCACAATCATGAATGATTTCAATTTGTATTTGTTCCACAGAGAAAGCTTCTTTAAATTCATAAAGAAAATCATGCAAATAAAGAATGAAGGCATGGATAAATATGTATTTTTATACTCATATGTTACAACTTTTATTCTTATGTATGTAACACTTGTAGTCTGGGAGATGCAGTGTAGTTATAAGAATTGTTTACCCACCAGTGAAAATCAAGAAACCAGAATGTCTATTCTCCACAGAGCATAAAGACTGTGGATTAGGAAACTAAAACACAGAAACTTCAGTCATGTAAATATCACTGATGTGTGAACAAGTACTAGCGACTAATCAAAGATTTACTTGTCCTGAAACACGCCCAGCAAACACAAAGTCATCGTTGTTCTAGCCCTTTGGAGGATCTGTCTTTACCTTTTACAGCCGTCTTATGACCACCACTATTACTGATGCTACATTCTGTCCATATTGTCTGCTTCATTTGAACCAAACAAACCACAGAGGGCAGTTACCTTAAGGACATTAGTAATGTGGTGCAAGCAGGAGAAATGCGCGATATGAAAACAATGGTAGCATGACAAACTCCTGTTGAATCAAAGCCAGAGAGATAAATTGCCCTTAGGGCGAGAACACACACTTGCAAAATGGCAGACTTATTTAGTCATGAGATGTAAAAGAAAAAGATAAATAAACCCATTGTTCAGTAAATAAATGCAAAATGCGGGAAGATCTGGTGGAAGGATCTGGTTAGGCCTCTGAATTAATACAGTGAAATAGAGAATATGAATTCTGTTAACAAATAATTCATAGAACATGCTTGGGAGCTTCACATGTTCACAGGGATTTAAAAACATTAACTGAGTCACAGAACTATGTTGCAAATCTGTTTAACTGTAGAAATATAGGGCTAGAAGAAACTGCTGGAGGTCATCTAGACCATGTTTCTTTAGGGGACAGAATAGTTGTACCCAGATCACCCCTTTAATATTTGTATCATTTTCTTAATTATACATAATTGTGAAGGAGGTTCCACAGTCACCCTGGGTAGTTGTTCATAACTTTCATTGTTGTCATAATCAGAATGATTTTCCTAATACCAGCTTCATTCTGAATTGTCTTAATGAAGAAAATTTATTTTCTTTAACCATCCTAAATGGACAACATTTGTCTTATGACCACAAAACTGGCTGAACAGAAATAATGAACATGGAGTTTGGATTTAGTTCAAGGACAGAGTCATAAATGTGGAAATAGTACTTTGCTTAGGTGCTAAATATCATAAAAAGTTGTGCCATGGTGGTCTTCACACTTTTCCTAAGGACTTTTATTTAGTTTTGAGCATGATCTGATACAATAAAAGATATTAACTCTTTAATAATGATTCAAAAAACATAATACAAGGATTATGTATGAAGTAGCCTTAAATTGATTTGTACAAGATATGGTGAATTCACTGTTGTCCTTCACAAAGCAGAATCTGCTGGCTTCAGATGGGGTAAAAGATAGTCTTCTTCCTAGGTTTGGCCTTTACTAACCAATAAAGACGAGATTGTGTCCCGTATAGTTGCAGAACACTCAGATGAGGAATTCTTGTCTCCCACCATAAGGTCATTCTGCTTCACACATGCAAGGCATACAGCTTTGTAATGTTCTGCTGCGCATATTATATCAAACATAGTGATCTCATATCAATTAGGAAAAAGTTTGTGCTTTGGTCTTTAGTTCACTTCATTAATCTCTTTCTTGTCTGCACCTATATGGATATACCAGAGGATAAGAGTTATTTTATTGCCATTCCTTATTTCATAGAGAGGATATTCAATGTATGGGGTTTTTTTCTTTATACTCTTGCCTTGAAAAATGCAATCCCTCTGTAATGACTTATGAACATTCATCTGACTCAGGCTATGCAATCCAAACAGAGAAAAGATTTCTCTGACAATAAATCCATGAACAAAAACAAAACCGGACAGACAAAATGAAGCTTGTTCAGCTCAAGTCTTTAAATGCTGAAAAGTGTCTTTTACTCCATACAGCACATAGCTACCAGAAGAGATTTAATCAGAAAGAATAAAAAGTGCTCACTTCAATGTTTTCTGCCTTTAATTGTTTAAAATTGTTGGTAGGAGAAATGGTTGTATTATATAAAAAATAACTCTTAGAAAGTCTCATGTCAGGAAAAAGAAGAAAAATTTTGGCAATATTCTCTTGAAACAAAATAAATTTTTTTCAACTCATGTGAAATATTCTTCTTTTCCCTTGAGTCTGACCACTGCAGAACTTCATCTGATACACTAGGTAGATAAATTTTTCCATAAACATGCTAGTGCTTATTTTTGCATGAAAAAAAATACCCCCACACTGAAACCATTACACATTTATTCTTTATTAAAAAAAAAAAAATATTAAGCTTGTCAACCTTACCAGCAAATTCACTAAACTATACTCACTCATGGGTACATTTCTGCAATCTGCATGTTCTCAATTAAACCCTTAAAGGACTTGTTGTATCTATTGGAAAATAATAGGATTACTTGCATAAGGATTACTTATGGTGAACTTGTGCTCTTTGCTTTATTAATATTAAAAATTGAGTATTTCAAAATGTATGAATTGTCTAGAATTGTAGAATCACAGAATCATAGAATATTTTATGTTGGAAGGGACCTTCAGAGGTCATCGAGTCCAACACCCCTACAATGAGCAGGGATATCTTGAGCTAGATGAGGTTGCCCAGAACCACATCCAGCCTGGCCTGGAATGTCCTCAGGGATGGTGCATCCACCACCTCTCTGGGCAACCTATTTCAGTATTTCACCACATTCACTGTAAGGAATTTCTTCCTTACGTCCAGCCTGAATTTCCCCTCTTTCGGTTTAAAACCATTAACTCTTGTCCTATTGCAACAGGGCTTGCAAAAATGCCTCTGCCCGTCTTTCTTATAGGCCCCTTTAAAGAACTGAAAGGCCACAATCAGGTCTCCCTGAAGACTTCTGTTCTCCAGGCTGAACATCCCCAGCTCTCTCAGCCTTTTTTCATAAGAAGAGGTGTTCCATCCCTCCGATTATTTTCGTGGCCCTCCTCTGGACCCTGTCCAACAGGTCCATATCTTTCTTGTACTGAGGACTCCAGAGCTGGATGCAATACTCCAAGTGGAGTCTCACCAGAGCAGAGTAGAGGCGCAGAATCACCTCCCTTGACCGGCTGGCCAAAGCTCCTTTAGATACAGCCCAAGATACTGTTGGTCACGTACATGCAGAGTACATATAAAGTACTTTAAAGTACAAAACATTCATCAGACTTCTCTGTTTAGTATAAAACCAAAACTTTTCTCATATGAACTGTTGCTGAACTGAAACTTAAAGAAAGAAGTAGAAACTTTGGGTTGTTTTCTACTCAGGATCTCTCTGCTCATCGTCAGACCCTACAGAATGAGCTCAGTTTTCAGAATCATCAATTTGGAATAGTCTGTACCTGATGATAGCTACAGAAGTAATCCAGAAAACTGACTGGACAAGGATGGATTTCTTCCACTTGCCTGTGGTCGACTATCCATCCACACATGTATTTATATCCCAGGAATTAAGCTCTTCTACCACTCCTTATCTTAAGACAATGCACATATTGATTGGATATTTTCTGTTCAACAACCCCAAAAATATAAAATTAATGGCTGTTCCAGTTTCTAGGTACCTTAGTAGAGAATTAAAAATTGAAGTCCTGCAAAATCAAACTAATAGTTTTCAATGCCAAAGAAATAGGAAATATCGTAACATCAGTTCTAGTTCTCCCCAAATCAGTATTACCTTCTGACAATTTGTCTGAAGTCACCGTAAAACAAGACTGCCCATCAATCAGAAGCTATTGAAGAATAATCACATAATATGTGCCTGAGCAAATTTACAATTCTTTGAACATGGAGGAGCTGGGCAACGGAAGAGCATGATCCACATCATTCCTTTCAGAGATTCAAAGCTTCAGTGTATTCATCCAAAATGGAGAACTCTGAGGTTCACTGGTCTACATTCACACTCCAGAATGCGTGTGTGTCAAAAATGCGCTGCACCAGCAGTAGTTCGCTGAAAATTTGAAGTCAAGACTTCTGGAACTGTGTCTTATACTTGTGTGAAAACTGTCTGGCTCAAGATGCTAAACTCAGCCTGGGTTTCTTGGCATTATTGCAGTAACATCCCTGATGTTAATAAGGTTCTGTGATATTTCTAGAGCCAGAGGACACCTCTTCTTTTACATTTCTCCCATTTGCTCTGACCATGGGATTGTCTCCAGTGGCAGGTGTAACATAATGCCAAGTAAGCGTTAAGCAAACAATAATACAATAATCATGCTCTTTAGAATCATAGAATCATAGAATAGTTAGGGTTGGTAAGGACCTTAAGATCATCTAGTTCCAGCCCCCCTCCCAGGGGCAGGGGCACCTCACACTAAACCATGCCACCCAAGGCCCTGACCAACCTGGCCTTGAACAACATCAGCAATGGAGCATTCACAACTTCCCTGGGCAACCCATTCCAGGGCCTCACCACCATCACAGTAAAGAACTTCTTCCTTGTATCCAATCTAAACTTCCCATGTTTAAGTTTGAACCTCTTACCCCTTGTCCTCTCACTACAGTCCCTCATGAAGAGTCCCTCCCCAGCATCCCTATATCCCCCCTTCAGATACTGGAAGGCTGCTATGTGGTCTCCATGCAGCCTTCTCTTCTCCAGGCTGAACAGTCCCAACTTTCTCAGCCTATCTTCATATGGGAAGTGCTCCAGTCCCCTGATCATCCTTGTGGCCCTCCTCTGCACTTGTTCCAACAGTTCCATGTCCTTTTTATGTTGAGGACACAAGAATGGTACACAGTACTCCAAGTGAGGTCTCACAAGAGCAGAGTAGAGGGGCAGGATCAGCTCCTTTGACCTGCTGGTCACGCTCCTTTTGATGCAGCCCAGGATACGGTTGGCTTTCTGGGATGCAAGCGCACACTGCCGGCTCATGCTCAGTTTTCATCAACCAACACCCCTAAGTCCTTCTCTGAAGGAGTGCTCTGAATCCCTTCTCTGCCCAACCTGTAGCTGTGCCTGGGATTGCTCTCACCCAGGTGTAGGACCTTGCACGTGGCATGGTTAAACTTCATCAGGTTGGCATCAGCCCACCTCACAAGTGTGTCAAGGTCCCTCTGGATGGCATTCCTTCCCTCCAGCGTATCAACCGAACCACACAGCTTGGTGTCATCAGCAAACTTGCTGAGGGCGCAGTCAATCCCACTATCCATGTTACCAACCAAGATGCTGAACAAGACCAGTCTCAACACCTACCCCTGAGGGACACCACTTGTTACTGGTCTCCAGCTGGACATTGAGCCATTGAGCACAGCTCTTGGCGTGCGGCCATCCAGCCAGTTCTTTATCCACCGAGTGGTCCACCTATCAAATTGATGTCTCTCCAACTTAGAGACAAGGGTGTCTTGTGAGACAGTGTCAAACGCTTTGCACAAGTCCAGGTAGATGACATCAACTGCTCTACCCGTCTCCATCAGTTCCATAGCTCCATCATAGGCGGCCACCAAATTGGTCATTCAGGATTTCCCTTTAGTGAAGCCATACTGGCTGTCACCAACCACCTTGTTGTCTTTCAAGTGCCTTAGCATGCCTTCCAGGAGAGTCTGCTCCAAGATTTTGCCAGGCACAGAGGTGAGACTGACTGGTCTGTAGTTCCCTGGCTCATCCATTTTCCCCTTCTTGAAAATGTGGATTATATTCCCCTTTTTCCAGTCATCAGGAACTTCACCTGACTGCCATGATTTTTCCAATATGATGGACAGTGGCTTAGCAATTTTATTTGCCAACCCTTTCAGGACCCACGGATGGATTTCATCAAGTCCCACGGGCTTCTGTATGTTCAGGTTCTTAAGATGATCTAGAGGTAGGTCCTCTCCTACAATGGGCCTAGGGTCTTCATTCTCCCAGTCCGTGCATTTGCCGCCCAAAACTTGAGTGGCGTGGCTAGAGCATTTGCTGGTGAAGAATGAGGCAAAGATGTCATTAAGAACCTCAGCCTTCTCCAAATCCAGGGTAGCCAGTTCTCCTGATAGCTTCTGGGGGGGGCCTACATTGTCCCTTGTCTGTCTTTTATTTGCTACGTTCCTATAGAATCCCTTCCCGTTATCTTTCACATTCCCAGTCAAGTTTAATTCTAGCTGCGCTTTAGGTTTCGTAACCTCGTCCCTAGGTTCCCAGACAACATCCCTGTATTCTTCCCAGGCTGCCTGTCCTTGCTTCCACCTTTTAAAAGCCTCTTTTTTCCTTCGATTTTTCCTTTTGGTGGGGGGCTACAGTAGGCCCGTGGATTCCCTGACTGAAGACATGAAGTTAGAGCTCTGTCTCGAAGATGTTAAAGTGTATCCATGAGAAATAAGGCACCAAAGGCATCCACGTGGGAAAGTAGAAGGCATCTGGTGGAGCAAGTCAGATAAGGGGAGTAGCTAACTACAATAGGAGAACTTGGCAAAACAATGGATTTTAGTAACGCGGTAAAGGGTCATCCAATAATGTGCCCTTGCTAACTAGTATTAATCAGTGGCTAAAAAGACACGTGTGTGCTAGAAAAGGTATATAAGTGGTGGTTTGCAGTAATAAAGCATCTATCTATTTTTTTCTTCCTTCTAAGTCACCAAAAATACGTGTATGTGTGATTTTTGGCCCTCTCAACAACGACATTTCCTCAGCAGTTCCTTACCCATCCAAGGAGGTCTCCTGGCCCTCCTGCTACACTTCCTTCTAGATGGGATGCAACACCCCTGAGCTCATAGTAGGTGATCCTTGAATATCAGCCAACAGTCTCGTGCCCACCTGCCCTCTAGGGCAATATCCTTTCTACAACTCCAGCACATAAAATGGCTGATGTGATAAGTCAATTCCGGGCAGCTAATTGATTAGGGAAAGCATTACTAGGCAGTTTACAGCAGAATATACAGCACATTTTGAGGCTGCAGAGATGTGCTTGCAACCTCATACAACTGAATCTGTCTTCATTTCTCAGCTATTACTCTTTAAGTTAATGCCTTATAAATAGGCAGAAGAGCAATTAATCTGTGTCCCAGTTTCCCTCTCCTGGAGATGCTCAGGAATTTAAAACACAGTTTGTGCCTGCTACCATGAAATAAAATGCCATTTGATGTTGCTACATTTAAACTGGTAGCCCTAGGACTTTGCTGGCTGTCCTTAAAGTCCTTCCATGCTGATATATCCAAATAGAGGCAGCTTACTACTCCAAATCAATATACAAGGGGAAAAAAGTCAGCTGGTGCTTGACAACAAGATAATACTAGTTGTATGACTTCTTTCAGCCTGCACAATTATTATGAAGGCTGGGGATTATTTAACACACTTAGGAGTTGTTAATTTTCATAGTAATATCTTGCAGACAGCCTAAATTAAAACAGACTGCTGCTGTGCTGTTGCTTTCAATAATCTCTCAGTTAGGTGCTCTGAATTTCCAGACAAGTTCATTAAACACAAACAGACAGAGCTGCAGAATTTACATGTGCAAAATATTGCCAAACAAATGTCAGAGTTTGCTGTGTTGTGCCATGCCAATACTGCATTCTCCTTCTATTTGCATATCATGTCAATCTGGAATTATGCTACCTGAGGTTATACAAAGTATGTGGCCACATGCTATCTGAGTTTAAAATAACATTATGACATTTTATCTTAAAATGTGGAATAATTTATAAAGAGACAGTCACTTTCATGTATTTTCAATTGAATGCAAAAATGACTGACTTACAAAGAAGCAGCCGTGCTAGACTGTTAATGCCGTGGACATCAGTGACTGACCCAGAACCTAATTAAGTTTTAAACAGCATTAGTCACCAATTTGTTCGCAAATTATTACCTATTCTTCTCCTGCTCAGCTCACAGCCATGAAGTAAAATTAGCTGAAAAGTCAGGTGAGGTTGTATACCAATAACATGCAAATAATTTTGAGAGATGTTTATACTGATTTTGATTAGAACATAGGAAGTCTGGCTTGTTGTAAAATATGCTTAATGCAGTGTTAACTGAGCAGCAAGATAGAATCATAGAATAGTTAGGGCTGGAAAGGACCTCAAGATCATCTAGTTCCAGCCCCCCTCCCAGGGGCAGGGGCACCTCACACTAAACCATGTCACCCAAGGCTATGTCCAACCCAGCCTTGAACACCACCAGCGATGCGACATTCACAACTTCCCTGGGCAATCCATTCCAACCCAAGCCTCACCACCCTTACAGTAAAGAATTTCTTCCTCATATCCAATCTAAACTTCCCCTGTTTAAGTTTGAACCCGTTACCCCTTGTCCTACCACTACAGTCCCTCATGAAGAGTCCCTCCCCAGCATCCCTATATCCCCCCTTCAGATACTGGAAGGCTGCTATGTGGTCTCCACGCAGCCTTCTCTTCTCCAGGCTGAACAGCCCCAACTTTCTCAGCCTGTCTTCATATGGGAGGTGCTCCAGTCCCCTGATCATCCTGTTGGCCCTCCTCTGTACTTGTTCCAACAGTTCCATGTCCTTTTTATGTTGAGGACACCAGAACTGCACACAATACTCCAAGTGAGGTCTCACGAGAGCAGAGTAGAGGGGCAGGATCAGCTCCCTCAACCTGCTGGTCACGCTTCTTTTGATGCAGCCCAGGATACGATTGGCTTTCTGGGCTGCGAGCGCACACTGAAGCTGGCTCATGTTCAGTTTTCATCAACCAACACCCCCAAATCCTTCTCCACAGGGCTGCTCTGATGCTCCTCTCTGCCCAACCTGTAGCTGTGCCTGGGATTGCTCCCACCCAGGTGTAGGACCTTGCGCTTTTCATGGTTAAACTTCATAAGGTTGGCATCAGCCCACCTCACAAGCATGTCAAGGTCCCTCTGGATAGTATTCCTTCCCTCCAACGTAGCAACTGAACCACACAGCTTGGTGTCATCAGCAAACTTGCTGAGGGCACACTCAATCCCACTGTCCATGTCACTGACAAGGATGTTGACCAAGATAGAATCAAAGTATATGGGAAAGGTGGTTAGATTTCCAGGTGGAATGCTGGTGGTATTTGCAAAGAATATCTGATGCATGGTTAAAAAGATATGATAAGGAGAAGGAAGATGACTAAAAAAAAGGCTATTTTTGACATAATTATGAGGTTCACAAATTCCACTGCTGGTGACTGTGGGGTTGGAAGATTACTTGAAAATGATTGAAATGACTGAATGCTAGCAACTGTCATGAAGTGAATATTTACTCCAACATTATTTTTCCGAGTTTTGGCTGGAATGTTTATTGTTTTTATTTGCCATTAATAGTCAATCATTCATCTAAATACACCTTTTTATGCACGCAGTAAAAGTGCCAGAGAAAGATTGATTAGCCTGATGCTACCAACTTGAAAAGCACATGAACATTGAAAGAACAACACAAAATATTTGCTAAGGACAAGAATTGATCCAAGACACGAGCAAACGTTTTCAAAATGCATGTAATAAATATAGAACCAGGACTTGTCAAAACTGGAGTATGGCAGAAGAGGACAGGTTGGAAAAAATAATAGTTTGGATTCACTGCCCACCAGCTTTAAAGATGAATTTGCATGGTTTTGAAGTAAAACAGTTATGTCAAACCTCATATTTATAGATCACATTCACATTTTCCACTAATCTGAAACAAAAATAATTTCTTTGTATATATGCACACATCTACACCTACGTCTACATCTACGTATACGTATGCACACGTGTTGCATATAAACACCTATTTGTCATTTTGGAAAAACAAATTAAACATTGGGATTTTTACAGAGATTTGAGGGAGTTGTTATCAAACTTGAATTCTGGAACCTTGATCTAGACCAACACAAAATTTCTTCAGCCATGCTTTAAGCTCAGACAGAATTATTTAAGGTGTAACAAATTACTGAAATTTAAGAGGGAGCTCAAAAGCCCACATATGTAGATCATTAAGAGCTTCTTCCCTGAGAAAGGTGATGTAAACAACTGATTTTTCATGTTGGAAGTCAAAGTGAAAATCTGAAAAAAACCTGGTTTGGACAAACCAAAATGAAGATGTTCCAGGTTTTTATTTAATTTATTTTTATTCTCCTCCAACCCAGCCACTCAAACTATTGGAATTATGAAATTATTATTTTATGAGAAGCCACTGTCGTTATATAAAAAACTGCTGGACAAATTATGCAAGATATTCCTCTGAGTAATGTGTGAGTAATTATTTCCATATGGAGTCAATTTCTTTACCCTCAGATACACAAAACTCATCTTTTATGATTCAATCATTATTATCTTTTTATCCATGCCACTCATTTTGAATGAATGCTATGTTAGTTACTCACAGCAACTAAAATTTTAAAAATACCTGGTTTTGAAATTGGAGTTTGGATATGTCTTTGAATACATTTGTATGAATGAGGAAACAGCATCAGTGGTAATAAAGAAATATAGTACGCAGGGCAATACATCAATAAAATCTCAACCAGAACAGTTCTTGGGTGCCATATTGTTTGGTTCACCTTGAATGAATCCATTTACTTAATGATTGGAGTGCTTTTTGATTACAGGGAAAAAGGTGTAAGCTCTATTGTGTAAAAATTAATTGGATTCAGATTGAGGAGTCTGCCTCTGCACAAGCAGAGCAAGGTCCTCTGGGACAAATAATACATTTATTTCTATTTATTTTCAAATATTGCATTCTGTTTGAGGTCTGGGAAGAAATTAAATCAGAACTGTGTTCTAAATTCATGGCAGACTTAGCTGAGGAAAAGCCAGTGGTGAAATACCAAGCTCAGTGCTAATAGAAACTCTGAAACATCGTAGTGTGATCTGAAGTCATCAAGGCACTGATAGTCACAGCATTTTCAGTGCACTTTTTTGTAATTTTTGTAACAACACTCAACACTTTGATGACCTCTTTGTAAGTCTTGGAAACAGCTTGAGAAGGGTAGAATTATAGAGCTAGACTTGGTATGTAATTTTCCATTTTTTTTTCTGTTTTAATTAAAGCATATGTATTTATCAGAAGAAAGAATTGCATCATGCACAACATCCTTGTCTCTAAACTAGAGAGACATCAATTTGATAGATGGATCACCCGGTGGATAAAGAAATGGCTAGATGGCTGCACACAAAAAGTTGTGGTCAATTGCTCAATGTCCAACCGGAGACCAGTAACAAGTGGTGTCCCCCAGGGGTTGTTGTTGGGACTGATCCGGTTCAACATCTTTCATGATGACATTGACAGTGGGATTGAGTGCGCCCTCAGCAAGTTTGCCAATGACACCAAGCTGTGTGTTTCGGTTGATACGCTGGAGGGAAGGAATGCCATCCAGAGGGACCTTGACACACTTGTGAGCTGAGCAGATGCCAACCTCATGAAGTTCAACAATGAAAACTGCAAGATCCTGCACCTGGGTGGGAGCAATCCCAGGCACAGCTACAGGCAGGGCAGAGAAGAGCTTCAGAGCAGCCCTGTGGAGAAGGTGTTGGGTATGCTTGTCAATGAGAAACTGAACATGAGCCGGCAGTGTGGGCTGGCAGCCCAGAAAGCCAACCGTATCCTGGGCTGCATCAAAAGGAGCATGACCAGCAGGTCGAGGGAGGTGATCCTGCCCCTCTACACTGCTCTCGTGAGACCCCACTTGGAGTACTGTGTGCAGCACTGGTGTCCTCAACATAAGGCATGGAGCTATTGAGGCAAGTCCAGAGGGTGGCTAAGAAGATGATCAGGGGACTGGAGCACCTCCCATATGAAGACAGGCTGAGAAAGTTGGGGCTGTTCAGCCTAGAGAAGAGAAGGCTGCATGGAGACCACATAGTAGCTGTCCAATATCTGAAGGAGGCTTACAAAGATGGTGGGGAGGGACTTCATCAGGGACTGTGACAACAGGACAAGGCGGAATGGGTTTAAACTTGAACAAGGGAATTTCAGGTTAGATATAAGGAAAAAGTTCTTTATTGTGAGAATGCTGAGGCACTGGAACAGGTTGCCCAAAGAAGTGGTAAATGCTTCATCCCTGGCAGTGTTCAAGTCCAGGCTGGACAGAGCCTTGTGCCACATTACCTAATGTGAGGAGTCCCTGACTGTGGCAAGGGGTTTGGAAGTAGATGAAATTCAGGTCATTTCCAATTCTAACCATTCTATGATTCTATGAATCTATGACTCTATATGTAACAGGTTTCAAAAAATCCCTGTCAAAACAGAGTTTTAAAAGATGGAGGTCTTCATCTGTAAGGAGGTGTCTTGAAGTCTTCAATTATATATCATACTGAGAACAGATTATTTTATTTGTAGCTTAGGGGCTTCTAAATTTCTGCTCCAGTCAGATTTCTTTTTTAGTTTTTAGACTTTTGAAGAAATTCTCAGATTTTTATTCTTGACACATAGCAGATATTGCTTTGAGTTCTGGGAGCATCAAGGCATTCAGGGATGAATGAACATACTCTCAGTGAATCTGGGCTTATGAGTATTTCATTTAATTTGTTCAAAAATATATTTTAAAATCTTTTAATTGCACTCATATCAAAATATTGCTGCAAGTTCCTTTTCTGGGCAAGTTAAAGTACTTTATTATTTTTCCAGCTTGGAATTTAAAGTTCCTGTCACAATTTGGAAACTTAGGGACAGCTATCACATTTACTACCTCAGCTTCCAAACTGTGCATTTCCCAAGTTAACTGATTGTTTCTTAGAATCATAGAATAGAATCATAGAATAGTTAGGGTTGTAAAGGACCTTAAAATCATCTACTTCCAACCCCTCTGCCAGGGGCAGGGACATCTCACACTAAACCAGGCCACCCAAGGCTATGTCCAATCCAGCCTTGAACACTGCCAGAGAGGGAGCATTCACAACTTCCCTGGGCAACCCATTCCAGTGCCTCACCACCCTCACAGCAAAGAACTTCTTCCTTATATCCAATCTAAACTTCCCCTGTTTAAATTCAAACCCTTACCACTTGTCCTCTCACTACAGTTCCTCATGAAAAGTCCCTCCCCAGCATCCCTATAGGCCCCCTTCAGATACTGGAAGGCTGCTATGGGGTCTCCATGCAGCCTTCTCTTCTCCAGGCTGAACAGCCCCAACATTCTCAGCCTATCTTCATATGGGAGGTGCTCCAGTCCCCTGATCATCCTGTTGGCCTTCCTCTGGACTTGTTCCAACAGTTCCATGTCCTTTTTATGTTGAGGACACCAGAACTGCACACAGTACTCCAAGTGAGGTCTCACGAGAGCAGTGTAGAGGAGCAGGATCAGCTCCCTCAACCTGCTGGTCATGCTCCTTTTGATGCAGCCCAGGACACGGGTGGCTTTCTGGGATGCAAGCGCACACTGCCGGTTCATGCTCATTTTTTCATTAACCAACACCCCCAAGTCCTTCTCTGAAGGAGTGCTCTGAATCTCTTCTCTGCCCAACCTGTAGCTGTACCTGGGGTTGCTCTGACCCTGTAGGACCTTGCACTTTTCATGGTTAAACTTCATCAGGTTGGCATCAGCCCACCTCACAAGCATGTCAAGGTCCCTCTAGATGGCATTCCTTCCCTCCTGCATATCAACCAAACCACACAGGTTGGTGTCATCATGTCATGGGTTCAGCAGCAGTCGTTTTTCTCCTTCTTGGTAGCTGGTGCAGCGCTGTGTTTTTGATTTTGGGCCTGATAACTGCGCTGATAACACCAGTGTTTCAGTTACTGCTTGGTAATGTTTTGGTCTGACCAAGGACTTTCTGAGCTCATGCTCTGCCAGGGAGGAGGGGAATCCGAGAGGAAGCAGAGACAGGACACCTGACCCAAACTGACCAAAGAGGAATTCCATGCCACAACACGTCATGCCCAGGATGTAAAACAGAGAGGAGAGACCTGGAAGGGTGAGGGTGTACTGCTTGGTTGGGCTGGGTATAGGTGGTGAATGATTGCATACTTTCCTTGTCTTTCTCTTGTCATTATTATTATTGATGGTAGCAATAGTTGTCTTGTGTTGTACTTTTGTTACTAAACTGTTCTTATCTCAACCTGTGGGAGTTGCATTCTTTTCGATTCTCCATCCCATCCCCCCAGGAGCGGGGGGAAGAAAGAAGGGGGAGTGAGTGAGCGACTGCGTGAGTTATAGAGGCTTAAACCATGACACATCGGCAAACTTGCTGAGGGTGCACTCAATCCCGCTGTCCATGTCACCGACAAAGATGTTGAACAAGACCGGTCTCAACACCGATCCCTGAGGGACACCACTCGTTACTGGTCTCCAGCTGGACATTGAGCCATCGACCACAACTCTTGGCTCATGGCCATCCACCCATTTCTTTATACGGTGAGTGGCCCACCTATCAAATTGATGTCTCTCCAACTTAGAGACAAGGATGTCTTGGGGGACAGTTTCGAATGCTTTGCACAAGTCCAGGTAGATGACATCAACTGCTCTACCCCTCTCCATCAGTTCCGTAGCTCCATCATAGAAGGCCACCAGATTGGTCAGGCAGGATATCCCCTTAGTGAAGCCATGCTGGCTTTCACCGACCACCTTGTTGTCTTTCAAGTGCCTTAGCATGCTTTCCAGGAGAATCCGCTCCAAGATTTTGCCAGGCATGGAGGTGAGACTGACTGGTCTGTAGTTCCCTGGGTCATCTATTTTGCCCTTCTTGAAAATGGGGGTTATATTTCCCTTTTTCCAGTCTTTGGGAACTTCATCTGACTGCCATGATTTTTCTAATATGATGGACAGTGGCTTAGCAACTTCATTTGCCAGCTCCTTCAGGACCCGCGGATGGATTTCATCAGGTCCCATGGACTTGTATACATTCAGGTTCTTAAGATGGTCTTGAACCAGATCCTCTCCTACAGTGGGCCAAGGGTGTTCATTCTCACAGTCCCTACATCTGCATTCCAAGACTTGGGTGATGTGGTCAAAGCATTTTCTGGTGAAGACCAAGGCGAAGAAGTCCTTAAGAACCTCAGCCTTCTCCAAATCCAGGGTAGCCAGTTCTCCGGATAGCTTCCGGAGAGGGCCCACGCTGTCCCTAGTCTGTCGCTTTCTTCTTTTTTTAATAACATATTTTTTCTTAAAAACTAGAATGTGTTTTGTGGATTCCTCCGGAAAACTGTTTTGGGAGATTTTTATTAAACGAATTCAAGAAACCAAATTTTTTGAACTCTGAAAGAGAGCATGAAAATTTGGGTTGTCTGGTAATTAATAATGGTATGTACTTATATAAATAATTTCTGCCCTTGGAGCCTCAAGACATTTTTCCTGGTACCTCTAGAACATTGTTGCTGTAGGAAATCAACAGGAGTGATCTGATATGATTTCACTGACTTAACACATGAAGACCTCAAATAATACTGCTGAGCATTTCCTCTTTTTAAAATATAGTTCTTGACAGGTCTTAATGGTCTTCATCATGCTCTTCTTTTTCTTTACAAGCAAATGAAACCAAGATTGCACTCAGGAGTAAGCTGAAGTTAGTGTGTTTTGGCCCTGTGCAGATAGTCCTTCCTACCTCATGTCTCTAATTCTTCTAAATCAATGTTTGAGGTTTTTTTCTCCAGGGTTTGGCAGAAATTGCAGCAAAGTAGCTGGCTCAGAATCATTCTGGATAAAACAAATGATATGATCCTGGCTAGAGAATATCTGGCATATCTGCCTCTGTCTGATATTTGATACTTGTGTGGATATCCAGAGCTTCTGTTCTTGTTATTGTTAGATGATCAGCTTTCAGCAGAAGCCAGGATTAACTTCCCTTATTTGCATGTGGTGAGGATATTATAATCTTATTTCTGAAAGCCACTTTGTCACTCTAAGGCTTTACCAGCTGCAGGGTGTCCTACTACAAACTGTTCCCTATGTTTATTTGGAAACAGCATGTCATGCAAATGATAGACCTTTCATGGGTGCTAGAGGCAGGTAATACGGATGTTCTACTGGTGAAATACAGCAGTTGTTCAGAGTTTGCAAGTTCTGGTTGCAATATGTATAATTTAAATTTATTGAGACCTCTTTCCTTGAGAAATAAACAGTTTGTTGCTTAATGCAGTCATTCTCAGCCTCTACTAATGGAAAATGACTTGCAACACTTTTTTTAAAAAAACCCTGAAATTAAATAAAGATTTATTGAAAACCTTTAGTCTCAACTTTTTCTACTTGTATTACTTTCCTTCTTTTTTTTCTTGCTTACTTACAAAACATGGAGAAGTGAGAGGCTCCTTTTTCTTGTAATTTCAGTGTTTTCTAGTGTCTTAGGGACTATGAGGGATGCAACTTGAGTAACATCAACCAAGTAGTAGGCATTCCCTTATAGCAGCAATGAAAGCTGTACAAACCTTTGCTAAAACAGCATGGATATCTAAATGGGAGGGTTTTCTTCATACAAACAACAGAACTGAAACAGTTATTTTTTTTCCTTACTGAATTATTAGTTTTGAAACTCATCTTCCTTTCCTCCTCTGAAGCAGTGTGGGTGTGTTTGCCCTCAGGGCGTGCTTCAAGGATCACCATTTAAAGCCTAGTACTAGGAAAGAAGAATTTTCTTGAAGAGTAAGTTTTGTGGTAGGATTATAATTTCTCCCATGTCCCTTCAGAAAAACAGGATTTCATTGTGTCGTAGTTTAAGCCTCGCAGCCATGCAGTTTTGCTCACTCACTCCCCCCTCTTTCTTCCCCCCGCTCCCGGGTGGATGGGGAGGAGAATTGAAAGAATGCAACTCCCACAGGTTGGGATAAGAACAGTTTAGTAACTAAAGTATAACACAAATCACTACTGCTACCATCAATAATAATAATGACAAGAGAAATACAAGGGAAAAGAATACAATTGCTCACCACCTATGCCCAGCCCGACCAAGCAGTAAACCCCCACCCTTCCGGGTCTCTCCTCTCTGTTTTACATCCTAGTCAGTTTGGGTCAGGTGTCCTGTCTCTGCTTCCTGCCGGCTTCCCCTCCTCCCTGGCAGAGCATGAGACTCAGAAAGTCCTTGGTCAGACCAAAACATCACTAAGCAGTAACTGAAACACTGGTGTTATCAGCGCAGTTATCAGGCCCAAAATCAAAAACACAACACTGCAGCAGCTACCAAGAAGGAGAAAAATGAGTGTTACTGCTGAACCCATGACACATTGCTTCTTGCTTTATGCAATAGAGGTTGATAAATTTGAGTTATGCTTAACTGGCATAGTCATTCATGCTTAAACTTTTTTTTAATCAGTCTGTTACAAATATATAGGTACAGCTATAACAAAATAATGCAAATAAATGCTTTTTCTATATTTCATTTGAATAACAGGACAATGTCACTGCAGAATTAGCAGTAAAATAAATGACACAGAGAGCCCACATTCTTTCAATATGATAAGTCATCAGAAATGTTTCTAGAAATGCTTCTTAGTTGTTCCTCAACAGAACAGATTTGCATAATTTTAATTGCAGACAGCATCTGCTGCTTTTAAAGTACATGGCCAAAGCAGGTTTCTTCAACTTGCACATAAATAGATGCTGATTTATCATCACATCTCTATATGTAACATAACTGAGATAAAATAAGTGTAAGTGCAGTGAGAAGATATTTTTGACTCCACTCTTAAGATGTTGGGTAGAGGAAAGAATGAAGTTTGGTTTAGTGCTGTTTTGAGGACCATTTTTTTAAACTTGATGGTTGCTGTCTGATTGTACAGATCAGTTTCAGTGTCTGTGAATCCTATTCTCCTAGTCTAATTCACATTGATATATAGAGATGAAATATTGCATGGTGAGGATATTAGCCAAGTTGCTGCTGTTTAACATGCTTATTGTGGGACACATTTGAGATTGTCTTTTCATCATCCTAAGGATCCTTGACCACTGTGCAATTTCTTCTTTGTGCAACTCCTTACTAGTTGCCGTAGTTGTTGATGGCATTTGATATATAAGAAAAATAATAGTGTAGAAAACCTCACTATCCTGCCTGAAAAAAATGAAAAACCTGTGTCAGCATTTCCCAAGAACTTCAGATGCCACATACCCAAAAGTTATGTATGGATCTGTTCCTTCTGGAAAACATTAAAATGGTGAGAAGAGTGTCCCCTCTTCAAAATGAATTCTTCATGATAAATCATTTCTTAGATAAATGTAGGATAATTTTGTCATGGTTTATGGAATTCCTGAAAAGACCTTGTGACCTCCTCCACCATGGTCATGATCTGAATTTCTTACGTAGATTTATTTTGTAATATCCTTTTATTCCAGTGGTTTACAGTGCACATACTGGGTGAGAACTCTATTGTGCGCTGGTAATTGTTCACCTAAGCTATGTGCTTTTGCTTCCATTTGTTTGTTCAGTGTGGTGCATGTAAACAAAGCTGGAATGGCTTCTTTCATGTGTAAATGTGAAATAGTTTGCCTGAACATCAGTATGGAAGATTGAATTTTGACTTCTTGGTCTAGTAGAAGAAAATAAACAGCAAGGCATAAATGTGGCAAAAGCTAATTTGTCTAAAAGTTCATATAAATGTAAATGACAAAATTCTTGTTTTATTCAAAAAGATCCGTGGAGTTAAAAGAAAAAAAAAATGTTGCTGTAGTTGAAATAAGAATTAAAAGTAAAACCAGTGCATCCTTAATCATCAAATTCACATTTATTTCTGTATTTACTTCTAGTTCATTTCTATTGCACTTTTTTATTTAAAACACAGACCTGAACCTCAATTTTTTTCTCAACAAATTAATATCTGTATGTCTAAAAGACTTCACTGAACTATTTCAGATTCAAAAAGTTGCCTCACTCAGAAGAAACTCCTGGACTGGACCTTCTATTGCAGCTAAAGCCTGAGGTCCCATACTTCATTGTCAGAAGAGGTCACGTGAACATGTAAAGATACTATTAGAAACATATCTTTTATCTTCATCAGAACAAATGCATGGGGTTTTTCAGCCTTCTCTTCTCCAGGCTGAACAGTCCCAACTTTCTCAGCCTATCCTCACACTGGAGGCGCTTCAGCCCCCTGATCATCCTCGTGACCCTCCTTTGGACTTGTCCAACAGCTCCATGTCTCTCTTAAGTTGATACCTGAACTGAATGCAGCGCTGCAAGAGGGGTCTCACAAAAGCAGAGCAGAGGGGCAGGACCACCTCCTTTGATCTGCTGGTCATGCTCCTTTTGATGCAGCCCAGGATACGGTTGGCTTTCTGGGCTGCCAGCCCACACTGCTGGCTCATGTTCAGTTTCTCAGCAACCAACAGCCCCAAGTCTTTCTGCACAGGGCTGCTCTGAAGCTCTTCTCTGACCAACCTGTAGCTGTGCCTGGGATTGCTCCCACCCAGGAGGAGGACCTTCCACTTTGCATTGCTGAACTTCATAAGGTTGGCATCAGCCCACCTCACAAGCGTGTCAAGGTCCCTCTGGATGGCATTCCTTCCCTCCAGCATATCGACTGAACCACACAGCTTGGTGTCATCAACAAACTTGCTGAGGGCGCACTCAATCCAACTGTCAATGTCACTGACAAAGATGTTGAACCAGATCAGTCCCAACATCGATCCCTGAGGGACATGACTCATTGCTGGTCTCCAGCTGGACATTGTGCAGTTGACTACAACTCTTGGTGTGCAGCCATCGAGCCATTTTTTATCCACCGGGTGATCCATGTATAAAACTGATGTCTCTCTAGTTTAGAGACAAGGATGTGTGGGATGGTGTCAAGGGCATTGAACAAGTCCAGGTAGGTGATATCAACTGCTTTGCCCCTCTCCATCAGTTCCATAGCTCCATCATAGGCGGCCACCGAATTGGTCAGGCATGATTTGTCCTTGGAGAGGCCACGCTGGCTGTCACCAACCACCTCATTGTTTTTCATGTGCCTTAGCATGGTTTCCAGGAGAATCTGCTGCATGGTCCTGCCAGTCACACAGGTGAGTTCCCTGGGGTCATCCATTTTCCCCATCTTGAAAATAGGAGTTATATTTCCCTTTTTCCAGTTGTTGGGAAATTCAGGTAACTGCCATGATTTTTCAAATATGATGGACAGGGGTTAGCAACTTCATCTGCCATCTCCTTCAGGACCTGTGGATGGATTTCATCAGGTCCCATGGACTTGTGCACATTTAGGTTTCTAACATGATCTCAAACCTGATCCTCTCCTACAGTGGGCCCAAGGTCTTCATTCTCACAGTCCCTGCATTTGCCGCCCAAAACTTGAGTGGCATGGCTAGAGCATTTGCTGATGAATACTGAGGCAAAGAAGTCATTTAGAACCTCATCCTTCTCCAAATCAAAGGCAGCCAATATTCCCATTTCCTTCCAGAGATGGCCCACAATATCCCTAGTCTGTCTTTTTGTTGAAACATACCTATAAAACCCTTTCCTGTTATCCTTGACATCCCTGGCCAGGCTCGATTCTAACTTTGCCTTTGTTTACGTGACCTGGCCCTAGCTTCCCAGACAATGTCCTTGTATTCTTTCCATACCACCTGTCCTCATTTCCACCTTTTATAGGCTTCTTTTTTCCTTCTGAATTTTCTCAGCAGCTTCTTATCCATCCATGTAGGCTTCCTGGCCTTCTTGGCCCATTTCCTTCTCGCTGGGATGCAACAGCCCTGAGCTTGCAGCAGGTGATGCTTGAATATCAACCAACAGTCCTGTGTCCCCCTGCCCTCTAGGGCTTTATCCCGTGAAACCTTACTGAACAGTTTCCTGATGAAGCCAAAGTCTGCTCTCTTGAAGTCCAGGGCAGTGAGCTTGTTGCACATTCTTCTCACTGTCCTGAGGATCTCGAATTCGACCATCTCATGATCGCTGCAACCAAAGCTGCCCTGGAGCACCATATTTCCAACCAGCCCTTCCCTGTTGGTGAGCACGAGGTCAAGCATGGCACCTCTCCTTGTTGGCTCCTCTATTACTTGTAAGATGAAGTTTTCTTCCACAAAATCAAAGAATCTCCTGGATTGCTTGTGCTGGGCCATATTGTCTCTCCAACAGATATCAGGGTGGTTGAAGTCCCCCATGAGGACAAAGGCCTGCGAGGGTAAGGTAAATGTATGCAAAAATATACAAAAATATGGAACCCCACAATTGTCATTCATCCATAATTACTTTTTGGCACATAATAAGACATACAAGCAAACACAAGTTTATTCAAGCATAGAAAGACAGCTTTTCCAAGTGAAAATCAGCATCGTCTCTGTACTGATCCTTATGCCATTTCCAACTTTATTACTCTTTCAAGGACATTTTGTCCTCACTTGTATAGCAATGTGCTTTGCACTCAACACAGTTACTGATACACATATATTTATGAGAAACTTGCATTAAAAGTAGACCTCCTTTACCTGCAACCAATATTTTATTCCTTTTATTGAGTACCCTGGTTCAACTTTATTTATAATATTTAGGCTTAACATTACAATCTTGGAAAGACAGCAGAACAAGAAAAAAAGGAGAAGATGTGGGAGAAAAATGAAATAGAAAGAATGCAAGAGAAGAGCTTGTTTTGCTCTCATTATTGCTATCCTGTCAAAAAATATGCAAAGCCCTCTGTCAGTGCATAGACCCTTTCTTCTTTGTTCTTTTTAATGATATTCTTGGAGAAGTTACATCTAAGTTCCTTATGCACATCTTTCACTGACTGTGAATGAGAAGGTATATGAAGATCCATTCATTTACATCCTAATTCTGATGTCAGCCTTTCCTGTTACCAGAGAAACACAGTCCATGACCAAGCTTTGTATTAAAAAGGAAATATATGATGCTACAAATGATAACAACTCACATGATTTAATCCTTGATTTTTGCCATAAAATCTGACCTTTACTTGATCTTACTGCTTTACTGGCAGATTTCATTTTTAAGACTGCTGATATCTTGGCTTAATTTACTTCCTCAGTCTGCTCTAATATGAACTTACAAGGATTGGAGTTTCCCAAATGCATCAGTTCTCTGCGGTTTTTGTCTGCTAAACAGAATGCTGTATTTTTGTGTAACCAGAAAAACAGTGTACCTAATGCCTCTAATGCTTATCATAAATTATCTTGTCTTTCATATCTGAAATATAATCTTCCTAGAATAGTTTCTTTATGTGCCAATGTTCTTTTGTCTGCCTGGTTAGCAGTTTCTACATGTCAGACAAAGCATCCACTGATCAAGTCTATTCTTAGCTTTCAGGGATGGTTATAGGTCATAGCCATTTGATATCTTTTTCTGCTGTTTTTTATTTAAGTTCTCCTCATGCTGAGAAATCTGTTAAGTGAGTTGTATGTGCTGTTATACCTGCATTTCAACTTTTAGAGTTCAGGGAGCCTGGAATTTGTCAGTAAAGATCTGAACTCACATATCACCCAGTGTTTGAAGGTTAGCAACATTAATCTTTCAATTAAAAAAAAAAAAGTCTACAAATATGTTCCCATTCCCTTAGCTTTCAGTGATAAAGAAACCATTTTCAAAACAGCAATTAGGTCAAACTATAAAAATGCATATTTCTTCATAAAATATCTCTTCCTAAAATAGAGCCAGCATAACTTTGTGTTTATACTCACATGTAGTGATTAATGCCTAAAGCCTTTGATTTGTCTCTAAATTTTGTTCTCTTTTTTTTTTTTTTTTTTCACTCCAGACATATCCTGTATGTGTCAGTCTCTTTCTCTCTCTGATTTATTTTTGTGGGGATTATTTTTTTTTTTGTTTTGTTTTTTTTTTGTGTGTGTGTATGTGTTTTTTTTTTTTTTTTTTTTTTTTACCTTTATCTCCCTTCGTACGCGAGGCACTTTTCATTATCTGATGAAAAGCGCAGTGCTTTTGAGGGTGCCATTTTTGGCTAAACAAAAATATCTTCTATAGAAAATTCCATTGCTCTAGTTCAGGTGTCAGAATACCAATAGTGATAAACCAGAATGTTTTTATTGCTTTTAGGTCCCAAATGATTTGCAAACATGATCTTCTCAGAGATGGGAAAAGTGACGGAGGGATGATAAGTCAAGTGTCCAAGGCTAAAGAGAGGGGTTACTGTTGAGCATGATGGAGTTTGTGTCCCTGCACCAGTTTTGTGTTCCTCTGTTCAGATGACCGTTTTCTCTATAGTAGCATCTTAGCTGAGATGGGGACAGATTTCATAGCCTTCATGCATTGCCTCCCACCAAGCAGTCTAATTCTGCTTCAGCTGCTGTGAAGACAGTACTTCAGTTTGGTCTAGGAAGTCGAATTTTCTAAGCTGATTTGTGAATATAAAAGGCATCCTTCAGTCTTAGACACAATCAAAAATTGTTCATATTTCTGGAAACTGAAAAAGTTCAAAAGAAACATGCTTCGTAGGAAACTGTTTCTTTTTAAAAATACAATCCCTGTATCTGTCAGCAGGGGCAAATTGTACTATAGCAATTTTATCCCTGACCACAGACTTATCAGTGACATTCGAAGAATTGGGTCAAGACATTTCACTCAGATTTTTTCATATGTAAAATAGTTGGACAATGATTATGAATCAAGTTTTTAAAGTACTATTTTATAATAACTATTATTTTACTGTGTATTTTAGCCAAAAGGAAAATTAAGTTTCTGTGTGGACTTCTCAAGGTGTGCTGACACTATCCTTGTATCAAAGCTTTTCCTTACCATCATCTAAATTACGATTTATTAATGGAATTTCGGGGAGGGGGGGAATCTTTTGCACTTTCACAGACTGAGATTATCCCTCTCTTCTTGAACAGACAGAAAATTAGAAGACTTTTTAAATTTTTGGTTTTTTTTTTAAAAAATGGAAGGAAACAGAAAATTATAAAGCTAATTTATCTGAACGCTGTAGTTTCAGCTTTGGCCACAGGAATGAGCAAGCTGAGCTACACCATAAGAGAACAAATAACAGGAGATAAAAATATGACCGGTTGAAAAAAAAAAAAAAAAGCCAGTTGAGGGATAGAAATAAATGCAGAATACATGATTATGACAAGTGCCAGCATCATCCTGGCTGCAAATAAATGAGCTAATTTGCATGGGATTTTTATTTATGAATTCAAGACTGAGACTGAACTATATTAGGAAACCAGTCAGGAATGCTCATGTTCCCTACACTTCCTGCGGGAGATGGAACACACCAATATTTAATTGTGCCTGTATGGAAAAAAAAGTGGCAGACAATGGAGATTTTTGTGGAGATTTCTGAAGGCATAATATCTCAAAAAGACCTCAGCAGGAGTTCACAATCCAGTGACCCTCAGTAAGGGATTCAGTTAACTCAAGGTAAGCATTCAGCCTTCACAGCTACAGAGGCTTGTCAGATGCAACACCAGACTACAAGAGCCTCATGCCCTTCTGGAGAGGTTGCTGGAAGTCAGAAGCATTCTCTGAGATACATCACTAGATACCTGTGTACCTGGGCAATTGGATAACCCTCATAGTCAGATGTACGCTTTTGTCAATGCTCGTTTACGGCTGGTACATTCACATGGAAACACCATAGCAACTCTAAAAGTGATCTGAAGAAGTGTGTTTAAAATTTGTGTAACTTTTTGGTCAGGCAAATTATGCCTCATTTTTTCAGAGCTTCATACTGGCATAAAAACTGGAATAAACACTAGAGGATTAGTAATTCATAGTAACTTTACAACTAAGTGAAAGAATAAGCAGGCGTTTTAGGAGTTAAACAAAAAGCACCAAGCTTATAAGAACACTTTTGATTACCTCTAATTGTAAAGTCAGAAGCAAAAGAATGCTGTAAAACCTTCAAAATAAAGCTGTAGAAAATAAAAGCATATCTTCCTAATCCGACACCTGAAAGTGGTTACAGCTTGAAGCACAAGCTATGTGCCCTCAGAAGCTAAAGCCTTCTCCTTTTCCAATACTATCTACTACATTTACTAGTCCTATGATGTCACAAGACACTAAACTGCAGCAGCCTGCTGCTCATATATGGGTTTGAAACCACACCATCCTGGGAACAGAGCCAGGGCTGCCTGGTGTACATTGCTTCAGGAGAAGCTGAGGGTCTAATTTTGTTTTCCTGGGATTTAAGCAGATATCCCTGGAGGAAAAGCTGAATTCATTTGGGATGTTTTTTTTCTAGTAGTAGAAGAAACACTCTACACGAAACACTGTGGAGAAATTTCTGCCAAGGTAATCTACCAAGATTTCCTCCTAAATCTGCCAGCCTGAACATACCTTTAAAGTATGCCAGCATGGTTTGGAAGGCATGTAAAGAATCTAAGGGAGCATATAAGCAGCTAATTTGAAGTGCACAGATGCACTTTCCCTTGGGAATTATCTCAGCTCCTGAAATTTCATTCCAATAATTACCAAGGCAAATCACAAAGATTTCCATTTACTAATCTGAGCTTCCTGAAATCCTCTAATTAAACCACAGCAAGACAGTTTCAATAGAGCGAGGATTTGCTTTTTGTCATGCTCTTTTCTGTGTTTCCTTCCCCTCCACCACAGTCGTGTGGTCATATGAACAGCTCTGGTGATAAAGTGCAAAAAGCTGATTCCAAGACAAATTTATCTGTCCTGCAAAAGTAAAATGCTACCAGTTTTCTCCTTCAGTGTTCTGTACCACAAAGATATTGTTTAGTACAATCATGAATTGCCTTTACAGTATGGCAAAAAATAAGATGGCTCTAAAATTGTATGAGTATATTCATACAAGACCTGTCAACACTAAAAGTTTAATCAGACTTTAAAGATATTTTTCCCCTAATTATACTAAATGCAATTTGTATTGAAATACAAGTGGTCAAAGCTTTTAAACTTTACTTTCTGCCTTTGTCAACTAGAATATTTCCCAGAGCTGGACAAGCCATTGCATAGCCAGGTGTCTAAGACAGGCTGCCCTCCACATTCCTTTTCAAGTGGTAAAGTACAGAAAACCTTTTTGTCCCTGAGAGGGATTTCCCTCTTCTGACCGTTGCTAAGCACTCCTACTGAAATTAGACACCTGGAAATGCAGCCACACTGGGCAACAGCTGAGAAGAATAGGTGAGAAGTAGAACAGAAGGAGTTTTAAACCAGACCCTCCTGTGTGACCCTACAGTGTCTCACTGTAATGAGATCAGCTCAAACTACAGACTAATCCAAATTAGTGACATAGTGTCAAACAGACATTTTGGGTTCTACTGACAGTTTAAAGTTAGCTATTGCTTCCTGGAGGTATGTATACCAGCTCAAGTGTCCATTGTTAAAGAGAGAGGCCTTTTATGAGTGCACATGATGTTTATGCTTTCACATAATTAGTCTGCACATCTTCTCACCAAGAAAAATAAAAGTGTAGCAGGATAGGGACGTATGAACCTTAAAGAGGAGAGAGGGATGACTGCACAGCTAAGTGGGCATTCTCTCATGCTGTATAACTGTGCCAAGTGAGATGGAAGGGAGGTATGCTCTACAGCACCCTAAATCCTTATGGAGAGCACTTCAGCAAAGCCGAAAGAATAGTGAAGTATTGAGCCACATGAAAGAAGAGGGTAAGAAAAGAACAGTTTGGACAAAAGCTAATTAGAGCTGTGCAGTGACACAAACTTCAACACTGAATGAGCATGGTTTCCAGAAATCAAGTTAATATGCAGAGTGCTGAATACTGATCAGAGGTCAGTGTAGAAACACTGGGGTTTAGTTGGCAGTCCTTGATACCGAGATCCCTGGGTTGCTTCTAAGTATCTGCGGAATGTCTTTATTAGAAATACAATGGTAATACAGTTAATCAGGGCCTGTATATGCACTAGAAAGTCTTTAGGGCTCTAAAAAAAGCCCCCATACAAACCAAAAGTGAAAGCCAGTAACATCTAAAGATCAAGACATACTGAGATCCTTACTGTAATAGTTAATGGGGACATAGTAATGGTACACATCAAGAGAGATGAAGGGATTTTAAACCAAGATAAACTTACTTGCCCTTTGTCATAAGACAAGAATAAAGTGGCAGTAGATGAAAATGAAAGGAAATAAAGTCAAACTGATAAAAGGGAGTATCTCTTTATACAATGCATAATTAATCAGTCAAACCCACTGCCATAAGATTTCACTGAGGCAGAGTTCAGAAAGAAAAACAGGCATTTATATGGATAATGAGAACATCTTTAGATAAGATGAGAAAAAAAGAAGGATATAAAGCATAATGCTTCATGACATAAATCAAACATTAGCTTTATGTAGAAGGCATTAAGAGGACATGGCATAGGAGAGGTAATGCTAATCCATACAGATATTTTAGAATCCTTTATGAGACGGAACCATTGTCCTGAACATGAAGGCAGATCCTCTCATGCTTTAGATGCATTTTATTTGTTAAACCTTCTAGGTTCATAACCTCTGGATCTACAAAGCTGGGGCTGTAAAAGAGACGATAGATATTAGCAAGTAGAAAATATTTAGGCATAGGGTAAGGAAGAATTTGACAGCAAGAGGAAACAGGGAAAGCCCAGACTTGTTTGGCCTCTTTCAGCAGCAGCAAGAGATTGCAAAATGCTGTGAATTTTAGAATAGCTGAAGTTCAGATACTCCAGCCTGCTGTTTCTGCCTCAGTGGATTCTGCTTCCATCAGCATCAATGGGCTTGAAATAAGGCCTCAGGGCAAGCATTTAGCATAGATTTACAAACTACAGTTTTATTCAAGCAACTTCTCTGGGGGTATTGACTGGTAAACCTTTGAAAAAGCATCCTTCCCTGTATATTTTTAAAATGCCAGCTTTTCTTATATCACATGGCGGTACTTCCCTGCTTAGGAAATGATTATTTTAGTTCTGACTTGCATGATGATGAATCACTGGGTGACACACTGTGCTTTTAAGACTGTTGCAGTTGCATATAAGGGATGATTGAGCTGACCTGTAGAAGAGAAAGCCAGGCCAGAACTTTCACTCAAAAATAGATCTGAGGATCAACAGTAGTTGGTAGGTTTTCATTATTTCGTATATTCCTATTTTGGGATTCCAGCTGTAGCCTAAAATGAAGGATTTTATACTTGTGGATTAAGGTTACATTTCAGCACTTGACTTCTAAGAGGACCAGCCATGCAGTATCAGGAGTCTGTGGACAAAGTTTAAGAGCTCAGATATGTGCATGCAACAGCAGGAGGCAAGCAGACAAACAACTAAATGCGTCCAGCCAGGAATGTTCAACATGTTCACTATCAGTTGGGGGTGAGAAGGGCAGTTGCTGTTGCAACTGTTAGCTATGTGAAGAAGGACATATGATGTGCTGGTTGGTGGAAAGGAAGGGAAACTATATCTGGAGGGAGTAGTAGTACTGGCAGAACATCTGGACTACCGTCTAATAGCAGAAACAAGATACATGTGAATGCAGGAAGAAATGAAATCAGGATGTTCCCAGTGTTTGCTGACTCTTTGCTATCTTTAGGCACAAAGAAGCCAGTGAAAATAGCAGTCTTTTGAGCTACTCAGGCCCATTTTGCAAACCACAGGCATGGAAAGTGAGGCATGCAAAATTTCAATCTGCTATGATTCAGTCCTCTCAAATTTTGATATATTACTTGATGTATCACAGTGTGCTTATGGTATGCAGTGCGAGAATGAGGTGCCTAGTCTAGGGTACTTGGGCAGGTGAGTTGGAGAAATCTTTTTAAAAACAAGTTGCGTTCAGAATAGGCTTGATAAGACATTCCAATTCATTCTTAAAACCTCACTTTCCCAGGGAAGGAAAACATTAAATACATGTATACACACACATAATACACCAACCCAGTGTCAAGGTTTTAAGCTCCAGTTTATCAAGCTATTAAACAGTTACTTTGGATTTCAAAAGTTTTAGCTGATTTACTTTTTATTGGAAGTATTTGTACACTTTAATTTAGACATAAAGCTGCTGAATCAACGTTAACATAGCCCTTTTTTGCTTCAGGCTTTATTACCCATGTTTTGGATCACTGATCTCCTCAGACACCACAACTGTTTGTACCTCTTTCATGAGTGAATTGAGGAGTTTTTAGGACACACGTAAGCATCTCTAATCTCACAATAAGAAGCTGGAAGGGAGATGTGGATTTTGATCTCCTCACCTTATGTGTAACCGT
This sequence comes from Ara ararauna, assembly GCA_028858755.1. Classification (NCBI taxonomy): domain Eukaryota; kingdom Metazoa; phylum Chordata; class Aves; order Psittaciformes; family Psittacidae; genus Ara; species Ara ararauna. Next base: position 46,969,890 of record CM054377.1, on the reverse strand, counting down.
CTTTCTAATACCAGCCTAACTGGGTTGCAAATGTGTCAGTGAGATCACAACAAAAGCAGAATAGTATGCTTCATGCAGAATGGATACTCTTTCAGGTGTTATCTCCTTTTGTTATCTTTCCCTTTCAGAGCTGTGCCTGCTGCTTCTACTGAGCACATTTTGACCAAATAAAAAACAGGTGAAGTCTTCAAAAAGCTTTTTTCCCCACTTGAGGAAATATGCTCAGTTTTGTGTATATTTAAGTCTGCACAGTATTCTTATATAATACTATACATTGAATATTAAGTGAATAATAACTAGAATAATAAATAATAACTAAATAAATAATAACTAGAATACCTTGGGACATGGTGAGGCTGGGTTTTTTTCATCTTCTGCTGTTGTTTCAAAGGAAAACAGATTGCTCAGTATTTTCTGTTGTGTTGCATTGAAAATCATTCTCACATAGAGAATAGATTTAATATAACTGCCTGTGTATGTATATCTTTGAGTGAATGCATATATACATAGAAGGTTGCATATGTGCACATGTAGAATTACTGCTGTGAACAGCTACCTGTTCAATCAACCCTGTTTCCCTTCTTTTAATCTCGCTGAGCCACCAGTCAGGATACGACTAACAAACTCCACACACAGAAGCCGTATTTTATCTTCAGAGTTCTTTATCAAAGAAGTCTGTTGCTTGCAAACTGGTCACTGCAACCACAGAACAGCATTAAGCATCATATATGATTAAACTGGTTTTGCTGGTAGAATATATTTATCTGACTTCTTTGGTTTTTTTTTTTTTTTAAGGGATAGAAGAGCAGCCCTTTTTCTTAACTTCAGTCAAAATGTAATCACTCTCTATTTCGGTCCAAATGTGCATGTATTTTTTTTTTAGAGTATTTTTCACTGATAAAGAGCTTCTCAGGTTTTTCTGTGCTTGTCTTGCAATATGAAGAGCCTGTTATTGTTCACTACTGAATAGCAGAGATAATACCTAATTTCCAAACATTCGAGTGGACCTTTTTCTTTTACCCAGTGAGTAGAATAAAGTGTACACCACAACTGGCTTTCCGCATCCCTGTAGCTACAATTTTTCCACCCACAGAGACATGTGAGTAAGGAAGGAAAGAATATATTGAAATAAAAAGCAAACAAATCAAACACTCCCACAAAAAAATCAAAACTTTTCTTTACTTTTCCATGAACTTACCATTACCTTTCATCCAGCTTTCCAATAATTATGAATGAGTAACGTACTGAAATCTGAGACTTTCATTTCAGAAAAAGCAACATTGGCAACACTTTCTGTGTTATTTTTAGGGGGTCAATGACCTTAAAATAAATAAAAATCCATTATCTGTCAGGTGAAATACTGAAGGTTGTAATTTAGCAGGGTCAGACGCAGTCCTGCTGGGAAAGAGGGAGAAAGAAAATCCCCTCTGCATTCTTGTATAGCTTCATGTGTTCATGTTAGGTATGACTGGCTAGTGTAGGAATTTCTGCTTTCTTGGTGTCCTGGAGAAGGGGAGGGAGGAGGCCAAAAAAAGTCCTATCTGAAAATCAGCATGTTGCTTCTGAAATAAAGGGGTGGTAGGAGACTTCCTTTCGTATAGAATAGCTCACTTCAAAGGGTCTCACTAAAGCATGGTGACGCACAGAAGTATTCATGACGTATTGCAACTTGCTTGCCACCTGAGTGCACAGGCTGGCCCACAGTGATTATTATTAAGGCTTCTGAAAAGCAAAGCCTGTAATACTGAGAGCATGGGACATGGTGGTCTCAACAGAAGGCTTGGAACCCTTACTGAAGGTGAGGAATGACTTGGGGCACAGATGATAATACAGACTTTAACACTTCTGGCTGTTTTCTTAAGTTCTCCTGGTTGGCGACTGAATCTAGTAATATGTTCAGTATCCTTTGTGAAATTCTGGTATTTAGTCCCCATCCACCTCTTATATGGGCACAGAAATCATCATCATAGGTGTCCTTGTTGGTATGGCAGGGAAACTAAAGACATCACAGAACCACAGAATGACTACGACTGGAAGGGAGCTCTGGAGGTGCTCTGGTCCAACCACTCAGCTCTAGCAGGGCCACCTACAGCCAGTTGCCCAGGATCATGTCTAAACAGCTTTTGAATATCTCTAAGGATGGAGATTCCACAATCTTTCTGGGAAACCTGTTTCAGTGCTCAGTCACCCTTACTGTAAAAGAGTGCTTATGTTAAGTTGGAGACTCCTGCGTTTCAGCTTGTACCCATTGCCTCTGGTCTTAACACTGGCCACCATGGAAAAGAGCCTGGCTCTATCCTTTTTGCACCCTCTCTTCAAATCTTTGTAGGCATTTTTAAGATCCCCCCCATATCTCTTCTCCAGGCTGAATAGTCCCAGCTTTCTCAGTTTTTCCACATGGGTGGGATATTCCAGTCCCTTATCTTCTTCACTGCTCTTAATTGGACTCTTTACAGTATGTCCATGTCTCTTGTACTGGGGAGTCCAGAACTGGACCCAGCACTCCAGGTATGGCCTCACCAATAATGAGTAGAGGGAAAGGATCACCTCCTTTGACCTGTTGACACTTCTAATGCAGCTCAGGATCCCAGGATATATGACTGTGAAGATTTGTTCTGGCCTTTCACCCACAATGATCTTTTTTGAACAGGGATGGGGTCAGACCTCCATACTGAAGCCTGGACTGCCATTGCTTTTTATTATAAAGTCATTCTGATGGTAAAACTCAGAACTTCAGTCTTTAGGCTTGTCAGCTCAATATCTGCTTAAATCTATGCTCTCTTTTTCTTCCTTTTCAATAGAAAGGCAGAATCTTGGCGATGACTGTTCATACAAACCCAGTCTTGATATCCTCACCCCTACTGGGTCTGCACACAGGAAACAGGAGGAATGGTGCCAAAAATAAATCTGGCACAGCAGATAAAAACAGCTGCTACTGTCCAAATGGTATTAGAGTCATTTTCATTCCTGCTATAATACCCCATAGTCTAAGGCACTTACATATTTAAACCCTGAAGTTCTTGCCGTAGAAAACAACACTCCAATATAGAAAAAATGAAAAGGAATTTTCTGTGTTTCTTTTGTTTTGTTTCAGTAGGTATTTAATTACACAGACTGAATGAGTTGTTTATATATATATATCTAATTTGGAAAAATGCTAAAATAAGAAGATTTTTTTTTTTTACTAGAATAATATCTATTCTGCTAGCACTGGAAAATAGTGTCATTTGGTTTCTTTCTGCAATATCTAGGTTTAAGTTTTATCTAATCTTGGAAAAACCATCTTTCACATCTACACACAAACCATGCTGATTCAGCTAACGCACCACCCAAAAATCACAGACTTCTGCAAAGTGCTCAAAGCATGAAATGATTTCAATCTGGTCTGTAGCTCACCTTGACACAGAAAGCCATGAATGATGAATTTTTTTCTCCCAGCATAGCCGCTATTAAACTAAATAGGAGCAAAAATCTTGCGGATTTCCATAAACCGGCTATATTTTTGTGTGAACCCTAAACTTACCTTCAGTCTCTAATAAAGTGGGTATGGATCAGATTTTATAAAGGGTGCTTGACCAGATGTTTAAAAAAAGAAATAAAACCAACCCAAAAATATTGCTTGTCATTACAGGCTGTTCAACACAGATATGGCATAAACTTACCTGTCTGAGAAACTCCTGTTTCCCCCATAAGTGTAATCTCTAGGGTGTGAGAAGACAGAAATTCCATCTTTTCTTCAAAGCCTTTTATTCCTTTAGAAAGAAAAGCATGGTAGCTTGCTCATGTATTGGAAAATTAAAGCAAACCAAGGCTTAGAATTGGTAAAACTTTAAAATGACTGCATTAAACATTATAACCAATGATAAATATGGCTTAATAGAGAATATCCATTTACCCACTTCTGCCACAGTGTCTTTGAACATCAAGCAGTTGCTTTATTTACTTTTCAGTATCACTCAAACATTTCCTGTTTTACTACCACCTGTAATCTATCATTCAGAGCACTGTAATCAAGATCTGCAGATCATGTACCTAACACAAATGCACTAAAACTCAGCACATGCACTTTAAATAATCAATTGGTATTTAATTAACACACAATGGCTTCCCTAATACTGAATCAAATCCTCTTAAAGTGTGACCATAATTCCCACTAGAGTGGTAATGTCCTGAGAGTGAAAGAAATACCCTGTGGTCATTAGAAGAGTATTGTAATTTATAGAGTTTTTGTCAAGACATTAAGCAATTTCAGAATCTATTAGACATGAAAAAAATGCACTTCAGAACAGAAATAATTGCAGTCCCTCTTTCTTATCCTTTAAAATACATTTTAGTGCTAAATGCTGCTTTTAACAGATTATCTCAACATTCTTTCCAACTAATGTACATAAAACTTCTGTTTAGTATTTGTTATCAAGCATGGTACAGAAAATTGTTTAGAGATAATGATGCCAACTCAATTTTTGCCAAGTGTACTGAGTACCTCTTTTATGAAGACATTCTGAGAGAGCTGGAGTTGTTCAGCCTGGAGAAGAGAAGGCTCCAGGGAGACCTTAGAGCAGCCCTCCAGTACCTGGACAAGCAGAATGGCTTTAAACTGAAAGGGGAATGATTTAAATTAGATACTAAGAAGAAATTTTTTACTGTGAGGATGCTTAGACACTGAAACAGGATGCCCATGTCCAACTTCCAGGATTGCAGATGCCCCATCGATGGAAGTGTTTAAGATCAGTTTGGATGGGCTTTGAGCAATCCTGTGACAAGGGATTTGGAACTAGATGATCTCTAATGTCCCTTCCAACACAAACTGTTCAAGGATTCTATGAAAAAGTAACAAAACTATTAGCTATAATGACAAAAAAAAAAAAAAAAAAAAAAAAAAAGAAATAATCAGGCAACTTAAAGGTTCCTAATAAAAATAAAATCAAGAAAACAACCCTTTTCCATTTGACGGAATTCAAACTCTATCTTATAATTGGTTATTTAATGAATAAAGTCATGAACTTTTAATTTCTAACCAACTTGTCATGCCTCAGTCAGAATGTGCAAAGAACCGATTTAAGACCAGAATAATGAGGTTGCTCTGTGCTGAAGCAAGAGTTGATAAACCCAGAATATGAGTCTAGCAGCTCTGTTGACTAAGACAAGTATATGTATTCATGTATGTATCCACCTGAATACATACATGGTAGTATGCATTACTTTTCCAAGGTGGCATATCAATGCTTTTCTTGCTTCACATTAATAGGCTTTTCACAAAGTCCCTTCTCACCCCCCTTTAAAAAACTTCTGATTTTTCAATTCTTTTATAAACCTACCACTTAAAATGTCATGGGGCATAGATTTCTGTGGTCTAATTAAAAACACTGTGAAAAAGTATGTCCACTTGTTTAGTCTCACCACCCAATCACTTCACAAAATTAGCCTCTAGTATTTCTGCTCTGTTACGTCAGTCATAGTCTTGTATACTTCTGTCATGTGCCCTTTTAGTTGCATGATTTCAGTGAGGGATTGAACACCAATTATGAAACCTGATCTACTCAAATACAGAACATTTTCTACTGGCAGCAAGTATTGCATTTCAGAATAATAGAATATACATAAGTTAAATTTTTGCAGTACTTCATGAAGCCATTAAATTTCATGTTGCTTTTGTTGTTCCACATCTCTCATACAGACCAAAACCTCCTGTTTCAGATTTGTATAAGTTTGTGCTTGCACATCTACTAGAAAAAACAGAGAGAGTCCAGGTAGGTATAAAACTCAAAGGCAGAATCCTGCCATAATTTAATTGTTTCTACTGCAAGAGATGGAATTTCATTTAATGTGTTTATTTTTTGTCCAAAATGTTATACAAAAATGTCTGTACTGGTGTTTGCACAACAGTTCTGTGTTCTTCCAGCTGGTAGACAAATATTTTGTCTTTTGAACTACTGTCCTCATGTATATTGCTTCTCATGTATATGTCTGTATTTTTATATATCTGTATTCATATACATATATATATGTATATACATATGTGTAACCTCTTCCCTTATACTGATAAGAGTTCTTTGACGCCCACGAATAAAAATCTGTGTACAAGTGACTAGCACCAACACAGATTATTCTCTGGAAGTTTTTATCTGAAGTGCTTCCTCTGTATCCCTATCAGGTCCTCACAAGATTTCTTATTTTTTCAATATCCTCTCCTACAGAAATAGCATTCTGTTATGATCACACCTAAATTATTAGAGTCAGCTGCTTGCTTTCAACTACATTTTACAGTAGAAGGTGTCCAACAGCTAATTAGGATTTCTAGAGTTTTGTAAAAACAAGTTTGGCCAAACAAAGGAGGAAAATCCTAACCATTTTCTGATAGATGAAAAGATGCAACAGGAAGCTGGTCATTATCAGACATAGGACAGCCAACCTGGAAGAGAGGATAAATGCTCTAACTGTAGGAAAGCTTAAGTTGGAGCTTATTCTTTTTTAAATACCAAAGTTGCTCAAACACACATGAATCTATTGAAAAATACATAAAATACACTGTGTTCAGTTTTAGCCCCTATGTTAAGAAAGACACTGAGATGCTGGAGTGTGTCTAAGGCAACGAAGCTGGTCAAGGGTCTAAAGCATTAGTCTGATGAGGAGTGACTGAGGGAACTGGGATTGTTGAGCCTAAAGAAACGGAGGCTCAGGGGAGACCTTATTGCTCTCTGCAGCTCTCTGAAAGGAGATTGTAGCGAGGTGGGGGTCAGTATCTTCTCCCAAGTAACAAGTGAAAGATAGGACAAGAGGAAACAGCCTCAAATTAAAGCAGAGGAGGTTTACACTAAATATTAGAAAATATTTTGGGACCAAAAGATTTATTGAGCACTGGAACAGACTGCCCAAGGAAGCCGAGTCACCATCCCTGGAGATATTTAACAGATGTGGCACCTAGGGACATATTTTAGTGGTGGACTTGGCAGTGCTAGATTAATGGTTAGACTCAAAGATCTTTCCCAACTTTAAATATTATATTATCCCTTTGAAGAACTTCATGCTATATATGATGCCTGAGCAATTTAAAGAACTGATTTTTGTTATTTTTTAAAGACGAAATCTCAATGTATCCTTCAACTTCTGAATTAATATAAACACCTCAATAATACTTTGATTCATGTTTTTCTACTGCGGTACCTGAGTGTCTTTCAGCAGTGAGTTAAGCAATGACATCTAGTTGGAACATGTAACTATATCCTTCATCCTGTTTTGGGCATGGATATTTTGTTTCTTTTGTATGTATGAATACAGAAATGTAGGTGGGGTTTGTGGTGACTCTTAGAACTACGAATTCTTCCTACAGTCTTGGATAAGCCCAGAAAAAAAGCTGTCCTTCTTGGAAATGATAGATCACTGCAGCAGAACTTTTCGTTATGCTTTCGAAACCCATTTGGGTTTGGCTTTTTTGACTCCCATGTCATTAATTCTGGAATTTGAAGGAATCTTGAGATTTATCTTTCTAGAGATCTTAAACCAATATTTTCTAGAATGTGCATCTGGATATATTTGATTATATTCAGTGTTGCTTTAGAAGCACACAGATTTATTAAGTTTTCTGCCAGATAATGTAATCTGGTTAAAAAGCAGCAGTTGCAAGTGTATTGAAAATGCTATTTTTGTTGTCTCTTATTCACAAACTAGGCCACCTATTTCGTAATTACTTTGAACTCAGCAACAGCATGGTCCATGGGTAAGCATTGTGCTATTTTTCCTAGATTTATAAGGTGGAAGTCAAGCAAAATGAAACAGTCAATGTTCAGATAATAAGACCGAAAATATATGTAAGCTTTAACTTCTTTTCTTGTTGAATACCATTGAACTATATAAAACCTCTAGCCTCCAGGAAGTGAAATGAGTAATTAAGCTGAAACCAAATTTCTGCACAAACACAATAGACAAAAAAAAAAAAAAAAAAAAATCTGCCATGGCAGAATAACAAAATACACATTTTCATTATTGTCTGTAAGTAATAGTGATTTTCTGTGGATATGGTTTAAATGATCCAATCTTTTCCTTCACTTAAAAGTTGTTATCTTTTGTTCAGTTGTCAAAGACTAACTGGGAGGTTTATGGCTAATTTTTTTTTTTTTCTGTTTTTTACCAGGTTTACAATACTGAATATCACAATTTCTGACAAATGTCAGCATCTTACAATTTTACTTAGATTTTGGATCTTTTCCAGTGCACATGGTCTAGTTTAGATGTCACATCAGAAAAAATAAGTTTCTGCCCAGAGTATCCAGCCATGTACACTACCTAATTCTCTATGGCTATATGTTCGCATTTTCTTACCTGTATATCAGATTACTGTTTAAAACAATGTCGTTGGGAATTATCAGCAAACTTTGCTTTTTGTTATATGCTCATATTATCCATGAGAGTCAATTATTGAAAGTGCTATGAACAGGTGGTACGCTAAAGAAATAAGTAGTATTCAATACTGTGACATAATGGGCCAGTACACTTTCCCCTATTTGACACTTGAGGAATAAAATTTACTTATTATTAGAGCAGTGAATCTGTGTTCAGATGGGCAAACACTGCATTCCATTAAAATGAAAAAAACCCACTGCTTTCCATAAAAATTTTCAATCTTGCTATAACTGAATATTATTTTCCAGCTTTTGGAGAACAGTTACACATGTCCACAAGTATATGCAGGCCTTCATGGAGCAGACAAAAAAAAGTCACAGATAGCTGATGGGGAATATAATCACGCTTTAATTCTTATTAATTTACGCAACTAATTTAAATGTATTTTAGAAGACATCATCTACTAGTTTAACATCTCTGAATGGTCCATGAATGTTACCTGGAACTCATCTGTCATTCAAACCACCCATACTAGACACTTCATGTGAAACACCTCTCTTTCTTTCATTATATTTTCCTTTAAGGTTCTCATGACTTCACACTGCAGTATTAGGAAGTTATAGAAACTTGGAATCATAGAATCATAGAGTGAAAGAATACTTAGGGTTGGAAAGGACCTTAAGATCATCTAGTTCCAACCCCCCTCCCAGGGGCAGGGACACCTCTCACTAAACCAGGCCACCCAAGACTCTGTCCGACCAGGCTTTGAACACCGCCAGTGATGGAGCATTCACAAATTCCCTGTGCAACACATTTCAGTACCTCACCACTCTTACTGTGAAGAATTTCTTCCTCATATCCAATCTAAACTTCCCCTGTTTAAGTTTGAACCCCTTACCCCTTCTCATATCACTACAGTCCCTCATGAAGAGTCTCTCCCCAGCATCCCTATAGGCCCCCTCCAGATATTGGAAGGCTGCTATGAGGTCTCCACGCAGCCTTCTCTTCGCCAGGCTGAACAACCCCAACTTTCTCAGCCTATCTTCATACAGGAGGTGCTCCAGTCCCCTGATCATGCACTTGGCCCTCCTTTGGACTTGTTCCAAGAGTTCCATGTCCTTTTTATGTTGAGGACACCAGAACTGCACACAATACTCCAAGTGAGGTCTCACGAGAGCAGAGCAGAGGGGCAGGATCACCTCCCTTGACCTGCTGGTCATGCTCCTTTTGATGCATCCCAGGATACGATTGGATTTCTGGGATGCAAGTTGTCATGGGTTCAGCTGTACTGCACCAGCTACTACGAAGGAGGAAAAAAAAAATGACTGCTGCTGCTGAACCCATGACACAAGTGCACACTGAAGCCGGCTCATGTTCAGCCTCACATCAACCAGCACCCCAAATCCTTCTCCACAGGGCTTCTCTGCATCTATTCTCTGCCCTACCTGTAGCGGTGCCTGGGATTGCTCCCACCCAGGTGTAGGACCTTCCACTTGGCACCGTTAAACTTCATCAGGTTGGCATCAGCCCACCTCACAAGTGTGTCAAAGTCCCTCTGGACGGCATTCCTTCCCTCCAGCATACAAACCGAACCATGCACATTGGTGTCATCAGCAAAATTGCTGTGAGCGCACTCAATCCCACTGTCTATGTCACTGACAAAGATGTTGAACAAGACCGGTCCCAACATCGATCCCTGAGGGACACCACTCGTCACTGGTCTCCAGCTGGACATTGAGCCATTGAGCACAACTCTTGGTGTGCGGCCGTCCAGCCAGTTCTTTATCCACCGAGTGGTCCACCTATCAAATTGATGTCTCTCCAACTTAGAGACAAGGATGTCTTGGGGGACAGTGTCGAACATTTTGCACAAGTCCAGGTAGATGACATCAGCTGCTCTACCACGGCCCATCAGTTCCATAGCCCCATCATAGAAAGCCACCAAATGGTCAGGCAGGATTTCCTCTTAGTGAAGCCATGCTGGCTGACACCAAGCACCTCCTTGTTTTTCATCTGCCTTAGCATGCCTTCCAGGAGAATCCGCTCCAAGGTTTTGCCAGGCACAGAGGTGAGACTGACTGGTCTGTAGTTCCCTGGCTCATCCATTCTTCCCTTCTTGAAAATGGGGGTTATATTTCCCTTTTTCCAGTCTTCGGGAACTTCACCTGACTGCCATGATTTTTCTAATATGATGGACAGTGGCTTAGCAACTTCATTTGCCAGCTCCTCCAGGATCCTCGGATGGATTTCATCAGGTCCCATGGACTTGTGTATGTTCAGGTTCTTAAGATGGTCTTGAACTAGAACTTCTCCTACAGTGGGCCCAGAGTCTTCATTCTCACTGTCCCTGTGTCTGCCTTCCAAGACTTGGGTGGTGTGGTCAGTGCATTTGTCAGTGAAGACTGAGGCAAAGAAGTCCTTAAGAATCTTAGCCTTCTCCAAATGCAGGGTTGCAAGTTCTCCAGATAGCTTCCGGAGGAGGACCACGTTGTCCCTTGTCTGTCTTTTATTCGCAATGTACCTATAGAATTCCTTCCTGTTACCTTTCACATCCCTAGCCAAGTTTAATTCTGACTGGCCTTTAGCTTTCCTAACCTTTTCCCTAGGTTCCCAGCCAGCATCATCCGTGTATTCTTCCCAGGCGGCCCGTCCTTGCTTCCATCTCTTATAAGCTTCTTTTTCCTTCGAGTTTTCCTCAGCAGCTCCTTATCCATCCAAGGAGGTCTCCTGGTCCTCCTGCTGCACTTGCTTCTAGTTGGGATGCAACACTCCTGAACCTGTAGTAGGTGATCCTTGAATATCAACCAACAGTCTTGGGCCCCCCTGCCCTCTAGGGCTATATCCCATGGAACCTTACTAAACAGGTTCCTGAAGAAGCTAAAATCTGCTCTCTTGAAGTCCAGGGCAGTGAGCTTGCTGCATGCTCTTCTCACTGTCCTGAGGATCTCAAATTTGACCATCTCATGATCGCTGCAGCCAAGGCTGCCCTGGAAGATCACATTTCCAACCTGCCCTTTCCTGTTGGTGAGCACGAGGTCAAGCATGGCACCTCTCCTTGTTGGCTCCTCTGTTACTTGCAGGAGGAAGTTGTCTTCCACACAATCGTGGAACTTCCTGGATTGCTTGTGCCAGGCCGTACTGTCCCTCCAATAGATATCAGGGTAGTTGAAGTCCCCCACGAGGACAAGTCCTGCAAGTGTGAGGCTATTCCTATCTGTCTGTAGAGTGCTTCATCCACAGAGTCTTCTTGATCAGGCAGTCTGTAACAGATCCCCACAATAATGTCTCCTATGGCTGTTTTCCTTTAACCCTCACCCACAAACTCTCTGTTGACTGATAACCTGTCCCCAGACAGTGTTCCATACTCTCTAGCCTATCCTTAACACAAATCTCAACTCCCCCTCCCCTCTTACTGGGCCTGTCTTTCCTAAAGAGCCTGTAATCTTCCATTCCAACACTCCAGTCATAAGAGCCATCCCACCATGTTTCTGTGATGCCCATGATATCATACCCCCATAGACGTGCACACATTTCTAATTCCTCTTGTTTGTTCTCCATGCTATGGGCATTTGTCTAGAGGCATCTGAGCTGAGCTCCAAACGAAGCCGGCTGGTTGGCTGGAGTGGCTGGAATATCTCTTCATTGCTTCAAACATTCATTATAGGTGCTGGCAAGTGACTGGGTGTGTTGGGATGGAATGATGCCCTCATTCTCCAACACATCCAGTTTAAAACATCCTTGCCCAGTCTTGCAAGCCTCCTACCAAAATTGCTCTTCACCTTTGTTATCAGACCAACTCCACCAGCGTCCAGCAGACCTGGCCTACTAAATTGAGTCCCCTGTTCAAGATACCCAAACCCCTGACTATGGTACTCTCATAGGTTCAGCAGCATCAGACATTTTTCTCCTTCGTAGTAGCTGGTTCAGCTCTGTGTTTTTGACTTTCAGCCTGGGAACAGCGCTGACAATACTGATGTTTATAGTTACGACTTAGAATGTTTTGGTCTGACCAAGGACTTTCTGAGTTTCATGCTCTGCCAGGGAGGAGGGGAAGCTGGGAGGAAGCAGAAACAGGATACTTGACCCCAACTGAGCAATGAGGTATTCCATAACACAGTACATCATGCCCAGGATGTAAAACTGGGGGCAGGAACCTGGAAGAGTTCAGTTCATGGCTCGGTCATCAGGTGGTGAGCAGTTGTATCCTCTTCCCTTGTATTTCCCTGGTCATTATTATTAATGGTGGTAGCAGTAGTGGTTTGTGTTATACCTGAGTTACTGGACTGTTCTTATCTCAATCTGTGGGAGTTACATTCTTTCGATTCTTCTCCCCATTCACCCTTCATCTTGGAGTGGGGGGGAAGAAGGAGGGGGCAGTGAGTGAACGGGCTGCGTGATTTGCAGCTTAAACCATGACAGGTACCAACCTTCTAACCATTTATTAACCTGGCAGTCCTTCTAGCCTTTTTAAGGTCCTCCCCTGTATCCTGGAGAATTGATGAAAAGACTACCTGACCTCCAGAGCCCCTCACCACCTCTCCCAGGGCTCTGTAGTCCTTCTTTATGTTCTCCAGGCTACTGCTATCTATATCAGTAGCACCCACATGGATCACTAGAAGTGGATAATAGTCAGTGGGACTGACTAGAGCGGGCAGCCTCTCTGCAAAATCCCTGATCCGTGCCCCTGGTAAGCGACACACCTCCCTTGAGACTGGGTCAGGGCAACAGGCAGATTCCTCTATGTCTTTCAAAGTAGTCCCCTATAGGCTTATTCCTGGCAGCACCAGTATTGATTTTCTTTACCAGTGCATCAGCTGGCTGTTCCTGGTGGAAGTCTATTTCTTCATCAGCCCCCTCCAGGACAGCAATGTGGTTCTGGGTGGGGCCAGCAGATGTGGGAGGAAGCCCCTTGCTTTTAATTGTCCTTTTACCCCTGGTTTTGTTGTTTTCTTTTGTTACTGCTTCCCAGCCTCCTGGGTTAGCAGCCTCCTCCTTTCCCACATGAGCGACAGCAGACACTTGAGGCCCCTGCACAGTCTGGTCCTGGAGCAAGCAGTGCTGCTTCCTCTCAGCTATCCTGGCACCTTTCAGCCTATTGACAGTGTCCCGCAGCTCAGCCCCTGCTGCAGGAGGACCTCCACCAGGTAACACCATGTGCAGCCCTGCCCATATTGCGCCCTCGCCTCAGGAGACCAATGCAGGCACTTTCTACACTCTGAGCTCTGCGCTGCAGCCTCCCTTCTCATTGGCTCTGTCTGGGTGCCTGTGCTGGCCTCCGCTGGGGCACTCAGTGTTGAGGTCTCAGACCAAGCCCTGGTCATAAGGTGAGCGCCCACCATCCCACTCGCCTGCCCGCACAAACTGCCTCGAACCCGCCTTGTTTCCCGTGCTCCCTGGGGCAGGTTTTTAACCATTCGAGCTGGTGCCGCTCCTCCTGGCACCACCCCCTGTGAGTCAGCTCCTCGCATCAGCTGCACTGCCTGCTCCCGGGCAAGTCCTGTCGAGGACTTGAAGCTCCCTCTGTGGCTCTTGCTCTCTGAGTTGATGTTCCTGGCTGCTGAGCTTCCCCTCGCTCAGGTTTTGGAGGCGTCCTCTCTCCAGCTACTCACCTCAGCAATTAACCCAGAATTATAGCAATACACAAGACATTTCAGATCAGATGAGGAGTGTTGACAAGGAGGTGGGCTATAAGTGAATGAATTACCTAGAATTTTCAAATCTAAATGAAAAATGTAGCTTTTTGTTTTCCATTGTTTTCATTCTCTTACTCTTACAAATTATTGTTAGAAATTAATCTAGTAATTTTTTCTACTGATAGAATTTTTATTGTTAGAACTTAAGAAATTGAAACATATTTAACAGATAAGATAGTGTGGGCCCCTTTAAAGACAGAGCTAAATGGTCTCCCTAACATCTCCTCTTTACAGTGAAAGAGTTCTGGGAGACAGACTTTAGTTAGAAGTCCTGATTATGGTCTTGTTTATTACTAGTTTATGGATGTAGTCCCAAAATTTTCCTGATAGCTGCACCTTGAGGTGAGCTGTAGATGTACATTTATGAATCTAGAAAACAGTATGCAATTTGTTCTCTATGAAATAGTTATTTTCAGAAGCAACGTTCTGCCACTTATAGTTTTGTTCTCTGTTTGAACAATTTTGTCAGAGCTGGTCTCCTGAAACTCAAACCCAAATTTTAATATATATGTCAAAATAAAATATCTTCAAGGGCAGTTCTGTATCTGAGAAATCTTATATTCTCAGCACAGCCCTTGTACATGTCTGTTAGACTGCCCGTCTTTTCAGATCAGAATTCATCTCATAGTAGACTCCATTGCTTCTTCTCTCTGATCTTAATTTTGATTTGGAGAAGTGGCATGAAGCCTATGCTTCCCAGCTAGACCTGCTGTGGTGGAAATTTTATCTGTTTATTGTATTCAGTTCCAATGGACATGAAGGTCCTGTGAAGGAAATGATCACCATGAGAAACTGGCTTTCCTCTGCATATTTTTCAGCAGCAGAATCAGACTATTACTTAATTTAAAAGCTTCAACTTTGCCAAAATTATATTTTTCTCTTCCTGGATCTAACCCAGAGAAAGAGTCACAGATTCATATAAATATGATTTTCTGAATATAGGACAAAGGAATACTTCAGATAAAATGTGCATTTCCTGCTATAAGGAAAAAATGCTTGGGATAAAAATGAACACAATTTTGAAAGATATATAAAAAGAAAATTATTGCATTGTATCACAGTGGGGAAAAATAACAGGGATTGGTAATTTAAGTTATCTTTATACATATAATACATATGGATGATAAAGGCAGTAAGGCTCAGTAGAAGTTTACTTCATTTTCTTTGTAAGAAGTTGTAGGCAAAAATATTCAGTAATCTTCTTGTTACTGTTAATCACTTAAAATCAATAAAAACCTTACATAATAGTAAATGGGAATTGACTTCTGCAAAATTAACAGGGCCATAAGATGCAATATTACTTCATCAAAAATTATTAGTTCATAAATAAATTGTCAACTTTTCAAAGCTGCATGTCTGAGTAGATTATATGTTCTGAGATTGTACCAGTGTTACAAGTGCATTTTTTTGTTTCATTTTTGTATGTTTTAAAAGCACCACAATCAACCATGCTTAGATTTTCAAGTGAAAAATGATCTTTTGTTTCCCCACTTGATCTTAATTACAAGTCTCAGCCTGACTCAGAAGAGCATTTGATATCAGTTGAAGGTCCTGAGTGTGTTAAGGGGACTGAAGTCAGTGGACTAAATCAAGTCCATGAGCCACTCAAGAGATTAGATTTATTGTGCTGTGAAGAGTAGAGTCAATGCAGGCTGAGTGGGTCCTTTAAAAACCTTGCGCTCCTCCACAGAAGTTCCCAGAAGCTATGCATATTTCTGGGTAGAACCCAGGGAGACCATTTGCAGGAAGCCTGCAAGCTGCCAACACATTGGCTGGAGAATGGCAGATGGTGAATTAGAGCTCTTTTTTTAATCCAGTTGTAGCCCAATAATGGGGAAAAAGCAGAAAAGAGCAGGAAAATTATATGGCTAGTCCAGACAGATGTTGCAGGTGTTAACATTTCACAAGATGCTAAAATATTTAGTTTAAATTATTTAATGACATGTTCAGTTAAACTTCTAATGCCATAGGATTCTCATTCAAAATTGAGAATGTTGAGGTTTAGCCATAATTAATAACCAACACCCTGGGTCTTATATCTAAGAATATCAGTGGTTTCTCAAAGTACTGTGTTACTCAATGAGAGATGAAAAATTAAAACCTGCTGTAGAAAATAGCATTTCCTGGTTACGCAGATGCTACAATAATGTTGAATCAAATGTATTCTGAAGGGACTTATACTGCATTAGACATGTAACTATGTAATAAACAACAACATGATGTATTTAAGAGGTTCATGAATTTAAAAAAGGCTTTCTGTATTTAAGATTTAACTTTAATCCAAACCATTGCTATCCCTGCAGCACAGAAACTTTGTCTGATGCCTTTTTTAGCAATTCTAGATGGCTGCATAAATTTGGAGAAAACAAAATGATCATTCATATCACTCCCAGCTTAAAACTTGGTCTAAGATGTCATTTGATTAGAGACACTGTTATTCCTTCAACTTTTCATCATATTTTTATTTATTTCTCTCCTCAGTTTTGATCAGAAATGGAAATACTTAATCTTACTTAAACAGTGTTAGAAAGCTGCTTTTTAATCTATGGAATAGATATCCGAGGAATGCTCCTTTAATCCTTCTGGGAAAATCATTCCTTCCTGTTGAGCTCTTTTGAAGCTACTGGTTGAAAGTCGGCCCTTTGGAAAATACAAAACGTACCTAACCATGGAGTCAAAGACATGATGCAGGTTGCTCTTTTAAAGGTCTTACCCCCTATTTTTTATTTATTAAATAGAAATCCAATGTTATAGAAATCTATAATACTGGAACTCTGTCTGGGGATAGGTGAGCAGTCAATAGACAGTTTGTGGGTCAGGGTTAAAGGAAGAACAGGATGGGAGACATTAAAGGAAGAACAGGATGGGAGACATTATTGTGGGGATCTGTTACAGACTGCCTGATCAAGAGGACTCTGTGGATGAAGCACTCTATAGACAGATAGGAATAGCCTCACACTTGCAGGACTTGTCCTCGTGGGGGACTTCAACTACCCTGATATCTATTGGAGGGACAGTATGGCCCAGCACAAGCAATCCAGCAAGTTCCATGATTGTGTGGAAGTCAACTTCCTCCTGCAAGTAATAAAGGAGCCAACAAGGAGAGGTGCCATGCTTGACCTCGTGCTCACCAACAGGAAAGGGCTGGTTGGAAATGTGATCTTCCAGGGCAGCCTTGGCTGCAGTGATCATGAGATGGTCAAATTTGAGATCCTCAGGACAGTGAGAAGAGCGTGCAGCAAGCTCACTGCCCGGGACTTCAAGAGAGCAGATTTTGGCCTCTTCAGGAACCTGTTTAGTAAGGTTCCAGGGGATAAAGCCTTAGAGGGCAGGGGGATCCAAGACTGTTGGTTGATATTCAAGGATCACCTACTACAGGTTCAGGAGTGTTGCATCCCAACTAGAAGCAAGTGCAGCAGGAGGACCAGGAGACCTCCCTGGATGGATAAGGAGTTGCTGAGGAAAACTCGAAGGAAAAAGAGGCTTATAAGAGGTGGAAGCAAGGACGGGCCACCTGGGAAGAATACACGGATGATGCTGGCTGGGAACCTAGGGAAAAGGTTAGGAAAGCTAAGGGCCAGTCAGAATTAAACTTGGCTAGGGATGTTAAGGACAACAGGAAGGGATTCTATAGGTACATTGCGAATAAAAGACAGACAAGGGACAATGTGGTCCTCCTCCGGAAGCTATCTGGAGAACTTGCAACCTTGCATTTGGAGAAGGCTAAGATTCTTAAGGACTTCTTTGCCTCAGTCTTCACTGACAAATGCTCTGACCATACCACCCAAGTCTTGGAAGGCAGACGCAGGGACTGTGAGAATGAAAACTCTGGGCCCATTGTAGGAGAAGTTCTAGTTCAAGACCATCTTAAGAACCTGAACATACACAAGTCCATGGGACCTGATGAAATCCGTCCGAGGGTCCTGAAGGAGCCGGCAAATGAAGTTGCTAAGCCACTATCCATCATATTAGAAAAATCATGGCAGTCAGGTGAAGTTCCCGAAGACTGGAAAAAGGGAAATATAACCCCCATTTTCAAGAAGGGGAGAATGGATGAGCCAGGGAACTACAGACCAGTCAGTCTCACCTCTGTGCCTGGCAAAATCTTGGAGCAGATTCTCCTGGAAGGCATGCTAAGGCAGATGAAAAACAACAAGGAGGTTGGTGAAAGCCAGCATGGCTTCACTAAGGGGAAATCCTGCCTGACCATTTGGTGGCTTTCTATGATGGGGCTATGGAACTGATGGGCCGTGGTAGAGCATTTGATGTCATCTACCTGGACTTGTGCAAAGCGTTTGACACTGTCTCACATGACATCCTTGTCTCTAAGTTGGAGAGATATCAATTTGATAGGTGGACCACTCGGTGGATAAAGAACTGGCTGGACGGCCGCACACCAAGAGTTGTGCTCAATGGCTCAATGTCCAGCTGGAGACCAGTGACGAGTGGTGTCCCTCAGGGATCGGTGTTAGCACCGGTCTTGTTCAACATCTTTGTCGATGACATGGACAGTGGGATTGAGTGTGCCCTCAGCAAGTTTGCCAATGACACCAAGCTGTGTGGTTCAGTCGATATGCTGGAGGGAAGGAATGCCGTCCAGAGGGACTTTGACACACTTGAGAGGTGGGCAGATGCCAACCTGATGAATTTTAACCGTGCCAAGTGGAAGGTCCTCCACCTGGCTGGGAGCAATCCCAGGCACAGCTACAGGTTGGGCAGAGAAGGGATTCCGAGCAGCCCTGTGGAGAAGGTTTTGGGGTGTTGGCTGATGTGAAGTTGAACATGAGCCGGCTTCAGTGTGAGCTTGCATCCCAGAAATCCAATCGTATCCTGGGCTGCATCAAAAGGAGTGTGACCAGCAGGTCGAGGGAGGTGAACCTGGCCCTCTGCTCTGCTCTCGTGAGACCTCACTTGGAGTATTGTGTGCAGTTCTGGTGTCCTCCACAGAAAAAGGACACGGAACTGTTGGAACAAGTCCAAAGGAGGGCCTCGAGGATGATCTGGGGACTAGAACACCTCCCGTATGAAGATAGGCTGAGAAAGTTGAGGTTGTTCAGCCTGGAGAACAGAAGGCTGCATGGAGACCACATAGCATCCATCCAGTATTTGAAGGGGGCCTATAGGGATGCTGGGGAGGGAGTCTTCATGAGGAACTGTAGTGAGAGGACAAGGTGTAATGGGTTCAAACTTAAACAGGGGAAGTTTAGATTGGATATAAGGAAGAAATTCTTTACTGTGATGGTGATGAGGCACTGGAATGGGTTGCACAGGGAAGCTTTAAGTGCTCCATCTCTGGAGGTGCTCAAGGCTGGGTTAGACAGAGCCTTGGGTGACATGGTTTAGTGTGAGGTCCCCCTGCCCCTGGCAGGGCGGTTGGAACTAGATGATACTGAGGTCCTTTCCAACCTTAAGTATTCTATGAATCTACAATTTTAATCTTATTGTAAGGGAAACCTGCTTTCATAAAATAAGTTACATTACATACATAGTTTTTCATGCAAAATAATATATGTTCCATTTATAGTTCCAAAGCTTCCTCACCTTCACCAGTATTCATATGTTGGCATTTTACTGCTGTTTAAATGCAGTTTTTTTACTGCACGTAACAGTAAAATCCTTGGGGCATATAGCTAATTCTCAACGAGAAAGGTAAGGAAACTAGATGAGCAGTATAAATTGCATGTGAAGGCTGAAATTAATGTTGAATTTAAGTTTCCTTGCAAACTCCATTTAGGGTATTTAAAATTGCTCCAAATGCATGATACACAGAAAAAAATATAGCTATACTTGATTGTTTCTGTTTGCAATTCAAGTAAGGAAATATTGCATGATATTATTTTAATGTATTATTATTATTATTGGTATTATTATTTTTGGTATTATTATTATGTGGTTGGGTTTTTTTTTTCAAGAAAAAAATATACACAAGGTATATATACAAGGTAATAGCATACAACTAATAATTATTTTTCCCTGTGGAATAACCTGATCTTTGTGGCTGAAACAGAGCCTCTGCTTAGCCTTGCCCTATTCTGCTGTACACAACAGTCTAACTACCGCAATCATACCATGGGTTCCATGTAAAAATTTTTTAAAGCTGTTCTGAATGTTGCTTTTGCTGGCTCTTTCTTTGTGCAAAAGATGCCATAATAAAACTGCAGTGAAATCAGGGGAAACAGCCTGTATCTAAAAAAAAGAAATCACTCAAGTATAGCATAATAACTTCTCAAAGAAAGATTATTCCAAGGTGTTTCTGATTCTGATCAAACTTGGAATTGTACTTTCTCTTGACACAAATTTGATTTCCAGGGGGTGTTAATACTAATGCAGAAAAGAGATGTAATGTGTCACTGGAGGCATTGCTTTCTGTCCCCTTTTTTTTTGTTTTATCAGTGTCTTGTGAACTTTGTTTCTATGTAGTTATTATGCACTGAATTTCGTGCTATATTATTCATTTGTTGTGTTTTCTGTTTTTTTGCCCACTCAGAAGGGTACAGATTGTGTGTGGGCATACATTCTTTAATTGTAAGTGCACAGCTTGTTTGTGGAGGATTGTAGCTATCCCAGGACAAACCCATGGAGTCATAGGAACACAAGAACTGGCACTCTACAAATAAAACACTTATAGCCCCAGCTCTGAGGAAGGTGTGGGATAGTGTCCTGCCTGTGTGTCTGCCTCAATCTGCAGTTAGTTTATTTGAGAAAAATGGTAGAAGCTTAGACCATCCTGCTAGATGATACTGTTCAACTTTTCTGGCTCTTCCTGAAAAATAGTTTGTGTTCTGAAGAACAGAATTTTTGCATCTGGATGCCTGTGTACCATGTACATCTTACAGAATCTAGCCTTTCATAGATTATCCCTCTGGAAAGATTATGATTTTATTCAAAATGTGAATCCTAAATGAGTTTTGCTGAGGAAGCCTCTCAATGTAGCTATTGCAGAGTAAATGGACAATATTTTATGTTCATGATATGACAGTCTGGCTTTTATGTGGTTTTGCTTATTCATAAATGGGAAGACTAAACTAACATGTTATCTAATTGAAGAGATGAGATTTCTGCACCTTGTTTTCTTAACTTCATTGAATGGCCCTTTGGGATTTAAAACATGTACCTGAGGGAAATGCCTTGTTTAAGATAATGGGAAGTTTTACCCACTGTTCATTAACTTCTAACAATGAAACCCTGATGAAGCAAGTGCCAAGAAACCAAGTAATTAAAACCTGTTGAATAAAGCAAGACAGTAATGCAGATATATATACACTAAAACACTTGAGGGATTTTAGAAAGCAACCTAGGAACTTGTTCTGCTCCCTGACAGATAAAGTCTTTGCTAAGACTTGAGAATTTGCTTTGCTGTATCTCACACTAGAGTGACAGGCTTGGTATACTAGGGGATAGAAAACTAATCCCTTCTAATTGATGATAGAGCTCAAATCTTCTGACCTCCCAGGATAAAAATGAGAACAAATCTTAGATATTTTGTAACAATTCTGATACTTTCATGTAAGAAAAGATACTACAACAGGAAAAGTTACACCTGGGGCAACAAGGATGATCAAAGGTATGACATGGCTTCTGTATGAAGGATGATTAAATAGAGTAGTCTGGTCTGGAAGAGAAATAATGTAAAGTGGTGTCATGGTTTAAGCCCAGGCTGTCACTCGGAAACACGCAGCCTCTCTCTCACTCCCCCACTTCCTTCCCCTGCTCCCAGAGGGATGGGGAGGAGAATCAAAAGAATGTAACTCCCATAGATTGAGATAAGAACAGCCCAGTAACTAAGGTACAACACAAACCACTACTGCTACCACTATTAATAATAATAATAAGGGAAATAACAAAGGAAGAGAATACAACCGCTCATCACCTGCTGACCGATACCCAGCCTGATCAAGCAGTGATCTAACCCTTCCGGGTTACTGCCCCCAGTTTATATAGTGGCCATGATGTGCTGTGGTACAGAATACTTCTTTGGTTAGTTTGGGTCAAGTGTTCTGTCTCTGCTTCCTCCCAGCTTCCCCTCCTCCCTGGCAGAACGTGAGACTCAGAAAGTCCTTGGTCAAAGTAAACATTACTGAGCAGCAACTAAAAACATTGGTGTTATCAGCGCTGTTCCCCGGCTGAAAGTCAAAAACACAGCACTGCACCAGCTACTAAGAAGGGGAAAAATGACTGCTACTGCTGAACCCAGGGCAGGTGGATATGGCAGAATGTCATGACTGGCAGAGAGATGGTAAATAGGGAAAGATTGTTTACTGTCTTTTCTAATACAAGACATAGGGGACATAAAATGAGACAAGTATGTGTAAAGTTCTAAACAAATAAAAGAAGATATTTCTTTAGGTATAGCTTTCTAGGGAATTCTCTACCACAGGATACTAGAGGTACTCTGAGTATAAAAAAACTGCATGTCACATGTATGAAGGGAAAAATTCACTGACAGCTACAGGAGAGTAGTACCTTTCTACACGCCGTCCCTGGCCACTATAGATTTGGTGTGTATTTTAAGGAGTGTCTTTGCAGTGTTTGCTAGAGATCTGCTATTGGCTATGTCAGGTACACAAAATTGGAATAACTGCTTCATTGGTCTGATATGATATAACTTAAGTTATTCCTGCAAATGTTTCTTGTTACATAAAAATCTATTGCCTAACTGTGATTCCTACCAATGCCCACAGTTCCAATTCTGATTACGTTTTGTTTGGAAATTAATTTCTGTAGTCATAGAGTTAAATAAGTCGTCTGTGACTTCAGAGTACTGGTTTAGCTATAAAAGCTTGCCTTCACACAAATACTGTACCAGGAACAAGAAGGACTCCATGAAATGCTAAGAGCTCTAGGGAAGAAATCAAGAAACCAAACCCTTCAGTACCATCTATAATATCCAGCAAAAGTAAATAACATTGCATAGGTACGTATATTTAACAATGATGGGACTATCTCAGGTGCAGAGCATGTAATTATGTATGAAACCTGCTCATTTCTTGCATGCGTGTTGTACTGAGTTTGAGTAGCAAGTTTTTGTTAGTGGGAGGGCCACAGGGGTAGCCTTTGTGAGAAGCTGATAGAAGCTTCCCCTATGTATGACAGAGCCAACGCCAACCAGCTCCAAGACATACCTGCTGCAGGCCAAGGCTCAGCCCATCAGAGATGGTGGTAGAGCCTCTGGGATAACAGATTTAAGAAGAGGAAAAAGTTGCTGCACAACAGCAACTGCAGCTGGAGAAAGGAGTGAGAATATGTGAGATCAACAACTCTTCAGATACTAAGGTCAGTGTAGAAGGAAGGGAGGATGTGCTCCAGGTGCTGGAGCAGAGTAGAGGTGAAGCAGACCATGATAAGGCAGGCTGTGCCCCTTCAGCCCAAGGAGGACCCTGGTGGAGCATATCTCCACCGGCAGCCCCGAAGGACTCAGCACCACTACAGGGGTCTGCTGGAATGAGGATGTGATCCTGTGGAAAACCTGTGCTGGAGCAGGATCCTGGCAAGCTCTTTGGCCCCACGGAGAGAGGAGCAGATTTGCTGCAGGACATGTGATCCCACAGTGGACCCAAACTGCAGCAGTCTGTTCCTGAAGGGCTGAACCCCCTGAGAGGGACACACCCCATGGAGCAGTACATTAAGAACTGCATCTCATGGGAAGGACTCACATTGGAGAAGTTTGAGGATGATTGTCTCCCCTGGAAGGGACCCCATGCTGAAGCAGGGGAAGAGTGTGAGGAGTCCCATCCCTGAAGAGGAAGGAGTGACAGAGACAGCGTGTAATAAACAGACCACAACATCCATTTCTTGTCCCCCTATGTGGCTCGTCAGGAAGAGATAGAGAATGAAGCAGAGCTCAGAAAGAAGGGAGCTGTGGGGAGTGGTGTTTTTAAGATTTGGGTTTACTTATTATTACCTACTCTAATTTTGATTGGTAATAAAATAAATTTAATTTCCCTAAGTTGAGTCTGTTTTACCCATGACGGTACTTAGTGAATGATTTCACCTTGTCCATATCTCAGCCCATGAGCCTCTCATATTTGCTCCTCACTGTCCAGCTTAGGAGGTGGAATGATCTCTATAGACAAATAGGAACAGCCTCACGCTCACAGGCCCTTGTCCTTGTGGAGATTTTCAACCACTCTGATACCTGTTGGAGGGATGGTACGGCCCGGCACAGGCAATCCAGGATGTTCCTTGATTGTGTGGAAGACAACTCCCTCCTGCAAGAAATAGAGGAGCCAACAAGGAGAGGTGCCATGCTTGACCTCATCCTCACCAACAGGAATGGGCTGGTTGGAAATGTGATCTTCCAGGGCAGCCTTGGCTGCAGTGATCATGAGATGGTCAAATTTGAGATCCTCAGGACAGTGAGAAGAACGTCCAGCAAGCTCACAACACTGGACTTCAAGAGAGCAGATTTTGGCCTCTTCAGAAACCTGCTCAGTAAGATTCCATGGGATATAGCCCTAGAGGGCAGGGGGGCCCAAGACTCTTGGTTGATATTCAAGGATCACCTACTACAGGTTCAGGAGTGTTGCATCCCAACTAGAAGCAAGTGTAGCAGGAGGACCAGGAGACCTCCCTGGATGGATAAGGAGATACTGAGGAAAATTTGAAGGAAAAAAGAGGCTTATCAAAGGTGGAAGCAAGAACAGGCGGCCTGGGAAGACTACAGAGATGTTGTCTGGGAAGCTAGAAACCAGGTTAGGAAAGCTAAGGCCCCCTTAGAATTAAAGTTGGTTAGGGATGTTAAGGTCAACAGGAAGGGATTCTATAGGTACATTGCAAATAAAAAGCAGACTAGGGACAACGTGGGCCCCCTCCAGAAGCTATCAGGAGACCTGGCTACCCTGGATTTGGAGAAGGCTGAGGTTCTACATGACTTCTTTGCCTCGGTCTTCACCAGAAAATGCTCTGACCATACCACCCAAGTCTTGGAAGGCAGACGCAGGGACAGTGAGAATGAAGACTCTGAGCCCACTGTAGGAGAAGTTCTAGTTCAAGACCATTTTAAGAACCTGAACATACACAAGTCCATGGGACCTGATGAAATCCATCTGCAGGTCCTGAAGGAGCTGGCAAATGAAGTTTCTAAGCCACTGTCCATCATATTGGAAAAATCATGGCAGTCAGGTGAAGTTCCCGAAGACTGGAAAAAGGGAAATATAACCCACATTTTCAAGAAGGGGAAAATGGATGAGCCAGGGAACTACAGACCAGTCAGTCTCACCTCTGTGCCTGGCAAAATCTTGGAGCAGATTCTCCTGGAAGGCATGCTAAGGCAGATGAAAAACAGGAGGTGCTTGGTGACAGCCAGCATGGCTTCACTAAGGGGAAATCCTGCCTGACCAATCTGGTGGCCCTCTATGATGGGGCTACGGAACTGATGGGCCGTGGTAGAGCATTTGATGTCATCTACCTGGACTTGTGCAAAGCGTTTGACGCTGTCTCACATGACATCCTTGTCTCTAAGTTGGAGAGACATCGATTTGATAGGTGGACCACTCGGTGGATAAAGAACTGGCTGGACGGCCGCACACCAAGAGTTGTGCTCAATGGCTCAATGTCCAGCTGGAGACCAGTGACGAGTGGTGTCCCTCAGGGGTCGGTGTTGAGACCGGTCTTGTTCGACATCTTTGTCGGTGACATGGACAGTGGGATTGAGTGTGCCCTCAGCAAGTTTGCCAATGACACCAAGCTGTGTGGTTCAGTCGATATGCTGGAGGGAAGGAATGCCGTCCAGAGGGACTTTGACACACTTGTGAGTTGGGCTGATGCCAACCTGATGAAGTTTAAGCATGCCAAGTGGAAGGTCCTCCTCCTGGGTGGGAGCAATCCCAGGCACAGCTACAGGCTGGGCAGAGAAGGGATTCAGAACAGCCCTGTGCAGAAGGACTTGGGGGTGTTGGTTGATGAGAAAATGAACATGAGCCATCTTCAGCATGCACTTGCATCCCAGAAAGCCAACCGTATCCTGGCCTGCATCAAAAGGAGCATGACCAGCAGGTTGAGGGAGGTGATCCTGCCCCTCTGCTCTGCTCTCGTGAGACCTCACTTGGAGTATTGTGTGCAGTTCTGGTGTCCTCAACAGAAAAAGGACATGGAACTGTTGGAACAAGTCCAGAGGAGGGCCACGAGGATGATCTGGGGACTGGAGCACCTCCCGTATGAAGATAGGCTGAGAAAGTTGGGGTTGTTCAGCCTGGAGAAGAGAAGGCTGCATGGAGACCTCATAGCATCCATCCAGTACTTGAAGGGGGCCTATAGGGATGCTGGGGAGGGTCTCTTCATGAGGAACTGTAGTGAGAGGACAGGGGGTAACCGGTTCAAACTTAAACAGGGGAAGTTTAGATTGGATATGAGGAAGAAATTCTTTACTGTGGTGGTGTTGTGGCACTCGAATGTGATGCCCAGGGAAGCTCTGAATGTTCCATTGCTGGCAGTGTTCAAGGCTGGGTTGGACATAGCCTTGGGTGACATGGTTTAATGTGATGCGTCCCTGCCCCTGGGAGGGGGGTTGGAAGTAGATGATCTTAAGGTCCTTTCCAACCCTAACTATTCTATGATTCTACAATTCTACCATAAGAGTGGCTTTTGTGACCAGTCAGGGTCAACTAACAACACATTTATATGTATGATAAGTTAAATTAAACCTGCAGAGGAGTAAAGGAACAACTGTTTCTAGTCGCCTTTCATTGAAATTGTCCTTTATAATTGGTATATACAGCATGTGTTACAAAATCGAGATATGCTTTCAGATGAGTCTATATACCTATGGAGGATTTTCGAAAGCTTACCTGAAAGGAAAACGGACTATTTCTTTTGAAAATTATGTTCATCAGAATGTGGGGTTTTTTTTGAGAAACAACTAGAAATTATATTTTTGCTTTGATACACACCATAGTGATAAAATAGGGGTCTTTCCATTTTCTGAAAAATAGGAGCAGCTTTGTATAAGGTTGTGTTATCTCTATTTTTTAATATTAGGAAAACCATCAATCACTGTTATAGGCTGCACAATTTTGAACAATGTCTCTATCTCTCTATTGATGAAAGGACATTTTTGTGGAAGAATTGGTTATAGAATAGAATAAACTCTCCTTGTTTACTCTTTTAGTTGGTTGGAGTGCGGTGTTGCACAATAACACCTTTTGGCTGGTTAACTCTCAATGTTTTTTTGGTTACTAGCGGAAAAGAATCCATTCATGTGTTAGGCCTTTAGAGCTCTCTGAAATTGTTTATGATTTCACTCTGTCAGTAAAGCATTCAATAAGGAGGAGTGGGTGGATATTTCATTATTTACATCTAAGACCTTTTCATAAAGAATACCAGTTCAGCTACTGTTTCAGTCCTGTATCAGTACATGATGTTTGCTTTTTTTCTAAAGAACAAACATCAGAAGGAGAGAAAATTTTGGTGATGCCCACATTCAATTCAACAAACCAACACAAACCAATTAAATTATATTGATTTCATAATCTGGGATCATATTAGACCTCTGCGTAAACAGCTTTGTCCTTTATACTTTGAATGCATTACTCCTAAAGCAGTTCAAGTTATTATTACAGAAAACTATGAGACAGTGACTAATAGCATACATTTTGGTTGTAATTATGTCCAGACTTAAACCAAATAACACAAAACTAGGGAAAATCAGTATTACATCCATATCTACTCTTAATCTCATAAGCATGAAAAATGAACAAGAAGTTGGAGCTTTAGGAAAGGGTTTAAAATACCAATTTTTTAACTTGGTGGATCAGAACAATGGCAGTCCTAAATGCTCATTTTTACTGGTAAATATCCCTTCTTATTTCAGGCTTCCAAACAATGCTTTAATAAACCAGGTATATTATTTTATTGTTGGCCCTTGATTTCTACTTCATTTTCTGCATCCTGTGATGGTTACCAATACAGTTAATAGGCAGTTAATCAGCTGTCAGTAATATATTTGTTGCCATTTTCAGATAATTGCATTTAGAGTGATCCTGTCAAGAATGTGAAGCGGGTATTAGTAATGCTATCCTTTACTTCAAGTAGCTAAGGCTTCTCAGTGGCAGATGAATGCATCTGCTGTTTTCTTGACATATATATGAAGCTTTCAGCTTCTAGAGTACCCTGGCAGCTCTCGCTCTTCTCTCTTTAAATCAAGCAATTTTACCATACACCATTTGCCATCTAACAGTGATTAATTTTATGGTATATTTGGCAACAGTTGCATGTTGATTCATTAATGACTTTGATATTTGGTTTATTATGTTGTTTTAAACTTTATCACAATTAAGAGAGCAAATACGTCTGAAAGAATGGTTCTCTGTAAGCTTTTTCACACATCTACTTGTCCTTGACAGTACTGTGATGGATAAATAACCATACCAAGAGAAAATATATTGATTTAAGTCCATCATGATCTTGTACGCAGAGCACACTGCTGGATAGAATCAAACAATTTCAATTATACTGAGCTAATACCGAAAACTTCCCATTACCTGTTTTACTTTTTCTTGTTGGAATAAGATATTTACTGCTGATGTTGCCGATTCTACCATTACCTATGTGCAAGTATCAGGGTATCATGAAATAAAATCAAGACTGAAAAAAAAATGTAAAGCATGTTCTTCAAGAAGAGAAAGGATAACTGGTTGGACTCTACATGCATCGAAATGTCACATACATCTACACTGATGCATAATTTATTATTGTACTGAACAAAACATTATCAATTTAGTGAAATTCTTCAACTGCAAGAAAATTGAGTTCACACAAACTCTGAAGTACGTAAACATTTAATTTAATAGGTTTTAAAAAATAACATATCTAATCTTTCTAAACATAGCTACACTGCATAGTGCGCTGCAATAGCAGTATCACAGTTAGCTGTGAGAGTGGAAGCTATATCCAGACAGACCAATCAGCTCTGCAGTGTATATAAACCCTGAAGAAGTAACACTGCACTGATATGATTGCACTTTCTCTGAACACTGATTTAGAGGCACACCTGTATAGACTTTTCCTTTGTTCAAAACCACATTTTGATCAGAATAAAAGGAATTTAATTGCCTTTATGATTAAAAAAGGTAAAATCAACCACAATTAACAATTTTCCCTCTTTTGAACTTTCTTCTCACATGTTCAATTCAGAGAAAAAAAAGAGAAAACAAATATATATTAACCTAAAATGATCTATTTTTTTCCTGGGTTTTGTTTTTCTTTTCTTTGTTTTGTCACTAAAATGGAGTGGGGAAACACCAGAACAACCAGAAATATAAATACTAGTCACTCAGCACAAATACAAACATTTTTTCAGGGTAATCCATCCTTTGCTTTAGGTAGCTTTCAGTCTAAAAGTTAAGTATGGAGATTTGACATATTGGTATTAGAACAGTGTTCAGTTCAAAGGGTGCAGTTATGAGAACTCGCCATTGAAGATGACCAATTCACACATATGATAGGTGTTTCTGGTGGCAGAAACAGACATAAAAGAAATGTAGGCTGAAATCTAAATTTCATTACAGGACCTTGAAGCAAGGACAAGAAATTGTGAGATGATTTTCTGAAGAGTCAGTGGAGAGTTTCAAGGAGGGAGTAACCATAGTCTGACTAATGGCCAGCTAAGCTAATTTTTAATGGCCTAGAAAGAACAGCAGTACTAATCAGAAGTAACTCATAGACCTAAGCTGCATTCATATTTGCTGGATCAACCCACTATTTCATAACCGCTTCCTGAAGCTTCTTTTATTATTCCCTGAATTTTCTCCAAGCTATTCTCTTTGCACAAAGGGGCTATTCTTTTCGTGGTTAAAGTCTGGCTGTAATGCACTGGAACACATCAGCATGAAATATGGGGTTTGATTTTTAGACGTTCTTGATCATATTTTTAAAGTATAGATACTGAAACTACTTTAGGACATAACTGAAGAGCCCTTTTAAAATGTCCCTGCTGGCCATATTGTGCTGATGAGCTCGATAGTGAAACTGGCTTTGCTAATATAATATTATCTTTGCTAGGCTGTAAACAATGACTTTAATCAAGATCCTAAATGCTTTGCAGACAACATGTTCTTTCAGGGTTTCCTGAGTTTTATGGAATCAGAGAAAGGGTTTTGCTTTTGCTCCTGTTGTGCAATTCTCTCCACCCTCGATGTCTTCTTATCCTTATAAATCTTTACATCTAAAGGCAATTGCTTAAACTATTTTTAATGCACTCAGCTGTTAATATTACAGATTACTCTATGTTCTAAGTAATGTCTTTGCTATACCTTGTTGAAAAAGAAAGACAAGATGAGGTAAAAAATTCCTCTTGGGAAATTGTTTCCTTCTATTTCTGAAGCATGCACATGCAAAAGTCAGAGTTGCACCCTTTGTACACAAAACCCTCTCAGTTTCTAAAATGACAGGCATCAGCATATCTACATTGAGGAGTTCATGATTACTAAACAATGAAGCCATGTCTTCACAACAAAAGTATGTAATTTGGGTCCATAAATGCACACTTTACAGGCACAAATGGCTTATCATGTTTATGGTGGGCTGGCCTCAGCTCACAGCCAAGCATTCGCACAGTCACTCACTCAGCTCTAACCCCCTCACGTGGCACAGGAAGAATGAGAGTCAGGGAGAGAAGACTAGTTGGTTGACTGGGAAATTCCAGTTGTAACTGTTCAGCAGTGGTAATCTGTGATCAAGAAATTACTCTAACCTTGATGCCACCATCTGCTATTCCTCACACTTCTCTTTCCCACCCATCTCGATCCCTAGCATCTTCTGCCATTTCTTAAATGCATCATCTTAAAGCCATCATCTTGGCTGAGGGGCTGCAGTGAGTCCATTGGAGACAGCTGGAGCAGGTTGTGTCCATCGTGGGGCAGCCCCAACCTCTCCTCAATACTTACTAGTGAAAAAAGCAGAAAAGTCAACAGTTCTTTTATTAGATACATTTTATTTTCAACAAGGTTTTTTTTTGTTTTTTTTTTTTTTGTTTTTTTTTTTTTACTTTGTAATATGGCACAGCATACAAAAGAAGCACTGAAATTAAAAGTCGTTGTCGTGGTTTAAGCCCAGCCGTAACTCATGCAGTTCACTCACTCATTCCCCCCTCTTTCTTTCCCCCCACTCCTGGGGGGATGGGGAGGAGAATCAAAAGAATGTAACTCCCATGGCTTGAGATAAGAACAGTCCAGTAACTTAGGTATAGCAGAAATCGCTGCTGCTACCACCAAAAATAATAATCAAGGGAAACGGCAAGGGAAGAGAATACAACATCTCACCACCTGCCAACCGATACCAAGCCCGACTGAGCAGTGGACCCACTCTTCTGGGTCCCTGCCCCTAGTTTTTGCATCCTGGGCATGATGTGCTGTGGTATGGAATACCTCTTTGGCTAGTTTGGGTCAGGTGTCCTGTTTCTGCTTCCCCCTGGTTGCCCTTCTCCCTGGCAGAGCATGAGACTCAGAAAGTCCTTGGTCAGACTAAACATTTGAGCAGTAACTAAAAACATCTGTGTTATCAGCTCTGTTCCCAGGCCAAAAGTCAAAACCACAGAGCTGCACCAGCTACTAAGAAGGAGAAAAAATGACTGCTACTGCAGAACCCAGGACAGTCATTTAGCCAAATTCTAAACACTTGCCTTACAAAATGTAGAAGTGGAGAACGTTCTTTTCTTTTGGAAGGCAGTTCTTCATATTTGGAGTGTTTTGATAGATTATGACTCCATAGTGTTTTCTTAAGGAACTCCTTTTGCACATTCCTCCTTGAAATGCAGTCTATTCCAGGCTACATATCAAAATCAGATCTGTAGATTCATCACCTAATTTTTGTACTCATAAATGGAAGTCCTGGAGCATGAAATTGCCACCTGTATGGCATGCTTGCAGCCTGGATTTGGATAAATTTTATGTAAGGATCCTTCCACTCCCACTCAGAAAAGTCAAATGCCTTGATTGCAGCGATCATGAGATGGTTGAATTCAAGATCCTCAGGACAGTGAGAAGAGCGTCCAGCAAGCTCACTGCCCTGGACTTAAGAGAGCAGACTTTGGCCTCTTCAGGAACCTGCTCAGTAAGATTCCATGGGATATAGCCCTAGAGGGCAGGGGGGCCCAAGACTCTTGGTTGATATTCAAGGATCACCTACTACAGGTTCAGGAGTGTTGCATCCCAACTAGAAGCAAGTGTAGCAGGAGGACCAGGAGACCTCCCTGGATGGATAAGGAGAGACTGAAGAAAATTTGAAGGAAAAAAGAGGCTTATAAAAGGTGGAAGCAAGAACAGGCGGCCTGGGAAGACTACACGGATGTTGTCTGGGGAGCTAGAGACCAGGTTAGGAAAGCTAAGGCCCCCTTAGAATTAAAGTTGGTTAGGGATGTTAAGGTCAACAGGAAGGGATTCTATAGGTATATTGCAAATAAAAGACAGACTAGGGACAACATGGGCCCTCTCCAGAAGCTATCGGGAGAACTGGGTATCCTGGATCTGGAGAAGGCTGAGGTTCTTCATGACTTCTTTGCCTCGGTCTTTACAGGAAAGTGCTCTGACCATACCACCCAAGTCTTGGAAGGCAGACGCAGGGACAGCGAGAATGAAGACCCTGGGCCCACTGTAGGAGAAGTTCTAGTTCAAGACCATCTTAAGAACCTGAACATGCACAAGTCCATGGGACCTGATGAAATCTATCCGCGGGTCCTGAAGGAGCCGGCAAATGAAGTTGCTAAGCCACTGTCCATCATATTGGAAAAATCATGGCAGTCAGGTGAAGTTCCCGAAGACTGGAAAAAGGGAAATATAACCCACATTTTCAAGAAGGGGTAAATGGATGAGCCAGGGAACTACAGACCAGTCAGTCTCACCTCTGTGCCTGGCAAAACCTTGGAGCGGATTCTCCTGGAAGGCATGCTAAGGCAGATGAAAAACAGGAGGTGCTTGGTGACAGCCAGCATGGCTTCACTAAGGGGAAATCCTGCCTGACCAATCTGGTGGCCCTCTATGATGGGGCTACGGAACTGATGGGCAGTGGTAGAGCAGTTGATGTCATCTACCTGGACTTGTGCAAAGCGTTTGACGCTGTCTCACATGACATCCTTGTCTCTAAGTTGGAGAGACATCAATTTGATAGGTGGACCACTCAGTGGATAAAGAACTGGCTGGATTGCCGCACACCAAGAGTTGTGCTCAATGGCTCAATGTCCAGCTGGAGACCAGTGACGAGTGGTGTCCCTCAGGGATCGATGTTGGCACCGGTCTTGTTCGACATCTTTGTCGGTGACATGGACAGTGGGATTGAGTGTGCCCTCAGCAAGTTTGCCAATGACACCAAGCTGTGTGGTTCAGTCGATATGCTGGAGGGAAGGAATGCCATCCATTGGGACCTTGACACACTTGTGAGGTGGGTTGATGCCAACCTGATGAAGTTTAACCATGACAAGTGCAAGGTCTTACACCTGGGTGAGAGCAATCCCAGGCACCGCTACAGGTTGGGCAGAGAAGAGCTTCAGAGCAGTCCTTTTCAGAAGGACTTGGGGGTGTTGGTTGATGAGAAAATGCACATGAGCTGGCTTCAGTGTGCACTTGTAGCCCAGAAAGCCAATCGTATCCTGGGATGCATCAAAAGGAGCATGACCAGCAGGTCGAGGGAGGTGATCCTGCCCCTCTACTCTGCTCTCGTGAGACCTCACTTGGAATATTGTGTGCAGTTCTGGTGTCCTCAACAGAAAAAGGGCACGGAACTGTTGGAACAAGTCCAAAGGAGGGCCTCGAGGATGATCTGGGGTACTGGAGCACCTCCCGTATGAAGATAGGCTGAGAAAGTTGGGGTTGTTCAGCCTGGAGAAGAGAAGGCTGCGTGGAGACCTCATAGCAGCCTTCCAGTATCTGAAGGGGGCCTGGAAGGATGCTGGGGAGGGACTCTTCATGAGGAACTGTAGTGAGAGGACAAAGGGTGACGGGTTCAAACTTAAACAGGGGAAGTTTAGATTGGATATGAGGAAGAAATTCTTTACTGTAAGGGTGGTGAGGCACTGGAATGGATTATCCAGGGAAGCTCTGAATGCTCCATCGCTGGCGGTGTTCAAGGCCGGATTGGACATAGCCTTGGGTGGCCTGGTTTAGTGGGAGATGTCCCTGCCCATGGCAAGTGGGTTGGAAGTAGATGATCTTAAGGTCCTTTCCAACCCTAACTATTCTGTGATTCTATGATTCTAATTTATCTGTATCCTGCTAAGCCTCTAAAAGAAACCCCAAACTTAGTGTGGCCCTCTCGTAGTTCTGTTTATTGGTTTAATATATTGCATATGAAACAGCTATAGACCTTAATATCTTTTTCACTGATACTTTCCATGTCAAAAAATATTTTTACTATATTTTATCCGGGATTATCAAGAGTCCTTAAATATTTTAAAGAACCACATAATCATAGAATCTTTTAGGTTGGAAATGACTTTTAAGATCATGGAGTCCAACCATAAAGCTAACACACCACCCTCCAGCTGGTTTAGAGGTTTGCCTATGTTACTTAGGTGACCAGTAGCAGCTGCTTAGAGAAACTATATAAAATGCAGGTATAGGACAAGCAGTCATTTTGTGATTCTGATGCTTGGTGTACGAGTCTGCTCAGCCAGCAGTGGGTTTTGAACTCCTGAATGTTGTTCCTCATTTAGGAATTGGTTTTGACAGGACACCACTATCGCCCAACCACCCATCCACCCATGTGTGCAATATTTCAGTATGTCGCCCCCTAAGCACATGCATTAAGCAAGCACTTCTAAGGTGGATAAAGAAAGATGGCTACTTCTTCCCTCACAAAAAGTACCCTCCAACTTGAAGCAAGATGTGTCAAGCCCAGCAAAATAGTTACACCCATATGCCTATCACCGTGTGTAGCCCTATCTAACAACAGTAGGCATGAATATTACTGGGGTCTTCCCATCAACAATTACTAAGGGAAAAATGTCTGATAGCACTATATATAAAACTCAGATATCTTAAAAAACAGAAGGTGACCTCAGACACATGCAAGAGTCTGACAGCTACAGTCTGCCTGCCTGTATACATCCTGATTATAAAATGAGGTAACCCTAGTGTGGTCTCCTATCTACCTGAGCTTGCATATTCTAGGGCAGGTGTTCTGTAAGATGTGACTTCCTGGAAAAAAGTAGTGCATATACCTGCCCACTGTGCAGTCTTCATGAAGGAGCATAGGGTGATTGTATAGCTCTGCTAATACCCACCCCACTGTTAGGGTGGAATAATCTCTAGGTGCTCTTGTCAGTGTTTGCAACTGTGGATTGTTCCATGCTATGAACATCTAGTAAACTGAATTGTCTCCTTTTAGTTAAGTGAAGTCAAACTAAATAACTTGAGTTTTTTTCATCAGACTTAACAGTTGCTTATCAGTCATAATATTTTGGATATATTTTCTTCGAAGACACTACATCCCAAACCCCCACCCACAATATATTGTTTTGTGTGGTGGAAAAGATGAATGCCACACTGTGATATGAATTAAAAACCAAAGCTTTGACTCATGTAAAATGCAAACTTAGAGTGTTTTTAGTGGCAAATGTATTTCTATTCAAAATGAAAAGTGTAGGCATATTTAAGGTTCAGTAATATGGAATCATATTTTTAGCAAAACCAAAGAGGTTAACTTACAGATTTCCATACAGAATATATGCAGGCTATTTTGAAACTAAGATTAGACACAGTTTACCTTTTGCTGACAGCCACTGCTTCCACATGAGCTAGAATAGACAGGAATACTTTTCCTATGCTAACTGGACAAGAAGACTCATTATCAGTGCAGTTTATCAGGGAATATTTGTATTTCATATTTGACTATCCATTTTTTCCAGCTACTAAAAGATGCACCCAATTATGCTCATAAACGCATTCATTAGTCCTGATGCTATGTACATCTGCCATGCACTAGAGTAAAGATAAAATAATATAAAAAAAAAAAAAAAGAAAAAAAGAAAACTGTTAATGTAATTCTGTCAATGTCTCAAAAATGTTGATGAAACATTTCTGTAGTTTGCAAATGTTTTATACATTTATCTATAGGAATCAGTAAGCTGCCCAGAAAATGGCTCTCACTTGGCAGCTGGCTTTTTTTTTTTTTCATCCCGTGTTTGGTTTTGGTTTTGGTTTTGGTTTTGGTTTGTTTTTTGCTTTTTTGCTTTTTAATAGCAGATGTAAACTCTCAGGTTGGTAGTCCAAAAAAATTAGACTGGACCAACAATTAGGACAGTGCTGAAGGCTCTAAGATAATTATACCAAATCAAAAAGAGTCTAATAAGATGCTGACATTTTGTAACACTCAGAATCTATAGCAAACAAATCAAACCTAAAAGAAGCAAGAGAGGAAGCAGCATTACTGTGTTCCAAAGATATTTTGCTGATTTGATCTATAATATATTGCTGAGGTGAGTAGCTCCAGAGGGGACGCCTTCAGCACCTGTGCAGGAGGAAGCTCAGTGTCCAGGAGCCTCAATTCCTAGTGGCAAGAGCCATCGAGGGAGCCTCAAGCCCTTGACAGGACTTGCCCCGGAGACAGCAGCTCAGCTGATGCAAGCAGGGACTCACAGGGGGTGGCGCCAGGAGGAGCGGCACTAGCCCTGAACGGTTAAAAACCTGCCCCAAGGAACGCGGCGAACAGGGCAGGTTCGAGGTAGTTCGTGCAGGCAGGCGAGCGGAATGGTGAACACTCGCGTTATGACCAGGGGCCGGTCTGGGAGCTCAGCTCTGAGTGCCCCAGTGGTGGCCAGCATAGGCACCCAGACAGAGCCGATGAGAGGGGAGGCTGCAGTGCAGAGCTCGGAGTGTAGAGAGTGCGTGCGCTGCTCTCCTGAGAGGAGGGTGCGCAATGGGCAGGGCTGCAGTGGTGCTCCCAGTCAGTTGCCAGCACCCGTAATGAATGCTCGGAGCAATGTTCCAGCTGCTCCAGCCAATGAGCTGGCTTCAATTTGAGCCTGGCTTAGATGCCTCTATACAAAAGCTTGTAGCATGGGGAACAAACAAGAGGAATTAGAGATGTGTGCACGTCTATGGGGGTATGATTTAATAGGTGTCGCAGAAACATGGTGGGATGGCTCCGATGACTGGAGTGTTGGAATGGAAGGTTACAGGCTCTTTAGAAAAGATAGGCCTGGCAGGCGGGGGGGGGGGGGGGGGGGGGGAGCTGCTTTTTATGTTAGGGATAGGCTGGAGAGTATGGAACTCTGTCCGCTGACAGGTGATCAGTCAACAGAGAGTTTGTGGGTCAGGGTTAAAATGACAACAGTGATGGCAGTCATTACTGTGGGGTTTTTCCTCTTACCGCTGGTGGCACCTAGTCCTCTCATGACCTGTGATCACATAGCATTTTACTCCAGTTTCACACAAGTATAAATAACCACATAAGTTTGTGGTGAACCACATCCATGGTATTTCATTCATGTAAGCAGCATTCTGATGTTCCACAGCATCCTGCCCCTTGAGAATTCAAAGGTGCCCATAGAAGTAAGCATGCAACATAAAAGTTCATTTATCTACAGGAAGGAAATATTTGCCTGTTCTACTAGGATAACCAATAAGCATGTTTTTCAGAGTTTGTGTGATGTGTCTTATTATTCATCTTTTTGATTGCCTGCTTCCTATATTTTCATATCAATTCCAAACTCTTCTATTCCCCCCTACCTTTTTTCTGTAAAGACTGCAATAATTTCTGGGACAAGTGGCCACAGTAAATTCATATGCTTTTCCAAATCGTACCATATCCTGCAATCAGACACATTATGGGTCACTCAAGGTGAGTCAGGAAATAGAAATTTCCATGGAGTTGTTTACATATGTGTGTATACAAATGAGAAATACAGAATGCAAAGTCAAAAAACAAGAAAATGCAATCAAGAATTTATATTAAAATTACCATTCAAGTGGAAAAAAGCTTCTGTAAAACAATGAAGTTACCTTGGATCTGTCAGCCAAAAACAAAATGCAGTGTAAGTGATTACCACCAATATTACATGTAGAAAAGTGGCATCTATACATGCAGCAACAATTTTTTTTAGAGCACTATTTGGTGGCATTGAAAGAGCAATACTTCCCTCTTGCTTTGCCTTTCTCCTTGAAGATACTTTCTTTTTATGAGGAAGTGCAATGTGAATTGGAATAGATACAAGCACTCGGTTTGAATTCAATTATTTCCTGATTTTCCTTTTAGGGCATGACCTGTAATCCTATAACGTTCTGCATGCCTATAAGTTTAAATTTTTAACCAGAGCAACTGTGATATCTATTTTAGGTCCCCAGTGCTCTTTGATCATTTTTATTTATGCACTCCATGTTACTGAGTACCTCACTGTGGCACCACTTGCATCCTTGTGTTTTGTTGCCATGAAAATATAGAATAAATAAACAAAAAGGATATGGTTCAACAAACTGCGAATATATTGTTTAATATTCTAGGGTTAAATGATAGGAAGAATATCAATATAGAAGGGACATAGATGAAAGCAAAATAAAGATTTCTGCAACTAAGTCACTGGTGCTCCTGATTTCCCTGTGTCCTTTTACCTGTGCAGATGCACAAATATGCACATAGTTGAACCGCTGTCTTGGGAATTCAGCAGTGCTCACTCCAAAAGCATGCAAAATGGACAGAGCAGCGCTTTCTCCAAGGACAGAGCTGCAGAGGGAGGAATAGGACTGCAACCAAAATGCATGGTTAATCAGAGGTACTGTCCATTCAGAACTGTTGCTATCAATGTGTTTTCGCTGCACAAGGCAGTGTAGCAGAGAGACAACAAAGCTGAAGGTCAGCTTCCTATTTCTAATCCAACTGCAGCAGTTTGGAGCTTGAAATGGTCTAATTTGTCTTCCTTTTAATAACAAGAGAAAATTTTCCAGCTAAGAACCAGAAAACAGTTTGAAGAACAGTCCCATTCTTCTCAGCTAACTCTTTAGGGACTATTCCAGGGTCAGCTCCTGTGGTAACATTTATT
The DNA here is from genome assembly GCA_028858755.1 of Ara ararauna. Lineage (NCBI taxonomy): Eukaryota > Metazoa > Chordata > Aves > Psittaciformes > Psittacidae > Ara > Ara ararauna. The sequence goes on along the minus strand of CM054377.1, from coordinate 46,930,896 downwards.
TGGCATATACTAGTTTGACTGAGAGCAAAACCAGTAGCTGAGATAGTTTAACTGTGCTTGGAATGCAATGTGCTTGCAAAATCTTCAACGACAGATGTCAAATTAAAAAAAAACCAAAAACCTCAATGCCAAAAAAACCCAAACCCTCAAAAAAAAAAAAAAAAATCCCAAACAAAACCAAACCCCCCCAAAAAAGACAACAACAGAAAAAAACCCTCTCCAAAAACAAACCAAAAAACAAACACCCTCCCCCCCCAAAAAAAAAAAAAAAAAAAGGAAGAAAAGGAAGTACCAAGGTTATATTGATCACTTAGCTTTGGAGGAGAAACATGCAAGTATTTGTTATACCTTATGAATACTTGTATGGAAATTTAGGAAGCAACTAACACTCTCCTTTTGGATTAAGCCAAGACTGAAATTTTTCTGATTCATACTCTGTTGTTGTCCTTAGAAACCTTAATATAAATATTTTTAGTTTAGGGTAATGTTTATTTGAGGACTGTTTCTAGTGAATTACAAGTCTTGTGTCAGTTAAACAGTGGAGCAGCCTCCATATGGTGGAAAGGTCTTTTGAATGGTTAGACCCTTTTTAAACACTGAGTAGTTTTGTCTAAATAAATATTGCAAGTAGTAAATTACACTGCTCTACAGCACATCCGCAAAATCCAGTCGTTCTTCTTCCCGCACAGACTTTCCATTGCACTTAGATGTGTGCTGCCAGTTTACTGTGCATAAACACTTGGTGAGAACAAAATTTATATCAGTACGCTAATCCGACCTCTTGATCTAAACTGACTGGACCCTCGGGTTTTGAAGTTAAGGATGTTTGAATTAATGGCCCCTGTGACAGATTTCAGGAGCTTCAACAATTAAAATTTTCAGAAACATTCCACCAACATTTTTTTACCATAAATCAAAGCAATTCAAACTTTTAATACTACTGATAGGATTTTCAAGTATATCTGAAGGGAAGTAATCTCCCATATCCCTTTGGCACTCATATGGATCTCTTTTTCCTAAAATCCTGTCGATATTATCTTGCCCATAACTCTTAACATTTGTGATTTTGAAGGAACTTAATGGATTTCAAGTGCAGAAGGATACAAACACATCAACTGGGAACTTCTGTATGACCCATGCCATAGAGCTTCATCCATTTATTGATCCCTGTCATGGTTTAAACCTGGCTGGCAAAAATTAGCTCTCAGATTTACCAGCAAAACTTAACTATCTCAGTTGAAACCAGGACACTCTCCAAGCATAATACTCATATTTAAGAAGTGTATGGCTGTCTACTCTGTGTGAGAAGATACTGAATGATGGAAACTGTAACTTTCCTAGACAGTGTATTTAGATAGTGTATTTTTGTTGCTTTATCACTGTTTGCTTAAAACAAATTCTTTTCATGTTGAAATTCAAACTAGACTAGTTTTAATTTCCAGAGGCTTCCAGTAGTGATTTCTATACAAAATGAAAGACTGACATTTTAGAATTTTATCCTCATGAAAACCATCTACACTAGATATATATATAATGCTAGTAATGTGTTCTTCCTTTTGATAAAAAACCCAAACAAAACCTCTCACTCTGAGACATTTTTACTCCAGGTGTCATATCACTTCCATTGCTCTTCTAAGCTTCATGCCATTCTTCAAACTGTAGGCACCAAAGGTGAAGAAACCCTTCTAGTATCAGACTTGACGGTGTCACATACAGAGAAACACATCCTTACTGAGAAATACTTCTCTTAAATTAGGTTAAAATCCAATAATTGACAAGGAAGACTTTTGCCCACTTACTATGCAAATGAAAAGGAATTCAGTCTGTAAGAAATAGGAAGTTTGTTAGCTGGCATTAGAAAAATTAATTATAAGAGGTAATAAAGATTACGGTTCACCTTTATATCAAGAGAGCATTTAGCTTGTCTTCTGGGCTAATAAACATTGTCCTGCTACATGTGTAGATGACATACCAATGTTGTTACAACACTAAGAATCTTGATTCTTGCATGATTAACTTACAGAAGCATGATAACCATGGTAATGTTGTCAGTGCTGCTGTAATGTATCCTTATCAGTGCTTAGAATATCTCCAAAATATGGAAGGTACATGACCATGTATGGCTTTTGTGTGAATATATTAATAGATTAATTAAAATACAATTTTGAGGGGTGTTTCTTTGGAGCTTTTACTCCAAGATAAGATCTATGGTATCTGCCACTTATTATGTTGCTGCCAAGTCATTAATATGTGGAAAGAAATTACTGCTAGGTTTTGTTCCAATGAAAGAACTCTCCAGATTTCAGCGGTATGTGACAGTTAATTCACATCTTGTCTAGTTTCTGCTGTGCAAATGTTCAGCACCCCAGGAATAACTTCAAATATCAAGTGACTACTCAGAAGGCCAAGCTTATAAAAGGAACAGGTGTATATCTGTCCATGCCTCTATGTGGCAGTCAACACTAAGGATTTCATTAGCTTGATTTAACTCAGCCTCCCACAGGAAGCTCATGTTGAATTGTTTTAGTTCTGTCATGAACTCCAGATTTTTTTTCCACAATCATAGTTTTCTAGGATACAGTTGCAAATGTTAGAGATGTAGACTCTGGTTCAGAGTGTCTGTAACCTTGTTTCTTTAGCTACATTAAGACTCATTAAATTACAGGGTCTGATGCAGTCAGCAGTTTCAATAGCTTGGAATGGGCACCTAGCCACCATTATTGATACTCTACAAGTCCATTCACCATTTGAAAAACAGTTATTTGATATTTATTTCCAGACCACTAAGAGGAATATTGAACAAGGTCAGGTTTAATACTAATGACTGCAAAACAGTGTTAGCAACATTCCTGTTCCCCTTTGACAACTACTTTGAGAACAGTTAGTCAGTGCTTAGTCCATTTAACACAAGCCTTATTTGTCTTATGGAAAGGTCATTTTTACATTGGAAAATCCATGATAAAAAGTCAAATTACTTACAGAAGACTTAAGTATCTTAAGTCCATACATCAAGGAGGAAAACAACAGTAAACTGTTGAAACTCCAATGCTTTGGAAAACAGAATACCACAGAATTAACATTTTTCAGCAAGAGACCTGCTTAATGCTAAAATTGTGGAAATAAGCATTAATGGACAGTTGTCATGGGTTCAGGAGTAGCAGTCATTTTCCGCCTTCTTAGTAGCTGGTGCAGCACTGTGTTTTCGACTTTCGGCCTGGTAGCAGCGCTGATAGCACTGACGTTTATAGTTACAGCTTAGGATGTTTGGTTTGACCAAGGGCTTTCTGAGTCTCATGTTCTGCCAGGGAGGAGGGGAAGCCAGGAGGAAGCAGAAACAGGACACCTGAACCAAACTGACCAAAGAGGTATTCCATACCACAGCACGTCATGCCCAGGATGGAAAAACTGGGGGCAGGAACCAGGAAGAGTAGAATTCACGGCTCTGTCGTTGGGTGGTGAGCAGTTGTATCCTCTTCCCTTATATTTCCCTTGTCAATATTATTATTGGTGGTAGCAGTAGTGATTTGTGTTGTACCTTAGTTACTGGGCTGTTCTTATCTCAACCCGTGGGAGTTACATTCTTTTGATTCTTCTCCTTATTCCCACCCCCCCCACCCCCCGGAGTGGGGTGGGAAGAAAGAGGGGAGAGTGAGTGAGCAAACTGTACGATTTACGGCTTAAACCACGACAACAGTCTAGATTTAGTTGAACACAGTTTTCAGGTTTTGTTGTGATGGAATTCCATAAGGGATCACTGTGATTCAATTACGATTTCCTTCCTTCAGTTTTATAAAGCTTCTGAGGCTGAAAAAAGGATCTGCCAATGAAAAATCTTAATACCCTTTCCCTGGTTGCATGTGTTATCTATGTGTGAAAATAAAAGTATAAAAAGAACATTAAATCAGTACATTGGAAATGAACCTGAGAAACCTAAGTCTTGGAAATTGTGTGATACTTTACTAGGAAAACCTGGCCTTCCCAGTGAATTCAGCTTTTAAATCTATCTCATTAGGGGTTTATGGGGTTTATCGATTGTCTTTTTTTTGTCTGTTTTTTAATTGCCCCAGTGGTGAGAGTCAACCAGCATTAAAGATACATATCTAGGATTGGTGTTCACTTTCTCTAGCTTTTATGGTATGACAATTAGCTTTTTGGTTAATCTTTTAGGTAACAGATAAAGAGAAATCCTAAAATGAATCATCTTCTGAACCTGGTTCTTCAACTTACAAGAGGCATGGAAGTGATTAAATATTAAAGTCAGCAGAGGTGACTCCTATCCCCTAGTATTAATTATTTCAATGTCTCCTAACGCACTCAGGAAAGCTTCTTTAAAGTAAATTTGTGTGGTATTATTTCATATTATGTTACAGTGCATAGTTTCAGGAATAGCTGTCAGGCATAAGTATGGTGACAAGGTGGAATAGTGACCCTGAGATATAGTCACATATATCCTAAGAAAGAACTTATCCAATTTAGTTAGAAGATTATTCCTGTCCACTCGGCCATCCAGATGCACAGTAGCTGCAATTCAGTATGTAAGAGTAAGAATGCATAGATTTAAACATAAAATAAGAAAAAAAGAAATTCTCAAGTAAATATTTTGTGTCTGCAGTGTGTAACAGCCATGCCACTGAATGCTACTAGATTTTAGCCAGATAAGACGTGCATTTGATGCTAGGTAACATGATCATATTTTTTATTTCCAGAAAGAGTGAAGATCAAAGGGAGCCAGGCTGGGCTAGTGTGCTTGGGTGGTAAAACTGTCAGTTGAAAGACATTTTCTGCTCACATCTAATACCACAGAAAGGCTGAGATTATCCTGGAGTTACAGCTTCTGGAAAAGAAGAAAGTTGATACATTCCTGCATCATTGTTTTTCAACCCCGAGTCTGTTGTGTTATCCTTAGGATACTCGCAGATTCGGTTCTATCCATGGATTAGTACTTTAATCAAGGAAAAATGGAGAAACATATTTCACAGAATTTCAGATTCCAGTGTGGGAGCAGAAGATGAGCATTTGGACTGGGAGAAAGTGAGTGACTGACTACAAGCATAAGTAATTCTTGTGTCAAGGCTTTGACAAGTCGTTTGTTGGAAACCAATTTTACTGATTGCAGTCTACACTTAATAGATGTGCCATCCAGGGATGTGTCAACTCCCTTGCAGCATACCAATTAATGGTAGTTACTGGTGGTGAAAGTAGCTCTTTTAATCTTATTAAAAAAGTGGCATACAATATAATTTACTTTGTGGGAATGTCTGAATGAGTTTTATCTGCTGAAGAAAGAGCAACACCATATTTAAACAAGCTGTACAAAAACATGCCAGCCTCCTTCTGCTTTTTGACTAGCTATCTTTTGCTTTCTGATAGAGTTCATACTTCGAAAATCAGATCAATAGTGAAGCAGTTTGGGTACTTGTGTTTCTCCTAAATACTAGTCATTGGTTCAAGTTAATAGAATTTTGCCTTGATAGCCCTTAAAAAGTTTTATGTGCAAGTCAGAGAACCTTGAATAGGATGATCCAGTCTATTAGATAGAGGCTTTTTCTTACTCTTCTTCATTTTTAATGACATGCATGGAAACCAGATAGCATGTGTTAGATTTGATCTAGAATTTAGTCACCAACTTGCACTTGCACAGCTGCTGCAAAAGCCTATGATTGAATCCTATATAACCCTCCCAATATGACCATCTCAGCATGTGGAGTTGCTTAGATCTTGATTTTTCCCAGTTACTTGGAGACCACATCTACCATACAAATCTTGGAACAGAAATTCTCCAACTCACTTCTGCTGTGACCTTTCACGTAGGGTACTGTGCCAACAACTGCAGTAAAAACTTTAATGAGTAGATCACACCCTTGGTCTGGCTTGCAAGTATTTATTTTTCTTGTTCAGGCTGCTGTTCAAGAGATTCAACATCTCTGTCCTTGGACCTGTTCAGGATGTGACTAGACAAGGGTCTAAGCAACCTGATCTTAGGTTGCAGAGGATTAGACTAGGTGGCTGAGTATATAATTACTAAATTATTTAGAGGATACTTTGACCATTAAATCACAAAATTGGTGATTGGTATACTGTTTCTTTGAAGTTCTCTGTTCTTTTTCTTTGGTGAAATTATCCTTTTATTGAGGTCAATTAACTTTTTAACCAGGTTTCAGGAGGTCGGACAATCATAAAAACTTTTTTGACACTGTTTACTATAGAGCTGAAATGCTGCTTCTGCTAATATGATTCCCACTAAGACAGACATGTAATACATTATTGGTCTTTAAAGACTATTGACGTCTTTAAACTGGCATTATGCAACCCTCCCTCAAAGTCTGGAATCTTAGAAACAAGTGCTAATTTCTGTAACCTTTCCTGATCAATCTATCCTTAAAACCCGGCTGTAACTTTTATTTGGTCTTCCTCATACAGTTTGACGTTTCTCTCAAATTCTCTTCCACAAAGAACAATTCAAGAACATGTATAGTGTTAAAAGATTCAGCTATCCACTAAGGGAGTTTATGAGACAGAGTGTGGGCTGCTGGCTTGGCTATTTGTAACAATTATTCATTGCAGAAGTACAGCTGAAAATACCTAGGTATTGATATAATCACTGATGCTCTACATGAGGAGCGTTCTTACTGAGAAAGCAATAACAGTGGAAATGGGCCTCTCAAACTACCTGGAGAACTTGAGCCTTTGACATCATCCAGAAAGATAAAGCACTGATTGTGTCAGGGGAGAAATAGAACACTCTTACTTGTTTTCTAATGTAAGAAAAAAAAAATTATTTATTTTTTTTTTATCCTGCACTACTGAGCTTTTGCAGAGAATTTTTATCTGTTTTTCTGGTTTTATTGTAAACCAGTTTTTCACACAAGCTACCAATTCATTTGCAGGCACAGACATTTTTGATCAACCTTCATACATTAAAGCTGGTTTTGCTAAAAGAAAGAGCTGAGGGAGAATAAAACATGGATCAGCTTAAGCTTTTCAGCCATACTAATTATTTTTGGGGTTTGCAAGAACACATTTGCATCTCCCAAAGCATATTCCTCTATGCCAATATGCAATGGAAGTGACGATAGCATTTTCTAGAGCGAGCTTTTCAGATTTGTGATTCTCCTAGTAGATGTGAAACCCAAAATAATTTATTTTTCCCTTACATTTATTATAAATGCAATAATGTCTTGATAAATTAAACAAAAAGTATACATGTATTGATTACAGTAGTAAGTTACATGAGTTGCCGCATGTGTTCCCAGTGGGTGGAAAGGGAAGATAATATTATTTGCTTTATAATTCAATATATATAATGTGTATAATAGACATACACATATTTGTAAACATATGAAAAACATGCATATAGGCTTTTTTATGTTTATATAAACATATATGTTACCTATTTCTGCACATATAAACAGATATAATAATATATAATAATGTATTATGGCGACGTTTAAATCATAGAATAGAATTTATATCCTAATCTAATATATATTAAAATATATTTTATAATAATTTATAAGATACATTAAATATTGCATATATAAGACATACACATGCATATATGTATATAACTTTTGGAAGTCTGCAATTCTTTTTTATAGTCCCTAAAACCAATGGAGGTCATCAAAAGAAATTGCAGGTAACTAAAATACCCAGTAGCTCAAAGTCTGTAAGCTGCAACCTCCTTGTGGAAATTTGTTATTCCAGAGGGCTTACTTCCATGTTGCAAGAAGTCAGTGTATGATGAAAAGTGTACTGCATGTGGAAATCAACTAGGTAGCATAATACTGCAACTTTCCTCTGAAGAGCAGCGGTGTTCCAGTTATCTCAAAATATTTTGAGAATGTCTGTAAGTAATAAGAAAACTGAAGCTGAACACACTGATATATTGGAAACATTCTTTTGTTTTTTTTTTGAGAAACCAAAGTTTTTAGAGGAAATTGGAAATTCAGAGGGCAAGATTTTTTCTATCTATTCTGATTTGTTTTGTTCTGTTTTTTTTTTTTTTAACTGCACTTTTAGTGACCTCAAATGTGCATTCTCTGAACACATACAAAACAAACATCCCCGCAACAAAAACAATTAAACAGTGAATTTTGAATGTGATCTTTCTAAATGTCTGACAGGTGGGATATCATAAAAATATGCTCCATTCTGGACTCATCTTCCTCACAGCTGCAGAAGGCATCTGCCCACTTCCATGGGCAGCCACTACGGTCGGTTCCAAACACTCAAAACACTACACATGCCTCCAAACTCATGGACAGTAACAGATTTGCTTATCTTTACATGCTGGGAACATCTTGATTTACTTTGGTGGAACTATTCCATGTGCATAAAGTGAAGCATGTGCATGAAATCTTGGCAGGATTTGGGCTTAAGACATTAAGTTTTCATTGTGCTCTGCAGAAGACTGATGGAGGAGCTAATTTGACTAATGCCAGCATCCTTTTCACCAAAAGTATATACCCTAATGACATGACTACAAAACATGACATGACTACTCCAGAAATCTTGAAAATGCATTGCAGGAGTGAGAACAGTAGATTTATCGTTTGCATACTTTATATATTCAGTAGTGGGTAGTAACTGATGTCTTTTTGCTGCTCTAGTGGCTTTTTCAATATGTAAATGTTGAGTATTGGCAAGCTGGCATTTCTTACTTTAACCGGCGTATGAATAGGCTGTTTCTCTCTAGCAGTTCCAGAAGATTGTTATGGGCCTGAGCTGAGTAAAATAGGTGCAGATATTTCAGTAAATGCAGAAATTGTTAGCACCATCTATTGGTAAAAAATATAGAATATTGAAATGATTTTCATAAAATATGCATGTACTCAAATTAGAGACTGATTGAATAAATGAGTGCTCTTGTTTTAATTATTTTAAATGCCATTAAAATATATGTAAATATATCTTTTTATAACCAGACATTTCGTCTAGGGTTTGCATTTTATCGAAAGCACTTGTGATTTTAAAAACGTTCACTGTTTTGTAGAAAGTCCTGATGAGTCTCTAAAAACATCATTCTTTCCTGGAAAAGGCTAACCAACCTGGGAAACTGGATGGAATCCTGGCTGTAACACAGGTTTTAAAAAGTAATTAAATCTCAGTGTTAGTCTACAGAGAGAATATTATCCCTAACTAATATTTGTATTTTATTGTACGGATGTTTTCATTTTCTGCAACAAAGACAACTGACACCAAGAATGAAAGGAGTTCAGTACCTGTAGAAACTGAGGAAAGGGTTCCTGAGGAATATCTGGCTTTGAGTTAGAGAGCATTGTCACAATATAGTCATCTAGCCCATACATGAATGAGCTCACTTTCTTATTGTGCTGACACATTGACTCAGCTACTGCAGTAATAAAACTGAGCGAAGGACTTGACAGGCTTGACAGGTAAGACACATGTTGATCTGCTCTTGATATGATGATATATTGACTCCTGTGTGATCTTTGAAAAAGGCAGAGACACATAGTACAGCATGTTTCAAATGAGATTTCTAGTGGCTAAGGCAGACTTTTAGAAAAATATTTATAGGTCTCTTATACTGTTGTATGTCAGAGCATTTCTTCAGGTAGTGTCGTTCTGGTTCATGAGCTCAGAACCTCTTACTTTTAAATCAAGTTTTGCTGCTATATGAATATAGAATTGCGAAAACTGAATGAAAAATGGCCATGAATATGGTGGAACATCCACAGCTAGATTTTATTTTATTTTTATATTCATGTTTTACACAACAGTACAGGGAGGTTATACACAAGGTAATGTGTAGTGGTAACATTGTGAGGGATTTGATGGCAGTGACTTTTTTTCTTTCTGATGTGTGGTCTTTCTCAGAATGAGCTGTTCTGCATTTTTCTATTGTGGCTAGTCTTAAATTCACCCTGGTAAAGGCACTTTCAGAAACCTATTCTTCCCTTGTGGGACTGCCAAAATAACTGGTAGGGTCCCAAGCTGAGGCTAAAGATAATATTTGAATTATTTCTATGAAGCATTTAATTATGTCTGTGTCATGGGTTCAGCAGCAGCAGTCATTTTTCTGCTTCTTGGTAGCTGGTCTAGCGCTGTGTTTTTGATTTTGGGCCTGGGAACAGCGCTGATAACACCAGTGTTTCGGTTACTGCTTAGTGATGTTTTGGTCTGGCGAAGGACTTTCTGAGTTTCATGCTGTGCCAGGGAGGAGGGGGGCCGGGAGGAAGCAGAGACAGGACACCTGACCCAAACTGACGAAAAGAGGTTATTCCATACCACAGCACGTCATGCCCAGGATGGAAAGCAGAGAGCGGAGACCCGGAAGGGTGGGGGTGCACTGCTTGGTCGGGCTTGGTTTTAGGTGGTGAGAAATTGTATTCTTTCCTTGTATTTGCCTTGTCATTATTATTATTGGTGGTAGCAGTAGTGGTTTTGTGTTATACTTTAGTTACTAAACTGTTGTTATCTCAACCTGTGGGAGTTGCATTCTTTTCGATTCTCCTTCCCATCCCTCCGGGAGTGGGGGGCAAGAAAGAGGGGGGAGTGAGAGAGAGTCTGAGTGGTTAGAGAGGCTTAAACCACGACAGTCTGAAATTCTGATTGAAGGTCAGGATGCACGGGAACGTAGAAGTACTCAGGTTAAGTTTTTAATACATTGCCAGTTGCAGTAACCACCAGGGAATCAGAGGCAAGAAGATATTCTGATTCCAAGTATAACGATAAGTAGGATGCATTAATTTCTTCAGCTTGAACCTAATGTACCTCAGCAGTTCATTCCTTTCCTCAAGAAAATAATTCCAAAGGCTTTAATTTAGGCAGCATTAGGTGGAAAGTTTCTGAAGATTTTTAAGAAGGGTGCATTCTGTCATGGGAGATATCCATGGGCAATTAAACGACATGCTAAGTAAAGGCAGAAGGAAGTCTCTGGGCACTCTCTTGGTTCCTGTGCCCTTCTGAGGAGTTGAAGGTTCTATAGCAGTTTCTCTTGCTGCTGCACAGAGTACAACTTTTGGGGGTCTGGTCATCAGCAGTCTCTGCCTTCACATCCACACTCACTGCCTCACACATGCTAGCTGCTTCTTTGACAATGCGGTAATCGTTGGAATGAAGTAGCTTAAAAACAGTCCTAGAAACAAAGAGATTACTTTCATCCTATCACTATTTATAGGGTGAACTGGGTTGTAGGGTGACCCTGAAAATAGCTATGGCAGATCTGGTGAAGAGGAACAGGGTCACAGACAAAGGAAAGATACACTTTTGGCTTTTCCATTGAAGTCTGTGTCTTGTGGAGTCACATGATAGTTTATTTTACAAGCAGAAGCCCAGGAGTGCTGTAACAGGGCTATAGTGTATCCAACATCTAAGAAAGATAATGGTTAAACTATGTTCTGTTTTTTTCTTTTATCACACACATTCTGTGTCTTCTTGGAGAAAACGCCCTCAAATGGGCTTATTTGCTGATAAAATTGCATCTGTCCTCTTCACCTCAGAACAATGTGCTCCAGATTCAATAATGTATTTTACCTGCTGAATGAGAGTTGGTCTCTGCTAAAATGAAAGTAATCACAATGGACACAGCAAAACATGCAAGAATTCCCAAGCTAGCTCTGACAGAATTAGTACTAGGATAAGGAGAGCCTCATAAGAAAAGTCTAGTCCTTATTATTAGTCTAGCGTAGCCAATTAGGTTGTGCGGATACTGTGTTAGTATGGCTAGCACACTTATTAATGCGTAACTTTACATTGCACATATCCCATGTGACAACCAAACTCTGCCATATACCACAGCCTTAACAGGGAAAACCAACATCAAGTCCACCTGGTGGAATTTGAGCCAGTGCAATTGGAAGAAGGAGAAAAATTAGCAGCTTCTATGTGAATTCTACCTGGTACTGGCTTCAAAATCCTGTGTCAAAGCACTTACTGCTATACAAATAATATCCCAGTTTCCTCTTTGAGTCAGCTGTCATGTGTTTTCCCCTAAGGTTAGGAAAGGAAACCTGAATATAATAAACTCTAACGTATGATAGTTTATATTCATTATGGAAATATTTGCATCATGTTCCCTTGCAGAAAACATTCTTTTTCATTTTTTATCGCTAAGCTGGCTTCAGACATGAAAAAAGCTGTAGCTAGAGGGGGTCCTCTTTAGAAGACATTTTAAAAATCCTGAAACAAAAAAAAAACTATTGAAAATAATGAGCTTTGATACAGGATCTCAGTGAACCTTATGGGGATTTTTTTTTGCAACATTGTAATCACATGAGAACATTGTTTTCCCTCCTGAGAATCAATATCTTCTTGCTTATTGTTGGCTAAGACTCAGCAGTTGATTACAGTCCTCACTGACCTTTTTTACTGGATCATCTTCCCCACTCCCAAAAAAACCAGTGCTGCTGCATCATTTGCTAAAAGAATTGTCAACCAAATAAGTGAGTTTGAAAAGCTCTTTGCTCCTTCTGAAGTTTTCTTGCTGTGCATAAGCACTGTCTTTGCCCTCCTCTACCTTTTGTCTTGCAGGCAAAACAGGCTTTGTAACAAATCTTTTCAATCCAAGCTAGTTGTTTCCTATTGTTGCTGGGAGATTAAACTTTGTTTTCTTGAAATAAACGGTACAGATTATTGAAATTTTGAGTTTTGGACAGTCAATGGTTTAAGTAAAAATACATAAAAGAAGCTCAGTCTTCTTAATCAGCTATATGCATCTCAAAATCCAGCTGTAGGCAAAAACCAAAATGTTCCATGTGAGAAGTCACACAGAAATTCTTTAATCCAGTTTGGGTCAAACTAAAAGTTTAGGCTTAAAATAGGAATTGATCTCAATTTAAGTCATAAAGACAAAATCACGTATACAAGAATCAATTGGTTATTATAACTTTTAATGGAAAGTCAACATTTCTCAAAGTGCGTTCATGGATAGTTGTTTTGGATTCAGCAGCAGCAGTCATTTTTCTCCAACATAGTAGCTGGTACAGTGTTGTCTTTTTGACTTTCAGCCTGGGAACAGCACTGATAATACCAATGTTTTCTGTTACTGCTTAGAATGTTTTGGTCTGACCAAGGACTTTCTGAGTCTCATGCTCTGCCAGGGAGGAGGGGAAGCCGAGAGGAAGCAGAAACAGGACACCCGACCCAAACTGACCAAAGAGGTATCCCATACCATAGCACGTCATGCCCAGGATGGAAAAAACTGGGGGCAGGAGCCCGGAAGAGTTCAGTTTGCGGCTGGGTAGGGCTTGGTATCAGGTGGTGAGCAGTTGTATTCTCTTTCCTTGTATTTCTCTTGTCAGTATTATTATTGGTGGTAGCAGTAGTGGCTTGTGTTATGCCTTAGTTACTGGGCTGTTTCTTATCTCAACCTGTGGGAGTTGCATTCTTTTGATTCTCCTCCCCATCCTTCTGGGAGCTGGGGGAAGAAAGAAGAGTGAGTGAATGAGCAAACTGCATGATTTACAGCTTAAACCACCACAGTTCTTTTTGGAGCCCAACATGAGGCACGAGGGGTTGAGATAACAGGATTAATAGTCACTTGTCATGATGCTGATTTATTGGCTCTCAAAGTTGTCGCTCTGGATCTCACAGGTTCAGCGTATGATACTTTACTTACAGCCGGTATTTGTTATCTCTAACATTTTTCAGATATGGGTTTTTGGTTAAGGTTCTTGTTACATTGTACTTTACTGCAATGATTTTTAATACAGTAGACTTAGTGATCATGAAACTGACCTGACTTTTTTCCCAGTGTGGTCATCACCTCTATACTTTGGGAGGTATATAATAGAAGAGTTTACCAATTACACATCTCTTTTCACCTCCTTGGGTGGTCAACCTGTGAAGGAGACATTCTTTTATGCTCCCAGCTCCCCCCCCCCCCCCCCCCCCCCCCCGACCATTTACAGCATCATTTGAGAATTTTGAAGATTCTGAATGGCCTTTAGATACCCTTGAGACCTGCCTGCTGATTGTGATGGGGATCGCCATGTTGGCGTGCATACAGAATGTGTTTTACTCACGACCATTTCGTCTGGTACCAAGTGCTATGCAAAGTTGGATTTGGGCCTTGTCTAGGGTTAGACGATGATACAGGAGGACCAAGAGATTTTCCCCGAGGCTGGATAGTCATGTGTGTGGGATAGTGTGTGGGATAGTATGGGCAAGTATCTAGACCATTGGGCCCCTCCAGTGCTTTGGAACTTCACCACTGAACAAGTGCAAAATCCAGAAAAATTAGTAAAACATTTAAAGTAGGTGTGTTGTCATTCTAGTCACACCAGAGGTGGACAAATCATGGCAACATGCTGGGGCTTGGCTTATGCTTACAGAGCCCTGTTCAACACTATTCAGCACCTTCAAAAAGAAAAAAATATCCCTGGATCTGAGGGCGGAGTAATGGACGGTGTGGCTACTCCAGATTCAAGCACAGCAGCTACACCACCACCAGCAACAAGTACAGCCACTACTCAAACCCCAATGACAAGTACAGCAGCTACCCAAACGACAGTGATAATCACTGCAGCTAAACCAGAGGACCAACTCTTATCAATACCAGTTGCTCCTGTACACAAGAGAAAAAGCAAAAAAGAGGCAAGAAAGATAAAGCAGGATGAAGAAACAACGTACTCACCACCTGGGACAGCATCTGACCAGGAGACATCATCACATGACGAAGAAGAAGAAGAAGAAGAGGTGACTTCCCGATCTCGGACCTGAAACGAGCTACAGAATATGTGAAAAGACGTTACCCGTCAGCCAGGGGAGCACATCATTACCTGGTTGCTCCGATGCTGGGACAATGGGGCCGACGTTCATGAACTAGAAGGTAGTGAAACCAAATAGCTGGGATCACTTGCTAGGGAAGAGGGAATTGACAAAGCAATTGCGAGAGAGAAACAGTCCCTCAGCCTTTGGAGGCAGCTTTTGGCAGCTATGAAAGAAAAGATTCCATACAAGGACGATGTTATGAGTCGTTCGGCCAAGTGGACTACTCTAGAAAAGTGCATCCAGTCTCTGAGGGAATCAGCCATTGTAGAGATGATCTATAATATCAAGCCGAATAATGGGGATATACCCATAGATCCAGATGAAATCAAATGTACATGACCCATGTGGCGGAAATTTACACGGAATGCACCCTCATCTTACGCCCGTTCATTGGCAACAGTAACCTGGAATGACATAATACCATCAACAGTGGATGAAATGATTCATAAACTCTGAGAGTTTGAAGACAATCTCACCCTTTCCGTCATCTCAGCTGTGGAAAAACTGTCCCAGGACCTCAAACAATTGAGAGACAATCTATCCACCTCCTCATGTGTACCAACACACATTTCAGCTATTAACAAAAGGCATCCTACTGTTCGAGAGAGAACACATAGAAGGTATACACCACAGGCCACCCTATGGTTTTACCTGCAGGATCACGGAGAGGATATGATGAAGTAGGATGGAAAGCCTACTTCAGTTTTGGGGGAACGGTTGCGTGAATTGAAGAGGAGAACAAAGGTCAAGGCTGATCACCCCATGAAGGCTGCAGCTTCCGTCTCTGGTGAGCAGGTTCCCGGATGGAGTGGAAGAGCCAATTTTACTTCAGCTCCTGTCATAAGGAATAATTCCTGTCAACAAGATGTGAGTGACCAATGTGAGGACTGTTAGAGGGGCCCCACCTCCAGCCAGGTGGAGGTAGGGGACAATTGGATTTACTGGACTGTGTGAATCGAATGGCCTGGCACATCAGTCCCACACAAGTATAAGGATCTAGTAGATACTGGTGCACAGTGTACCCTGATGCCATCAAGCTGTCGAGGGGTGGAACCCATTTATATTTCTGGAGTGACAGGAGGATCCCAAGAGTTGACTGTACTGGAGGCTGAAATCAGCCTGACTGGGAAGGAATGGCAAAAACACCCCATAGTGACTGGTCCAAAGGCTCCATGCATCCTTGGCATAGATTACCTCAGGAGAGGGCACTTCAAAGACCCAAAAGGGTACCAATGGGCTTTTGGTATTGCTGCTTTGGAGACAGAGGAAATTGAGCAGCTGTCCACCTTGCCTGGTCTCTCAGAGGATCCTTCTGTTGTGGGGTTGCTGAAGGTCGAAGAACAGCAGGTGCCAATCACGACCACAGCAGTGCACTGGCAGCAATATCACACCAACCGAGACCCCCTGATTCCCGTCCATAAGCTAATCTGTAGATTGGAGAGTCAAGGTGTGATCAGTAGGACCCTCTCACCCTTTAATAGCCCCTTAAGGTCAGTGCGAAAGTCTAACAGAGAGTGGAGACTAACAGTAGACTATTGTGGCCTGAACGAAGTTACACCATCCTTGAGTGCTGCAGTACTGGACATGCTAGAACTTCAGTATGAGCTGGAGTCAAAGGCAGCCAAGTGGTATGCCATGACACATATTGCCAATGCATTTTTCTCAATTCCTCTGGCAGCAGAGTGCAGGCCACAGTTCGCTTTTACTTAGAGGGTTGTCCATTACACTTGGAACCGATTGCCCCAGTGGTGGAAACACAGCCCTAACATCTGCCATGGACTTATCCAGACTGCACAGGAACAGGGGCAAGCTCCAGAACACCTGCAATACATTAGAATCATAGAATCATAGAACAGTTATGGCTGGAAAGGACCTTAAGATCATCTAGTTCCAACCCCCCTGCCAGGGGTAGGGACACCTCCCACTAAACCATGCCACCCAAGGCTATGTCCAATCTAGCCTTGAACACCGCCAGCGATGGAGCATTCACAACTTCCCTGGCCAACCCATTCCAATGCCTCACCACCCTTACAGTGAAGAATTTCTTCCTCATATCCAATCTAAACTTCCCCTGTTTGAGTTTGAAGCCGTTACCCCTTGTCCTCTCACTACAGTCCCTCATGAAGAGTCTTTCCCCAGCATCCCTATAGGCCTCCTGACATTATTGTGTGGGGTGATACAATGGAAGAAGTCTCTGAGAAAGGGAGGAAAACAATCCAAATCCTGCTGAAAGCCAGTTTTGCCATAAAACAGAGTAAGGTCAAGGGCCCTGCAGAGGAGATTCAATTTTTGGGAATAAAATGGCAAGATGGACATTGCCAGATCCCCACAGATGTGATCAACAAGATAACAGCAATGTTGCCACCAACTAATAAGGAAGAAAAACAAGCTTTTTTGGGTGTTGTGGGGTTCCAGAGGATGCACATCCCGAATTACAGTTTGATTGTAAGCTCTCTCTATCATGTGACCCAGAAGAAGAATGATTTTAAATAGGGCCCTGAGCAACAACAAGCTTTTGAGCAAATTCAACAAGAGATAGTTCATGCAGTAGCACTTGCACCAGTTCGGACCGGGCCAGATGTAAAAAATGTACTGTACACCATAGCCAGGGAGAGTGGTCCTACCTGGAGCCTCTGGCAGAAAGCTCCAGGGGAGACTAGAGGTCAACCCCTTGGCTTTTGGAGTTGGGGATACAGAGGATCTGAAACCAGCTATACCCAACTGAAAAAGAGATACTGGCAGCCTATGAAGGGGTTCGAGCTGCTTCGGAAGTGATTGGCACTGAAGCACAGCTCCTCCTAGCACCCCGGTTGCCCGTGCAGGGCTGGATGTTCAAAGGCAGGGTGTCCTCTACACATCATTTAACTGATGCTACATGGAGTAAGTGGGCTGCACTAATTACATAACGAGCTTGAATAGGAAATCTCGGTTGTCCAGGAATCCTAGAAGTCATCATGAACTGGACAGAGGGCAAAGATTCTGGAATGTCACCAGAGGAGGAGGAGGAGGTGATGTCTGCTGAATAGGCCCCACCATATAAAGAACTGTCAGAAAGTGAAAAGCAGTACGCCTTATTTACTGATGGGCCCTGTGGGAAAGCGTCATAGATGGAAGGAAGCTGTATGGAGTCCTCGACGACAAGTTACAGAAACTACTGAAGGAGAGGGTGAATCCAGTCAGTTTGCCGAGGTGAAAGCCTTCCAGCTGGCCTTGGACGTTGTTGAACAAGAAGTGGCCAGTGCTTTACCTCTATACTGACTCATGGATGGTGGCAAATGCCCTGTGGGGGTGTTTGCAGCAATGGAAGTAGAGCAACTGGCAACGCAGTGGAAAACCCATCTGGGCTGTTGCACTGTGGCAAGATATCACTGCCTGGGTGCAAAACCTGGTGGTCAAGGTATACCATGTAGATGCTCATGTACCCAGGAGTCAGGCCACTGAGGAACACCAGAACAGCCAAAAAAGTAGATAAAGCTGCTAAAATTGAAGTGGCTGAGATGGACTTAGATTGGCAACATAAGGGTGAATTATTTTTGGCCTGGTGGGCCCATGACACTTCAGGCCATCAGGGCAGAGATGCAACATACAGATGGGCTTGTGATCGAGGGGTGGACTTAACAATGGACACTATTGCCCAGGTTACTCATGACTGTGAAACATGTGCTGCAATTAAGCAAGCTAAACTATTAAAGCCTCTTTGGTATGGTGGACGATGGCTGGAGTACAAATATGGGAAGGCCTGGCAGATTGATTATATCACACTCCCACCAATCCGCCAAGGCAAGCGCCATGTGCTTACCATGGTGGAAGCAACCATCGGATGGCTGGAAACATACTCTGTGCCCCACACCACTGCCCGGAACACTATCCTGGGCCCTGAGAAACAGATTTTGTGGCCACACAGCACCCCAGAGAGAATTCAGTCAGACAATGGGACTCATTTCCGGAACAACCTGATAGATGCTTGGGCCAAAGAGCATGGCATTGAATGGGTATATCACATCCCCTACCATGCACCAGCCTCTGGGAAAATCGAACGGTACAATGAGCTGTTAAAAACTACACTGAGAGCCATGGGTGGTGGCACTTTCAAACATTGGGATACACATTTACCAAAGGCCACTTGGCTGGTCAACACCAGAGGATGTGCCAACAGGGCTGGTCCAGCCCATTCAGAACTTCTACATACTGTGGAGGGGGACAAACTTCCTGCAGTGCATATAAAAAATTTGCTGGGGTGCGACCATGGGGGAAGCAAGCAGCCGAACCAATATGGTTGATAAAGCAAGCTTCGATTTATTCAGAGAATATGCTGATTTATATAGATTAAATGGTTGATTGTTTCATACTTGATATCATATGATTGGTTACAAGTTATCTGTGTTACATTTTCATTGGTTAAAACTAGCTAACAATCATTACTAAATATAATTATCTTGCGATTACATTTTGCAATTCTTCTTCAATTTCGGTTCCTATGGTACTTTCCATCTTGTCCAAAGTCAGGCTGTTCTTGCTGATGATAGGTTCTCTCCAGCTGCGCAATTATGGTTTCAATGCTTATTGTTGGTTTGTTGACACTGCTGGGCACCTGGGCGCCCGACAAACTTCTGCTCACAAAGCGATTTCAGTGACCCGTTACCTTGCTCTGCGAACCATTCTCCAACACTGGGGAAGACAGTCCGGGTTATTCCTGCTTCAGGTAAAGGCAAACCCACTCATGGGATTGCTTTTGCTCAGGGACCCGGATATATTTGGTGGGTAATGCGGGAAGATGGGGAAGTCCGATGTGTACCTCAAGGGGATTTGATTTTAAGGGAAAACAGCCAATGAACTCAATTGCATGCTGCTGCCAGCTATGTAATACTTTTATAGCCCACCAACTGGATGTCTTCAAGTCATCAGCGACTGGCCCTCTGACCGTCATCCCAACAAAGAATGAACTTTAATGAAACCAGACGGGTTCTGCAGTAAAGGAAAGTTCAGCATCAGCAGGTAATGATCCAACACAGCACATGGTCTCCCCTGCTCTGAAATACTGTTACAAGAGATGGAGCTTGACATCATGGACTGGATGGACTCAGCAGCTTTATAGGGATTGGTCCATGCACTAAGGGATGATCTCTCCCTCTCTCTGTGTGTGTGTGTATGTATATATATATATATATATATATATATATATGTGATGGTATATTGAAAATATGGGATCTGAGCATGACATGAGTGGTATGGAATAAGGGGTGGATACCTTCTTGGTTTCAGCAGTAGCAGTCATTTTTCTCCTTCGTAGTAGCTGGTGCAGCACTGTGTTTTCGACTTTCGGCCTGGGAACAGCGCTGATAACACCGACGTTTATAGTTATGGCTTAGAATGTTTGGTTTGACCAAGGAGTTTCTGAGCCTCATGCTCTGCCAGGGAGGAGGGGAAGCTGGGAAGAAGCAGAAACAGGACACCTGACCCAAACTGACCAAAGAGGCATTCCATAGAACAGCACAACATGCCCAGGATGGAAAAAACTGGGGGCAGGAACCTGGAAGAGTTCAGTTCGCGTCTGGGTTGGGCTTGGGATCAGGTGGTGAGCAGTTGTATTCTCTTTCCTTGTATTTGCCTTGTCATTATTATTATTAGAGGTAGCAGTAGTGGTTTGTGTTATACCTTAGTTACTAAACTGTTCTTATCTCAACCTGTGGGAGTTGCATTCTTTTGATTCACCTCCCCATCCCTCCGGGAGCTGGGGGGAAGAAAGGGGGGGAGTGAGTGAGAAAATTGCATGATTTATGGCTTAAACCACAACAATTGTATAGAAAACAACCTTCCAAACACCATTTGGTTGCCTAACTGTCATCTCCCAGCTCTGATCTGTTATAAAAACATTCTTTAGTTTATTCTAATATGGAAAAGAAAAAAAAATCTAGTTATTACGAAACAATAAATTAGTATTGCACCTAATTCCACTTTTTTCCACTTGCTGAATGTCAGTGCAATAACTAGACTTTGCCTTCTTGATATAACAGAAAACTGAAATGGAACGATTTCATGGTTGCAAAATAATTTCAGAATCATTTTTTTACTAAATCACTAGAAATGATAGAATCACTTCAATCTTGCACAGTAAGAATAATGCAGTATATATACTAGGTTAATGAGATAAGCTCTGACAGTAAAGCTTTTCACTGGGGATTCTAATATGGTTGAGGATACTTTTTCATTCATAGTCCTATTTTCAAGCTCTTATCTATTTGCAGAGTATTGCCTTATGAGGTGAAATTCATCAGGCTGACCCTGCATCAAAAAGGTAGACTTTTTTTGTGTAAGGAAAGCTTTGCAATATTCTCTTTTATTGTTTATAAGAATACAACTATTTCTTCACGGTGTTCACATATTTCAGTCCTTTCTTCCTTACGTGCATGTTCATGTTCTTTCTCTCCCCCCCTCACCTGCCTTTGTTGTTAGCTCAGAAATTACTTTGTTTTTAACAGAACAGAAAACATACTGTTTTCCCAGAGCACAGGTTGTGCTTGGCTATGTTACATACACGCAAAAAAGAAAATGAGAAATAAGGGACGTGAAGTACATTATTTTTCAGACTGATATAAGAGTCTGATCCTGTAGTGACTCTGCATGCAGAATATTCATTAAGGGCAAAGCAATACAGAATGCCCATACAGTTGGCCACCCTGTTGGAATAAATATAGCTGGCATATAAACCTGAATAGACTGTTGATCTGGCTGTCATTTCTAGATGATCTTGATCTTAAATCTGCTCCCTTCTGTGGCCACTGCTGTGCCTGACATTTTCTGTAATGACACTAGGTAAAGATCTGTTGTTTCTCCAGAGCAAGTAGGCTTCATCGACAGCGAGAAATAGCTCCACTGGAGGTGACTTTCAAGTACAGGATACACACTAGTTTAATAGTCTGGGATATAATTCAACTTGTTTTGCACACAAAGTCCCCTCCAAACTGGCAGGGATGGAAGAAAGGCATTTCCCTCATAGCCTCTTACCTTCCTCCTAGTCTCTGAGGTGGTTGGTATGATGGCCCAACTGCCCTGCTATGGGAGTCTACCCTACCTAGAAGCTGCCATGTTTCTACAGCACTTCCTAGAAGGACCACTGGAAAAACATGAGTGCTCAGAGAAGAACTGTTAAGGAAGATATCATAAAAACTCTTGGAAATACCTTGCAGAGAGAGTGTTTTGGACCAGCCCCTGGTAAAAACAATGCTGAGAGGAGTTTTAGTAGCAATGCAATTTTACTGGAATAAAACCAAGGGTCATAAAGGGATCTTAAATCCATTGGAAAAGGGCAGAGCAAGGTACAAGTGCTTGGATAACAATTGTATATGGATAGATTCTCCATTTCTCAATATCTTCAAATCAAAATAAACACAATTTGAAGAAGTGTGCTTTAATTAAAAGTAAGCTTATGATTCACAAGGTGGAGACTGGCTGAGATCCCTGCCTGTATGCATGTTCTCAGTCAGTAAAATCTCTATCTGCAGCCATGTGTGTGCAATCTTGAAATCCCAAACTGCAGCACCTTGTGACATAAGTGTATCCCATTTTTGCTCACCCCACAGTTCACTGCGGGTGGTAGGTGCTGTCTCAATAGGCCAGATGAGCTGATACAACTGGCAGTCCTAAAGGGTTTCACTGATTATTCGGTCATATCATCAGCTAAGCAGATAGGAAAAATGCCAGTAATTAAAAGTAAAAACTGAATATTTATAAGAAAATTTGAGAACACTTTGGAAAAAAAAAAAGATAAGGCATATTTAACAATCACATTTCTCATTAGCTACCACAACATTTCAGTTAACTTGGCCTCTCTCAACTTTGATCCATGTTGCCCTGGGGAGTTCCTTTTGCTCTTTTTTTTAACATAGTTTCTCTCTCTTCCTGCGCTCTCTCTCTAGCAGGACAGTGAGAAGGCCGTTTTCCTTTTGTCATGGTTTAAGCCGTAAATCACGCAGCTCGTTCTCTCACTCACTCCCCCCTCTTTCTTCCCCCCCGCTCCCGGGTGGGTGGGGAGGAGAATCGAAAAGAATACAACTCCCACAGGTTGAGATAAGAGCAGTTTAGTAACTTAAGTATAACACAAATCACTACTGCTACCACCAACAATAATAATGGCAAGGCAAATACAAGGAAAGAGAATACAACTGCTCACCACCCGATACCAAGCCTGACCCAGTAGTGCACCGCCACCCTTCCGAGTCTCTGCTCTCTGCTTTACATCCTGGGCATGATGTGCTGTGGTATGGAATAACCTCTTTGGTCAGTTAGGGTCAGGTATCCTGTCTCTGCTTTCTCCCGCCTTCCCCTCCTCCCTGGCAGAGCATGAGGCTCAGAAAGTCCTTGGTCAGACCAAAACATTCTAAGCCATAACTATAAACATCGGTGTCATCAGCACTGTTCCCAGGCCGAAAGTCGAAAACACAGTGCTGCACCAGCTACTACGAAGGAGAAAAAATGACTGCTACTGCTGAACCCAGGACACACAGATACTAGCAATTTGATTGGACTTTATCATTTATTTATTTTATGGAAAGACATATTAAATGATCAGACAGCCTTTAAGTTTAAAGCAACAGTCAAGATTAGCTTATGTTGCAGAAAGGTACAGTTACCTGGTGGGACAACACAGCTACACTTCACATTCTGCCCATACCACAGTGTCATGGCCAAACCACATGCATATGCTATTAGCCAGCTACTTTCTTTGAGAAATTACTTAATTCTTCTGCCTCTCCCTTCTTCCAACTTTCTATGGGTTTCTTTGAAACCCTCCTCCCAATGGAAAATTTAGCATTAGAATTAGAAGTTCCTTAAATCTGTTTGATAAGGTAAATCCCAGCACATCTTGCTGAACTATGCAGCTTTTTATTGCTGGGGGTGGTGGTGTAAAATTTTTAGTTTTTAATTTTGAGGATTTTGTAATCTCTAATACATCAATTTTGGTGCACGAGCATTCTAATCTCTTTGCAAATATTTTTCCTTGATTGACAGCAGTGTGTCTCAAGAGACACTGGGAGCTGTAGTCTCTTATTTAAGAGTTTTGCTCCCCTGTCTTCTCAAATGCCATTTCTGAAAACATCTATCAGAAGACACTGTCATTGGACAAATAAAGGACCTGCATGATAGCAGTTCAGACGCACACAGACTCTGCTTCAGTGACAGGTCCTGCTGTTGGCTACTTGATATAATAGAAGAGTTCAGATCTGTCAATAGATGCAGAGGGAACGACACAGAACAGTATCCAAAATGGCACTGCACATGCACAGTGGAGACAGGAGAGCTGTCTGTGTGGAGTAAGCGCAGATTGCAGCAGAGATAGAGCTCCTTGGGAAATGATAACATTTGTTGAAAGGGCAAGAGAGACATCCGCTCACAGATCTTGCACATGGTTAGATGTGCATCAGTGCAGGTCAAGCATTATAACAATTGTGCGCTTGTTTTCAAGCGAAGCTCTGTGCTTTCTTTACAGGCTTTGTAAAGCTTTTTACAGTATTTCTTCCAGTTGTGTCTGTTGGGCTTTTTTTTTTGTTTTTTGTTTTGTTTTTTGTTCATTTTTTTTTTTAATAATGAAATTTTCTTGTCAACGTAACTTTAAACTTTATAGGGAAAAATAATTTTCTGCTTCAGTATTGCTCTTGGTTTTATCCAGTAGACCTTGCCTAATAGAATAGCTAGAAAAACAGTAATAGAGGGAAGGAGTGGGCTTTCCTTACAAAACAACTAAGAGAATAAGTCAGTTTGGGGAGGTTTTCAATGACACTGTGAGGCATAAATAATTCTCCCATGCCTTGCTCCCACAGTAATGAAAGGAAGTTAAGCCCCTACACCTGAAGGATCTGTCTTGATTTTCACTGAAACCTGAGATCCAAAGTCACACAGTGTTAATTTTTACAGCATTTAGAAGCATTTTAAGCACACAACAATGAAAATATAGGGAGACATTGTCATATCCTAAAACAGTACACAGGCTGGATATTCTCATGACGTGACAGTGAAAGCTAGCAAAGCAGAGATAATGGCATGAGGAAATACCACAATCCAAGATGTCAACACGTTTAACTTAGTTTGAACATATGATCCTCTGCGTGAAGTCCTGAGGTGTTATTTTTGTTTGGTACAAGGTGCGTTGTTATAGCTATCCTAAGGAAGATATAGTTATCTTCCTTGCACAGAAACACATTTTTTATATATACATACAGTTTATTCATAAAGGAAAAAATAAAGAGGATATGGAATACTGAAAAGATCGGAAATCTGAACTGAATAGAATTGGTAATTAGGAGTCAATACAATGTTTTTGCCTAATGTTGTTTTTTTTGTGTGGTTTTGAAATAAATTCTTAATCCAAAAAAAAAAAAAAAGATACTTGGTAGCATCCTTAGACCAAAACCTGTAAAAAAAAGTGATTTTCCTCCCCCTTAATGTTTACAGGATGCTTATCTGCAGTTACATTAGAAATTACTGTACTATCCTGGAATTACTGTAAAAGTCTGCCATGTGGGTTAAAATTTTCAGGCTCAGTAGTGTCATTTAAGGGCTCAAGTTTCAAAGAGAGCTAAAGGAATATTTCTCACAGATCACATAAAGTATTTTAGGAACTTTCACCTTTAATTAATAGTTTATAAGTTGCTTTGAGCTCCTTTGGTGAAAAAATGCTACAGAATGATTTTGTACTTATTCTTTCTGAAATAAGTCAAGCTAGAACAGAAATGCTTTTTCTTGGAAAGGTATTTTTCATCATTCTGACCTGTCATTGTGTCTTTATTTCTTAGCTCCTTTGGAAATTTTTTCTTCCTCTCCTATGTACTTTCTACTAAATTAAGAGTTTAAACTGTGCAAATAATAGAATCCTCGTGCGCTCTGTCTGTACCACTATTCATTATTTATCTGGTGACCAGGTACAGTAGAGGCAGGCACAAAGCTAAATGCTATTGGAGTAACTTTTGATGCAGACAGTTCGTTGTCTGAGAAAAAAAAGCATTTAAGCCTCAATGTTCTCAGTTCCATGATTTTCAACACTACCTCTTCCCCCACCTCCTTTCCTTTTTATTAACTGCTTTACTCCGATGTCCTTTTGATTGCTCTAACTGGCACTGTCTGCAAAATCCAGTACAATGGTACTATTCATTCTGGCTGTGCCATTTATAGATTCCATAGCATGTTCCATCCCTATGGTAAAGATCATACCGCCTTGTCACTTTTCTTCTTTTGAGAATATGATTGCTGAAGCAAAGGCCAGTATTTGGAATCTGATTAGTACATCCAAGCTCTAAAAAGCTGAAATCAAGAAAGCAGGGTTGGAAACTCGTGTGTGCGCACACACGGAGGGTATAATGAGGCACACAGTGTCTCACAACACTGACATGGTCATGCTTCAGCAGCAAGAGTGCCAGATGCACTGTTCATTAGTACGCCTTGCCTGACCGTCCACAGAGCAGCGTCAGTGTCCTCTGCAGGGGTGCTGCTCTCCTGCCTTCTACCTATTAATGTACCATAAAGCAGACAGAAACAAAAGTGAGATGATTCTAAGGAAAATATTGATACTTACAAAGTGAATTCTAAAATTAACGTGTTAATATGAGTTTATCTCCCAACTAAATCTATCAGTTTTTAATGTTTCCATGTCATGCTATTGTCCTTCTTGCAGTTTTTATCATTTTATGAAGTTCTTAGAAGCATGAAATGTCACTCTTGGGCATGATATTGAACAAGTTTTTCTCAGTTTTCTTTCTAATTGTTGCTTTATTATGTACAAATTATATTTTTGGCTTTCTTATAAGTCTGGTTTTGTTTTTTGATTGTTTGTTTGTTTGCTCATTTTACATTTACAGTAGTTATTTTTCTCATAAAACGTCAATATTAATGAGAAACCCAAAGGTGTGTGTCGGGGAACAGAGATCAATATCAGCATATGCAATATCCTAACCTTATATATGAATCTAGACTTCATAGCCCAAGATGTGAAGGACAGAAGAACAAATAGAAATGGGGAAGAGAAAACAAGCAGAAGGAAGGGGAAAGGACGAGAAAGGAAGGCAAGGCAAAACAAGGCAAGGGAATTTTAAATACAAATAAAAGAAGACCTTTTCTGGTCTTTGGGTAACCTGGATGTCAGCTTATGTTAGTTCCTCTTTTGTTATATTAGGAGTTAAGTATACTGTGTGGTAGCTCTCAGGAAACCCAAACAGCAGCATACAGTCAAACACCATAGAAAGACTCAGTTCATTTTTGATTAGGGAAGTAGTTTTAGAATATACAGAGGGTCAGATTAAGACTGCTACCCATAGTGCTACACCATCTGTCTACACCTCAAACTGAATAATTTTTACTACAAAACATTGTTTCTTTTCTTTCAAATGCATTATCTGAATTTTAGATCATAGTTTTTGAAAACAGGAGCTAAATTTTTTTCTAAGTAAGTGACTTTATTTCAGTTAACAAAGCAGGCTTTAACAGCTTTTGTGGGGCTACCAGCTCTTACCTTTATCTTGCTTGTTTCCATTTTTTAACTTATTAATAGGTAGAAGAGTCTTTACAGTTTAACCTACCAAATTAATTAACCAAAATCAAACCAAATCCAACCTGAAAGCCCCTCAAGAAAGCCAGTCGAAAAAACTGTATGGATCAATTCATGTGCAAGTCTGTCAGACCAATAAGAAACTGCCAGGTAAACAAGTCTGATGATGTGTGCTTGATAAATGTGGTGAAAGTTCCAGAGCTCTGCATGATTTCCAGTTAAAAATACTTTCATTTTCAGTCACTAATACAGCTTGAATCCTTCTACATTGCAAACTCATCAAAGAAAAGTAACATCTGATATTTCTGAGGAAACTTAGCAGGGTAGCTCCAAGCACAGGACATGATGGAAATTCAGTTTAAGGTTTCAATGGATGGATGAGCTGGGCATGAAAAGATGGAATGGGCTTAGTGATTCAGGATAAAGAGTAAAACTCCCTGAAAACAGAGTGACGAATGTTCTGGCTCTCCTCCTCTGTATGTGTAAAAAGTTATCTGAGTATGAGACAAACCCCTATATTTGTAGGACCAAGAAAAAAAAAGGATGAGTAGTTTACCAATGTAAGAGAACACAACAAAGCAATATTATTTACACTAAGACTGGGATGGCCTGCAATGACCTGGATCTGTGTCAAAACAAATATTTATTTTTTATTTATTTTCTAAAATGCATTTCAGCTTCACCTGAAGGAAAACCACCAGTCTGCTATGCAAGCATTTTGGCAGCTGGCAGAGTGAGCTATAATGGCTTGACTTGACATTTGTGTGCATATAACACATTTAGAAAATCGAAGAGTCTTTATTTTTTTCCTTTTCTGTGAATAGTACAGAAATCTTTGAAATGAGAAGTGCTAAGTAGTTTGACCATGAAAGACTCAGAAGTTTTATATTGCAAATACAAAGGCTTGAACTTTGGTTTAATAACGATATAACACTTCTTACTTTAAATATTGCCTCTTTTACTCAAAAGAGATAATATCAGAACTTTTCTCCTTAAAAAATGTAAACTGTGCACTAGAGATTTACCAGTTAAACAAAAACCAAATCAATAAAGAATTTGAAATATGAAGATATATTATAGATCAATTTTATCTTTATTTTAACTGCAACATGTCTTATGAACTACTTACATCTCATTTAGATGACTGGCAAATATAAAATTTAAGAAGTTTTGGCATACCTGTGATGATGAACAGGCTGTACATTTGAAAGCAAGAGAAACTAGCCTGATTAATCCAGAGCTAAATATGCCATTGTTGAGATGGAGTTAAACAATGTTTGTATCAAATAATTTTTTATCATGACAGCTTTATTTCCAGCACTTAACTCATTGTGTCAGCCCATGTCTTCTAATTCTATTTTGAGACTTGAAGAGGTAATAAAACTCTCAATACTCTGCAGAGGAATAATTTTCACCAAATAATGTTGAGCCTAAGTCACGATGTTTGGCTCTACAGCTATCCTATTATAATCATCACAAAGAAAACTCCTTCTAAAATTACTCTTATTGAAATGCAGATTGTCAAATTTAAACTCTGATAAAAGGTGAATGTTTCAGGTTATAATTAGTTCAAAACCTAGACTAGCCCTTTAAGTAACTCTTTCTTGAGTAACGGAACTTGATATGCCTAGTGTATAATACATGCCTTCACTGTTCTTTTCATGCAAAAGCACCTTTACAATAAAGGATGATGAATAACGTTATTCTGAAAGACCAACATTTCCTGCTATTTAAAAGAAAAACATCAGTGTGTCTCTCATTTGTGCACAACAAGCTTATTACTTCCTTTTCCATTTTCTTTTGGCATAAATGCTATCTTGCAGCAGTGCTGTTCAGCAGACCCAGGGGAGGCAAATGTCAGTTTCCCAGATGGCAAACTGCCAGCCTGGTGATGCCATGCTGAAAGGCACTGAGGGAATCCATTTTGTTGCAGAAGCAAAAGAATATAATTTCCTAACACACCTCATGTACATGCTTGCTTCACAACAGCTGATGAAGTGGCCAGAAAAGTTTCAGCAGCAAATGCCTATTTAGATATTGTCAAGTTTTTACATGGCCCCAGGAGCTGTTTAAAGTTTTTGCTGATTTACGAAAAAGAAACTTCCTTCTTATGAGAAACAAGCATTAAAATCTACCTCTGTCAAACTGGCATATTTCCAGCTTAAACTGAGATATCCTCATAAAAATGCTACCTCAAGTTGTTAGGTCAGATGTCTAGCTCACATTGTTATGAACTTTTTGCCTCTAGATAGCAAAAGCTACTGTACAAACAGAACCTTGAGTGGAAAATTACTTTGTTATCACTACTACTATATTCTAGTACAGTATCTTTATTAAGTTGGCAAGTTATTAGAATACCTGTCACTGGGGAGAACCTGGGCTGGGGAAAAAACCCACAAGATGTTATTAGGTATACTAATAAAAGTTTTAAATGCTGGGATTTATCTGATCAAAGATGCTTTTTCAAGTGTAGAATACAAATGTCTTACAATTTAATGGCCTATCACCCACTGGATGACTTTCTGGTATAGGAATACAATTGGCTTAGAAACATATAAATACTTTATTTAAAAAAATACAATTGATTTTAAAAAATCATACAATTTTAATTCAATACTTTCTGTGGAAAACTTTCATGTTTCTAGGTCTGTGCTGTGCTGAAGCCCTTTGTCGTAAGAGGTAAAAGTGTGGTCTTGTTCTGCCTGGGGGGAGTCTGTCAGAGGCTAGTACTTTCACATGTAAAAAGTTAACAGCAACGATATAGCTCCTTCCTGCACTGGTTACTTGCCCTTCCAATTCTGAGTGGATGTAGGAGCCATGTAACACAGCTTAAAATGCATTTACATCTATCTTGCACTGTAAGAGTGTCTTGAAGAAGGACAAGATGTGTAGAGGGCAGATAAGCTTCCTGTTCTTTACTTTCCCACAAACAGTAGAAGTTCAGCACAGAGCTGATTTCAGCTCAATGCTATTTTGAATATATTTAGAGAATTATAATGCATTTTGACTTTTAGCAGAGAAACAACACTTGGAGATACAGCACTAACCATCTGATGGGTGTAAGTGGATAATGCAATACATCTTACTTCCTGAGTAATCCTCTCCTGGCACAGTTCCTATCAGATCTCTTTTAAGGTGTGCAAACTGCTCTACATAAGGGTTATTTTCTCAGAAATTAGCAAAGTTCTATAGCCCACCTGAAATACTGTATCTGGCTCTGAGTGCCTCAAATAAGAAGGACATGAACCTGCTCGAGCAAGTCCAGAGGAGGGTCACAAAGATGATCAGAGGGCTGGAGCATCTCTGCTATGAAGATGCTCAGGCTCAAAGCATTGGACTTGTTCCACATGGAGAAGAGAAGGCTCAGGGGAGACCTTGCAGCAGCCTTCCAGTACTGAAAGTGGGCCTATAGGAAATCTGGAGAGGAACTTTTACCAGTATAGCAGGTAGTGACAGGACAATGGGAAATGGCTTTAAGGTGAAAGAGGGCAGATTTAAATTAGATGTTAGGAAAAAAAAATTCTATAAGGGTAGTGGGACACTGGAGCAGTTTGCCCAGAGAAGTTGTGGCTGCCCCATCCCTGGCAGTGATCAAAGTCAGGTTGGATGGGCCTTTTAGCACCCTGGTCTAGTGGAAGGTGACCCTGCCCATGGCAGGGTTTCTTCCAACTCAAGCCATTCTATGATTCTATAATGATTCTATGTTTTCTATTTGTAAACAGGTTTTAATGACAAGAAAGTAAAATGTAATAATATTTTATAGCAAGTAGTTTGAAAAAAAATATGTTCATACACTCAAACTCATGAATTACTTCAAAACTAAATTATCTGAAAAGATAAAATTAGGACATTTTGACTTCAGTGTATTACATTTAATGTTTTTTAAGTAGTTGGTTTCAAATTAAAACTCAAAAAAAACCAATAATTTGTTACTTACAAAACACATTTTGAAATGGACATGTGGATAACAATATTAGCTAGGAAAAATCATACTATCATATTAAGATGCTCAACACAGTATTGTATTGATGTCTATGTGCACGTTACTGCAGTTACTGGTCTGTATTCAGAAAAGATCATTTATGCATACATTTGTGCCTGTTTGTTCATGTATAAGGTTCACTGCAACTGTTCCAGCTGTAATTACAAATTTGATCTTCCTTTGTCATGTAGAGCTTATTCAGAACAAAGTTTCATTACACTATGACCCAGTAATGGTCATTTGGAACTTCTTTTGGCGTACAACCAACATATCTCAAAATACTAGAATGTTATTACCTGAAATCAAATTCAATAATGTTTCTAGTCTAACCAAAACAAAACAAAAAAAATCTTGTGAAAAATCCATATAAGCCTGGCCAAACAGAATTTTGAATGCATTTAAAAAGTAGTAACATTTTGATTAACACTTAAAAAACTCACTGTTTTTTCTTTTCCCTGTTTAGCAATCCTTTATAGGTACAATTTCACTCCTGTTTGTTTATTCTCTAGTTATTCAACTGCATTATGGAAAGATAAAATGTAGCATTAATTATTTTTTGCCGTCAGATGATTAATTTAATTTTTTGTAACATATGCATGACCAGCTGGAAAGCCAACTCCTCACTTAAATTCTAGAAAAAAGGCTCACATTATTTAATCAAGGAGGGAATAAAATATGTGCTTAGCCGTTATCTAATTTGCTAGCTTGTTATTTTACTGCAAGGTGGCTCTGCTGTTCCGAGCTGTTTCTTGAGATGTGCTCTTTTCTACCATGAACTAAAGGGGCATTTATGAATCCTCTGTAGGTTGTTAGAGCATGCACATCACTGTAATATGAGAAAGCTCATAGTACTGCTTTGAACAAGGTGAGTAACATCTATCACACATTTGTTCCCTCCATCCACTGGAGAAGTGTGGGCAGTTGAGTATTTTGTTTTGGATTTTACAAATACACACATGCATGCATAGAGTGCTTGAATACAACTTTTGAAAACTATTTTGCAGCTTGCTTATGGTACAATTTTGAACGTCAACTGGAGACAAAATGTCACAGACATGACCTAGCTTTTAGACAGAAGATGACACGACTGTTGGCAGCCTGGGAAAGGTGACTAAAATAATTTGAAAGAGGAGGGACAGATGACCTGTTAATGAAACATGGGCAGTAGCCCTGCACTGGTACTTGAACCTCTTTGCACAGTGGAAAAAGCCTTATTTTATTAGAACTCAAATAGAGTTGGAAATATTCTTCATAATTTGTAAAGCTTGTTGTCTTCTCAAGATTTTTCATCTAACTGCAGGTAGAATTAAATAATCACATGCAAGTATTTAATATTTACTTTGGTTTTTCTTTGTTGTTTTAGATTAAAAGGGTGAAAGGTCAACAAACTGCAAAGCACCAAGGGTTCATCAGTCCTGAACTGCTGCCAGTTTATCCAGTATATGGCTTTCTTTACTATATTTTATTATTATTATTATTATTTCATTCTTAAAGTACCTGCTTTTCTGATCTAAGCTGTTTTTCACCAGAGTTGGTAAGGGTCCAGTTCACAGGTGAATGTTGCCCCAGTTGCTCAGAATATCCCATTCTCTCCAGTAATCACTTGATGGATAATAAAATC
This sequence comes from Ara ararauna, assembly GCA_028858755.1. NCBI lineage: Eukaryota > Metazoa > Chordata > Aves > Psittaciformes > Psittacidae > Ara > Ara ararauna. The sequence goes on along the minus strand of CM054377.1, from coordinate 46,898,025 downwards.
TAAGGGTTCAACAGCTCCCAAGAGCATTATGTTCCTCAGCATTCGTAAAACCTCAGAAAACAGAATTTTCTCATCGGAATGTAGGTTAAAGTGTCAAATGCAACTTTCCAAATTACCGCCAAAAATAGAGGGATATATTGCACTCTAGGATTGTAATCCTGGATTCAAAACCATGACAAAATTAGTTCTCGGTATTTTTCAGTCCTCAGAATCATCTGGCAAATCCAGCACAACTGATGCTTCATGTAAGATTTGGCTGCAAATTCCTTGCTAACGTAGTTTTCCCAGGACCTCTGATATATATTCTCTGCCAAATGTCAAATTGTGCAACATTTGAAGCCTTGCCTAATCTTCACGTATCGCTTGAGTGAGGAGTAGTGTTGGGGGTTGTACAACTTCCTTTGCTTTTCATGCCCTCCCCAACCCTGCCAAGTCAAGGACAGGGAAGGAAACTCCTTTATGCCCATTTGTCTGCTTACCTCTTTCCAGTGAGCTTCACACCCTTTCACACAACCAAAAGTAAATATGGGAGTTACCAGTCCCATATTCCCACAAGATGTCATCCCAACAAGGTAAATTGGCATTAAGTGTTAGGAATAAACAGAGCCTGGATTTTGTCCCCTCAGTTTATCAAACACCAGCTACTTAAATGAGAGATCACTGAGCAAGATGAAGACTCCTATGGCTGGTGATTGATTTCCTTTTTCGGTTTTGTGTCTGTCTCCACCTCACACTGCAGGTTGGACACCTCTGGGGGAGTAGCTGTGTTTCTGCCAATTCTCCTTCCTCTTGCTTCAGAAGGTGGGAACTGCGAAAGCTTCACTGTTTCCCCACTGTTAGAAGCAACTTTTACATACACAGGATGTGGGTATGAGGCTCCACAGTTCCTCTGCTGAACATAAGTTATACACATAAGCATACATGTGCATATGTGCCAGCCCTATATATAAGAACACTTTCATAAAAGCATAGTGTTTAAAAAAATGCAACTTTAATTCTGTCCTCTTCTTTAGGTAGGTTAAATTCTGACTTCAGTGGGATCTCCTGATTTTTTTTTTTTTTTAAATGTACTATCTATTCTTCTATGACTATTTGGAATTTTGAGCTTTCATATGTTAAAATTGTGTGTTATCAGTTTTCTCAGCAGGATGATAGCAACTTCTCTAGTTATATTTTAGTGCAGAAATACAAGACAGAGAATCTTCCACTTTATCCTGGTGTGTGCCTGGCAAAATCTTGGAGAGGATTCTCCTGGAAGGCATGCTGAGGCACATGAAAAACAACACTTTGGTTGGTGACAGCCAGCATGGCTTCACTAAGGGGAAATCCTGAATGACCAATCTGGTGGCCTTCTATGATGGGGTTACGGAACTGATGGGCCGTGGTAGAGCAGTTGATGTCATCTACCTGGACTTGTGCAAAGCGTTTGACACTGTCTCACATGACATCCTTGTCTCTAAGTTGGAGAGACATCAATTTGATAGGTGGACCACTTGGTGGATAAAGAACTGGCTGGATTGCCGCACACAAAGAGTTGTGCTCAATGGCTCAACGTCCAGATGGAGACCAGCGACGAGTGGTGTCCCTCAGGGATGGGTGTTGGGACCGGTCTTGTTCAACATCTTTGTCGGTGACATGGACAGTGGGATTTAGTGTGCCCTCAGCAAGTTTGCCAATGACACCAAGCTGTGTGGTTCGGTTGATATGTTGGAGGGAAGGAATGCCATCCAGAGGGACCTTGACACGCTTGTGAGGTGGGTTGATGCCAACCTGATGAAGTTTAAGCATGCCAAGTGGAAGGTCCTCCACCTGGGTGGGACCAATCCCAGGCACAGCTACAGATTGGGCAGAGAAGAGATACAGAGCAGTCCTGTGGAGAAGGACTTGGGGGTTTTGGTTGATGAGAAAATGAACATGAGCTGTCTTCAGTGTGCGCTTGCAGCCCAGAAAGCCAACGGTATCCTGGGCTGCATCAAAAAGGAGCGTGACCAGCAGGTCGAGGGAGGTGATCTTGCCCCTCTGCTCTCGTGAGACCTCACTTGGAGTATTGTGTGCAGTTCTGGTGTCCTCAACATAAAAAGGACATGGAACTGTTGGAACAAGTCCAGAGGAGGGCCACAAGAGTGAGCAGGGGACTGAAGCACCTCCCATATGAAGATAGGCTGAGAAAGTTGGGGTTGTTCAGCCTGGAGAAGAGAAGGCTGCGTGGAGACCTCATAGCAGCCTTCCAGTATCTGAAGGAGGCCTATAGGGATGCTGGAGAGGGACTCTTCATTAGGGACTGTAGTGATAGGACAAGGGGTAAGGGGTTCAAACTTAAACAGGGGAAGTTTAGACTGGATATGAGGAAGAAATTCTTTGCTGTGATGCTGGTGAGGCAATGGAATAGGTTGCCCAGGGAAGCTGTGAATGCTCCATCGCTGGCGGTGTTCAAGGCCGGATTGGACATAGCCTTGGGTGGCCTGGTTTAGTGGGAGATGTCCCTGCCCATGGCAAGTGGGTTGGAACTAGATGATCTTAAGGTGCTTTCCAACCCTAACTATTCTATGATTCTATGACTGTGGATGTTGTGCATGCATAACCCAACCCTCACTTTCTACCAGCAGCCTCTCCTCCCCATCCCCATCCTACACACTGAATATATTCGCAGCAGCTGCTATTGATAACACTTAAAAAGTGATTATATCTGTTTTCAGTTTGGGTAAATTATTAACATCAAAGCCAGCAGCAGGCTCCCTGACATTAAATTTCAGGATTTCCACAAGAAAAGAAGGACAAGTCAGGGGAGACAAGAGTGGGTGGAAAGAAATGGTTGGAGTACAGTTGGGTGGAGGGAATTATGAGTGTATAAAAAGAAAACTAATTGGTCAGAAAATTGCTTCAAATTTTATCTCGTGTTAGGGTTGCTTTTCTGTTTTCTGTCATGTTTCCAATGTATGGATAATCATTACAATGAGGAGCGCTGAGAGTGGGAAGACCCAAAGTCTGGCCTATGCAGAGGTACAGCCAGATTAGGAAAGCTAATATCTTTTCAACCTCTTTTTTTAACTTGTGCCTTAAGTGTGACAGTGAGTTAATGCTGTCACCTCTTGTTTAACAACAGCTTGCCTTTATTATGGGTTATCCAGCAAGGAGTTTCTGACTAGTTTCGTAAAACGATAATTCATTGAATTCCAAGAGAAGAATGATGAAGATAAATTGGGATGTCTAAACTAAATTAAAAATTATTACTTGTACAAAATTTCGACTGTGACTGGCTGTACCACCAAATTTGCAGTTAACATTGTTAGGAATTAAAGGTATGTAACTGGTAAAGATGGATGTCTCACTTTCTTAGTTTCAACCTGTGCCGTTTAAAATAAATATTATAATAATTGATCTCTGTGAATGACGTGCATGTGCTAAATGATGCTTGATGTACGACACTGACTTCCTGCTTTTGGCACTGATGGATGAGCTTAGTCTTCCTATAGTGAAAAGATGGTCAAACTTTCAATTACATGTATCACACCTCCACAGACAAAGCGCAATGAAAATAAATTTGATACTATTCAGCAATCGCCAGTCTAACAGTAGCACAGACCAAAAAAAAAAAGATTTAATTGAAACTCTGTGAGGGTGAAATGGATGCCATTTACCATTTTATATTAACGCCTGAATATATTACTCTGTGGCATTAAATATGAAATGAACACCTCTTTTTATTTCAGAGTATTTGTTACATTGTACATTGCCACCTCTGGGATCAGCTGCACCATAAGTGGGATTCATGCAGAGTCATAAAGCACCCTGAGGAAACCCACAGGAAAAAAAATTACTTCAGGAATGAAAAATTCCATACTTCCTTGTGCTCACATTGAAAAACAGCAACATAATATCTGCAGTACATTGTTATCTGGTACAGGTAAACACTACTTGTCAGGGACTCAATGATTTTTATCACCGTGTTACTAATTATTCATACACTTTCAGGATAAACTTAGAAGATGGTGCCATATTTGTAGCAGCGGAGTTTTTCCCCTGGAAAAAGTGGAATTTACTGAGGATCTTTCTGTAGTTCTATCCCTATCCTTCCCTTCCACAAGGGCTGCAATTGCACTTACCCAGTTGTTCGGCAACTGCAATTAGGTAAGAGTTTTCCTAAAAGTAATAGCTTCAGAGGTCAGTTTCTGCAGGACACTTCATGGGTATTCCAGGTATTTTCCTTTTACATCTAATTGTGAATACTTCATTATCATCTTTATAAATGTCTAATTCTTTGGGGGATTTTTACAGAAGTTGCTCAAATTAATCGTGATGTGGATAATTTATTTTATTAATCTCATATAGATATGAAGACAGATTTTCAAGGTGGTATAAAATGCTGTAACTAGATATTTAAATTTTCATGACAGTTTGTTGAAATAATGTTGATCGAGGCTTGAGAGTTATTTTACTGAAGAATATAGGCAAACAGTAGAGGATACTCTGCTATAGTACTCAATATTTCTACTGAGCTCCCTTTGCACAAATAGATAAATTCAGTCTCAATGTCTTAAAATGAGTTGAATACTCCCCTGCCCTTAAGTTACAGCCAAGTCTATCGCAGCTCAATAATCATCTCCTTCAGATTAATTTGAAATTTTTTTTGCTCTTAAATGTGCATCACTGAGAATCGCAAGCAGATGAGGAAAATAGCATATCTCTTTATAATTAGTTCTAAATTGAGAAACTTTAACTAAAGCTCATCTTTTCCACAGCCTCTTTAAATTTCACGTCAATATTTTCAAATCTTCCTAATAGACAAGTATTTCTGTACTTAAATTTAACCACAATGCTTCTTTGAAGTTTTCTTTCTGTGCCTTTCTTGAGATAGGACTCCACTAACTGATAAAGAATTTAGAGTGAGAGCTTGCAATTGATTTTGAAATAAGATGACATTAATTTCATTCATTTTCTGTCTAATTTCTGACACAGCTGCAGACCATTACCAGATGTCCTTTTCCAAATCCAACTGTGTGTGCTACCTTTGGGTGTTAATACTTCCAGCTGCTTACCACAGCTCATCAGCTGATGAAGGTAATTTGAGCTAGCCCTTCTGAAATGATATGCTTTAAGGGGTTACTCTCCAGGCCTTTCATAGAGCTGGGCAGCAATTAGTACCTTGCAGAATAGCAGTGGGAAGAAACAGAGTGTCAATAACCATCTCACATGGCACAGATAATCAGAAATAAATCTCAGTTTGTGGTGCATAATTTTTATCATTGAGGCTTGTTGGGCAGATATTGTCACCCACAAGAGTGGGTGAAAAGTAAAGGTTAGTGTGTAACTTAGTAATCCAATGGTATGAAGAATAAGAGATGTGAAGAGGTTGTTTTCTAAAATTAGTTTCCTCTTCATCCTCCTTTATATACAAAATGCAAGGTGGATACATTCTCTTTGAAGAATTTAAAACACTGCTCTGGTCTGCCTAATGTAACAACATCTCTTCTGAGACTTCCCTTTTCTCCATACTGGATTCCTAACTGGGCTCAGGGAAATTAATAAGACCCCTTTGGACTTTTACTGAAGTTTCTGTTTATACTTCTCAATCCAAAACCTCTTTTTCAACCTATGAATAACAATAATTTGTTATATTTCCTTTAACAACATTAATCAGAGTCAGTTCATTTTTAATTGATGTAAAATACCTCTACTAGTTTTTCATGGGTGTTAAATCATGAAAAGTTAATTAATATATTTAGTTACACCCATAATAGAAAAAAGGATTGAGTAGTGCTCAGAAATCATATCTGTTTCCCAGTGTGGCATGAGAATTCTTCATACATGGAGAAGTTACTGAGTTTATTTTCAGACATTATACACCAGACCCTAGATCTGAGTGCCCTTTAGGACACGTTCACCATTTTAGTCAGATTGGTCTTCAAAATTACTAATAATTAAATTCTAAAAGGCATGAGGTTGACCTTAACTTGCAACTGAGTGGTTCTTTTTCTCCAGAGGACTGTTCATTTCAGCTTAATTTAAAATATGTCATATTTTCAATGATGTTCTTCAAATATTGTATTTTAAAGAATTTGTTGGTGCCTGCATGTCACAAAAGATAAAATTTGCTATAAGAACATACTGTTTATTTGAAATATCCACACCTTGGAACATTGTGTGATGCACTGAATGTTTTTTCTGCCACATAATGGCTATACAGTGGATACATTCGTGATATATTTAGTAAATCTGTGCTCAGAATAATTAGTAATCAATCTCAATCTATTTATAATTTTCAAATTATTTACCAGAAAAAATAGTCAGTTACAAATATATTTAACATATCTTCAATGAATGTTTTAAAACTGACTAATTTTGGTCCTGGTAGTTAGTAAAAAAAAAAATAACAGTGCAACATCTGTTAATATCCACAAAACAAGATCATATTAGAAAGTGTTAGAGCTGACGTCCATGGAAGAGAAATTCAGATCAGATTCTGCGTTTAAAAACACAAGTAAATACCTGGAATAATCTGTTTTTACAAAGACTGTGAAGTCTGTCTGATGAAATCAGTAACTTCAGTTTTATGGTACCTAAAATATCTATAAAAAATTGACCTTCTCTAATGTAAAGGAAATGTAGTATATTCAGAAAAAGAGCCCACTAAAATATATTGAAGATTTTCATGAAGAGTAATATCTAATGGTAATCTGCTCAATAGTGATATAACTGTCAAAATGAGCTGAAGGAGGAGTGGAATTACTCATATTAAGCAAGTATTTATCACTTCCAGAATATTTTAGAAAAGATATAATCCAATACAAGAATACATTTGACCTTTTAATGTACAAAATCATTCCTTGATAGTGTTGCATTTCAGTGTAGACCTATAACCACAGTGTAGCATAAAGAGTAGCTCTCTGCTTGGCACTCACTGAAAATGAAGAGGCTGAATATTAGAAAATAGCACAATGATGGTGAGATGATGTCTATGTACATTGTACAAGAAGAAGAAAAAATTTGCAGGTTTGGCTGTATAAGCCTATAATTGCAGAACCAGTTGATAGAAAGATGCTTTGCTCTTCAACCATACAGTATTTGGGGGGAAATTAATTGAAGTGGCAATATAGAGGAAACAAAGAACATAGTCCTCCTGTGATAAAGAATAAATAAAACCCTGATCAGAAAGCATCAATAAAGAGCCCTAGTATAAGTCCTGCTTCTAAATCTAATAATAACAGGATCTAGCTGCAAGAAATATCTAGTCTCGCAAGCCATAAAGGCTTCCTACTTGTGGATTGACATGTAGGACGACAGAGTTGCTGAGAGGAAAAAGAGAATATAGATGAACAAATTAGTAACTCCCAAACAACAGGTCTTACTATGGAGGAGCTTTCTGCCTTTCCCTATGCAGGTAGGCAGGGCATACGAGTAGCCAGACTCCTCAGCATTAGAGATTGTTAGACATTGTGCTGTGAAGCTGTCAGAAGCTGAAATGTAACTTATATGAGTATATAACTTATACTTACATTTGTAAAATATTATTCTGTTATTAGATACTTCTTTGAGATGGTGAAGTGCTGTTTTCACAGTTTTATAGACAAAGACTTGAAGTATAAAATTTATGTCTGAAAAATTCGTGCTTAGATGGTTTAAATGCACTCTTTCTAAGGATTTGGAAACCAAACCTGAGCTGGTGTCCTAAGTACAGATCTTTGACTACAGGACCTGGTTTATAATCAACACTAAAAGTAGCTTCTGCCCCAGGAAGTTGCTGGATGAAGCCTATTATTATGGGACAAACATAGCATAACATAGCACAGCATAGCCTCCTATCCCATCCCATCCCATCCCATCCCATCCCATCCCATCCCATCCCATCCCATCCCATCCCATCCCATCCCTTTTACTTCTTAATTTCTAAGTTTCCTCATCTCAATTGTTATAACTCCAGTCTGAGGGTAAAACAAGCTAAAGGATTATGCAGTTTTGGTTCACTTATCATTGCAAGTCAGAGGATGCAGCACATTTTTCTACTGAGATGGTAGTAAAAAATATTGTAAGATCAAGAGATGGTTATTCTCAACATACTTAAATATACATAATTAATATATTTGAATTAAAAGAGCAGCAGATGGAGTGAATTTTTTTTCTACCTGTCGTGGTTTAAGCCATAAATCATGCAGTTTGCTCACTCACTCTCCCCTCTTTCTTCCCACCCCACTCCAAGGGGTGGGGTGGGGGGAATGGGGAGAAGAATCGAAAGAATGTAACTCCCACGGGTTGAGATGAGAACAGTTCAGTAACTAAGGTACAACACAAATCACTACTGCTACCACCAATAATAATAATGACCAGGGAAATACAAGGGAAGAGGATACAACTGCTCACCACCTGACAACTGAGCCATGAACTGAACTCTTCCGGGTCCCTGCTCCCAGTTTTTCCATCCTGGGCATGACGTGCTGTGGTATGGAATACCTCTTTGGTCAGTTTGGGTCAGGTGTCTTGTTTCTGTTTCCTCCTGGCTTCCTCTCCTCCCTGGCAGAACATCAGACACAGAAAGTCCTTGGTCAAACCAAACATTCTGAGCCGTAACTGTAAAAATTGGTGTTATCAGTGCTGTTCCCAGGCCGAAAGTCGAAAACACAGCACTGCACCAGCTACTAAGAAGGAGAAAAATGACTGCTACTGCTGAACACAGGACACTATCTTTTGAAACAACTTAATGAAACCAACTTTTGTTTTCTAACATTCTCATTAGAATTACTTTAATGTGTAATGGGACAAATAACTTAAAAATTAAAACTTACAGATTTTTTAACTTAGCAAATGTTAGTATAGGAATATTTCACTGTTTAATTTTTACCTTTAAATTTTTTCCAACCACGAAGTTTGTCATATTTAAGATTTTTGTACACTTTTCCACAAGCGTGTTCACTTTCAGAATCTGTACTTTTTCTTCAAAAAACATGTCCTGCAAATATTTAACCCTCTGTTAATAAACACCAAGGGGTTTGGATGACTGGTGGGGTTTATTAATAACTGTTTTTCAATTTTTTTTCTTTTTTTTTTTTTCTTTTTCGTTACATCTTTTGAAATATGGTGCCTTTTCTGGCTCCTTGGATGTAGACTTGTTTAGACCAAGATAGATAAACAGAAGCAGCATCTTAACCAGATGTGGCATGTATAGAATCAAAACTTTTTAACAAAGCTCAATCAAAAAAAGTAGATATTTTCCCCTGAAAGTGTCTGAGAGCCTAAAAGCAATTCAGAAAATCCACCACCACCACCAAAACTGTCAAGTAAGTTCTTCTTATACAAAATTCTCTTCTGTCTCAAAAGGAAAGTATCAGAAAAAAAAATAACCCAATGTTATTCTTGCTAGACAACTTCTTCAGAAAAAATAACAAATATTATTATTATTCATAATATTATTAATATTAATGTATTTTGCCTTTAAACCAAGTATTCAATAATAAACAAAACTTTTGTTTAGAATTCACAATAATAAATTATAGAGGTAGAAATAAATTTTACTTTTATACCCTGGTAAATTAAAAAAAAAAAAAAAACACAACCCAAAAACAAAACATGGAATTTCTCAAAAATTATGAATGAGTTAATGACTTCCATATTTACATAAATAGAAAAAATTAAAGAGCTAAAGGGAATAACCTGAAAAGATCCTCCAGTAAGAAATTAATACTGGAAATCAAACACCCAAGGGCCAATTCTGATCTTGGTGTTGCTCAGAGGCGTTGAGAGGGGTAAAAAAAAAAAAAAAAGTGAAAAAAAAAGGTAAGGTAAAAGAAAACCCAAACAACACAACATTGTATCAGAAAAACAACAGGTCAAGTCTTCCTTTTATTTCAGGACAGAGAAGGCTTTACATTTATAGGAAGGGGATGAAGGTCACTTTCTGAGACCAATTATGTTCTGTCATTTTCAGAGGTGTTTTGAAAAAGGTGCAATCCACTGAGGAAAAGGTCACAAGATCAAAACAGCACGCAATGGGCAAATATATGTTATATGGTTGTTGGTCTCATGGGACACATACTGCCCAGCTACCAGTTGCTTATTTTGTAGCAGAGCACTCTATTGGGATTTGCCAAATCAATGAGCTGAACTGCTGACACATGCAAGCCGCAACATGCAGAAACTCAGTCTGTTGTGATTTACAGAGTCATCATAAATCTCACAGTCACAGAAAGGTAGAACTCTCTGGGATTTAAAAAGCATGAGGAATACAGGAGAAACATTTTTTAGATGTAATCTTCTTCCACAGGAGCAGCATGTCTGAAGACCCAACTCATTCAGACACAAATGCAAGCCTTGATTGTTGCCTTTTTTTTAGTACTCACAACGTCATTGATGGTGTTATCAATTTTGATCTCTTAGCATTTTTTTCTTCAAAGTTGTCTAAATAACCATGATCCCTGATTTACAAACTATAGCTTTTGAGAAGCATAGACTCTCACAAAACCACTTTGCTATAATTTCCCAAGCAGCAAATTGGAAGCCTAAATGAGCCATATGGTCGCATGGTGGATTTCCTGGAAATTTCTGCCATATGATCAATGTACATATTTCTAAACCTTTTCTACTTGCAAGAGGGTTTCAGAGGCAGGTTCCTATGTACCAGAAAAGTCTGGCTGCCTTGATTGACAGTGTAATAATAAAAGGAGATTTGTAGAGATCCACCACTTAGAAGGTTTTATAGCTTTGGAAGGTTTTATAGCTTTGGATGCATTGACACTGAATTATAATGCAGGAAAATCCTTTCAAAAAGATACAACATCTCTGTGCCAGGAAAGAATGGATCAACGACTATCAGAAGTCTAAGGTATCAACAGCCTCCTTAATGACTGCAGGTGGCAGTCATTACCAAGATGGCAAATGCAACTTTAAAAAAATAAAGGATCAATATATTTTTAGAAAGTACACTCTCCCAAAAAAGAGATTGGACATAAGATTACAACCAACATCTCTATGGGGAAAAGTGAGACGAAGTCTTTTAGAGCTGTAAATAAGAGATGGAAGCCATACTTGTACAGAGAAAAATAAATCTTCCTATCTTAGTTTCTCTGGGGTACATATTATGCAAAAAAACACATATAAAGGCGAGGAAACTGGGAGAGAAAGCTTGCACAGAAGTATTTAGGCTGTTTAAGTGCTTAAGATGACTACAACAAAGAAGACGGAAATATTGATGGAGCAACTACGTAAAAGGCATTCAGCACTTGTTGTGGGTTATAGCCATCTCTTCAAGACAGAGTGATAACATGGGCCTGGATAATGGCCAGATTGCACCCAGTGGTGTGGTAGAGGGGCTGCAACTATGATTGCATGAAGATGGAATGAATTTATGATGATTATAATCTTCGTAAGGAACAATGAAAAGAAATAAGGGTGGTTGTTCAAGTGCTATCATGGGTGTGCCATGTCTTTTTCAGATCTTTTCCTACTTGAACTCTGCTCCACATCTTCCTCTACTCTGCTCTAGTAAGACCCCACTTGGAGTACTGCGTCCAGCTCAGGAGTCCTCAGTACAGGAAAGACATAGACCTGTTTGACAGGGTCCAGAGGAGGGACACAAAAATGATCAGAGGGATGGAGCACCTCTCCTATGAGGACAGACTGAGAGAGTTGGGCTTGTTCAGCCTGGAGAAGACTCTGGAGACACCTTATTGCAGCCTTTCAGATCATAAAAGAGACCCATAAGAAAGATGGGGAGAGAACTTTTAGCAGGGCCTGTTGTGATAGGATGAGAGACAATGGTTTTAAACTGAAAGAGGGGAGATTCAGGCTGGACATGAGGAATACAGTTTTTGCCATGTGGGTGGTTAACCACCGAAACACACTGCCACATCTACCATGTTGAGGTGGTAGATGCAGCATCCCTGGAAACACTTAAGGCCAGGCTGGGTGTGGTTCTGAGCATCCTGATCTACTTGAATATGTCCTTGCTCATTGGAGGGGTGTTGGACTAGAACTTTGAAAGTCCCTTTTGACCCAAACTATTCTATGATTCTAAGATTTTATGGCCAGCTCAGTAACTGATATCTCAGTGTGTTAGGGACTTTCTGATAAGACATATCACGTGTGAAAACAGAGGAGATCTGGAACAAGGAGCACAGCATCATGGTCTTGTGCTGATCTGTAGGAAGCAGCTTCTGGATCATCTTCTGGAGATACATTACCACCAAACAGCCTAAGGTGCACAGGAAGAGCCAGTGAGGCTCAACACTCCTGAATTTTTCTCTTAGAGAAAAATTCTGTTGGCCACTCATAGAAAAAAAAAAAAAAAAATCTTTAAGTCCAGACTGAACTTGGCATTTGATCATGAAGATCCTCCAGCAGAAACTTACAGATTAATATTGCAGGATTCCTGAATCTCATTACACATTTGGTTGTTCTCAGAGTTATTCTTTTTGCCCTTAAGAAGAAGTTACAACAAACTGAAAGTAGCTCAGCCCAATTTGATATAGTTGGAAGCCTTTTAAATAACTCTTTCCAGCAAGTTTTGGGAACATATGAAAAAACCTTTGGCCATCAGCATAGCTGTTTCTGAATTTAGCAAGTTGTTATTGTAAATGAGAAATTTAAGCTCCACATTCTTTTTAGCTTTACATCATCACTGAACAGATTTCAACATAATAATCATGTTATTTACTGCTTGGTCAGAGTTAGGATTAGTTTGGCACCACAGAAGGGATAGCTGAGAATATGAGATTCAGTTAAAATTACTTCCAGGGCCTTTTTGAAAGTTAATAGTCTTTAAATTGAATCAGGAATACATCTTTTGATATTTGGGGTTTGAGTGGGGGGATAGTATATGGGAGGATTTATTTTCTAAAAAAAAAAAAAAAAAAAAAGAGTTACTGCATTATTCCTGAATTTTCTGGCTAGAGTTTCACTCTAAAACTGCAGGATGTTACATGCTGGAAGTTCAGGATATTCCCAAGGTCAGAATTAAGCTTCTCTGAGCCAAGTTCTTGATCTTTGAAACATAGATTAGTTTTAGCTAGATTAAAAATATCAGACTTTTCGTTAAAATATATAAACTTTGTAACTTTTGTCACTCATGTTATCTTGCAAATACTGTACTAATTCTTCTGCAAATTAAAGAAGAAGTGAAGACTGACAGTACCAAAATGTCTGTTTAGGTCAAACCTTTCAGTTATTCCTGTAATAAATCTCTTGTCATAACCTGGTTAGATCAGCTCTGTAGTTGTGTTAAGGAATTTGAAATTTAAGGTCTCCACTAAAAATGGGCAAAGATGTGAGACTAAATTATTTTGTTATTTTCAAAGGTATCACACTGATTAAGGGAGCCTGCAGAGCCTAATAGTTTAACATTCAAAAGAACAACAAAATCAATCTGCCAATGCAACAAACATGCTAACATGTAAGCAGAAACTACAGTAATAAACCTTGGCTGTTCTTGAGTAACAATAGTAGCTGTGTAAACACTCAACTATTAACTGTCTGTTCCCCTAAAACTCTCACCTAAGAGTGATACTGCCACTGCCCTAACTGCCCAAAAGTAGTATCATTTGGCATTCAGACAGAGGACATAGGTGTGTGTTTTGGAGGCCTTGAGAATTTTCAAAGAAGTCAAACGAAGTCTTACTCTGGCTAATATTGGGTGGATCAGTATGGATTCATAGCTAAAGAGGATAACTGTTTTTTAATTAATTAATTAATTAATGGGGTATAGGAAAAACAATGTTTGTTTTAGTAGGCCCTGAATTACAGTATTTGTAATAAACTTGTTTAAGTTCAGTCAATAGATAAAACTTCTCTCATGACACAGTTGGAATTAGTGTACAAAAAAGAGATACTATTTTCTGCAAATATTTACCAAGGACATACAAAAGGACATCTATCAAGCTTACATGCTTTTTTAAGAATGGCTGTAATGCCCCTCCCAGGCCTTTCTGGAACTAAAAGCTTTTTATCACACAGCTGAAAAAAATGCTGGGCTGTAGCTTTTATGAGAGGGATGGCATTATTCGGATGGGTCTCCAGGCACCAGTGGCTGCACATGTGAGCAAGGAAATACAGTCATGTTCACAAGGGAATGGGTGACAAATCAAACACTTAGCTGCACTAAGGGGTGAAGAACCTATTAAGGAAATGGGTACTGATCTGTGCTGATCATGATAACCTTGTGAAATAAAATCCACAATTGTGAAACAATGTATAATTGGGTTGCAAAAAGCTCAAGATGTCTAAATCCTTTTCTGAAATGCTGTCCTGTAAACTTCTTGACTTTACAAAACTGAACAGGAAGTATTGTATGAAAATGCCTTCCCATGATTTTCTAGTATTTCCTGCTTTCAAAAGAAAATATTATGAATACATAAGTACTTTTGCTCTTGGATCAGAATGTAAAACTATGGAGGTGTCTGAAGTCAATTTATTTCAATATTGTTAAATATTTCAATCTCAAAATTGTGGCTAAGATTCTTACAAATTTCTAGTTTTTCTATACTAGTCCTACCACATAGAATCTAGTGGAACTGATGAGAAAGTATAGTTTCTATTTCCCAAGAAATTAAAAAATATATTTTTCAAAGTGTTTTTTAAAAATACTAATTAGAAATATGTTTGTTTGTTTGTTTGTTTGAAAGGAAGAAAGAAAAAAGTTTAAACCTAACCCTCAAATTAATTAATTAAATGAAGCCTCCTTTTGGAAAATGTTGAAATGAGATTGTTACCCGTAGTAAAAGGTCTCCGAATTTCCAAGTGTCTTCTTCTTCATCACTAAATAGATCTGATACAGCTCAAGGATTCTGTGTGCTGGAATTCCTAGAACTTCAAATCCATGTCTTAAATCTCAGCAGACTCAATGAAAGGAAGATTATCAGGGCTCCTAGGGATTTTGGCTTGGGAGAAACATTCAGGATTTCTTGCCCTCCTTGAAATCACTGGGTCATAAGCAATGAAAGTCAGCACTGTGGGAGTATGTCAATGTTGTGGCTTCCAATTCAGCAGCCCCCAGACAGTTAAAATAATGGTGTGCTCTGTTCCAAGTTCAGGACATTTAAAAAAAAAAAACATTCCTTTGCTTGAGAGTTTATCTTTTGTTGAGAAAACATTTAGCATAGGCAAAAAAAATACAACTACAGTAGAATATTTAAAGAGGTAACCTGTTCTAACAAAGAGATAGAAATCAGGCCTATTCATTTCTGTTGTCTTACAAACTGTATAGAAAGGATCCGACTACCTTATGAAATAGGTGTCAGAACAGGGAGAAAGTGTGGTTTAGAATGTAATCTTTTAGACATGCGATATTCTCTCCAAGGAAATTACGGATGTCCTATCGTTCAAGTTCTTTGCAAATAAAATTTGGAAGCAGGAAAATACATAGTAGGGATAAAGCCTGCAAAAGGCAGCTGGGAATAATGAATGCTGCTCCTTTAATTATAATTCTATTACTGGAAAGATAATGCAACAGGAAAAGCAAGTCTTCTTTTAAAGAGAAGCTTTTAACGAGATTGAACATCTGAAAGACATCCAGATGTTCAGGCTAAACTGATCGCACAGCTATCAAAAGACAAATATGTACAGATAGTACAAATTTCCTCCCACTCAGAGGTGTGTTAATTCCATTCAGTCACCGTGCATTTTCTCTGCCAAAAATACTTCATTTTTTGTAATCCTTTTGCTTTTTAGCCTAATTTCCTATGGATAAACAGTATATATGATTATTACTGTCTACGCATGTGTTGTATGCCTGTTCTCCGAGTTTTAATAAAATTGGAGCAAACAGAATGTGTTGTAGAGATAATTATTGCTACTAGAAGATGCATGAAAGCAGGAAGGAAGAAGAGAAACTCTATTAGTGTCCCATAGACCCAGAGCACACTTACAAGTGCCAGAATCAGGACAAAACCTTCAAACAACTTTCAGATCTTCTTAGCAACCTCAGAAAGACAGAAATCTGTGGGAAATCACATTCACTAGTTCATATGCTCAAGGAACTATTTGTATTCTTTTGTATTCTTTAGCAAATGGCAAGCTTGCATGCAATTTGCCTGGAGGTTAACATCAAGCATTCCCAGAAACAGATTAGAAGTGAAAAATTTTTTCAATATGGGTATGATCTGGGATTAGCGAAGAAAGGATCAAGAAGTTAGAAACTTCACTGATTTACTTCTTTCTGTACTAAATCTATGAATAACCATACCAAGGAAATTTTCTTCTCTGAGCTACTGTAAAAATGTGTGACTTATTATTTGTTTAGCATCTAAGCTTACTGTGCCCAGTCTTATATTCTGATGGTAACACAATGGTATCCTCAATATCTGACATCTAGATAATTATATCATGCTTACTATTGGCTGCTGTGAAAAAAAACATTAATGAAACATCATCCCAGATTTCAGCAAGCTTTCCTAGAGCAAATTGCAAAGCATACAGGCATCACTAAGTATTTCTATAAGCAGCTCCATAATTATGACCAGCAGCGAAGAAGAAATAATCAGCAGCACAGTCACATGAAATGAAAAGACACAAATAAGTAGAAAGGCTTGTCTTTCTGTTATTTGATCTTCCTAGGCACAGAGGTGAGGCTGATAGGTCACCCAGGGTCCTCCTACATGCTATATAGGATGCCTGTTTGCATCCACAGAATAATTTCACTGGGGAAGACTACTTACAGAGCCATATTGAGAATCAGAGAAGACTTTCCTTCCAAACAGCAGCACTACACAGCTCTGGCCTTCAGAGATGGCATGACATTTCTGTTTCACTTGCCTCCACTTCTTTCTAATGAAGCAGATATCAATAGCTAAGCAACAATCCACATCTGATCTTAGGTCAATGCTCGACAAACTCAGCATATCTGGTATAGCCTAAAAATCACTGCTCACCAGCACATCATGAATAGACTGCCAGGTAGATATTCCAGAGCTCAGGAAAGGTCACAGCCAACCCTGTAGGAGTTTGCAACCTCAGTCCTGGGAAAATGTCGTCATTTGGTATTGTCAGTGTAGGTTCCTCAGAGTATGCTACCTGCTGAAATTTTAAATTGTCTCCAACTCAGATCAAACTGCAATTTAAAGCCTTATAAATTGTCTAACCTTTAATAATTTTCCACAGGGATAGCAAAATGTGTACACCTGACCCCAAACCACCTTCAAATCTTGTTTTCAAAAAGTCATGAGGGCACATGAAAGTATCTAGGCTTTAAGACAGGCAGAAGACAGAATTAACATCATTAATCCTTGAAGAAGTTAAAGCATTTAGGCAAAATTTTCACCAAATGAGGAAAAATGCTCTGACCTTGTGGCAGACAAAGCATAAAGAATATTAACCCAAATATGTAAAATTTGTAAAGCTATGAACAACTGAAAATAAGCCCTTCTATTATAAAATACATGGCAGCTCTAATAGTAGGTGTTGTTATCAGCCCTACCTGCAGTAGTGTATAAAGTACAAAAGGTATTTACATACCCCAGTGAAACCAGGAGAGATTTTTAATACCTCCCATTACCATAACAAATTGTTTTCTTGGATCTGTCATTTTCTTAGAGAAAGTAGGAGGAGAAAATGCAAAGATTAATGTAATAGCACACACTATGATATTACTGGCACTGTACAGTAGATTATATGTTATTAAAATCTACTCTAACTCTGCTGTCCATCTGGACATGAGCTGTACATGCTGCAAGCACTGGACTCGTGCAGTACTGGTAGGAAGACTGCAGTACTGTAGGAGGTGATCCAAAAAAGAATGACAAACCTATTAATCAGAGCTTTCATTCCATTCTTATCATGGTTTGTACCTTTTCCATTTGCTGTTTTGACTGTAGAAATATGTTGACAACATTACATTACTTAATGAAATATTCTATCAGAGAAAACTTTGGGAGTGATGAGCCCTGCTGGCAGTTTACAGTTCATAAAGAGCAACCCAAGTGCTCTCAAACTAAGAATGCATTTTTTCATATGAACTAGGATAATGAGACATAACAAGACTGACTATCTTAGTAGGAATTAGGAGAAAAAGAGGCATAAAAGATACATCAATTTCAGAAGTTAAAAATAATTTAGAATATTCTGTTGGAGGTTGCAGCTTTGTGTCAAACTCTGGATGAGGTAGCTGTGCCTTTGTAAATTATGGCCATTGCATGCAAACAATGGCTTCATTTATTGGTGTGCTGTATGTGTGCTTACAGTGCTTGTAACTGAAGATGATTATGGTTAATGATTCTAGTAATGGGTACTTTCAAACCAGCAGGACAGTGTAATTTGTATCAAACTTACTCAGTATCTCTTCAGGCATTTTGCCTACTTTAATCTTAACCCAGCACTTGCTGTAGAAGAAACCTCTCAAAGTTTCACAGCTGTCTTGAGTAGATTTCATGGTACTTTCACAGTGCACTTAAAAGAAATGAAAACTTCCACTGCCTTCATATCATCCGGATGGCTTCTAGCCTGTCATACTTTAATATGACAAGGCCAGGATCTCTAGAACATGAAACAGTTGTATGTAGGACACAGAAAAATGCAAAACAACTGTCTGTGAAAAATTGACAACATATTCACAAAGAAAATTAAGTGTTCCTGGGCAATGGATTCACATTTCTGTTATTCTTGGAACAAAGAAACAAAGCCCACAGTCAGGTATTCTTTTCAAGAGGCAGAGCTAAGTTGCCAGGACACTTTATTGCATGTCTTTAAACAAAAGAACTTCCTCAGCTCACCTTTTAAATATGGGCACTGTGTATGGGTAAATCTAGAAGCCCTTACCTTAACTCTGGGTTACAGAGAAGGAAAAGAGAAATTAGAGACATGCTAAACACAAAAAGAAACCCAAGCAAGGCTGAAAAAGGATTTGAACTTAACTGAAGTCTTAACTGGCTTTCTTTGCAGCATTTTAAATGCAAGAATATATTCCCATCTTTTCTGTGTTTGCCTTTTTTTTTTTTTTTTAGTTCTCTCTACTGTTTTTGTACTTTGTGATGCCAGTCAATAATTTTCATGCACAATAAAGACAATTAATATGACTCTATCAGCTTGGCCAGTTTGATCTGACACATTACGTATTTTTGTGCAGATATATATTTACTGAAATGCTGGCTTTTATTCTGGAAGGTTGTCTGAGTTTTTTCCCAGACTTACCAAATTGCTTATTGATTTCATAATTACTGAGGATATGTGATTGCTTAGGTTTTCTTGTGTTGTGTAATGCTTGGTTGGTGTCACTTGTGCTCTTCTGTGCTAAACCATAGGGTTCAGTATGTGGCTCAAGCAGTGGGATTTTCAAGAGTTTTAGAAGAAGCAAGCATGAAAATATTTTTTTTTTGCTTGTAACACTTTCATAACTCTTGCAGGGACTCAAGGCTGCTGGGATTTCTAGACTGTAGGATAGAATACTGAGTATTCACCTAATACTTTCTCTCTACATAAGAACTGCAATTTCTGTTCCTTTCTGGCTCCCACTGTGAGACTGTGGGAGGAGACTTCAGGGAACGACCTTTGCTTTTATGTCAGCTCTGCCTCACTTCTACCACTGAAATTACAATTTACTGTCTTCAATTGTCTTGCCATCTCTTCCCTAGGGGAAAAGGCAAACTGCTCCCTAAAGTCCATATTTTATATTTAAAATTTCAGTGAGTAGACTATTCATGGGAACTTCTTCTCTCTACCAAAAATTCAAGATGACTGTAAAAGGAAAGAAAAATCTAAACCTTGAAATAAAATGAGAAGCTTATTACCATGGGAGTGCATAGCATAAACATAAACATCTGATGTAGGTCTTTCACAAACAACTTACTGGCTTGTCAAAGGGAGATGAATGAAAACCCACAAAGAGTCTAAACTCCTCATAAATTTTCATAGTTTTAGCTGTAGCTTTTAAGGGTTCCATTTCAAAAGGGAAAGAAGTCAGAACTGCTTACATACAAATATATACAACGATCCTACAACCCCGGAGGAGCTCTGATTTTGAGCAATATAATTGTATTGCAATCCAATATCAGAAAATTCTTTTCATTGACTAAATTCTAACGGAAATAGCAAATTTTATCAGAAAGAAACAACTTTTCTAGCCCAAATAAAACATTATGCTGTTATGAAAAATATTAGGAGGGCTTGAGGTGAAAGGTGAACATTTGCTTTCACATATAAGAGGCCATAAGTGGTTGGACCAGTGGTTGTAAGTTATAACACTGAAACTAGACATGTAGCAAATTAGTATATGTCCATTGATTTCAGGAAATGTGGGAAATTTTAATAAAGTTACATTAATGCAGTTTAGGTGTATTTTAGATGCCTATATTATAAAAGGAGGTCTCTACTGAATTTATAAACCATCAACAAAATGTAACTCTCAGTGGTATTCTCTCTTTTACAGAAGCTAATGTTACAACAAGGTGCAGAAGACAGTTAAAGCAATTAGATGAACTCAGCAAAATTTCAGAATGTTGGGCAAACCTCATGTTACAAGATTAGAATATAAACCTGACCATGCTGGCATTCCTTCAGGAACTGAGACATACAAAGATGCAATGCCATATGACTATACATTCTGATCACCATTGAATTTAAGAGTGAAAATATACTGAATACCTCTTGGTTTCTTTTTCTTTCAAAACTTTTCAATTTGTTGAATAGAAGCAAAAAAAGGCACACAAATTTGTTAAACTTTTTTTTTTTTTTTTAATGCTCTTTTTGGTAGCTGATGGACTCAAAGCTAGACCTTGCGGTTAAACTTTGCCTCCCAAATATCAAAACTTGTACTTTGAAAAAGAAGTGATGAGTCATGAAAAATACTGATATGCATCATAGAAATTGAAATCTATCAGGAGAGACCAGTTCACAGGATATTACATAACTGCAGCTTTTTCAGAACTTTTCCAAGCACAACAAAAATCAACGCATTTCTAGTTTTAGATGAAACTGAAAATGATTCAGGGTTTTGGGTGCTTAAACATGAAAGCCTGAATAAAACAATATCCCAACATATTGCACTGAAATCAGACAAAAAGATAAATATATTGCTGCAATGTTTTCCATTATAAACAATGTTTGTGAAAAATTTAACACAGTACTGACAGAAAAGATAAT
This sequence comes from Ara ararauna, assembly GCA_028858755.1. NCBI lineage: Eukaryota > Metazoa > Chordata > Aves > Psittaciformes > Psittacidae > Ara > Ara ararauna. Next base: position 46,876,977 of record CM054377.1, on the reverse strand, counting down.
AAATGCAAAGCATCCTAAAATGTCCTTTAAGAGTTCCAGCCACCTTCTTTCACTAAGTTTTGAGGCCACAAGTAATTTCAATCATTTACTTCTATGGTTGAGTAATTTCACAGAGAAATCATTTCAATCTACCTTGAAGTTACAAAATGTATCTATTCAGCACCTGTCCAATTGTAAACTGTTGACACACTGCCAGCAGTTGGCATATTTGCTGACTTTTTATTTTGCAAATGTGATACGTGAGGGTGTATAAACTTCTTTAAGAAGTAAAGGCTCTGCTTAGAACTTCTTAATATTTCTGGGACCTCAGAAAAAACGAAGACTGAAGGTTACATTATTGCTTTCATAATTTTCCATATATCAGCGAATGACAGGCAATACAAAACCAGGTTACTTGGCGCTTTATTCTGAGTTTCTGTTCAAATGGAGAAATGATTTATGCTTCAACATAAGCAATTCTTGATCTATCTTTGAACAGTAGCTTCTATTACTAAAATTAGATGTAATAAATTGTGGTTTGCAAAAAGCCATAATTATTGCAAAACAAAATTGGGTCAACTGTACAGATGAGTCATTTATAGCCAGAAAAGTGGATTATTTATACAGGTAGGTGGGGTATTCAGAACTTTAGACAATGTCTTGGTGTTATTGCTTATTAGGGTAGTTATTAGTATAGATACTATTTATTGTCTAACATAAGACCTATTTTCCTTTCTCTTTCGTGACATTATCATTTGAAAGCAGATTATTGACTAGGTTTTATTCTTGCAAGCTAGTATATATCTTCTCATAGTGGTCTCCAAACTTCTCAACACAGTGGCTTCACACTCGGAATTTAATTGAAATTTGCCTTTTTATGAGCCATCCTTTTGCAATTTTGTGCAGTGTTAGCAGAGTTAGGATTTTATTACTGCTTGAACTGGACTGATTATATGAAAAGCAATTTCAGACCAGTAGAAAAGATAATGATCTCAGTAAAGGGACTAAGAGCAAGCTGAGACTTTGGGGTTTGCAGCTTTAAAAATGCAAGATCATCTACTTGTGGTTGTTTTGAATAGAATATAATTTCTGATTTTACAAGTAGCAGTGTTTGAATTACAAAGATATTCTTCTAATGTGCTTCAGCTGTTATCTTTTAACTAGAGTTTATCATAACCATGTGTGCATCATAAATATATTAGGGATCATGAAATAATTGAGGTCTGAAAAAGAGATCCAAGAGTGAATTAAGTAAAAATTGTGTGATTCAGAGGGGTCATCTCTAATTTCTACATATTTAAGAAGCTAACAAAAAATTTATCATGTTTCACATTTTCAAACATCCCTTTGAAACTATAAAACTTTAAATTTTTGTTACTTGGGTTCTTTCTTTCTCATTTAAGGACATTTTTCCAGCTAAAGATGGTATTGCACCACTGCAGAATATCAATTTCTGAAGAGTTTTATCAGGATGACACTGAAATTCTGAAGCAGTTGTGTTATTGTCACAGAGGGTACATGGCATTTTGTGGAGACTCAGCTTTTCCTCCTACATGAAAAGAAAAGCTCCTAGGAAGAAGATATGCTTTAGGTATTCTGTGTTCTTATGAGCCTGAGATGGTAACCACATTACAACAATCTCATTAAATATAGAATAAGACTAAACAGCAGACACAGCTTCCTATTAGCATGTTATTCTCTTTTCTTCCAAAGCCAGCTGGTAACCTTTCATTTTCTGACATCTACTACAGGGGCAAACTGTAGAGAGCTGCTCTCTAATTGACACTGAATCCCAAGCTCCATGCATTCTGTGTATTCGTTCAATAGGTAAGGATCAGAAGGGAAGACATTTTCCTGATACCACAAGCTGCTTTATGAAAGTGACTGTTAGTAGGGGTTCCAATTTTAATCTGTACTGGAGGCGGTCACATCATAGATGCAAATTACAATAATTTCCACACTTTTTTTTTCATTCTTATAGCCATAACTGCTTCTCTCAACCTGAGAATCACTCTTTGTGGTTCTTATGGCATATCTATTTTGTGGTAGATGTGTTTTTTTTAAGAACTTTACTTGACTGGAATTACAAAGTAAATTCCTAGTTTATGCAAGACTTGCCGCGGATGAAACATGTAACATTCTGTAAAATTACTTAAATGTGCATGGGTACACATATGCATATATTCAAAAGTACTAGTTTTCTGGGCTATAGAGTATTTCAGGGACAATCTTATGCAAACTTCTTTCAAATATTTGCAAAACACAGTAAGAGGAAGGGATAATTAAATCTAGTAAGTAAATGATGGGGAAGTAATTTGAAGTATTTATTGTTTCTATGCTTAGAGCTAATTCCTTTTGCCCTTTATATCTCTTCTTTTTTTGACTAAAAAAAAATCATCAGAATACGTGTAAAATATCCTTCTACATAACAGATATGATATAATAACAATTACAGTTTGGTATAGATTGATATAAATATCTTAAATACCAGGTGGATGACTGGGAAATGTTTGGGCTCCAGCAATCTACTACTGATGCAGAGGTCTTGTCATGTCACTTGATGATCCCTAGCTCCTCATAAATCCAAAAGGATAACACAAGGCTGGGCATAACAGGGCTGACCTTCAATCCCAAAGGATAACACAAGGCTGGGCACAGCAGGGCTGACCTTCAATCTACTGGTCTTTGCACTATACAAGTTATTCAATAATAAACCTAAAAAAACTTTTCAAAAGCTAGCCTCTATTCTTCCATCTTTAAGGTAAGAATAAGAAGATAAAGACATAAGGCTATTTATCCTATATGGAATATCAGAGTGGAGGCAACTCTGTTTTGCCCCATCCTAAGGACAATGTGACAAGGAAAGAAATAAAACCTCATGTCTTTCATTTCTCCATTTCTGTACTGTCAGATGAAGGGCACACAGAGTTTGGGACAGTGTATCCACTAAACCAAAAGAGCCATCTAGGTTTAGCATGAGTAAGCAGGCACACCCTTGGACTGTAGTGGTAACCTACATCAACCTGACAGCTGGTGTTGGCCTCCATATGTCTCTGAAAGGGTTTATAAAATACACACTGACAGAATGGGCTAGATGCTGTGAGTTATATCATCCATACGGATGGGGTTAGGACTTCCATCAATCATTGCTTTACAACTCCTCTCCCCCCACCAACTCACTGATGTCACTGAAGTCACCTCAAGGCTACTTACATTTTTATGAGGTGAGCAGGACACAAGCTGTTAGGTACCTGTGGGCTAGTCTTCTGGTGCTTCTACTTGCACTTAGTAGGATGTGTAAATACAAGTACATCCTTTAAAGCAGAAGAATGTTAAAGTTCATTTCCCTTTTTTTACCCAAAATATTTTTATTACCATAAAAGTAATAAAACTTTTTGAACCTTTTGTCAACATTCTGTTTAATCATTTTTTGTTTTGTTTTCCAAAAGTAAAGGCCCTTTTTAGACTTTTTTTCCTTGTAAAATAGTAGTGTCAGTGATGAGGGTTTTTTATTTACGAAGAACTATTTTTTGATTAAATGTTACCAAATAATCACTGAAAATCTATTTCCTGTGAAAGTCCTGGGTTTCACTAAGTGACTTTTTTTTTTTTTTCTCTCAATAAAGTGGTGGAGTGACACTTAAAGAGAGAATTAAATTAATTTCTGGGCTGAAAATCTGTCCATTGCAAGACAATTTAAACAAAGTCTAGTATTTGTAGTTATTTCTGAAAAGTGAGTTTTCACTTGCAGGTCAGTTTCACTAGTCTCTTTTCCCAGGTGACTTTGGCAAAGATACACAGAATTTTTTTCAGGGTAAAAGGCTGATAGATTAAAAAAAAAAAAAAAAATCTCTTCTGCAGAAGAAAGAGGTGATTAAATAATAAAATTATCATTACTTCTCAAATTTATTTATGGGAAAGTGCCTAGAGATAAAAGTTCTTAGTTATGTATAGGAATTATGTGCAGAATCACCTCTATGTAGAAATTATGCAATTTCACTTACATTGAGGAAGAGTCAGCTAAAAGTAAATACTGTAGCTCTTCTCCAGGGTTTTCAATACAAGTGTGGTGCAATTCCTTCATAATCTATTTTTAATGAGCAATTTGACTATTAGAAGCTTTCACTTGTCTTTTTGTCTTCAGATATCTCCATGACTCCTTGTTACTACCTGAAAGCATGTCAGTGATGAAAATTTCCCTGCATGGAAAAAACAGGAGACATACCTACAATAATTTGATGGTCTGTTGTAATATGTTTTTTATGAATCCCGTATATTTCTTCTTTCTGTTTACCATTTAAGTTTTTTTAATATAATGTATTATTGATGTTATCAAATTCTTGGGATGGAAGCATTATTTTGTTGTATCTTTATACAGTGCTTAGCACAACAGGCTGCTTAAGGCTCCTAGACACAATTGTAGTGTAAATAATACTTTCTATTGTCTGCTGTCCCTTTGAAATACAAGAAAATTTATACGCATGATTTTATATTATTTGTTGTTAGCTTTGATTTGGTGTTTAATTGGCTTTGTTTTGTTTTGTTTTGTTTTTCAATAAAAGGTTCAATATCACTGCAAGGTTATAGTAAATTCTGAATGCCTGGTAAACAACCTACATTTACAATGTTATTCATTACAATAAGAATTATCAAGAGCTTTTATTCCAGTGATATTTAATGATCTTTGTTCAGAACCAGTGATGCAGAATGAGATACAGCAGCCTGTATGGGTTGCAAATGCAACTGTAAATAAATATTTTATATCATGCATAGGCATAGCTATTTGATAAGTGAATACCTGACATTAAAATTCATATATAATTATTGACATTGGTGTCTTCAGGGTTGTCATGTATATTAGATATTCTGCCAGCATTTTGTTAATAACCTAATACTTAATCAGGTTATTAACAAAATAATTAATATGTAAGTTTTTAAGTTTATGGCTTTTCTTTTTGATTAATATAGTATTATGTGATCAGGTATTCAAAATAAATGAGATTCAAGAGAATTTTATTGACTGTCAACAGTTGTTCCAAAAGTGAAAACAACAGCCTCAATAGTTCATGCAGAACTTAAAAACGATACTAATCTGAGTAAAATTTTCTTATTTGTTTAAGAAAAGTTATATACTGTTTTCTATGTGACCATTGATTTATTATAATCAGACACATATACAAGTCTTTGTAGAAACTGCATTAACATATAAATTATGGATTTGTTTCACTTACAATTTAGTATTTAATTTCTAAAGATATTTTATCAAGCATAGCCATTAGTACTTTTCGTGAAACCAACAAATTGTAACCAGTGTTTTCAGAAAACAAATTTCAAGTGGTCAATATGCACAAAAAGAAACATAGCTCATGTGGCTGGATGCGTAACTCCCATGTGTCGGCCAACCATAAAAATCAAATTTTGATGCATAGTATCACACAGTAGTTTGTTTGCCCGGCTTTTGAGTTGCAAAGGTATATACAGGGTTTTGACAAGGATGTCTTAAGACACATTTCCCTGAAGAAATTTCCACCAGCCAGCTTTCTCTGGAGAAGTGTTTCTCAAAAGAGTTATTTTCTCTGAATCAGTAGTAAGCTGAATGTTATCACAGGATTCCCCCACCCCGCACCGCACTGTTACAATCCTGTAACAACCCCCTGTTGATAGACCCATTCTAATACTGGCTCAGGGTCTTGTGGTGCAGCTACTACTACTTGCTTAACTAATAGTAGCAGAAAGATGGATTGTGGACATGTTGCAAATGGATTTAACCTTTAAGAAAATAAATCCCCCAGTTTTTACTTTTACTTGGCAAGGGTCTTGTTCCAGGTCTTTCACGATTTGGTCCAAAAGTTGTACCAGAAACAAGCTGCCCATGTGAGGCACAAATCAAACTTTTTATTAAATCTACACCCTGTGTTGTATCCAGGAGATGCTCGAACCTTTCAGCTTGTAAAGCTTGAACCTTTCTAGGAATAAGAAATAGCATAGCGCTTTCTGGGGGGAGGGCTAGCATGTTCTTCCTGAGTTTTCTGCAATACAGTCATGATGGAGAGGCTTTTTAAACTTTGCATGATGATTTTCATATGAATTTCTAGCATATGCTCATACGTTGGCATTTTTTAGTTGATGCAGATGTTAACCTTTGCTGAATATATGTCCATTGTTTCTATTGAGAAGTAGAAATATCCACTTGTGATAACTTTGCAATCTCTCTTCCAGAATTTTTTCCTCCAAGAAAAATACATACGCGATTCAGGCAGACTGTGCTGCCTTCTGCCAAACACCTGCTGTCAGCTCAACAGTACAGGCAGCAGCACATCAGTGAGCTTATAGTGGCCATCTTTCCACAGCAACCATGCCTTGGCACTAGAGCCAAATGCTCTCTAGTTCCCACTGTGAAATACCCCCATGTTCCTCTGTGAATTATCATGCTAGAGATCCTTGAAGGAGTTGTGATACCTGCACAGGAGATTGCAACACTATGTGAAGGCTGTAACTCAGTCCCAAGAGCAGTATGGCTGCTGGCAGCAAGACATGACCAACGGGCACGTTGCTGCCACAGATTTGTGCCACACATCTGCTATACAGTAGCAAAAAACCCTCTCATTTCTCTCTGTCTTTTTGCTCTTGACATGTTTCTACCTTCCCTGTTCCCATACTCAAAACTCCCTCTTTTCACTTTGGGTAGGTTCTTATATCTATACATCTGTAAAGTATATGACTATATCTGAACTCTTCATTCAGCCTCACTGTGTAGTTAGGGAGAAAAGCAGACATTTCTAGAGAAAAAGCTTGTTTTACCCAAAGGCTGGTGCCAAGAACGAGTGAGATGAACCATGCTTACATAGGCTTTTATCTCCATTGATTTTAAGTACATTTGGACGGTGTGATCTAAGCAAAGTTGTCTCCATTGTAGATAAATCTAAATTTCCACAAAATTGACTCCACTATGTAACCCTAATTGCCTTACTTTACTAGTAAACATGGGTACCTCCTAATGTCCTGCTCTTTGCACTTTCCAGCCCCCATGAACACTACCCAAACAGTAAGAATATGTTCACATTCTAGTTTTATGAAGCATTGCTTTCATAAAAGTCTTTAAAAGTCATCTTTAAGAAGAAGGTATGTGGTACTCAAAATAAAGAAACAGCCCCTTCCCACCCCGCATGTAGATCTTATGTTTAGTATTATTTGTCAGCTGCAGGAACAATGAACCTCAAAAGCAGAAAATTGATAGCTTTGATAAAATATTTGAACTTAAGAGTAAGACCAAATTTCAGTTTGATTTTAATACCGATTAGGTATCTGATGTCTGATGTCTTTTGTTTGCACATGAAGTGTTGTGTTGAAGAAGAAATATCCATTTTACTCAGTAATACACTTAGTCACTAATTCATAGCAAGACTTGACACATTAAATACTTACATGCTTTATTTATTATACATTGTGTTATCTTCTCTTAATGCCTTTTTATATTTCTGCCTATTTGTAAGTGTTCTCAGTTGTATGATGGTTGCACATATTTTTTACTTTTCAAAATGTGAAGGCCAGTACAAATTAGTATGGTTTTCATAATCTGAAAAGAAATTTCAATTTAAAAAAAATTATAAATAAGAGCCTGTAAATGAGACTTAATTGTTTCATGGTACCACCTGGTATGATGATCTGTCACAGTAGTGTTAATGAGGAATTTTTAGGCTTTGGTGGTGGAAAAAGTGTTAAAGCCAGAAGTCAGTAGATGAATCAGCTACCAAAATATCTGTTTGACAGCCTCTCAAAGCATTAAAAGAAGTTGTTACTTCTCTAAGGAAAAAGATTCCACGACACTTTCCTGATTTTTCCATACCACTATTTTGTTTTGCATGTATATTCAGTGACTGAATTCTTGTTCATTATTTAAATGGAAAGCATTAGAGAAGCCCTCAGGTTGATTAAACAGAAAATAGTCATTGTAGTATTGGGTGGATATAATTATTTAGTCTTCTGTGAAAACAGCAGTACTGGAAAAGATTTTCCTGTTTGTATATTCTATACAAGCAGATGACTCAGGGCTAGGATTTTTTCAAAAATGTAGGTATCATAGAAAGCTAGTTTGAATTGTGGTATTTTCAAATCTCAGAGCATGGATATTCTTGAAAAATGTCAACTCCATTTCAAAATGCATTTCAGATTCTTAGGTTTACATGTTTAAGAAATAAGTGATACCTCTACAGGTAAACTAGGTACCAAGAAATTATCAAAATTTCTAATTAGCTTCCTCCTTTCTCTGTAGAGTACCTAAGCTTTATAGGCTGGGATAAATAGTGTCACGTAATGGCTCATGTAGCTTCACAGGTAGCCAACTGTTCATACTCATAACATTCGCGTAAAGATTTGATTTCTTGGTTTTGGTATTTTCTGTTTGCACAAAATTCCTTGGCATTGCAAAAGAAATGTCCATTTTACTCTAATTCACTTTACTGCTACGCCTGTATAATGAGCAAACCCAGCTATTTCTAAGGTGTTCCGAGTACACCTCTGTCATGATTCAAGACATTCCAAAGCAGTGGAGTATGTTTTGGAGGTAAGAAATATGCTGAAATATATATCTTGTGTCAGGAGCTGGAATCTACCCCTCACCTAACATCTATAACACCTAGTTCTTCAGGTTTTTGACAATCCTAGTTCCGAGACTTAATCTGTCTTCAAAGTCATCCTCAGTGACTGTATTTGAGTCCCAGTGAATAAGAAATTTATGTTTCAGCAAGGTCCACCTTGTAAAACTCTGAACAAAATGACACAAATTGGAAAAAGTGTATTAATCATGAAGAGAGGTTAACTTATTTGAGAGATTAGTTTAATGACCTACTGCCCTCCAAAGGTACCTTACTACCTTTTCATCTGGTATTATATAAACAGTGACCAAATAAATCTATTACAATAAAGAATGTTGCTTCTAACTATTTTTTCTTTTTAGGAGTTGACTCCATCAAAGTAAATTTAGCTTTTTAAAATATAATTGTCTAAGCAAGTGCCAATCCTACTTATTGGTGAAAAGACAGAATAAAATTATTAAAAGTTGATGTTTTCTCCCTTGGAATGCTTTTGGTTTATTTTTCACTATACCCATTTTATCATGTGAAACTGTACTTCTGCTATGCAATACCCTCTTACTTTATAATTGCACTACTTGGACTGCAAAGCTTTCTTCACTGCTTTTAATACAAATCTTGCAGTTTTAGTAGAGGTTGAGCTTATCATAATTGAGTGATCCAAGTGATCAAGACCAAGTGACCCATTAGGATTTTTCAGCTGTCCAATATAAAGAAAGTAATGAAATCACTAAATCTGAATAAATATGAATTTTCTGATTATGTGACCATAGGTACAATAGAAACTTAGTATGAAAGAAAGGGCAGTAAAATACATGAAAACCTTATTAATTTATACTGGCAGAGTCATCACACCATCAGGTGCATGTGCAAACAACAAATAAGCAAGCTAAAGACTCACAGAAATTATAAGAGTTAACCCAAGTTCTTAAAAAGCTCAAGTACCTTTATAATGTGAGTCCTCATAACTACATTCCCTGTGAAGTGGAGATAATATGGATTTTAGATACTTTTATGCTTATTGATAATGCACATGCTACCACAGAATGCCTTATCCATGGAAAAATATTAAGTGTATAAATCATGTCAGCTTATCCCTTTCTGTCTCTCAGGCTCTCTGATAGCACTGGACTGAAGCACTTTTTTCGATTCTTTTTTTAACTTGGTTGTTCTACTTTCTGACTCATTTTTTTCCTTTATTTTTTTTTTTCTATTCTAGGAAACTTAGGCCAAATGTCTAGTTTCACACAGCCTTCTGCTGAGAAAGATCTAAACATTCTTGTTTATTTTTTGTTTGTCATTTATTCTGAACATCTTGTGTTTATTTTTTACTGGCAGTTTCACTCTTTCAGGAGACTGCAGATGTGATAAAAGTGTCGATTTACAAGCATGAGAGCGTGTCAGTAAAAATTCCAGTGATTTTTTTCCCCCATTTCCAAGGATAACTAAATTTTAAGTATGTGTCAGTGTTCCATCAGAATTCAGTTCCATAGCACCCTGACATGATGGTGAATACATCAGAAATTCATACTGCAGCAATCTCCCTTCTTAATATTCTCCCTCTTCCAGCAGGAGAATTAAAGTTGCCACATTGCTTTTGAGAAGATTATCGAAGTTCGCAGCATTTGCCTGAAGCACAAGAGCATCCATCATTCTAAGGAGAATATAAGGGCTAAAGTTTTCAGTCCATCTATAGCAAGAAAGAATTTTTCCATCTGTTGTTGTATGGTTATCCAGCAACTGAGCAACCAAAGTAGGATTGAAAAGCTACGGAAATAACAGTGTCAAGTGATCTCTATCCTAACTGGACAGTGAATTAAAAATAGATTAAGTCATCCTTACTGTAGTACATTATTATAATTTTGCTTTAAATTCTTTTCAGTGGTGAAAGAGTTAAGACAAAGATTTCTCATGACAGTATTTCTGTTTGTCAATTACTAGTTTGAACTAAGTTGTGCCTTCTAATTTTTGTTGTTTATGGAATGGTTGCTGCAGATATGAATATAGAATAGGAAAATATTAGTATGCATTCACAGTTATTACCTCACATAATGATTTTTAGCACTACAAAACTTCCCATTCATCACATGAATTAGGAGCTCATGTAGAATAAAAAAAAAAAAAAGATGAAAATTACTATGTTTGTTCAGGGCTCATTTTCAAATGTACTATTTAGCTTACAAAAAGAATTGTCAGAAACACTTTAAATGAATGTTACATACCTAAATAATAAATAGAAGATTAACATAAATTCTTCTTATTCCTTATGAATTATTGACCTTTATTTTTTTGAAATATTTAAAATACAGCTATTCGAAAATCTAGGCTCATTCAAAGGTCATTTTGTTAGCAAAATTTATGCAAGGGGTACCTTGCATCATTTCCTACGTCATCCTGAACAGAAACATTTCTGATTTCACTCTTATTCCAAGATTAATTCCTTTTTTCCATTTCCTACCTTGTAATTTCCTTTCAGTGGCATTTCATTCAGTGGGAAGTAAGGAGAAATTTGAATGGTAGGACATTGAAATTGGAACCTAGGAGAGCAATTTCCAAGTAAAAAAAATCAAAATCATTAGCTTCATTTCTACACTGATGCTAAACTTCATAGACACTTAGCCCAGATGTTTCAGTTGACATGTAACAAACTGGGAGGGAAAAAGCCAAACTTACTGAAGATAGCTTTCTCATGGAGCTATATAAAGCTTTTATACAATGTATTAAAGTATTATTTCTGCAGATTTTTTATTTCCCATGATCGTGTTGGTGACTGCAAGTTTTCTACCCCTTACCCCACTCTGCACTGACTTCTGGAGACGTAATCGTTGATGAAAGAAGCAGATCCTGTGGAGTCCGTGGAAGATAAGATATACAGGTTACTCTACACACCAGGAAACTCTCCTGGGGTATTATCAGGGTGGACAGATTGTGAGTCAATAGGAACTGATCTAGTGGGCATTTCTTAGTCATGAACATGATTTGTATGAGCTGTTTGGAAAAGGCTAAGGCAAGGCCTTGGAAACAAACACAAATTCAGCATTTCTTCCACTCCAAATCCTCCTTAAATTTTGGTCTTATCAGATAAAGAGGACATACATCCAGTGCCCTGGTTCTGGCTTGGAACACAGTGAAGCTGGGATTTATTTCTTCCTCCATCAATAGCAACCAGTCTTTAACCTTGGGCAGGTTGTTCTTTGGGTATGTGCCTTCATTTCCCCTTCTATTCTGTGCATGTTAAACAACTTTAGAGACCATATATTATCTTAGAGAGGTACAGTGTCTAACACAACAGAAAAAATAATTAAATGTCTGTGGAATGAAAAATTTCTTGCTTGGCTGGCCTAGAATTAATAAACAGGAAGAAATTTTAAAAATCAAAAATCACATCAGTTTTGATCCATTCAGGATATTGGATTGGGACAGTATTTTAGACATTAGAGCAATACAAGCAAGGTTGTGGCATTTTTGTCCAGTTAAAAGCTTTCTTTTCTATCCTCTTTTGTACATGCAAAAAATTGTACATGAACTCAAGATATAAAAATAACCAGTCTCTGTCTTTGATTGAAGGAGAAAGACACAAGCCAGATTTATTGGCTGTCTAGAGACCTTATGTTCAGTTTTCACTTGTCACATTCACACCAATTAAATGTGAGAGTTTATATGTTGTCCTATCTGTAAAGATGACAGCCAGATCCTTATCTGGCTCTTTTAATTGTCTCTGTGGGATAAGTTCCCCCACCCTTGTATAGAAAACAATTTTTCATATAACTACTGTAAAACCCTGCTTGCCTGAATATTTTCAAGCCAAAAAAATAATGTTAAGAACAGCGATATATAAAGAGAAGATTGTATTCCTTTCTCTCAAGTTAGTACAGGTTTTTATAATGATAGAAACACAAAATTAAGTTGAAGATGAAACACCATATATAATACCTGCTGTACCTATAAAGGCATATATCACAAGCAATTGTTAAGGCCAGGTGTTGTTGCTAGCATGTACAATCAAGCTACTGTTGTTACCTGGAATGCACAATCAGAAACTGAAGGTCCAGTGAAGTCATCATGCTCCAAAACAAAATGTAAAAAACAGGAAAAATCTTCCAGGTGATGTAGCTTATCATCTCTTCTACATTTTTTTCCCCATCTCATTGCAAGACTTTATGCTTCTGCTTCACCTTCTTTAAATATCTCTTTTATTCAGTTTGAGGGTATTTGTCATCTACACCACAGAGATCAGACAAGACAGATATGTAGTACCTTTCACATAGTGAAGCCTACAGTGGCTTTTCCATCTTTTTTAAGAGGGTTTAGACAATATTAGAAAGAGAAGATAATGAATTTTAAGCATGGATATTGTTTAGTAATTTGCCAGATATTTTTGGACCAGCAAAACTAATGAAGCTCAGAAACTGGAAATATTTAAGGCCAGGCTGAATAGGACTCCTAGCAACCTGGTCTAGTGGCAGGTGTCCTTGCCTGTGGCAGGGGGCTTGGAACTAGATAATCTTGAAGGTCCCTTACAACCCAAACCATTCTGTGATCTTATGAAATTGTTCTTTGTGTTAAACTGGTTTCACAGGAACCAAGTGAATCTGAGAACTAGAATATCCTCTAGAAGTTAAAGAGTAAATAAAAAAAAAAAATGGCAAATTACATAAAACATGATGTTAACATGAAATATGTCCTAAAAATTCTTTAAATTTTACCTCTCTACAGAATGTTTCATCAGTCTTTTAAAGCTGGCTTTTTTTTTTTTAGTTATACAGTACCCACGATCTAACTCCATGTTGAACTTCAAGTGTGCATTCTGTTTTGTTTTTCTAATATTCCATTTTTGTGGCTGTCGTGGTTTAAGCCTCTCTAACTCACGCAGTCTCTCTCTCACTCACTTCCCCCTCTTTCTTCCCCCTGATCCCAGGTGGATAGAGAGGAGAATCGAAAAGAATGCAACTCCACAGGTTGAGATAAGAACAGTCCAGTAACTAAAGTATAACACAAGACCACTACTGCTACCACCAATAATAATAATGACAAGGCAAATACAAGGAAAGAATACAATTGCTCACCATCTAATACCAAGCCTGACCACGCAGTGCACCCCCACCCTTCCCGGTCTCTGCTTTCTGCTTTACCATCCTGGGCATGACGTGCTGTGGTATGGAATAGCTCTTTGGTCAGTTTGGGTCAGGTATCCTGTTTCTGCTTCCTCCTGGCTTCCCCTCCACCCTGGCAGAGCATGAGACTCAGAAAGTCCTTGGTCAGACCAAAACATTCTAAGCCATAACTATAAACATCGGTGTTATCAGCACTGTTCCCAGACCGAAAGTTGAAAACATAGCACTGCACCAGCTACTACGAAGGAGAAAAATGACTGCTACTGCTGAACCTATGACAGTGGCTGAATTTCTCTTTCATAATTGTAAATCCAGTCTTTTGTTATTTTGTAATCCCTACTGTGAACTAACTGACCTAACAACCTGTTCTTTGTTATAAGTTGCTCTAAAATTAAGAGACTGAGATTTAATAATATTCCAAATGGAGATTTTTAAAGAACACCGATAGTATATCCTAATGTTGCCAATGAAATGAGATTGTACTTCTAATATAATTGCAGTCATATAGAGTAGCTTTTGAAACCGATATATTTTGACTAGGATCTGTTTTATGACACACATATGTGATGATGCCTTTGCATACGTTAACCAGTACTATATTCAATTACTGTTTCCACCAGTTTCATAAGTACTGTTGAAAATAGGTAAAGGTATTAGAATTCATTTCAAAACAAAAGCATAATGTAGCTATTTCATTATTGTTCTGTTAATGAGAAAACGTCTGCATTACATCTTTTTCTGTTGTATTGTTTTAATGGAAGATTAAAGCATAGAATATAATTGAAATAACAACTTCTGTATTTAAAAATGTATTCTTTTCTTTCCAGAATTAACCAGCAAAGTTTTACTGCAAGTCATTCTTTTTAGCATTTCTTCTAGATTAAAACTTTTCCCATTACTTACGTTTACATATTGGATACATAGAGTAAGGTCTACTTTTACTTTTCAAATCCTTTCTGCTTTACTGAACCAGAGAAGGAGGACATTGTCTCCAACTGCTAAGAATCATCTTTTTGCCCGTTGCAGCCACTGAGATCTGCTTGAAGTTAAAATAGATCTGTTTATTTTCTGACTATCAGTACAGTTCAGTGAACTGTCACACTGAAAAACAAGTAGAGATCTCCTGGAACAATGCAGTACATTTACATCTTGGATTACTTTGAACATATTCATTTTAGCTCATTCTTTGAAGCAACTTTCCACCAAATCAGCAGTACTCCAGCAGGTAATTTATACCTTTCTGGGCCTTTACACTTGTGTTTATAAAGCAAGTCTTAATTCAGAAAATGAACCATTTCAGGAGGTAGGCTTCACCTTACAGTATTATCCCAGGTTTTGTTAACAGTTGTGACATAGCATAATGATATAATAAGTATTATTTATAGTTGGAGGTATCCTTTTACTGGTAACTTCCCCCACTTACTGGTGGGATGAGTAAACAAATGGCAGTATTCAGTTTCTTTCTTTTTCAGTGGCTTCCCAAGGTTCTAGATATTCATATTTAGATTCTCTGAAGAGCAATTGTTCCATGTTAGACTTCTGTGACTTCACTGATGGAAAGTAAATTAAAGAATAGTGCCTGTAACAATGCAGTGTGGGTTTTTAATGGTTATTAACTAGTAACATATGCTTATTTGAAAAAAAGAAAAAATGCCACATGACCTATATACCCACTATAATGACTCTGCCTTTAGGTCCTGAAAACCCTGGTTTAAGTCTAGAGGGAATTATTTTTTTCTTTCTGCACCAGAAATATGCAGGATTCTATCAGCAAGACAAAATGTATTGCAATAACTCTTTATGTTAATAACTCCACTGTCACAGTCAATGATGCATTCCTGATTTATTCCTTTACTGGAGTGAATAGCCATCTCCTTTTTGAAACTGGTGACTCAAGATGCACTGAACTTTTAATAAAATATAATTCAGGAAAAAAATGACCAATTTTTGGTTTCTAGGACTAAATCAAAAGTTGTGTCTTATTCCACATAAAATACTTTGAAAGTGAAAGGTTTGTCATAGCTTCAGCTTAGGTTTAAATTCTGAATTTCTCAAGGTGAAAAAATTGAAATTGAGTCATTCTCGTTATGCAGTTTTTGAAACAGAAAAGTTGTTGGAGTCCCTAAAACACTGAATTAATGGCTCATAGTTCCAGGAATCATTTATATTGGCTAATATTAGTAAATAAAAGGAAGAGAGGACCAGAAAACAGGAAACAAAACAGGCAGTCTAGATTTTATGTGATAAACAAAGTATGTAGGAAATTTGGGTATATTTTAAACCTTTCGGCAACCCACATTTTGGCTGATTTTGTGAGAAATAATGCACAGGAAGAGGTGGGCTGTGACACAGCGACAGCTACATGCCAGTAAATTCCTACCATCCCCTCCTGGCATCACAACAGTTGTCCCTAAACATCATAAGCCTTCACCACCTGATACTTAGAAATAAGATGAAAGGGAACCAAAAGATTATGATACTTCTACTTGTCTTGGTTAAATCCCCAATGTTATCCTGGACATTTTGATTGGAATTATGACTTCAGCTTTTTAAATTATTTTTCTAATCTATACCCGTTCTAATTTCTCTTTTTCTCACCTTCTCCATTCAGTTGATCCCTTCCTGCCTCTGTTTCCTGCTTTCTGTTTGAAAACAGTCTGACTTTACCAGCCAGGACAGATTTTTTTTTTGCAGCATTTCTGTGAGACTCTGACCAAAAAAGAAGTTAAGCCTTAAATGCTATGACACTGACAAAAGCTTGCCAGATCTTGGGGTAGCTGATTGTCTTGGTTTAAGCCTCTCACACAGTTTGCTCACTCACTCCCCCCTCTTTCTTCCCCCCAGCTCTCGGAAGGATGGGAAGGAGAATCAAAAGAACGCAACACCCACAGGTTGAGATAAGAACAGTCCCATAACTAAGGTATAATACAAATCACTACTGCTACCACCAATAATAATAATGACAAGGGAAACAACATGGGAAGAGACTACAATTGCTCACCACCAATACCAAGCCCAACCAAACCGTGACCGCCCCTCTTCCAGGACCCTGCCCTTAGATTTTACATCCTGGGCATGATGTGCTGTGGTATGAAATACCTGTTTGGCTAGTTTGGGTCAGGTGTCCTGTCTCTTCTTCCTCTCGGCTTCCCTTCCTCCCTGGCAGAGCATGAGACTCAGAAAGACCTTGGTCAGATCAAATATTCTAAGCAGTAACTGAAAACATTGGTGTTATCAGCGTTGTTCCCAGGTCGAAAGTCAAAAACACAGCACTGCACCAGCTACTACGATGGAGAAAAAATGTCCGCTACTGCTGAATCCATGACACTGATAAAACCATGTTATGTTTTTCTTTGGTTGGTTTTGTGTGGGATTTTTTGTGTGGCTTTTTTTTTTGTTTTTTTGTTTTGTTTTATTTTGTTTTGTTGTGGTTTTTTGCTTGGGTTTTTTGGTTGGTTGGTTTTGGTTTTAGGTTTTTTTGTTTGTTTTTGATAGCAACCAGGTGGGTAACAATCAGGAAACAAGCTGTTTCTTGATTGCTGCTTTTTTCTCCCCTCTTTCTCTTTTGTCCTTTATTCTTTGTTCGTTTTCAGTAACCAGGATCAAATTCCAACAAGAACGATTGCTCAAGCACTTCTTAATATATTTGTCTTTCTGTCCAAGAAAGGACAGTAATTACTGACATTCATACCATCTATAAGACTGTCAAACAGGGTAAGGTTTTTTCATAAAATTATATCAGTGAATGGAAAAAAGAATGGAGTGAAATATCTGCTTAATTCTTTATATTTCATTGCAAATGCCTTTAAACATTTTTTATATTTTTCCTTACACATGGTTTAAAAGTTCTTTTGCTCATGGTTTTTCATGAGGTAAATCAGATTGAAGTGTCTGAATAAGAAACATGAATCAACTGCTCAGTGTTGCACACTGACATTATCATATTAAAAGCCTCATCTTTCTCAGACTACTTGTTTCATGATATTTCATATACTACAGTCCTATTTTGGATAAAGATTTTTTTTCTGACTTGGTTTTGACTTCTAGAGTTTTTAAGTTTCAGACTTTGGCATGAAATGTAGGTAACACCCAAGAACTGAAATATCAGAGATGTCTCATTTGAACTTCGCTAAACAAAAAAAAAACATTGACTTTCATTTTTCTGTGTTAGCATTTTACCAAGAGTGTGAAAACAACCCTGAAATTAAATTACATAATTTTTACATTTGACTTTAAAGCTGGGTGTGAATTCAACACATGTCCCCAGATTAAACAATAACAGAATGTAACTATAAGCTGGACTTCCATTCAAAATCCATAATAATATCTGGAGGCATTCAGAGTCAGAACCAGATTCAGCCTATGAAAGACAAGACAGAACTTCAGTGCATCTGATGAATGTGCTTTGCAAACATACGTTATTAATCTGATGTGCAACCCAGTGTATGGGTATGACTGAAAATCACAGAGAAATAAAAATATAAATAATTCTATGTCAGAAAAGACTCATGACAGATTCCTTTTTCTCAAGCATATATATATACATAAAGTATGTGCTATCTGTAATTCCTTACTCAGGCCTTTTGGGCAAAGATCAAGGAGGTGGTATATGTTGCTGTCACTAGAGAAGGTGATTAGCCACAGTATCATTTTATTAAGCAACTGGATAAGCTACTTCTAGTTCATACCTGGGCACTGTGTTTGATCACATTGGCTAGCATTGACTAAAACTTTCTCAAGAGGTTTGTCTAATGCTTTATCTGTGTGATGATCACTCACCACTGCTTATAAATGCAGCCTGGCCCTGTCTATTCTATTAGCATGAGTTTATCCAGACTCACAAGAAAACTTGTCAGATTGTAAAGTGACCAAAGAAGAAACAAATTGAACTTCTATATATATTCAAATTGAAGATAAATCATTAAGTATTGAAAAGAAAATTTACATTTATTAAAAAAAGTTAGAAAATAAGATTAAATGTTGACAGTGTAAGAAGAAAAACATGAATGTTGAGGGCAGAAGTGACCATCTCACAACCTGAAGACTGCGCAGCCGCTGCACAAGGCTCCTCTTCTGAAGGAAAACCTGATAGAAAAGCCTGCCTCTGATAAGGATGTTGACACAGATAGCAGCTAGCACAGAGCTATTATTTATTCTCTCTTTTTTCTTTGATGCTAAAATACCACTAGGCTTATGCAGAGAATCTAATCTAGACAAATGAAATTGTTCTGTCCCACAGACATTTTTCTGTTAGTAGTGCTATGATATTGATGGCAAATCCTCTATGACCCTTAACTTATTTCAAGGGAAATGGACAAGCATTTACTGTATATGGCACTTCCTTTATGCCATATACATAAGTATTCATATATATGCATTGCCGTATCTATCCATAGCCATACAGGCAATGCATATATATGAATTTTTATATTATATATAAATTATTTATAATACATTCATATAGATTTCATTTATGCCATATACATAAATATTATATATAGGCATTGTCTATATGGCAATTTTTATTCTGAGGTTATGTGAATATAAAATTCTTTATCATCGAGAAAAAAGGATGCTGAAGCAATCAAGTGAATAAAAATGTTTAATTTCTCAGAAGCTTAGAATAGTAAACAAAAATTAAACATTTTGGATATGAAATGACGCAGAAGTCATGTAAATTATTAACCTGGATTTAATAGCTAATAACAGGACTTAAAGTAGGACTTTGTAAATTTTTCAGTATGGTTTTCATGCCTAGTTCAACAACTTCTTTTTCAGCAGAAGCTGAGTAAATTCCACATGTTTTTGGCAATGTTCTTCGATAATGTTCTTCATAAAATGATTGTTTAATAGATATACGTGCTTTAGTTCCCCACGTAATCCTCACACTCTTCCTGATTGTCAAATAAAGTTTCTAATCTGTTGTTCTGGGGACAATTATTGTGCTGCCATTGGAATTTCTGGTGACAATACAGGGAGTGATTATGAACCTCTCTGAAAAAGCTGTGGGTTATAGAAAGTTAATTTTACATGGTGCATCATGTTTGATTTCAGTTTCCAGAGGCCAAAGAATAAACAATATTTTACAAGCTTTTTGGTTTATTTATTGGCAGGTCTCTACTACATTTAAATAGTTAACGAATTGTCTTTTATAAACTCTAGTGGAGTTGTTATTATTATTGTAATTGTAATTTGTATCACAGGAGTACCTTTTTTCTTATGACTACTTACTCTAATTATATATATTAAACCACAAATCCTATTCTATAATGCTTGGTAGATAAAATGCACAATGAAGAGAAGGCTGTCACATAACCAAAGCCATACAAGATATAGATGGAAAACAGGAAAAGAATTCCTTTCTTAGAGCCAGGGTACTGTAGGCAAAGAAAGTTCTCGGATGCATGAGACATGGTAGGTTTCAAGCCTGTAAAAATGTCAGCTGTGGATATAGAAAGAATTCATTCATCATGCTGTGGAGCATAACTTAGCTACAGCTTGACAACAGTTCCATCAAAGTTTTCAGTGAGAGTTTATGTTCTAAAACAGAAAAAGAATACCCCAAATACTTCTCATATTTTACTTCTAAAAGCACAGGAAACAAAACACTCAAAAAAACCCCGACTTGGAATTGATAACAGAGCAATGTCAGAATCAAAGCAGGCAATAGTCTTGCATCTTTTACATTTCAGGTATTCCACTGGGATAAGTATTTGTTGAAATATCGAAGTTGTGGTTGGAATTCAGAAAGACTCCTTAGATGTACAGGTGAGAGGCCAGTCCTTGGTACAAATCTGAGTACCACCAAAGAACTTCAGAATCTAGCAGCTCACTCCAGCACAAGGGAAGCAACAGATCAGAAATTACAACCTTAGCTCCCTTTTGCCATTTATGCTTCCTTTGCCCATGTCGAATAAGTGTTGTAAAAGTTCATTTTAGCAACCAAAAGTCTCTGAAGGAATTGGCAGATGAACCAGGCAGGATCAAAAGGGCAAGTCCTTCGGAAATTCTTGGAATAAAGGAATTGGGAGATGAATATTTGATTTTCCCCATCTTTCCCAAAGCATTGCTATTGTACTCAGGGAAACTTTGGAAGGGAAAGCATACTGTCCAAGAGACTACACTGACAGACTGTTACCATACAGAAAGAGTTTGTGGCTCCTGCTAATATCTCATGTAAAAATTACTGCTGCCATTTATGATCCCACCATCTATTTACCACGTCTCCTCACTTAATCCTTGAATACTCAGTCTCAAATTAGCAAAATATAACAACTGTGAGAACACAGGAAATAAAATTCAGCACTAAACAAAAACCTCTGACAGGTTTCTACCCAGATCATTGAGTGTATTTTCGGTGAGGAAAATTCTGTATGAACTACAAAAGATCACTTCCAAATGACACAAGGAAGACACATGCAATATCATTTCATTGCCTTCAGAGAGCTTTACAGCAGGAGACCAGTACACTATAACCCATTGCATTTATCATCCAAAGGTGACCCAGGTAACTGCATTGTCCACCTGTACCACAGACAGTACAAAGAAGAAAGTCAGGACAAGGTGTCATGTAGGTTCTCTTGTTTTGGGTAGCTCATCCAATGGCCAGCAGAGCATGAGTGTTCCATGTGAGAAAGTAGGTTTGAGATTGGTTTCTCTCAAGGTTATGAACATCCCAGGGACACACTGTAGGTAAAGCAAGCTTCATACACCTTCATTTACTCCAGAGCTGTCTAAGCTTGGCCCATATATAACGCAAGCAGAGATTTAAAATTGTGTCAAATTCACACATCAGGAAAATATGTATAGAATTAATCTTACACAAAAGGTAAGATTAGATTAGAAAATATAAGGGAAAGGATGTAGGAAAATTCCCTAGAAGTTTTTTATCATCTATAATGCTAAATTGGCAATATGCAGCATGTGTTAAAAGGGACGTTTTAGTTTGTGTTTAGTTGAGTAAAAGTGAATATAGTAATTTAGCACCTGTGGAAGAAAATCATATGTTATTTAAGTGATTTTGTACGGCTATGTACAGTGCTTACGCTAGTTAAACCCCAAAAGCCAGCTGAAGACAGGAACAAAAGAGCCACTCAGAGAATAGCACAGCAAGGTAAGCACTTGTGATTGAAATATGTGATCCTATAGAAGATATCAAAAAACTGAAACTGATTTCCAACAGACTAAATATTAATGTAGCCACACCCCCCAAACAATTCCTAAAACTTTTTCATATGGAATATTCTTAATATGTACTCAGTCTTTCAGATAAAATACCTTACACTTCAAAGATGGCCTAGATTCAAAAAAAAATGCTTCTGAAGCATCTGAAATTAGATGAATATTTGGTTTTGAGAACAAAAAAACTCACATTCTTTTTATCAAGAAAAACAAAGCTTTATTGTCAGGATTTCACATTTTATTTGCTTTTGGTTTCTATAAATGTAAATAGAATTCTCTCCCATCCCTGACACAACTCCTGACCTGTATACAGGGGAATCTATTCTATAGGATCCTAGTCTTCAGTCTGAATTTTTAACTGAAAATAACACACCAGCTTTTGCTGGCCAGCTAGTGATGATGATAAGGAATTTTTATTCAGCTAAGAATATCTCCATTCCAAATTTAAATGTGGTGGTTCAAATCATCCTAATATAGAGAGATAAGAGATTCAGAATTGGATTTAGCTCCCAAAGCCATTCACAAAGCAAGTGTTAATAGATAAATGTCACATTCAGGATTCTGACTTTTGCCTAACTCCTGTTCCTCAAACATTTAGTCAGAAGAAATAGAATACAGATTTTCATAATCCTACAGGGACTTCTCAGCCTTAAGGAAAGGGCAATACATTTTAAGCCATTAAGAAGTGTGTTGACTGTGAAATCAGATTGTATCAAGAAATGCGCCTGCTTTGAAAATTCATACTTTCAAGAAGCTGCTTAAACACATTAATTTCAATTGAAAAAGGGTTGGAAAGGACCTCAAGATCATCTAGTTCCAACCCCCCTGCCAGGGGCAGGGACACCTCCCACTAAACCAGGCCACCCAAGGCTATGAACAATCCAGCCTTGAACACCGCCAGCGATGGAGCATTCACAGCTTCCCTGGGCAACCCATTCCAGCGCCTCACAACCAGACACAGCAAAGAATTTCTTCCTCATATCCAATCTAAACTTCCCCTGTTTAAGTTTGAACCCGTTACCCCCTGTCCTATCACTGCAGTCCCTCATGAAGAGTCCCTCCCCAGCATCCCTATAGGCCCCCTCCAGATATTGGAAGGCTGCTATGAGGTCTCCATGCAGCCTTCTCTTCTCCAGGATGAACAGCCCCAACTTTCTCATCCTATATTCATATGGGAGGTGCTCCAGTCCCCTGAAAAATCCTCGTGGCCCTCCTCTGCACTTGTTCCAACAGTTCCGTGTCCTTTTTCTGTTGAGGACACCAGAACTGCACACAATACTCCAAGTGAGGTCTCATGAAAGCAGAGTAGAGGGGCAGGATCACTTTCCTTGACCTGCTGGTCACGCTCCTTCTGATACAGCCCAGGATACGGCTGGCTTTCTGGGCTGCGAGCGCACACTGAGGCCGGCTCATGTTCATTTTCTCATCAACCAACACCCCCAAGTCCTTCTCTTCGGGGCTGCTCTGAATCTCTTCTCTGCTGAGCCTGCAGCTGTGCCTGGGATTGCTCCGACCCTGCTGCAAGACCTTGCACTTGGCATGGTTATACTTCATCAGGTTGGCATCAGCCCACCTCACAAGCGTGTCAAGGTCCCTCTGGATGGCATTCCTTCCCTCCAGCATATCGACCAAACCACACACCTTGTGTCATTGGCAAACGTGCTGAGGGCACACTCAATCCCACTGTCCATGTCACTGACAAAGATGCTGAACAAGACGGGTCCCAACATCGATCCCTGAGGGACACCACTCGTCACTGGTCTCCATCTGGAAATTGAGCCATTGAGCACAACTCTTGGCGCATGGCCATTCAGCCAGTTCTTTATCCAACGAGGGGTCTACCTGTCAAATTGATGTCTCTCCAACTTAGAGACAAGGATGTCATGTGAGACAGTGTCAAACGCTTTGCGTAAGTCCAGGTAGATGCCATCAACTGCTCTACCACGGCCCATCAGTTCCGTAGCCCCATCATAGAGGGCCACCAGATTGGTCAGGCAGGATTTCCCCTTAGTGAAGCCATGCTGGCTGTCAACAACCAAAGTGCTGTTTTTCATATGCCTCAGCATGCCTTCCAGGAGAATCCGCTCCAAGATTTTGCCAGGCACAGAGGTGAGACTGACTGGTCTGTAGTTCCCTGGGTCATCCATTTTGCCCTTCTTGAAAATGGGTTTATATTACCCTTTTTCCAGTCTTTGGGAACTTCACCTGACTGCCATGATTTTTCCAATATGATGGACAGTGGCTTAGCAACTTCATTTGCCAGCTCCTTCAGGACCCGCGGATCAATTTCATCAGGTCCCATGGACTTGTATACGTTCAGGGTCCTAAGATGGTCTCGAACCAGATCCTCTCCTACAGTGGGCCCAGGGTCTTCATTCTCGCTGTCCCTGCGTCTGCATTCCAAGACTTGGGTGGAGTGGTCAGAGCATTTGCCAGTAAAGACTGAGACAAAGAAGTCCTTAAGAACCTCAGCCTCCTCCAAATCCAGGGTAGCCAGTTCTTACGATAGCTTCTGGAGAGGGCCCACATTGTCCCTAGTCTGTCTTTTATTTGCAATGTACCTATAGAATCCCTTCCTGTTATCCTTAGCATCCCTAGCCAAGTTTAATTCTAAGTGGGCCTTAGCTTTCCTAACCTGGTCCCTAGCTTCCCAGACAACATCCGTGTATTCTTCCAATTCCACCTGTCCTTGCTTCCACCTTTTATAAGTCTCTTTTTTCCTTCAAATTTTCCTCAGCATCTCCTTATCCATCCAAGGAGGTCTCCTGGCCCTCCTGCTGCACTTACTTCTAGTAGGGATGTATCACACTTGAGCTTGCAGCAGGTGATCCTTGAATATCAAGCAAGAGTCTTGGGCCCCCCTGCCCTCTAGGGCTATATCCCATGGAATCTTACTGAGCAGGTTCCTGAAGAGGCCAAAGTCTGCTCTCTTGAAGTCCAGGGCAGTGAGCTTGCTGCACGCTCTTCTCACTGTCCTGAGGATCTTGAATTTGACCATCTCATGACCGCTGCAATCAAGGCTGTCCTGAAGCATCACATTTCCAACCAACACTTCCCTGTTGGTGAGCATGAGGTCAAGCATGGCACCTCTCCTTGTCGGCTCCTCTATTACTTGCAGAAGAAAGCTGTCTTCCACATAGTTGAGGAACTTCCTGGATTGCTTGTGCCGGGCCATACCATCCCTCCAACAGATATCAGGGTGGTTGAAGTGCCCCATGAGAACAAGGGCCTGCGAGCATGAGGCTGTTCCTATCTGTCTATAGAGCGCTTCATCCACAGAGTCCTCTTGATCAGGTGGTCTGTATCAGATCCCCACAATAATGTCTCCCATCGCTGTTCTCCCTTTAACCCTCACCCACAAACTCTGTGTCGACTGCTCACCTGTCCCCAGACAGAGTTCCATACTCTCCAGCCTATCCGTAACATAAATAGCAAGTCCCCCTCCCCTCTCACTGGGCCTGTCTTTCCTAAAGAGCCTGTAACCTCCCATTCCAACACACCAGTCATAGGAGCCATCCCACCATGTTTCTGTGATGCCTATGAGATCATACCCCCGTAGACATGCACACATCTCTAATTCCTCTTGTTTGTTCCCCATGCTATGGGCATTTGTATAGAGACATCTGAGCCGAGCTCCAGTTGAAGCCGGCTCATTGGCTGGAGCAGCTGCAATATCTCTACATTGCTCTGAACGTTTACTAGAGGTGCTGGCAAGTGACTGGGTGTGTTGGGACGGAATGTTGCCCCTCTCCCCCAACACACCTAGTTTAAAGCATCCTTGACCAGTCTGGCAAGCCTCCTGCCAAATCCACTCTTCCCTTTCTTTGTCAGACCAGCTCCACCAGCCCCCAGTCGTCCTGGCCTACTAAATTGAGTCCCATGTTCAAGGTACCCAAACCACTGACTATGGCACCATTCTTCTAACCATTTATTAACCTGGTCAATCCTCCTAGCCTCTTTAAGGTCCTCCCCGGTATCCTGAAGAATTGATGAAAAGACAATCTGAGCTCCAGAGCCCCAAACCACCTCTCCCAGAGCTCTGTAGTCCTTCTTTATGTTCTCTGGGCTACTGCTATCTATATCAGTAGCACCCACATGGATCACTAGAAGTGGGTAATAGTCAGTGGGACCGACTAGAGCAGGCAGCTTCTCTGCAACATCCCTGATCCAAGCCCCTGGTAGGCAACACGCCTCCCTTGAGCTTGGGTCAGGCCAACAGATGGATGTCTCTGTTCCTTTCAGAGTAGAGTCCCCTACCACTATGACCTGGTGCTTCTTCCTGGCAGCACCAGTAGTGATCTTCTTTACCAGTGCATCAGCCGGTTGTTCCTGGTGGGAGTGTGGTTCCTCATCAGCCCCCTGCAGGACAGCAAAGCTGTTCTGGGTGGGAACAACAGATTTAGGAGGAAGCCCCTTGCTTTTAATTGTCCTCTTCCTCCTTTTTTTGTTGGCTTTTTTTCTGTTACTGCTTCCCAGTTTCCTGGGTTGGCGGCCTCCTTTCCTGCATGAGCCACAGTAGGCGCTTGAGGCCCCTGCACAGTCTGGTCCTGGAGCAAGCAGCGCTGCTTCCTCTCAGCTTCCCTGACACCTTTCAGCCTATTGACAGCATCCCGCAGCTCAGCCACCTGCTGCAGGAGGGCCTCCACCAGGGAGCACAGAGTGCAGCCCTGCCCATTGTGCACCCTCCCCTCAGGAGATCAGTGCAGGCGCTCTCTACACCCTGAGCTCTGCACTGCAGCCTCCCCTCTCATTGGCTCTGTCTGGGTGCCTACGTTGGCTGCCGCCTGGGCAGCCAGAGCAGAGCTCCCAGGCCGAGCCCTGGTCATACTGCAAGTGTAGTAGATGACTCGATAAAAAAGCTCTTTTATCATGTTTCAATAGCACTCCAAAAAATATGTATGTATTTTTCACCTGTTTCTTAGTAGGTGTTTGTTGAAATCGCTGTGATTTTTAGGTCACTTTACTTTACATTTACATCATCTATATAAACAATGCATTTATAGTGATTCATAATAATGAAATGATTTCCCACTGCAAAATATAACCTATGCATGAGGATATGGGCAGTAACAGATCCTGACTTCACGAACCTAGGAGCCTTTTCTCAGCCTCACTTAACCAGGACCACTGGACTTCTTTCTCTGTAGCCTAACTAATAATTTAAAAATTAAGATGCTATCTATTAACATTCCTCCTGCATACATATCATGTCTGCATTGCCTTTGAAGCATATGTGTTGAGAGTTGATGCATCCAGTATAAATACAACAAACAAAGAAAAGAAAAAAAAAAAAGTAAAGCAGTGACAGCAATCAGGTAAATTTAAGAAGTTGAATATCTTACCTTTTTTCTCCCATTGTTCTTTTGCTTCTAAGTGGTGGTGGTGGGGTTCACTCATGTCATTGTGGTTTTTTTTTCTTTGCTCAAAATGTACCTTCTATTTCTCATAATTGTAATAAAAACAAGTTTCAGTCTGCCATTCAGATATTTTGAGTGCACACATATTAAATACCTGTTCATGTAGTGTTTCACCATTTTATGTTTTCCTGCCAAGCAGATATTTGATTTATAACTGTATCAGTGCATCATTTCCTTGAACTGTAAAAGTCATCGCACTGTTCTCTTAATTATCTTCTCAAGAATCAGCAGTACATTATTTGCAACATTATTAGCTTCATCAAATGCTTACTTTGTGATGAAGGACAAAAAAAAAGATGCAGGAAACAAAGGATGATCTAATAAGGCTGTGATCTCTAACACTAAGCACCTGGTATGAACTGTTAGGAGAGTAAAAGGAAAAAAATACAAAGCCTTACAGCTCAGGTGCTTTTAACTGATTTACACCAGTTATGAGTATACCCACTGAAGTCATCCTGAAGCCAGTAAACTTGGAGTGTAAGTTCGGTTAGGAAATGTTCCAGTTCTTGTTTGTGTCTGCAGGCATTTCTGGGACCTCAATAACGATAGCTGTGAAAGCTATTGTTATTAGCATAATTAGCAGCAACTGCAGGCACATTTTCTTCAGTGTTACTATAACGCCTTCTTTTCATATGACTTTCACACTTACATGGACATACAGCTGACAACTGAGCTTTAGAAATCATCTTCTAATTTAGAGAAAAAAACCCTGCAACACAATCAGTGTGAACTGGTGGTGTAATCTGGTTTACCTAAACCAAGTGTCTTGGGGTGTATCCAAGGGTGTATTTATGACTATATATTGTTGGATCTATTTTGTCTTCTTTTTTCCTATGTAGTGCTTAGAATTTTCACCCCATTGCTAGAAAGCAATAGCATGCCTCACCAGATCTACTCAAATGTGAATCCAGTTTACTTTATATCTTGGATTTGCGCCTATGATTGACATAGTAATTAAAGTTTCCTGCCAAAAAGGTGCTGAAAGCTGCTTTAGGGCCAGATAAAAGAGGTGTAATTAGAAAAGAAGCACAAAGTTTGTGTTTCCCTATCATGGGTAGCTGTTCCCTGTAATTGTGTGAACACACAAACAGTGGGACAAGTTCTGACACAAAAAAACCTAATCACAAGGGGGGAAAAATACAGCTATCAGGAGCTTGCTCTTTTCAGCTTGGTTAACAGTGGAGAAAGTTTTAACCTCTACTTTTCTTTTCCACAGTTGAGAATCACCTTTTGTCTTAAGTTTCATTATCTAGCCACAATCTATAATGGCCTAAAACAGCTACAGCACACCTAGAATGGTTGGAGCCCCTTTGCAGCTGAAAGAAAATAGGTGTTGAAAACTCACAGTTTTTCTAGCTCTCACAGTAAAGAGGAACTGTGGATTTTTATGTTCTAATATTTCTAGAAGGTGCCACTGCATGAGGACATTATTTTCCTGAGTTCAAATGTGGTGAGCAATATTAAACTGTAAATTCTGCAAAACAAACCCCAAACCCTACAGCGACCATCTTTTACCACTGCTTATACATAATACTGAAAGCAACCATATCCCCATAGATAGCTACAGTTTCCAAGTTTTGTGAAAATAAAACCAGTAAAAGAGCAGTGAAGACAGTCCCACATTTCAAGAGAGGATTGATGAGAACTTTATATATAAAAATACTATGACTAAAGCAGATTAAAGATACTACTTCACTTCAGGGTGGGGCTAAAAATGGCAGGTTCTAGTGTGAAGCCCAGTAAGTTTTTATTCTTACCATATGCTCTCTAAAACTATAAGCCAATTTTCTTTGTCATTCCATAAGATAGTAGTTTATTGGACCACTTCAGTACTAGTTGGCACCTTTTATGAATCTCTGAGTCTTCACAGAGGGCTTATTTCAGGCTTAGTAACAGTCTGTCCTGCGTCCTATCACTCTTTATAGTTCAATCTCCCAATCTTGCTACCCACTTGATTCTTGTTAAGCAGATACAGTGTTTGTTGAATTTGTGGGGGGTTTTTTTCGTTGCCTTTTTGGACTTTTTTTGCTTTGTCTTGTTTTTTTGTTTGTTTGTTTGGTTGGTTGGTTTTTAATCCCTGGAGAGTCTTCCAGTAACTAACCTCAGCTTCTGTTTCACTATTAGCTACCTAAGTGTACCTTTCCCATTTTCTTCAGTAACTTACACAACCAACCCACCCTATTTCTTAGTTATACTACTTCCTGCTCAGAGTTAAAGCTGAGCCTATTAGTCTTGAGAGGACAACATTAATTGGAGACAGAGTGTAAACCTAAGAGTCTTCCACATAAACCACAAAAAATCCAAACCAACAAACAGTCAGACAGTCAACATTTTCCTAATCAATTATCACAGACATTTCCAGTTCCAATTACATGGAAAGGCATAGGGATTTCGGACACAGCTGAAAGATAACTATGTGGCAGAAAGCCTATGACCCTGCCTGTTATTTTCTTTTATGTTTGTAGAGAACAAACATTAACGAAAAAGACTGTGTACAGGGTTCAAATACGTGATTGTTGTCAACTGCCTGACCCAAAATGAGTAAGTCAGTAGTAGGTGCCTCCAGCCTATCCAGGACCAAAAAAATCAGTTTCATGTTCTTTCAAAGAACTACAGGGTTACCTGGCTTACACTAAGACATCTTCCTAATCCGTAATCTTTTAGAAAGCAGTTTTTTGTGGTTGTCCCATATTTTCTCTTTCACTGGAACTGGAAGTTTCTGATAGGTGGGCCTCATACTGTGATTACTTAGAGTTGTCCAGAAGCCCCATGTCCATCAGTAGGGTTTCTTGCTGCTCAAAGCCCTGGCTGACAGCAGTTCCAGTAGACTGTGGCATCCAATTCATTGCACTCTGCAACTTACATTGCAATAGCACATAGAGAGCATCTGCTCTGGCGCAAGGAAGAACAGTTTGTGTCCTGAATAAGACTATTTCTGGATTTTATAGTTTCTCAGGGTCTAGAAAACAAGCATGTGTCCTATCTCCAATTTGCTCCACAAATGGCAGTGTTTTACATTTGCATCTTTCTCTCCATAATAGACACGCTCTTTTGAGGCCATTACTTCAAAAAAGTAAAAATTAAACTACATATGACAGTAACTAAACATTCAACATGGGCAGTGTAAAGACCTTACTGTAACGAGACCCCAGGCTTTCTCTGCTTCAAATGTGTCAGTTTTTCAGAGAGGAAGAGAAAGCTCCTTTGTTTCGCTGACACTGGCTGTGTCTGTTATTGATTTTTCTTCATTGCTGATAACACAAATGCTCCTCCTGCTTCATCTGCTTCTTTGTTTCCAAAGGACCCTGCAAATCACATGGGTGATGTGTTCCAACAGAGATTAGATCACTTGCTTGCTCATTTGTTATCACTTTTGGCTTCTAAGTTATTTTTGCAATTTACACATTCAGCAGCTAATGTGCTTACCTCAGACAGCCAGACACACTGCAATTTCTCCCTTGCTCCAATGTCACAGCCCTGTAAGCTAAAGGCAATTTCATCACCTTTTCTATTTTTCTTCCCTAAATATGATAATGAAGCCCTACACAAGTGCCTAGCACTTTTTTGTGAAATATTCCTTCAGTGACCAAATCCCACAATGTTAACATATGTTAAAAATGATTATAAAAACCGTACTATTAGTTTCTATTCTATTTCGATTCTCTTAAACTACCATTCTCTGAGCACTCTTCAAATACAGCTTATGTAACTATCACACTAGGAACTAAATTTCAAACCATTGAGCTTTGCTGTCTTTACTTGGATAGGACTGTTGTTGTTTTTGTTAAGAGTATATCCGTGTCTGAAATTTGCACAATAAACCAGAAGCCACGCAGGTGGCTGGCATCTAAAAACTCTCCAAACATGAACGTGCTCTTTGTTACCACTGAGTTTTCCAGGAAGAACTAATCAAGACTTAATTCTCCTTTAGAATGGACAGCCACTTTTTGTTAACGAAAGCATGTGGGCGACAGGCAAAAACAGCTCTTGAAATTGCACCTCTAGTTTAGTTCCCCTCTGAAGCACATTGAAAACTGGCATTTCTCACAGCGATCATGAGGATCCAGAAGGATGATATCACATTGCTGTAGCTGCGGTTCATTCCTGCAGTACTCCTCTTCCTACCCATGCTGACAAAGTACTATCAGCTGTGACAAAGAATTAAAGCAGATGAAATGAAATCATAGCTTAAGAAGTTTATTGTGCAAAGAGACTTTTCTATTTTGGTGTTTAAACTTCTAATTGCAATTAAGTCTGCCACAATAAACTGGCCTGGTGTCTCCTTATAAAACCACTTACTTCTCCTTTTATTTGCCTATGTCCTGGAGGGACTGTCAGGTGATCCAAATCACGGGCATGAACCAGGTGAAGGAAGCTAAATTTACCTTATGGCTTCAGACTTGTCTTTTCCCGTATTATTAACATGAAGTTGTAAATGACAGTTGAAATGTCTATCTAAAAACGCTTTTGGATGTCATATGAATAAATATAGAGGGTCGATAAACTACAATGAATGAGAGGGTGGCCTCACATTAAATATATCTGTGGCACAAGAAGAGTTATATTGCAGTGATTAATTCAATCACCAAGACAAGGCTTGCAAAACCTGGCTTATAGCCTCTGCTGCAATGCAGTTGAAGGAAGTGGAAAAGAGAGCATACATCTTACTGTTCATATCTGAGACTTCCTAAAAGAAATAAAATAATCTCAAGCAGAGCTGTGGCAGGGAATCAGTCTAATAAGATGTCCTATTATTCATATATGCAATTACTTAGTGAAATTAGGGCAATTTTTTTTTTTTTTTTTTTTTTTTTTTTTTTTTTACAGCTTCTAATATCATGTTCTAAACCAGTCTTATTTCTGCTGTGAGACAGGCTTGCTGAAGGCTTCAGAGGAGGAACGTATAAGCTATTAGCAAAAATGCTTTGGTTTTCAGTTACACTTTTAACTCTGCAAGCTACCTAGGAAGATCAAAATAATGGTTCTGCATACTTCCTTGCTTTGTTATGGTCAGTTAGCCAGGCGTCAGAGAAAGAATTTGTGTATCCAGTACCCTGAGTTTTACCATGGTGACTACAGATTTTTCAGAAGAATAAACTTTGATTCATAGCAACATAACCCAAATAATAATTAGATTAAAAAGGTAGATGACAATTTCAGAAGGTAGTGTTTAGATACGCATAGACTGAAATTTATTTTCACAAAATCAAGAAACATGGCTATGGATTAAATTGGTAGTACAAATTAATGAAATTTCTAAGACAAAAAAAGGTCAGGATTCAATATCATGCTTAATTTTGCTCAGAGAAGCTCTTCTGAGAACAGTCACAGAGGATTAAACTGGAGCATAACAGTGTTGGATGGTAGCAATGCTTCAAGGGCATGTGTTTTGGTTTTGCATTAGCTGTCAAACTCTGCATGCTTCAGGCCCCACAACTATTCCTACCCACTGTGCTCGCAATCCCCTGTAAACCAAGTAGCTGTCCAGGAAGTATTTAGAAATGCCAGTTTAAATAGGAAGGGAGGAAATAAGGACAGTTGACTGCAAAAAAGTTATGAATGGGTTACAGTAAGTGATGTGCATCTCCAACGTCAGCGAGAGATACTAGATAGAGAGAACTACATTGAATTATATCTACTAAAACTTTCAAGAAATACTATGGTAATAAAGATGTGAAATTGGGTATTTGCCTCATTTTGGTTTTTTGCTACTCATGAAGTTATGTTTTATTCAGTTTTGGGGGGTGAGGCATAGGAAAAGGAGTTTAGTTTTGACAGCAGCAAATGTCATGATCATTACATGTTGCTGTGCTGTGTAATATCAAAATAAAACTATATTCAGCATTAATTTTGTTTAAGCACTGGTATTTAGTCCAGTTTCAGAAACTGTAACGTGCAGCAATGCAGTGACTCATATAAGACTTGTAGACTTGTAAAACCTCATGCAGCCAGTTAGATAGCTGCTTAAGCAATTCAGTCTTGCTGAATATTTTTAAAACTTTATTCTCTTTTAAAAGGAATTGTTTTACAAAAAAGCAAGAACTCTTTTTACTTTTCCAACAAAGTGCACACAGACAAATTTTCATGGCTGTTGCCTTAATATCCACCTGCAACCTGTGTTACTCTATTCAAAGCCAATAGATTGCTGTTAAAAAAGTTCTACTAGTGTGGAATAATGGGTACGAACATTATGACCCGTTGCTTGGTAGGTCCAGAGCTCTGTAGAATTCAGCTTCCTATGAATATGTGGCCTTTACTGCCATCAAAATCCTTAAAAAGATTGATCTTCAGCTCTCACCTTGTGCTGATACCCTCACTTCACTGTGAGATGCACTTATCTTTTGCTTTTTATGGTATGCTTTTTTATGCCTTTTTTTCATTCTATGCTGTTGTTTCTTCTGACTGTTCTTTGTAAACCAAACAATGACTCAAATGTTTTCCTGAATACCTTTAGTTCCTTTTACCTTGCTGTCCTGAGTTTCTTGCCTGCAGATATCTCATTTGTGTCACTAATAGTAACTTGTAGTTTGTCTCGGCATGATGTGACTTGAATATTTAGAACCACATATGCTTATCTCTGTACATGGGCCTTTGGTACTTGCCTCCTTTGGTTTAGTGGGTTTTAGATTTTAAATCAAATTTAGTGAGGAATTTTCCATTTTTTTACCTCTGGAGTGCAGCTAAATGGGGGTTGTCTAACATATCTATCCTTGTCCGGGATGCTCTTTAATCCCTGGAAGAGAATGTGGGAACATTCAGTGCTAGATCACTGCTAGTGTTTCACTTCTGTACATGGATTGTTAGACTAATTGTTCTTTTCAACTTCTGTTACCTGTCAAGACTGAATTTCCTACCTTCAGAGTATTTAGTTAATGGCCAATATTTCCATCATTTTATGGTTTGAAGTTGCCCTGATTTTGGGGAAAGAGTGGGTCACAATTCTCATCAGCACTGTCAAGTATACTCCATATACAATAAGACATGCGTGGTAGGATTTAGTTGCTAAATTTTGGTGTCTACAGCCATTTTAGACTTCATGATATTTCAGAGGAATGGAATGGCTCTCACAGGTCTGTGTCATAACTGCAAACCTGCATAGGTGTCTTAAGGAATACCTAACAAGGACATCCCTGACACTAGTTACCTACGTCTGAGCAACAAATCATACCCAAAATATACTATGCAGAATCATGTAGTTGTAATTGTGTAGTAATATCGGCTGCTGATCATACACCTTCATTTTACACCAAAAAGTATTATTTCCAGACTGTTTTATGTAGTTCCAGAACAGGAACAGGTGACTAAAATCCAAAAGGCGATAAAGGTGGGTACAAGGTAGATGAAGCTATTTCTGATATTTTTGGGTCTCAGGTTACACAGAGAAAATAAAATATTACTCCAGATTGGAAGATTTATTTCTTTGAACCTCTACAAGAAAAAATAATGAGTGGTTTTCTGTTGATTTAACTGCTTATACTGAATCATGGTAAGAACAGATGATGACTAGTGCTGGCAAAGTACAGAGGACAAGACAAGGGTCCAAGGATGGCAGCAGCAGTACTAGTTTATGTTGGTTTAAACTATTATGAAACTACATCCACAGCAGAAATGCCCAGTTAAGGATGCTCAGGTTGTTCAGTGTAGCCATTTTTTTCTGTTCTTTGGCTCATTTTTAACAAGGATAGCATTCACATAGTAAGGCAAAAAGAGCTTATTTGACACAAATGTAACTTAGAATGTGTATAATTTGTATATTTTGTTGACAGTTTAGTCTCTGTAGTTTCTCAGTTCTTTCAGAAACTGATAAAACACTTCCTGAATATATGAGATTGTCCTGGGTTCAGCTGTAGCAGTTATTTTTCTTCTTCTTAGTAGCTGGTGCAGTGCTGTGTTTCGGTTTCAATCTGAGAATAATGCTGATAACACAGTCATGTTTTTGTTGTTAAGTAATGCTTACCCTGATCAAGGACTTCTTTGTTTTTCATGGTCTGCCAGTGAGGAGGAATGCAAGAAGCTGGGTGGAAGCAAAGATAGGACACCTGACACAAACTAACCAAAGGGTTATTCCATACCACAGCACATCATGCCCAGTATACAAATTAGAGGGAGTCACCTAGAAGGCCCAGAATGTTGCTTGGGTCAGGCTGGGTATTAGTAAGCAGGTGGTGAGCAATTGTACTGTGCATCACTTGTGTTTATTAGGCTGAGAAAGTTGGGGCTGCTCAGCCTGGAGAAGAGAAGGCTGCATGAAGACCTCATAGCAGCCTTCCAGTATCTGAAGAGCGCCTATAGGGGATGCTGGGGAGGGACTCTTCATTAGGGGCTGTAGTGAGAGGACAAGAGGTAATGGATTCCGGGTTCAAACTTAAACAGGGGAAGTTTAGATTGGATATAAGGAAGAAATTCTTTACTGTAAGGGTGGTGAGGCATTGGAATGGGTTGCCCAGGGAAGTTGTGAATGCTCCATCGCTGATGGCATTCAAAGCCAGGTTAGACAGAGTGTTGGGTGGCATGGTTTAGTGTGAGGTGTCCCTGCCCCTGGCAGCAGGGCTGGAACTAGATGATCTTATGGTCCTTTCCAACCCTAACTATTCTATGATTCTATAATATAACAAGATATACGGAAGTGTTGCTGAAGTGTAAAAGATACAGACTGTTCAGGTATCCCTTACAGGGAGATAACATCTCCCCACATAGTGTCTGAGGCTTTATGTTGCATGTCTGTCTATCATAACTATCCATTTCTGTTCCTGTGACAAGTTTTGGAAAATTAAAAACGAATCTCCTAAGTGTGTATCAGATGTGCAGCTATAAGGAGGTTTGCTTAGAAAGATGACGCATCCACCTCTAAACCACTGAAACTTTATGTTATACTTCATATCAAGTGTAGAATTTCTAATGCAAAGCACAGAACTGGTGTAGTGTAAAAAGAATGGTAAAAGAAGCCTTTAAAAAACCTTGATGAAAGTTTTAAAATGAGAAACAGCTGTTATCCATTTTTTAGGTAGCATTTATATCAACTTACCCAAATATTTTACTCCCTTTTAGATATATTTAAACACTGAGTATCTAGGGGGCCATGGAAGGACATGGTAAATTGGGACATTCTTATGGCATATATATATATATATGTGTGTGTGTGCACACAAACGTAAAAAATTTTCTTTTCTTTTTTTTTTTAAAGGGATGCATTTTCCCCCTGGCTTCAATGCAACTTCAGTATTTGCAGATGTAACTATTATAGACACTATTTACAATTCTTATGCTGGTTCTGAAGCTCAAGTCCAGATTGTGCCACAAAGCACAAGTGCAAAACTGGTTCCTCTGCCTCTCTGCTCTTAAACAAAAAATATAGTGATTGAGACTCGTTGTCCTGAATTTTATCCAACATATGCAAGGTGGAATCTCTCTCAACAGATATAAAATATGGTAAATTAACTTTAAATGCTTTTCTTATATGCTTTTAGTTAGTTAACTTTTCAAATGCTTAATGCGAAAAGTCAAAGATGAAGCTTTAAATTTTCTTTCAGTCTGACACTTCAGATTTTTTCCAGTTTTATTACTTTAAAAAGAAAGAAAAAAGTCCTTCTAACATTTACAGTTGAACTTTTGGGATCTGTTTTCTTTTTCTGTATCTCAATTAGGTGGTTTGTCCTGACTGTGACAGCTTTGTAGCACATTTCTAATATATTACAGCAATAATTCTACACCATTATGTCTAATGTTACAGCAACATCCTGCAGTTTTGCACTCTGAATATGAGAGGACTCCAGGTTTATTTACTTTAATGACTAGATAATGAGTCTGAGCTACACAGATCAAAGTGAACTGCTAAGAGAGAGGCTTTTATGAGCCAAAACTAATAATAAGCTCCAGCTTGAAAAGAGGGATCTATTCACTTTAGTGCAGTGAGAGTGGGGATAAGTGTTGGGAAGAGAAAAAGACGTTCCCCAACAAAAATTTAAAATAATGTAGGCCAAACACTACATCTTTGACTGTCCACCATTTGGCAGCCCTTTGAACTTTGTAAGAAATTACTTCTTTACTAAAGTAGTTAGAAACTCACACTGTTCACAGTGTTTTTACGGAGCTGGATCATCATTTGGAGACTTATGTCGGCCCAAATTATCTCAATGCACGTTGACAGAGATTACTTTTCATCCATAAATGAAGAACCTCCTACTGGAACAGCTATATAGTGATAAAACAGGCATACTACTTCAGAGATTGATTCCTTTCTATTAACGGAAAAGAGAATTATATAATATTAAAAGAGATTTCAGAGATCTTTCAAGGCAAACATACCCTTCCGGACAGCATGAAAAGCACACTGAGAACAGAATATTACATACTTGTTCACCTATATATCATAGAATCATAGAATCATAGAATAGTTAGGGTTGGAAAGGACATGAAGATCATCTAGTTCCAACCCCCCTGCCAGGGGCAAGGACACCTCTCACTAAACCAGGCCACCCAAGGCTATGAACAATCCAGCCTTGAACACCGCCAGCGATGGAGCATTCACAGCTTCCCTGGGTAACCCATTCTAGTGCCTCACCACCCTCACAGTAAAGAATTTCTTCCTCATATCCAATCTAAACTTCCCCTGTTTAAGTTTGAACCCGTTTCCTCTTGTCCTATCACTACAGACCCTCATGAAGAGTCCCTCCCCAGCATCCCTATAAGCCCCCTTCAGATGCTGGAAGGCTGCTATGAGGTCTCCACGCAGCCGTCTCTTCTCCAGGCTGCACAGCCCCAACTTTGTCAACCTGTTTTCATACGGGAGGTGTTCCAGTCCCCTGATCATCCTTGTGGCCCTCCTTTGGACTTGTTCCAACAGTTCCGTGTCCTTTTGATGTTGAGGACACCAGAACTGCACACAATACTCCAAGTGAGGTCTCTTGAGAGCAGAGTAGAGGGGCAGGATCACCTCCCTTGACCTGCTGGTCATGCTCTTTTTGATGCAGCCCAGGATACGGTTGGCTTTCTGAAGCCAGTTCATGTTCATTTTCTCATCAACCAACACCCCAAAGTCCTTCTCTTCAGGGCTGCTCTGAATCTCTTCTCTGCCCAACCTGTAGCTGTGCTTGGGATTGCTCACACCCAGCTGTAGGACCTTGCACTTTGCATGCTTAAACTTCATCAGGTTGGCATCAACCCACCTCACAAGCGTGTCAAGGTCCCAATGGATGGCATTCCTTCCCTCCAGCTTATCAACCGAACCACACAGCTTGGTGTCATTGGCAAACTTGCTGAGGGCACACTCAATCCCACTGTCCATGTCACCGACAAAGATGTTGAACAAGACCGGTCTCAACACCGATCCCTGAGGGACACCACTCGTTACTGGTCTCCAGCTGGACATTGAGCCATTGAGCACAACTCTTGGTGTGCGGCCATCCAGCCAGTTCTTTATCCACCGAGTGGTCCACCTATCAAATTGATGTCTCTCCAACTTAGAGACAAGGATGTCTTGGGGGACAGTGTCAAACACTTTGCACAAGTCCAGGTAGATGACATCAACTGCTCTACCCCAGTCCATCAGTTCCATAGCCCCATCATAGAAGGCCACCAGATTGGTCAGGCAGGATTTCCCCTTAGTAAAGCCATGTTGGCTGTCACCAGCCACCTCCTTGTTTTTCATGTGTCTTAGCATGCCTTCCAGGAGAATCCACTCCAAGATTTTGCCAGGCATGGAGGTGAGACTGACTGGTCTGTAGTTCCCTGGGTCATCCATTCTCCCCTTCTTGAAAATGGGGGTTATATTTCCCTTTTTCCAGTCTTCGGGAACTTCACCTGACTGCCATGATTTTTCAAATATGATGGACAGTGGCTTAGCAACTTCATTTGCCAGCTCCTTCAGGACCCGCGGATCGATTTCATCAGGTCCCATGGACTTGTATACGTTCAGGGTCCCAAGATGGTCTCGAACCAGATCTTCTCCTACAGTGGGCCAAGGGTGTTCATTCTCACAATCCCTGCGTCTGCCTTCCAAGACTTGGGTGGTGTGGTCAGAGCATTTTCTGGTGAAGATTGTGGCAAAGAAGTCATTAAGAACCTCAGCCTTCTCCAAATCCAGGGTAGCCAGTTCTTACGATAGCTTCTGGAGAGGGCCCACATTGTCCCTAGTCTGTCTTTTATTTGCAATGTACCTATAGAATCCCTTCCTGTTATCCTTAGCATCCCTAGCCAAGTTTAATTCTAAGTGGGCCTTAGCTTTCCTAACCTGGTCCCTAGCTTCCCAGACAACATCTCTGTAGTCTTCCCAGGCCGCCTGTTCTTGCTTCCACCTTTTATAAGCCTCTTTTTTTCCTTCAAATTTTCCTCAGTATCTCCTTATCCATCCAAGGAGGTCTCCTGGCCCTCCTGCAGCATTTGCTTCTAGTTGGGATGTATCACACCTGAGCTTGCAGCAGGTGATCCTTGAATATCAACCAAGAGTCTTGGGCCCCCCTGCCCTCTAGGGCTATATCCCATGGAATCTTACTGAGCAGGTTCCTGAAGAGGCCAAAGTCTGCTCTCTTGAAGTCCAGGGCAGTGAGCTTGCTGCATGCTCTTCTCACTGTCCTGAGGATCTTGAATTTGACCATCTCATGACCGCTGCAATCAAGGCTGCCCTGAAGCGTCACATTTCCAACCAGCCCTTCCCTGTTGGCGAAGACGAGGTCAAGCACGGCACCTCTCCTTGTTGGCTCCTCTATTACTTGCAGAAGGAAGCTGTCTTCCACATTGTTGAGGAACTTCCTGGATTGCTTGTGCCGGGCCATACCATCCCTCCAACAGATATCAGGGTGGTTGAAGTGCCCCATGAGAACAAGGGCCTGCGAGCATGAGGCTGTTCCTATCTGTCTATAGAGCGCTTCATCCACTGAGTCCTCTTGATCAGGCAGTTTGTAACAGAACCCCACAATGATGTCTCCCATCGCTGTTCTCCCTTTAACTCTCACCCACAAACTCTGTGTCGAGTGCTCACCTGTCCCCAGACAGAGTTCCATACTCTCCAGCCTATCCGTAACATAAATAGCAAGTCCCCTTCCCCGCCTTTCGGGCCTGTCTTTCCTAAAGAGCCTGTAACCTTCCATTCCAACATACCAGTCATAGGAGCCATCCCACTATGTTTCTGTGATACCTATGATATCATACCCCCGTAGACGTGCACACATCTCTAATTCCTCTTGTTAGTTCCCCATGCTACGGGCATTTGTATAGAGGCATCTGAGCCGAGCTCTAGTTGAAGTTGGCTCATTAGCTGGAGCATCTGGAACATCTCTGCATTGCTCTGAATGTTTACTAGAGGTGCTGGCAAGTGACTGTGTGTGTTGGGATGGAATGATGCCCCTCTCCCCCAACACACCTAGTTTAAAGCATCCTTGACCAGTCTGGCAAGCCTCCTCCCAAATCCACTCTTCTCTTTCTTTGTCAGACCAGCTCCACCAGCCCCCAGTAGACCTAGCCTCCTAAATTGAGTCCCATGTTCAAGGTACCCAAACCCCTGACTATAGCACCACCCGTCTAACCATTCATTAACCATAATGTACTAGATCCATCCATTGTGCATGGTACCACAACTGAAATTTCAGCTACTTGATGTTTCTCTCAATGAAGTCTAACGTATCACCCAACTCTGGAGAAATATTGTGAGTGTGAAATTTATATAATCTGTTCTCATCTTTTTGTCTTGTATTTTCAGTGGAAGTGGAGCAGAGGAAAACCTCGCTGAGTTCTCACCAGACTTTTTTTTGCTTATTCAGTTGAAGTCTTTTATGTTTGAGATTTCATACTGGTAAGAACTTCCATGTGTTAAGCAGCTCCATAAGTGAATGCGAGCAAAGATTGCACAAAAGTTCCTATAGCATTCCACACTGTACATGCATCCAGCAGTTGAGAAAATGTTTAAAGTCACCATTTGGAATGACCATAATTTGTATTCCAAATTTTTTGTGGTAGGGGAAGTTACAGCTGTGTATTTGTGCCAAATTCATGAAACCTTCACTTTTTTCTCCCAGAAATATTAAGTTCACATAAATTAAGAAATACACAAAATAATTTGTGACTTGTAAAGTATTTGTAAATTCAAAGAAATCAATAGGAGGAATGCAAAAATTATGAAGGAGAAACTTATTAAAGTATGTTTTTTGAATGCATATGTTTTTTGTTTTCTCTTTCCTAAATTAATATGAAATTAAGCATTCGGGTGGATGAAATATCTTATAAAGGAGATTAATTCAAATATTCCTGTGTCTACTTTGCAATAACTTGTAAGAGGGCTGGACAGTATTCTTCTTCTTCTGTGTTATTTTTTATCATCTTTTTGTTAATATTTTGAATATTTTTATCCTAGTTTTTATATAATCTAAATAGAAAACCCCTTCTTTCCTTCTGCATTCATATTTTACTCTCCTTTATAGTGTCCAATAAGCTTTAGAAAAATAAATTATTAATATATAAAAACATAAAATACAGATTAATGGAAATGTCAGATAGCACAGGCCAGTGATATTTTATATGATGCATTTGAAAATTAAAATTCGATCACAGTTCCAATTCTCAAGATGAAAGTTATAGTTCGAACCGGAATTGACTTAAAATCTATTCTGCATGGTACAGACTGTCATGGAAAAAATAAATTGTGAAAACTTAATTTTTGGTCCGTTCTCAAGATAGCAATCTCACAGTCATTTCTGGATGAGATTAAATAAAGGGGCTCCTTAGCTTTTATTTGTAGCACTGATCTGCCATTGTCTATTTTTCCAAGCAGTTTTTAGGGTAGGCACATTTGTTATTTAAGGAAAATCCACAAGGAACATTTTTATAGCACCAGAATAGAAGCAATACCATAACAATAAAGATCAAAGATTGATGCAATTGTGAGTAGAAGTAATAGCTGCCTTGTGTGGCTGTTATCTCCTCAAGAGAATTCTTCAGAATGGCTTTCATTTTATAAAATGTGTTTGTTTCAGTGGTATAGCATACGAGTAGGGAACTGCACTCTGGTGTTTCTTTATGTTTGGTTGCTTTTTTCTGCCCAAAGGAAAGAAAGAAATCGCCTCATTTAAAATTGGTGTGACTGGTTTCATGAACTTTGAGACTGCTCTGAACTTCAAATAAATAAAAAATCACACAGAAGCCATTGGTATGTGTATGTATTTTTTAGGTATTTTGCCTGTCTAACCTGTTTTTTAAGCCAGTAGCTGCCAGTAGCTCTGATGTTGTTCAGGGAGGTTAATCCTTTTCATATAGAACAGTCAGGGAATACATTAGTGTCATGTATTACCTGCTGGCCATTGCTGTTCAGACACTCTGCCTCCTTTCTGGAGGTATGAAGTCAGAGATGAAGCTGAAGAAATTTACATCAATTGATGTAAATGGCAATGACAAAAAGACTGTACTGAAGTTGTAGAAGATTTTAGCCCATACATGATGTAAGTTTGTGTGTGTGTGTATGTATATATGTATGTCTCTCTATATAAAGATTAACATGGTACATATATTTGCATATGGTGAAAACCTGATACCTGAGGGAGTGCTGGAACACTCTCTTGTTTTGTGAACATGGCTTGACCTAATTTCAATCAAGGCACTTTGCTATTGGTTTAATATCCATAAGGATGACATATATCATTTGTCAGCCATTATAACAAATGTGTCAAAAAGGTGACTGAGTGTGGGAGACTACATGACTGAGGGCATGAAGTTAGAACTTAGCCTTGAAGATATCAAAGATTACCCATGAAGAATGAAGCACCAAAGGTATCCAGATGGGAAAGCAGAAGGCATCTGGATGAGAAAGCAGAAAGCATCTGAAGGAGCGAGAAAATCAAAGGGAGTAACTAACTGCAGAACAAGAGCTTGGCAAGGTGACAGACTTTAGTAATGTGACAAAGGGTCATCCAGTAATGTGCTGTTGTTAACTGATGCAACCAATGGCTAAAAGACACATGTATGTTAGAAACTGCATATAAGTAAGGGTTTGTGATGCTAAAAGGAGAACTTCTACTTAATTGCCAAAGAAGCATGTCACATGTCGTTTGTCCATCTCAACCGCAACATCTGGTGACCCCAAAGTGATTGCTCAAAGCGTGATCGGACTGGAACTTAAATTTAAGAGAGAAAAAGAAAAAAGAATGGTGGAGGATAGCCAGGGAGATGGAGCCCAGCATAGCATTGAGAGCAGTGGCGTTCTGCTTGGCCGGCCTGATTTAAGACACCTAGATAGGTGAGCCGCTGGGGACATGGGAGCCTCTTTTAGTAAAGAGGAATCGGTCATATTGACCATGTGGACAATGATGTTACAAAAACGGGGGGTGGATGTAGACGAACTACTCCTTCGAAAAATGCTATTATGGAGTAAGAGACAGGGGTATGAGGCAACATACTGTTGCACTCTGTAGTATACATACTGCTAATGTAAATCTGTATGTGCTTTGCCATAGTAGCTATTTATTACTGGATGAAGCAGGTGAAACTCTTCATTGACAACGAGGTGCAAGGACTGAGGTAGGCCAAATGCCTCCTACCACAGTCAAAGGCAAGACTGGGTTGGCGTCTGTGTTTGACACCAAAAAGAACCTTTAGCTCCACTGTTGACTGCAACCCAGAAGGTGTTGAGCGGTGGAGACATATGACATGCCAGACCTTATTGTGAGAGATGGCTTTCCCTGTTATCAGAAGGCCATCCAGTGGAAGAACCAATGGTGCTTACAGATGTCTCAGGGAAAACCAGAAAAGCTGTTATTGTGTGGAAAGAAAACTTTCACTGGCAGCACCGAATGGAATATCAAGAAGGATCACCCCAAGTAGTAGAGCTTAGAGCAATAGCGATGGTATTTCAACATTTTCCTGGTCTGGTTAACATTGTTACTTACTCTGCTTACATAGCCGAGTTGGTACAGCGATTAGACAAAGCAGTTTTGGAACAAGTGTCCAATGAAAAATTGTTTGGGATCCTAAAATTAGTATGGCTAACAATACAAAAACGGAGACATCACTATTATATTATTCATGTTAAGAGTCACAACACCCTCCTGGGTTTTATAGTGGAGGGTAATGCAAAGGCAGACGCACTAGTATCTGCGGTTGCCCTTGGACCTGTTCCCAATGTAAAACAACAAGCACAAGCATCTCATCAATTTTTCCACCAAGGCTCTCGTGCTCTACAGCGACAGTTTAAAATTTCCAATAGTGAAGCATATGCCATTGCTGCTGCCTGCCCTGACTGTCAAGACCAGCATGTTCCTGCCTATTTTGGCACTAATCCTTGGGGTTTACAAGCATTACAGATTTGGCAAACAGATGTTACACATGTTGCTGAATTTGGCAAACAGAAATATGTGCATGTTTCCATAGATAGATTTTTCTTTTGCTATTGTGGCCACCGCTCATACTGGTGACTCTGCTGGTGATGTTATTTGCCATTGACAGTATGTTTTTGCAACCTTAGGGGTTCCACAGTGGATAAAAACAGACAATGGCCCTGCTTATGTGTCAATGAGGGTTGTGTCTTTTTTGCAAGC
This sequence comes from Ara ararauna, assembly GCA_028858755.1. Classification (NCBI taxonomy): domain Eukaryota; kingdom Metazoa; phylum Chordata; class Aves; order Psittaciformes; family Psittacidae; genus Ara; species Ara ararauna. The sequence goes on along the minus strand of CM054377.1, from coordinate 46,832,179 downwards.
TTGGGGAGTTTCTCATGTTACTAGTATCCCCTATTCTCCAACAGGTCAAAGCACTGTAGAACGAGCCTGTGATATGCTCAAACACTTTCTTTAAAAACAAAAAGGGGAATGCCAGCATTTTCTCCACACAAACAGTTAGCAAAAGTGCAATTTGTACTGAATTTTTTAAATTTGTCCAGTTTTGATTCTCTTTCTGCAATACAGTACTTGTGACATTTGATGGACGATTCCTTGCCCGAACCACTGGTTCTATATAAAGGCCTACATGATAACGACTGGAAAAGACCAGAGTCATTGTTGACATGGGGTCGAGGATACAGCTGTGTACAGCTAGCAACAGGACCATACTGACTGCCAGGGAAGCCCCAGAACTCAACAGCAGAAAAAAATGACAATGACAGAAATCTTTGTTATATCTGTTCTATTATGTGTGACCATGGGTAATGGACAAGTACACTGGGCACACTTGTAAAATGCCCCATTTTTCCAACCTGTTACATGGTATGTAGGGTTCACTGGTATGCCACATGTTATAAAGGTTCAAGTGACTTAAAATCAGACTAATCTTACTGAAATAATGGCGCCTGGAGTAGTGGCTGGCTATGTTAATTACACAGGTCAAGCAGTGATAGAGCGGACATAGCAAATTGTAAAAACTTGCTAGTAAAACAAACAGGGGAAATGATAGGGGAGACTCCAAATGCACGGATCAACAAAGCACTGTTTGTCTTAAACGTTTTGACATTATCCGGTTCTGATTTACACATGGGCATGAATGCCCCCCCAGTGATTAGACATTTTTCTGCACTAACCCATATAGGCCCAGGTCTGATACCAGGGAAAGAATCTGCTATGGTAATGATAAAGTCTTTGGAAAATCATAACTAGGGAGGTCTTTTTAGGTTAGTGACTTGGGGAAGAGGATATGCTTGCGTTTCTACAGATGGAGGCCCCTGCTGGATTCCTGCTCAGTGTGTGCATCCGGTTTTGGATTCCAACTCCAACAAGAGGAAATCTGCATCCACCATCACAGACGCCGTGGAACAGCTCTAACGTCTGGGTGGCCTTAGCCAGGACACTGAATCAAACGACCTTTTGTGCTTCGATCCATACAGCAGACCAGCCTTTCCATACATGTCTAGTTGGCCTGCCTGTAAAAGGGGTAGCAAACAATGCAACTATTTCTGATTGGGTTCAAGCATTGCCCAACATAATGAGAAATTAAGGAGAGATAGATATTGTAGGAACAGTGAATGTTCCTCAATGTTGGTATTTTGGCTGGAAAGGAATGCGATGTACGGCCATGACATGATCAGGCCAAGGTGGGTCAGAATCTCTGTGGCCAGACCTGAAGCATTATCACAATTTTACTGATGTCTGACCAAACAGTCATCTGTATCATAATATGACAGCAAACAATAGTTCATGGTGTTCAGTTGTTAATGAAACTACTATCGATAGCTTACCAAAAGCATTGCCTAGAGGTATATTCTTATTTTGCAGTGACGAAACATATTGTGGTATTCCACGGAAAGCAAGAGGAGGTCCATGTATGCCCGTGTTGGGGCAGCTATCATGGCTTACACCCAACATAAGTATGATCTTAAATCACGCACAGTTACATAGAGGTCGTCAAAAACGATCAACACTTGACTCCAATTGTAATGATAATGTTGATCTCTGGAATAGAGGGGAAATTATTGTAACTAGCTTCTTTACGCAGGGAGTTGCTGCTGCTAGAGCATTAGCGCAATTAAATAAGCTTGCTTGTGGGTTAGGAAAAAAAACTACTGAAACGGCAAAAATCTTAAGTGCCTTAGCAATAGATATTAACTCTGTAAGACATGCTACTCTTCAAGATAGAACAGCCATTGATTTTTTATTGTTAGCACATGGAGATGGCTGCCAAGAATTTGATGGAATGTGTTGTATGAACTTGTCAGATCACTCTCAATCCATTCATGCTAGCATTCAGAAATTGCAGGAAGATGATGGATTTTTTGGGCTGGGAAAGTGGTTGAGCTCCTGGAGACTGGAAGGCTGGGTTGTATCTCTGATAAAAGATGGGCTGATGATGTTGTTTGTTCTTCTCTGTATTGTGCTTGTGGTACCATGTTTGTTATCCTGTCTGCAGAGGGCCCTGCAGCGGATGATAAACACGGCCTTTTTTGTTAAAAAACAAAAAGGGGGAATTGTGGGGGACTACGTGACTGAGGGCATGAAGTTAGAACTTAGCCTTGAAGATATCAAAGATTACCCATGAAGAATGAGGCACCAAAGGTATCCAGATGGGAAAGCAGAAGGCATCTGGATGAGAAAGCAGAAGGCATCTGAAGGAGCGAGAAAATCAAAGGGAGTAACTAACTGCAGAACAAGAGCTTGGCAAGGTGACAGACTTTATAATGTGACAAAGGGTCATCCAATAATGTGTTGTTGCTAACTGATGCAACCAATGGCTAAAAGACACATGTATGTTAGAAACTGCATATAAGTAAGGGTTTGTGATGGTAAAAGGAGAACTTCTACTTAATTGCCAAAGAAGCATGTCACATGTCGTTTGTCCACCTCCATCGCAACAACTGAGCTTTTAATAAGAATTCCAAACCCAAGACGAATCTGGGACAATAGCATATTTTTCTCCTTTTTCCTTCTCCGTTATGAACTCCTTAGTTCAGTGCTCCCAAAACCAATCAAAACAAAAAAAACTTGTATTTTCACCTAGTTCAACACTGTCAACCAAAAAAAAAAAAAAAAACCCAAAACCAAAAAACCCCCAAAAAACCCCAAAAAACAAAGAAGAAGTGGGGTGTGATAGATTGGGAAGCTTTTATAGAAAGGCAGAAGAGAAAGCAGAAGTGATAACTTCAGTGATGCCCAGATGACAGAGGCTGGGAAATAGAACACTTTATCATGACACTGATATTGCATATTGATGATGAAAGAGAAAGATACATTTATAATGGTAATAAAAGAAAAAGGGAAAATAAGTTCTGATATTGCTATGGTGGGTACTGAGGTTTAGCTACTAAGAAATCCAGAAGTAGTAATGCTGCATGGACATCCATGTTTCTCCAAGCTGTCAGTAATGCTGCTTCATGCTTTGTACAACCATCCTGTAACTACTGCAAGGCTTCCAATAAACCGCTGTAAATATTTCACATTTTCGTTGTTCATTATTTCATTACTTCATCTCACATATCTGTGAAATAAAAGAGGTGATAGTGTATGACACTGCTGCAACACTGATTTGCCAATAGGTCCTGTACTTTTTGTTTTAGTTTGTCAGTCTATGCAAAAAGAAACAAAGGTTCTCAGCCTCTCTTTGCAAGCCACTTCTTGTATTTTCTAAGCTAAAATGCATTTCTGCTGTGTAGCAATTTTCCTGGGCTTCAGGCTTTCATATTAGTATTGAAATTCATTTTCTTTTTGTCAAGAATTGTCTTAATATCTTAATCATCATTTTTTATTACTGACTTGATGAAGAAATAAACAGCACGTTAATTAAAATGTTCAGGCCTTATTTAATGTGAGGGGTTACAAGTGAAAAGAGGCCAAAGAGATAAATCAAAAAGGGTCAGTGACAGGAAGATCACTCTGAAAAATGTGACTTCAGACATTGCAGGAGAAAAAAAAAAAAGTCAGAATCATAGAATCATAGAATAGTTAGGGTTGGAAAGGACCTTAAGATCATCTCGTTCCAGCCCCCCTGCCATGGGCACGGACACCTCACACTAAACCATGCCACCCAAGGCTATGTCCAATCCAGCCTTGAACACCGCCACCGATGGAGCATTCACAACTTCCCTGGGCAACCCATTCCACTGCCTCACCACCCTTACAGTAAAGATTTTCTTCCTCATAGGCTTCTAACGAAAAAAGAAGTATTTGGAAGGTCTTAATCCCCAGATTTACAGAAGACTGAGGATGAAGGTGCAAAGTCATACAGTGAGGGGGGGGGGGGAAAGAAAAAGATTAAAGCAACCAAACAGCATAATACAAAAAGTGGGAAGGTAAACTTTTCATTGCAAATAAAACTTATCTCTGAGAAGGATTTGGGATAAGAGTAATAAAAATTATTACATCAATGGAAAGGCTGACTTATGAATAATGTTAAAAGAGCTAAATAAGTCAAATGACAACGGAAGGGAGGCATGGTCACCTCCTGCAGGAATTTAAAAGGTCTATACTCTAGGCCAAAGTATTTTCCCCTACAGTCCAGCAGGGTGTGTTACATGGAACAGAGACATATAGAAAAGCAAAATAGTATGAAAAGAAATATTGGAATTTATTTATTTAAAGACCCAAGGAAATTATAATGTCAGGATAAATGTGCTAGGACAATGTATCATAAAGAAATATCAGAAAATTAGCAACAAAACAGCAGAGAATATCAGACACCCAATGGAAATAAACATGTCAACTGCAATGTAAATTAGTACATCATGCCTATAAAGAGAACATAGGTACATCAGCATCAGAGTAATGCAGATAAGCAGTTAGAAATAACAGAAATAAATAAATATGTAAAATTTTATCACAAGAGGCACTGAAAACAGACAAACAAATGCAGTCTTGCTTGGTAGCTAGTTGTCAGCAGCCATAGAGTTACAGTTTCTCCTTACCCTTTTAACATTGTAAACCTACCTACCTACCTACATACCATCCATCAGAAGAGGTCCTGACTGATAAAAGAGGCTAAGTATATGTAATTACAGCTACTTTCTTCTATGTCTAGAATGTATTATTTGTTGCAGCATCTGTTTATTTTTCATGTTGCCCTCCCAGAGGCTCTACAAGATGCTAGACCAATGACGCAAAGGACATTGCTGCAGCCTTGTGTTTCTTCCATGACTCATAACCAAATATAAAAGGTCCCCAAATTAGAAATGAGATATGCCTAAATTCTTTTTTATTAGCAAATTAACAGGCTAATAAATTAATGCAACCTTTTTCCACTCTATATGTCACTTATAATCAGAGAAATTTAAACAAGAATACCTAATCATTTTATGGAGTCTGAACATCAAGGCCTTATGTAACTGCACACTTAACTTTCAGTGGTGAGGTGTGACTGATACCCACAGGGATTCATCAATAGTGTTTTGAAAGCTCTGAGAACTGAGCTGTCGTGATGTCCTGGATTATTAGTGCTACATGCTTTCTCAGGAAGCAAACCACAGTCCACACACATTCCATATAGGTAGTGTTAATATAAAAGAAAAACGTATCTGTGATAGTTTATCTCCATTTCATATTAATTTAAGATTCAGAGTTGACAACTGCCTACCATTAACTGGAAATTGACATTTCCGAAAACTATTTTTAAATGAATTTACAGTTTTAGTTAAAATTACCATATTCTCTCAAGTATATTCAACTCAAGCTATTTCTTAGCTGAGTCCTGTTGCATCTGGCATGTCATCAATATGAGCCAGACAGTCATATGGTGTCAGATACATCTCTCTGCTTTCAATGGAGAAGTGCCCCTTTACAGCATTTAATGATGTAGCTCAATGTGCATTAATTTCAGTCCCTAGAACTGTCGTAACTGAAGATCCCTGATTTGCACAGCTACTGTTGTGAAGCTGACCTTCTAATTTCTCACTCAGAAGACGCTGGTCTGGAAGCAATAACTGACAAAATGCAGTAAAAGTGGCTGAGCTTGTAATTTTATTTTTGTGCCAGAAATTGTATGTGAAAAAAAATCTCTGAACAAAAGACCAAGAGTATTGGAAGTGCTTATCTTGAAAGGAAATAATGTGATTATAACTTATAAAGAAAAAGCTGTTCTAAAGAAAGAATATTAAAATAGTGTTATCACTGTCCTATGCTGTCCAAACTGGAGGATGTCTAGAAAGACGGTACATCTAACATTAACAAACTCTTTTAAGAAATAGCATAAAATAACAGTGGGAATAATTAGCACAGGGTTCACTGAAACATCATTGGTTTTTTGAGTGAGGCTCAAGTCAGGTTCTGACTTTTGAGATCAAGGTGGCAAAAAACAAGGGCTGAGGTTATCGGTACCAACCCTTCAGGGCACTCATAACTGGAAATGATTGTCAAGCATTTTGTCACACCTGGGTGATAAAATGGCTGAAGAAGTTCAATTTTAATAAATATAACAACTGCCTATGTAGAGAAACAATTAGGAGTTGCAGTCAAGGAAGCATATCAATGTTAGGAATTCCTACAGAACTAGCAGAAGACAAAGTAAATTCCTACAGAACTAGCAGAAGACAAAGTAAAAAACATAAATCCTCACACGTTGTTTAAGGCAGGTCTGATCTCCCTAATTCAAGAAGGATACAGAGAAAAAGAGGATTTAGAGAAGGATGTCAGAGGTAAATCAGTGTTATGGATTGGCTTCTGTACAAGAGGACACTGATGAACAGACTAAGATCTTTTCATCTGAAAGAGAAACAGCTAAGGGGGAACATGGTAGGGATCTATATAACAAGAGAATGCATGTAAAAGATTGTTGGCTGTTTCTTATCCAGGAAGCTTCAGATTAAATCATCACTGCATGACAAGTTTAAAGTAAAAAAGGAGTCATTATTTCACCAAACATTCCAACTCTGAAATTCATTGCCAGAGGCTATTGTGAATAGCAAGATTTCATACCAGTCTGGGAACCAATTAGAGACATTTAGGATACAAATGTCCATTGTAGGCAGTAAAATGCTAGCTTCTCAGTCACCTATGGAAGCGTGTATCAAGGAACCATGGTTGTTGCGGTCACTTTCACAGATACAATGCTGGGTTAACCGAAACTTTGATGCGACCTAGTCTGAACACCTGTGTTCTATTCTAATGGCAGGCACATTACCCTGCAAGGTTCCTCAGCCTGTCTCACAGCACTGGGCACTGGTAAGGGGCATTATTGTTTTCAAATGCAGCAGCACTAAAAAGTCCCCTCACTGGTTTGGTTCACATCCTATGGAGGCATTTAAGCACACACAGCTGGATTCCTTTCTGTTTAAACTAACTGGAAGCTGTGCTCCAGGAGCTCATGTAACATGCTGCAGCTGATGGTTGTCCAGTGCACAAGACCAGGCTAGAATTAATCTCATTTAATTCTCCCAAACCTGCAGGTCTTGGGTCTTCAGTTCCCAGTGTTTCAATCTACAAATGTGTCACACTGCTTTCTGATGAAGACAGCAATGATGAATATTAGACAGCCTAGGACCTGCAGATGCTCTATCATGACCCTATGTTTTTCATAAGTATTCCTCATCATACTGACTGTGATATTTCTCCCATGCATCCTCAAGGGGGATGTGGCATATCCCACATCTTTAATTATAATGGGGAGAAGAAAAACAGCACGTTTCCAATCTATTTGGAAATGTATACTTTCACTTCTTTCTTTGATCTCCTTTCTTTTCTTTCCTTCTGTCCTCTTTGTTCTTCTATCCACTCTGCAATGGTAGCCCAGAAACAGGATAGGAATAACCTTACAGGCCCTGCAGTTACAGATGATTTAAAATGTCTGCAACTAATCTTTATAGAACAAGTAACAAAGTTGTTTCCTGTTGGGTATAAAACAACACAAAAATACCAGACCTTAAGTATCTGTCTAGTTGCTACATTTTCTTGGATGCACTGAATCTCACAGAGCTATGCAGAACTTTCTCCTCAGCAAAACAATCATATTAAGGAAAAAATATTCTTACATTGCAAGCTGCACAGCTTCAGATGTACAATAATTATATAAAATGTCTGTTCTACTTCTTATACTGACAGCTTCAGATCTTTGTTTAATTGCATCAGCTTGTCTGAGCTTTGAATGCATTGTAAAAGAAAATCACAGCCACAGGGATTTAAAATACCTTTACAGTTTTATCAAGAGTAGCAAATAATATGAGCTTGGGCAACAATGAAATGAAAATTGACCTTTTCCCTAGAGAGATCATATTACATTTGCAGTTGTACTGGGACCCGTGCTGGAGCAGTTTGTGAAGAACTGCAGCCTGTGGGAAGGACTCATGTTGGAGAAGGTCATGGAAGACTATGTCCTGTGAGAGGTACCCCATTCTGGAGCATGGGAAGAGTGTGAGGAGTCCTCCCTAAAGAGGAAGGAGCAGCAAAGACAACGTGTGATGAACTGACCACAACCTCCATTCCCGCCCCCCCTGTACTGCTAGGGGAGACGAGATATTGAAAATCAGGTAAAGTTAACCTTGGGAAGTAGGAAAGTGTGTGTGGGGAATGTTTTTAAGATTTGGTTTTATTCCTCATTATCCTACTGCGATTTAATTGGTAATAAATTAAACTAATCTCCCCAAATTGAGTCTGTTTTGCCTGTGTTGGTAATGGGTGATTGATCTCCCCCAGTCCTTGTCTTGACTCACAAGCCTTTCATTGTACTTTCTCTCCCCTCTATAGTTTAGGAGGGGACTGAAAGAACAGCTTTGGTGGGCACCTGGACTCCAGCCAGGGTCAACACGTCACAATGGTATAAACTGACAAGGTATTTTTCCTTAATGTTAGTGTCATATTTTATTATCAGTATTAGAATCTCAATATGACTTCAACTAGCCTATTTGGGCTGAATGTGTAGCATCATAACGCTTCATAATAACAGTTAGCGAAACAGATCTGCTTGAATATCTCTAAGCTTTACCATTAGAAACCTGAGTGATAACCTGAGTGATGTTTGTTGATGTTATATCTTTGAGTCAGACACTGAAGAAGGGAATTATGAGACAGCACATATGAAAAAATAAAGGCGTGTATTTTAAACTTACAAGTGAACTCATAAAGAAGTGAAAGAAATTTGAGTCTTTCACATAGAATATCAAATAAGTTTTAACATAGTCATCTACATTTACATTTTGGATTTGAACTAAAGACCTTATTTGGGAAATAAAAATCTGCAAAGATTAATTTATTCACTGACAAAAATACATATTTACTTTTACTTTGTGATAAAACACCTTGGTAGATTTTATTCAGTATTTCTCTCTGGTTGAGATATAAAAGCAAGTAACACACTGCACTTTTTAATGCAAGCGTATGAAATTCAAGGGTTTTCTTGGCACAAATGATATTTACAAAAGATCAGATCATGTGGATTATAAGACTTTTAGGCAGAACAGAGAATTAGTACATCACTAATTTAGGGTATGTTTGGAAGCATAGTTTCAAACTAATCTCAAATCCAAAAAGAAAATAAGCAAAATACTGTGGTCTGATTCTACTCTCACACCAAGAGGTCAATAAAAAAAATGTATTTCTGCTCTCTTCTCATCAGCTATTGCACACAGAATTGCATACTTCCAACAGCAAAAATACAGAACCTGTCTATGAGCTAAAGACTCTCATTCATGCTCAGTAAAGCAGATTGCTGTAGCTACTTCAGATATTACCACTGCTCTGCTGCCTGCCACATGCATTTGCAGAGCTGGCAAAAGGGAGACTGTGAGCCTGTTTCATCTGCTTCATTCTGGCATACCAGCACAAACTACTATTGCTGGCAGTTTAAGAGACTGTGACTGGAGTGCTTCAAGTGTGCTTTTCTTCTACCTTCCTGCACGTATCATAAGCTACTGTCTTAAATCACCAAGATTCACCCCATTGTGTCTGTATGATAGAGTTGGTTGCATTTTCTCAGAGCATTAGAGTACCATGCCATAAAAATCAAACCAGTCTGCAGACACTAACTTGACAGAGGTATTATGGGCTAGGAACTTATCAGTCAGACCTACTTTATTTTCTTTCAGTTAACCTTTTTAACAGATCGGTCTCCCATTATCAACATTGAGGACTTTCAGTCAAGTGGACTGGGGATCCAGTTGGGAAAACCTGATGCTCTGCTTTCTTTGAAGAATTCTGAAGTTGTGAGGAAAAGCAAACTGCAAGACATTCCCATAAACCAAAATTACCTTTCTGTGTACATCTTTAGTTAAGCCTGCACATTAGCTAGACTCAATAAAGAGGTATGCACTTTAAAAGTTGTCTTGCCGTAGAGCAGTTGACGTCAGCACCTCAGTCTCCTACATAGCTTATTTTGAACTTCTGTATGCAGATCCCCAAAATGAAACCTTTTCTCTTTCTTGGGGAAAAAGCCAAAAACCAAACAAAAAAACCCCGCAACAAAACTCTCTCTCCCCTCTCCCCCAAACCCCACCCCCTCCCCAAAATCATGGTTATTAGCCAGCTTGAATTTTCCTCCACTGATATAAAAAATTTCTATTTTCAGTAGATGTCTTCTGCAGACACTACTTCATTCCTAAAAAAAAATCCTCGGTCTTGTCAGTCTGACTGTGTTATCTGATCCCAACTCAAAGGCTGCATAATTAATCTGGGGTTTAGATTATCTCTTCAGTCCACCCAAGTTAGAGATATTAAAGAGCAATATTCTGAAATTCAGTACTTTGAAAGCAGGAAAGAACTGTACTCTGCACAGACACATACACAAAAGCTGTTCTGCAAGGAAGGCACTCGATCCAGTGGTCTCATCCCTGCAACTACTTAAACTCAACGCAGGAGACTGAAAAAGTAATTTACAGTTCAGAAATTAATCTCAAATCACAAATAAGCTATACAGTTATGTCCAGTATTGTACCTCTGGTCTGTATGGCTGAAGTAGGTGATATAAAAAACTGTAAATGATCTGATGAACTAAAAGATAGATCCCGGTTCCCAGTTATCTTCAGCCTAAGGAGTGACCTCTCATTACCTTCAGCGTTTCAGAATATCCCACTTCCACCTGGTTACATGTGAAACACTGAATTTAGTACTGACAGACACAGCTTACCCATTGTGAAGGCATTTCAAGGTTTAATAAGTTGTTTCATTGCATTTTGTGAGTAAGCACTTTGAGCAGCCCAAACATAAGGAAGTATGTAATCAAGCTATTAAATAAAACTGCAGTTTTATTTTTGAAATCAAATCATTAAAATGATTGTTGGTACAAAACATTCTTTAAGCACTAATATTTTAAACCTCAAATGTTTCTAGTACTTTTTGTTTAATGAAGCATATTTTGCTTTTTGCCATTTTCAGGAAAAATTGCCAGGCAATATCATAGAGCAAATTTATTTAGCCTAGAAATTCTGATGCATTGAAGTTTTTTATTAGCTCTGTTTTTATCTCCCAAAAGACAGTTGGAAAGATAATTATAACATGTAAATTGGGATGCAAATTAAAAATTATCTAGTGATGTACAATATCTAGTATTGCAACCTGTGCTTAGTATTTCTTCAGGTAGACTGAATTCTAACTGAGACTTTACTCACTGATTTATGTGGTTTAGGGTAATTTCCCCAAAGTATAGTGTTGATGTTCCACTTTTCAGTTCTATGTAATTTTCCTTCATCAGACCCACAGTTTCAAAATTTTCTTAGTTCACGTATTGAAGATGTTTTTATTAAGAATGAATCTCTTAGTCTTGGGTGGCTCTTTAAAGCCTTTGTCTTTGATGAAATGGTTGTCTCAGCCTTTCTAGTGTCTCTAATTAATGTAAAACCCCCAAATCAAAACACCAGTCAGTCAGATTAAAACATTTGCAGCACATTTTAATTATAGCCATTGTAGGGCTTTTCCTTCTGACTATTTTCAATCCTCCTTTTATGAAAGATTAGGGAAGAAGGACATGAGGCATTGCTGCAGAGAGGAAAGGACACCTGACCCAATAATACATTCCTTTTAAGTTTATCTCACATCCATTTTCTTGCTTAGTAGCTATATCCTTTGATTTTTTCCCTGGTCAGACATGCAGAGTTCTCTTTTAAACTCATTTGAGCTATTTGCTTTGATGGCTTTACCTGGCAACTGCACTAAGTGAAATTCTCTGCTTGAACTCTTTGTGCGCTATATCTCTCTGCATTTAAATTGTGGTCTCTAATGTCTGAAACATTCATACTGTGAATATCTTGTCCTACCTTTGCTGTTATTCCCCTCTCATAATTCTAGATGTCATATAGGTAATCTCAAGAGTTTTCTATTTGTCTTAATTTAAAAAAAAATAAATTGCTAAAATGGATTGAAAATCTCATTTCATTGCAATTGCTTCTAACATATGCTCTAGGCCAAGGAAAGCCTCAATCTAAACCTCAAAACAATGCACTAGAAAAACTTAACAAATACTGCTTACTGAGAAAATAATTATCTTTCAACTTGGCTTTGGAATCAAGTTCTTAACTTAAAATCCTAAGCTCATAGAATCTTGTATCTGCAAAAATATCCTATAGCTGTTTAGCTTGAAATACTTATTGGTCCATCATTTTCAATCTCTCTGCTGTTTTTGGCCTCATTAAGGGGATGTCGTGGTTTAAGCCTCTCTCACTCACTTCCCCCTCTTTCTTCCCCCCATTCCTGGAGGGATGGGAAGGAGAATCGAAATGAATGCAACTTCCACAAGTTGAGATAACAACAGTTTAGTAACTAAAGTGTAACACAAATCACTGCTGCTACCACCAATAATAATAATGACAAGGTAAATACAAAGAAAGAATACAATTTCTCACCACCTAATACCAAGCCCAACCAAGCAGTGCACCCCCCCACCCTTCTGGGTCTCTCCTCTCTGTCTTTACATCCTGGGCAAGACATGCTGTGGCATGGAATAACCTCTTTGGTCAGTTTGGGTCAGGTGTCCTGTCTCTGCTTCCTCCCGGCTTCCCCTCCTCCCTGGCAGAGCATGAAACTCAGAAAGTCCTTGGCCAGACCAAAACATCACTAAGCAGTAACCGAAACACTGGTGTTATCAGCGCTGTTCCCAGGCCCAAAATCAAAACCATAGTGCTGCTCCAGCTACCAAGAAGCAGAAAAATGACTGCTACTGCTGATCCCATGACATTATCCACCCCTTATTCCATACCATTCATGTCATGCTCAGATCCCACATTTTCAATATACCATCACATGTATATATATATATACATACACACACACACACACACACACAGAGGGAGAGAGATCATCCCTTAGTGCATGGACCAATCCCTACAAAGCTGCTGAGTCCATTCGGCTTGTGACGTCAAGCTCCATCTTTTGTAACAGTCTTTCAGAGCAGGAGAGGCTGTGTGCAGAGTTCACACTTGTGAATAACCTGGGCAATAATGTCCATTGCTAAGTCCACCCCTCGATCATAAGTCCATCTGTATGCTGCATCTCTGCCCTGATGGCCTGAGGTGTCATGGGCCCACCAGGCTCAAAGTAATTCATCCACCCCTCCAGCAGTTTCTGCAGCTTGTCACTGGGGACTCCATACAGCTGCCTTCCATCTAGGATGCTTCCAAAGCACTGGAGGGGCCCAGTGGACTAGATACTCACCCATACAGTCCCACACACTCTGCCACTCATAACTGTCCTGCTGCAGGGGAAATCTCTTGGTCATCCTACATTGTAGTCTAACCCCAGGCAAGGCCCACACCCCACGCTGCTTAACTCTTGGGACCAGACAAAATTGTTGCGGGTAAAACACACTCTGTATGCATGCCAACACTGTGATCCCCATCACAATCAGCAGGCAGGTCTCAAGGGTACCCAAAGGCCATTCAGACCCTTCAGAGCTCTCAAATGATGCTGCTGTACTTGTCACTGGGGCTGGTGTAGCTGCTGTGCTTGCCAGCTCTCTCACCACCAGCTGCTCTTTGTCTGAGTGCAGATCTTTCTCCTCTGCCTTGCTGGGAAGTGCTGCACGGTCTCCTGCTTCCTCCTGGGGCTCGGGCTCACGGGGGTCTGCGGGCAGCTGCTGGGGAATGTTCACGGCTGCCGCAGGGCTGGGCTCAGCCGCCGCCTGCCCCCGCCGCTCGGTAGCCGCCTCGTCTCGCTGCTCAGCAGCCACAGGGCTCGGCTCAGCAGGGGGGCTCAGCTCCTCTGCCACCTCCTTCGTGGCCTCCTGGTCCCGAGGGCCGCGCTCCCGGGCCGGTTCGGCCGCCGGCGGCTCCCGGGGCAGGCCCCCTTCGGCTCCCCACAGCCTCACCAAGACGTAGACGAGGACGAGGGCCAGGACGGTGAAGAGCAGCCTAACTGCCAGGTACAAGTCCATGTCCGCCCCCCCCCTGCTTCCAGAGCCCACCCGTATTACAAGCCATTCCAATAAAGTACGATGAAGCAAGAGCCTTAACCCAAAACCCATATCCAAAAAATGCTAAGATAGCAAATACTGGCTGTAAGTAAGGTATAACAGGCTGAAACCATGAGCTCAGGAGAACGAAGAGCAACAACTTTGAGAGCCAATAAATCAGCATTGTGACGAGTGGCTATTAATCCTGTCGTTATCTCAACCCTTCGAGCCCCACGTTGGGCGCCAGAAAGAACTGTCGTGGTTTAAGCCTCTCTCACTCACGTCCCCCTCTTTCTTCCCCCCATTCCTGGAGGGATGGGAAGGAGAATCGAAATGAATGCAACTTCCACAAGTTGAGATAACAACAGTTTAGTAACTAAAGTGTAACACAAATCACTACTGCTACCACCAATAATAATAATGACAAGGCAAATACAAGGAAAGAATACAATTCTCACCACCTAATACCAAGCCCGACCAAGCAGTGCACCCTTCCGGGTCTCTCCTCTCCATTTTACATCCTGGGCATGACGTGCTGTGGTATGGAATAACCTCTTTGGTCAGTTTGGGTCAGGTGTCCTGTCTCTGCTTCCTCCCGGCTTCCCCTCCTCCCTGCCAGAGCATGAAACTCAGAAAGTCCTTGGTCAGACCGAAACATCACTAAGCAGTAACCGAAACACTGGTGTTATCAGTGCTGTTCCCAGGCCCAAAATCAAAAACATAGCTCTGCTCCAGCTACCAAGAAGCAGAAAAATGACTGCTGTTGCTGAACCCATGACAGGGGGTCATAAATAGTTCTTGCATTGAACCTTTGTGCTGGGTTATATCATCTGTGGTTGGGCAAAGTTGATCAGATTAAAAAAAAGAAAAAAAAACCCAACAAACAACAAACCAACAAATCACCACAAAACATGAGAACATTTAAAAATGTTACTTACAGGGTAAAAAGTGGAGTTCAAGTAAAATTTGAGTTCTATAGCCTTCAAATTATTTTAATAACCATCAGGTTTACCTCAGTTATGCAACGCCGACGTAGCTAGCGCTTAAGCCTGAAGGGCTGTGCCTGTATTACAATGTAAATGCATACTACAACGTGCCTCACAGTGTCCAAGTTGCCTTTATCAGGGATACCTTGCAAGAACATCCATTGCCTGCATGCCTGGGCTTGCTTCCAGGGGAAAGCAAAGCAAAGGTCTCATCATCCCAACACAGTGCCATGCTGCAGCTGCAAGAAGCACTTTGGGATTCGTTACTGCAGGTGTGCACAGAAACCCAAAGAGTATCTGTTTACCTCGTAAGCTATAAAGACGCAGTTCGGTGCTTGTTAAAAGGTCAGGCATATGCGAAAGACAGACGTGGAGTTTTTAGAGGGAAAAACATATTTCTGCTCATCTTACCAACACTGTTGCTGTTTATAAAGTAACCAGAGAACGCAAACAGCAATCTAATCCTCAGAATATTCCCTAGCTTGTAAGGAAGGTCTTTGTTGTGGTCCTGGTTCCAGGACAGTACTGATTGCCTCTATAACAAGAAAAAGGCATGTAAACATCATCTTCCTTGCAACTCTTTCCCTACTTTGGTTTTCATGGAAAAAAAAATAAGAACGTGTAAGAGCTGCAGCTCTCTGTCTGGAATGCTGGATCATTCTCATACAGTGAGTTAGGTGACTCATGAAAGTTATAAAATGTGTGTTTGTGGTGGGTTGGTCCTGGTCAGCAGCCAAACACCCACACAGCCCTTGACCCCCTCCCTCCCTACAGTGGGGAAGAAGAGGAGCAAGAAAACTTGTAGGTCAAATAAAAGGCAGGGAAGTCACTCACCAACTATGGCTCCAGATAAGACAGGCTCAACTTGTGGAATTTAGCTTAATTTAAAACACTTAATTACTGACTTTAGTATTGGAAAACAAAAATGAAAAGCATCTCAAAGAAGCACCCTTGCTTCCCCTTTCACCAGGTCAACCCAATGCAGTGTTTGAATACAGCCCATCTATAGGAACCACTGACTATATTACCAGGCTTTTATGTTCTCTGCTTTCAAATGAGTAAGTACTATGTCCCCTAATTCTTTCAATCCAAGAGGTAAGTTGGATTTGCCCCTCAGAGGTTCAGCCGTTTGATGTGGCATACCACTGATTTACAGTATTAAATAAAAAAATGACCTTAAAAGCAAACCCAATTACAGTGACCTTCGATTGGACCCATTAGGCTGAAAGATTGCCTTCTGTTTGACTTTTTGTGTTTGCTTTATCCTATAATCATGATTTTAATTTGCCTCTGTTTTGTTGTTTTGGATCATTTTTATTGTCCTGTGCATTACTGAAATAGTAACCTTTGCATTGTTATTCTACCACATTGACCTCTAATGCAATTTCCCCCCTTTCAGATTGATAATAACTAGAAAAATATGCAAATATCCTGTAATCTCTTTATTCAATGCTTCAGGGTTTTTTTCCCCCCCTATTTTTTTAAATTTATTTTATTTTTAATTGTTTTGGTTGGTTCTAATGATCAGCTTCCTGACCACTAAACATTATTTTAGTCAACATTTCTGTGGGGCATTTAATATTCATTACAGATGAGAGGTTTTCTTATTAATTCAAAACATTTAGTAGTTAACAGAGGTATTTTATCTCCATAGCTCCTAGAACAAAAGAAATAATACATTCAGGGAGCAAAAAGAATGGATAGTTTTACTTCATCACCCATGCTTGTTTGATGTTGGTTTTTTTCCCCAACCACATCTATTGGTCTAGTGAAAGTACCTCTTCTCTGCAATGGAATCAGTGTAGTACTCGCTGGTAGAAGCAGAGAATCATGGCAAAGTATCTGGCTGTCATAAGAGATCATATAATTATCCGCTGGTGTTTTAACAAAACCAGGCATCAAACTGGGGAGGGGAAAGATTAATTGTCTCAAAACTCGGCTTCATCATTCCATAGTCTCTGTGCAGTTGGGAGCAAAGGAAGGCATAGGCAGAGATATTTCTTATGTTTGGGAAGGATCTGTTCACTCCAGTAGATTGGGGAATATAGACAGTCTGATGGGGGCAATGTTCTCCCTATCTCTCATCCCAGTGTCTGCCCATATTCATGAAAAATATTCTTCATTATCATAACTGATGGGAGAACTTTGCTCTTAATTCTTTAATTCTTGCCTGGCTGCAATCTCTCAGCACAGAAACTTTTCCTTTTCACCAGGATAGATATAAGGTAAAAGTTCTTTACTGTGAGGGTGGAGAGGCACTGGAGCAGGCTGCCCAAAGAAGTGATAAATGCTCTATCCCTGGCGCTGTTAAAGGCCAGGTTGGACAGATCCTTGGGCAATATGGTCTAGTGTGAGGCATTCCTGCCCACAGCAGAGGGATTGGAACTAGATAATTTTAAGGTCCTTTCCAACCCAAACTATTCTATGATTCTGTGATTCTATAGTTCTATGATTCCATGATATTTGTGACAGAATTAACTTTGCTGAGATCTGGGCCAAGTGGGCAGAAAGCAAGCTAGGTTTACTCAGCAGCCCCCAAACTGCAGTAAACTAATCAAGTTTGAAATAAATTTCAGGGACTCCACCAAGGCAATCAAATATTGAAACAGTTTACCTAGCTTCTTTAGCACTCAGCACAAAGCTTGATTTCAAAATTAATACAATACACAAAAAGATCTAGGGAAAAACCTGGATGGTTGTGCTTTTCAGAGTCCTGAGCTCTCTGACAGACTCTAAATGCCCTGACCTTCCTGTAAACATCACTGACAACAGTGAGCAAAGCTGTGGTACACCTATCTAGGTAACCTTGCATCAGACCTCTGTGAACATAGCTAAGTTGTGGAAAGCAAGATGTGAGGAGCTCACCTGGCTTTCCCTGCTCTTTGGCTCTGGCACCACACTTCAGCTTCTGGTCCCAAGTCTGCCACGTATTGTAGGCTGCTGGTTACTCTCAGCAAACCTGCTTTGTACTTCTTGTTTGGGCACTGTGGGACTACACTCCTTGCCACTGAGGGCACTGTGCTGACAGCCTCACTGTCTCCAGCTTGCTTTATCTTGCACAGCAGACTGCTCATGCTGCTGCCTTACCTTGTGTCATGGGTTCAGCAGCAGCAGTCATTTTTCTGCTTCTTGGTACCTGGTGTAGCGCTGTGTTTTTTTGATTTTGGGCCTGGGAACAGCGCTGATAACACCAGTGTTTCGGTTACTGCTTAGTGATGTTTTGGTCTGGCCAAGGACTTTCTGAGTTTCATGCTCTGCCAGGGAGGAGGGGAGCCGGGAGGAAGCAGAGACAGGACACCTGACCCAAACTGACCAAAGAGGTTATTCCATACCACAGCACGTCATGCCCAAGATGGAGGACGGAGAGGAGAGACCCAGAAGGGTGGGGGGTGCACTGCATGGTCGGGTTTGGTTTTAGGTGGTGAGAATTGTATTCTTTCCTTGTATTTGCCTTGTCATTATTATTATTGGTGGTAGCAGTAGTGATTTGTGTTATACTTTAGTTCCTAAACTGTTCTTATCTCAACCTGTGGGAGTTGCATTCTTTTCTATTCTCCTTCCCATCCCTCCGGGAGCGGGGGGAAGAAAAAGAGGGGAGTGGGTGAGCAAAACCGCGTGAGTTATAGAGGCTTAAACCACGACACCTTGCATCCAAGCTGATTTCAATAAGGAACACCCCTGCAAGAAATTGATTGTTTCCTTATGTCATGGGTTCAGCAGTAGCAGTCATTTTTCTGCTTCTTGGTAGCTGGTGCAGCACTGTGTTTTTGACTTTTGGCCTGGGAACAGCGCTAATAACACCAGTATTTTCAGTTTCTGCTTGGTAATGTTTTGCTCTGACCAAGGACTTTCTGAGTCTCATGCTCTGCCAGGGAGGAGAGGGAGCCAGGAGGAAGCAGAGACAGGACACCTGACCCAAACTGACCAAAGAGTATCCCATGCCACAGCACGTCATGCCCAGGATGTAAAAAACAGGCATGGGACTCCAACCAAGTACATTGCTTCCAATTTTTTTTATCCAACCACTACTGTATTGTGCAGTTGAACAGGAAGGGCCAGATGCCACTACTGCTTGAAATACCTCTCTGAAATGCAAGTCTGAGGGAAATGTTACAGCTGTGTCACCTCATCTCATTGTTTCAGGGACATTGCTATCCCAAGGATCAGTGGCTTTTGGATCGCACCCTGCTGTTATGTGCACTGCTTGTACTGCTCACAGGTTAGGCAGCACTGAAAAAAAACCTGTAATTTGGAGGTTTGGTTTCTATGTGATTTTTAACTCCCCTTCTCCCCCCAGTAATTTTGGCCCCTTTCACTTCTCTTTGTAAAATGTTTCACACTTCAAAAAGGAAGTGTCTTCTTCCTCTAAGTAAACCAAGAGAAGAAATATATCTGCCCTTGTGAATGCAATAACAGCCCTGAAAAATCTTAAGCTTTGTACAAATTACCCTATATTTCTCCCCTATAATGTTTTCACATACCTCAGTACAAGAACTACATTATTGCTTCTGTAAAAATAAAACTCATAATACTTCAGACTATTTCATTTCTATTTTCTCTCATTCAGTGATTATATTGCAATGCATAAATGTTTATTTTAAACATTTCTAAATAAAAAAAATCGACAAAAAAGACATCACCAATTTCATTGGAATTGGGATCAGCAGTGAAATGCACAGATTGTTCTTATTATTTGGATAATAGATTTTAACACTTAGGAAAGTTTGCAGTTAATCTGATAAAGGAAAATAAAATTAATTTTATTTATAAAGCTATTTATAAATCACCTATTCATGGAACATAAATAATGGCATGTAATTTAGAGGAAAAATTATATAGTACAAATAAATATTTTCCATGATCAGCTCATTAACAAATCATGAGTTAAAATTTATTGATGGAAGAGATTTACTGAAGCACTGTAAATAGAAAAATGTGCTTGTAAAATTCATAACCCGTACCCAGATAATTTACAAACTGAAGAAAGTTAAATTGTACAGATTGTATTATTCTAAACAAACGAATAACATATACATGACCATTCAGCTGATTGAGTCTGCCTGTAGAAAATAGACTTTTTTATCCATTTGTTTAGTGGTTTCTTACAAATCATGAATGAAATAGTAAGAACTCTCTAAGTTAGCTCAGATAGTTGATGCATCCTGGCTACCTCAAATCAGTTTGGCCTTGTTGCCCTGATTCTCCTCAATTATCTCAAAAAGCTGCCTTTGTTGATACCTAAATATATGAACTGCCAGAAAATAGTAGTTTGAATTTATTTTGTAAAACCAAATGAACCGGTAGTGTTTTGAATGTTTAGTCTGCCATGTAAGACTCATTCGTGAATACTTAAGGGTTGATGGACAAACTATTCTGTATTGTACTGATTTATGAATACCAGACAAAAGATAGTCCCTGACTACTACAATTTAGAATCTGAATAATTTAATCAAAAGTATCCATAATTTTAATTTGCATAATGACAAGGTTAATGTCATGCAAAACATTGTGTGAGATCTCACTTTTTCTCTCGTTTATTTTTAACATCTACCCACCTTTGTGTCAATAACATATCCAACACAGCCCTTTCTTTTTTTTTTTTTTTTTTTTTTTTTTTCAGAAATACTTGAAGAAATGCAAGACCAGCCTTGTTCCAGGCAATATCATATTTCTTATTCACAGGGCTGGAGAAGAAAAAATTGTGAAGTTGAGCCACAAAACAGGCTTTTGGTTTGTAAAGTTCACACAAATGTTTTCTCCAAAGAAATTGTTACAACTGAGAGAGTACACCCAAGTCACATGGAAATCCAAACAAATATTTACAAGAATCATATGGCACCTAGCTATTAAACAAATATTTACATCCCCCCCCCCCAGTACAATACACTGAGTTCTGACAAACTTGGTTTTCAACATCCTGCAGCGTAAGGAGATAATTCAAGGCTATGTTATGAAGAAGCCTTTTTTTTCATTACTTTGGTCTGTCCAAAACCATGATGAAAACTTCCTGCTGAAATGTATTCTCAAGCCATTATTGACTAAAAACAGACCTACATGACTTCAGCTAAATGTGGTGTTATGGAGCCAGATCACCATGACTATCCTGATTGGAACTGCTGCATCACACATTTTGAGGATGAATGACTGTGCTTTTTTTGTTCACTTGTTTTAAGCCCAATAAAATGGACCACAATATTAAAAACAAGGCAGTTTTTATATCACGCAGGTAATTTCTTATACAGTGTATAGGCTTTCATCTCCAGAATGAAACGACTACACTGAACTGCTTTCTCTGGACTGCTTTTTGAGACTGAGATTTGGCAAGTTCCAGACTGTTACAGCTAGTGGAGTTTACCTTTCAACACAAATTGTATTTTCTTACAGTCAAGAATTGTTTTCTTATCAAGCACAAAGCTGTATTTCCAGCCAAAAGAGAAAAAAGTAATAAAATATTGCTTGTCTTATGGGAAAAACAAGCAAAGTGACTCTAGTTAAGAATGGCTGTTTCTTGCCTTTTTGAACTGGTAAAAAGCTTAAATGTAAGCCCTGAAGGTAAGACTAAATATCAACTCACTTGAAGAAAGCCCCATAGGAAATAATGCAAAGCAGACTCGATGGCATCAGCAACCACCAGAGAGATCACTTGACCTGCTCTAGTCATGAATTTTGAATCCAATTTAAGTATATATCAGAAAGATCTATCTCAAGCTGTGGGTGTAGTATATTATTTTCTGAAATTTCAACATACTGATAAAAGTGATGAGAAAAGTAAACAGTGGCTTTTAATATACAGTCAATTTTTCTTAGACCATTGTCAAAGCTTGCCAGTTTAATAGTGTAGATAGAGTAACTGCAACATGCGGATGTGCAGTGAGAGGGTTGTTCCTTATTATTGCAAAACTAAAAAGCCTTTTTGAAATAGCTTTAAAGGTAGAAAGAAACAGTAGGTCTTTTATCCAAAATCCTTTTCTATTCAGAGATCTAATCTGATGCCAGTGCAGAAATGAAACATAAGAGGATACACTTTGGAGTTCGATGTCATAGGTGCTTCTAATCCCCCTGACTCTTCAGAACAGTATCAAGCTGTTGAAAACTGTGACAGGTAGTTAATCCTACTTAATAAATACAGCGCCATTTGCTTTCCAAATGCCAAACATATAAATACAGTGTCAGTTAAGAAAAATTCTGTCTCACTTTTTTACCTAGAGTCTAGTTTAGAAATGCTTTATTTTCTTTATCTCTTTTGATTTTCAGGAGGGAATGTGCTGTTATGTTTGGGGGGCTGCAGTTGACACAATCCATTTTTCTTTTAAGTTACCAATAGTGTTTTCTTCAAATGAGCTCTTCACTTATCATCTCCTGTTACTTAAAAGCTCCAAACAATAAATGTTTAATAATATTGTATCCTGATTTAGATGATCTTTGATTTTAATTTCTTGCCTATACTATAGAAGAGTTCCTCTTATTTTCATATAAATTATTTTTTTCTTCATTGATAGTATGCTCTGTGAATGCAGAATCATAGAATCATAGAATAGTTAGGGTTGGAAAGGACCTGAAGATCATCTAGTTCCAAACCCCCTGCCAGGGGCAGGGACACCTCCCACTACACCAGGCCACCCAAGACTATGTCCAACCCAGCCTTGAACACTGCCAGCGATGGAGCATTCACAGCTTCCCTGGGTAACACATTCCAGTGCCTCACCACCCGAACAGTAAAGAATTTCTTCCTTATACCCAATCTAAACTTCCCCTGTTTAAATTTGAACCCGTCACCCCTTGTCCTATCACTGCAGTTCCTCATGAAGAGTCCCTCCCCAGCATCCCTATAGGCCCCCTTCAGATATTGGAAGGCTTCTATGAGGTCTCCATGCAGCCTTCTCTCCTCCAGGCTGAACAGCCCCAACTTTCTCATCCTATCTTCATACGGGAGGTGCTCCAGACCCCTGATCATCCTCGTGGCCCTCCTTTGGACTTGTTCCAACAGTTCCATGTCCTTTTTATGTTGAGGACACCAGAAGAAGAATGATTTTGTCATCTTCACAATTATTTTTAAATGGCTTCTTTATCAAATTTACTCCAAATGAAGTGGACATTTGTGGTTTAACTTCCAGAATTCGGAAGCTATGCTTTGACTTCTTATATAACCATGTAAAAGGAAGTTGATCTTAGTTCTGACAATTTAGACACTAAATCAAAATTCCAGTGCAGATTCTTTGATTTGACCTTCATTCCATTTTTATTTTCCAAATTGCTGTTGTTGTTTCAGTGCTGCAAAAGCATTATGTCAGTTATTCAGAAGAAATTATTGATATTTTTCATAAAAAAGCTTGTCTCTCTTAGGAAAAATGAAGTTTAAATGTCTCAAAATCAAGCAGAGAACAAATAAGTAAGTTTTAAATAAACTTTTTAAAGAAAAAGAAGGAAATACTTTCCAAGAATATGAAAATTTCCTTTGTCAGAATTTAAAAAATAAAACTTTTTTTAGAACAATTTTTTATCTGTTCTTATTCATATTATATTTAAAAGTAAATAAAAAGTGATTTGATTAAAAAAGAGCTTATAGGACAGAAAGAAATGGAGGTAGTTTTTCAACTCTTTTTATATCCATGCTTAATCAGTGTTTAAAAAAAGAGTTGACTCTTTCAATTCTGTGTGGTATGAAATTTCCATTTTTTTTCCTGACTCAAAATACTTTTTGCTATAAAAGGACATGTATTTTCATATATTAACTTTTAGACCAAAACAATATTTTCATGTCAAGTCCATGTTTTTGTGAGTTACAGAAAATATGGAAGTTCCTTTAATCTCTGCCTTATTGCAGCCCTTTTACTTACAAATTCAAAGTTTGATTATATATCAAAAAAGCTCTTAAACTCACATTTTCAAAGTGCCATGTCTATATTTTTCAGAGTACAAAATTGCATCCATTAAATCTAGAAGCTAATATTGAAAAATTAGCCTTCTGTTTTTAAAGATTATATTTGTTCTGTTTTTTTAGTCAATAGCAAAATAGTTTCGTTCTAGTGGCTCTTCCTTTGGCAGAACAATGAATGATATAACACCACTAATATTAATCCAGATGTTTAAGGAATGACAATTCAAATTTTTGGACTTTATTCCTTTTATATCAAGACATTCCAGAAGACTGGAAAAATTTATAAGTACATTGATATTAATGCATGAGTAAACATGCAAATGTTTGTGCCTTCTGTTTCTTTTCAAGGCTCTAGACCTTGAGATACACCCAGATAGCACGGAGGGCCAGTAGTAGGAACTGGAGCACAATTCCAGGTTCTCAGAACCTGGCCCATGCTGCTTTTCTTTAAAAGATCTGAAGAAACCGTGGATTTGCAGAACAGTCTGCTTGACCTTAGTATCTTTGAAAAAAAGCAAAAGAAAACAAAGAATCAAAATGTCATCTCCTAAAAATCTTGACTGGGTAATGAAAAACAGCTAAAGTATAACAAGGAGAGGAGTAAAAGACAACATTTGTAAAGAACAAAACTCTTCAAACATCACTCATTTCCTTTTTATTGGAACTTGTCTCTATTTTCATTTAAATTTGTAATAGACATAGTACTTCTAAGGTTTTCTATAAGGTAAGTGGACTAGCATGTAATTCAGAGTAGAATAAATGCACACATGACCCTAAGAATTTGAGAAAAAATGAACTGTTGTTATTCAGGAAGTACCAAGTAGTAAAAAATTTTTTGAAGGAAAGAGTGAAAGAAATGGGATTATATACTTGGGAATGTTACATGAAAAAGGTACTTAGATGTGTAAAGACTCCCATAAAGACAGAAGCATAATTTTATTTCACAAATTTATAGCTATAACTGACCATGCCATGAGGCAAAGAAATAGTCTACATGGCATTGCTCCTCTCTTTCCCTGCATAATATAACACTCACTGTGGATGGGTGCTTTAAAAAAAAAATCCACTTCCTGTCTTTCAGTCATCCCTGATCTCCACACGAACAGGTTTCTCTAATCTCTTTCTGCGCACGCCCTTTCAGCAAATAATCTGAATAATGTTCACCTGTCATCAAACATTGGTTTTGTTTCTTTTGAAAGAAAATGTCATGGCAAAATACATCTCAAGTTTACCCTGCCATTTCAGTCCATGATGCATGGATAAGAATATTCACCCTCATTAAGATACTATTCCTAGCAGCATCAGTTTGTTTTGCTTTGTTTTGTTTTGTTTTGTTTTGTTTTGTTTTGTTTTATTTTGTTTTGTTCTGGTTTGGTTTGGTTTGGTTTAGTTGGGTTGAATTTTTTTCATGAAAACTCTCAAAGTAAACACTCACTGCTGTTCATTTTTTCCAAGCACTCCATAAGTTATTATACTCATTTAGAATGCATCTCTTAAGTCCACACTCACTCATTTGCTTTTCCTCTAATTCACTCTTGCCCTAAAAGCATCAGAAGCATGTCATAAACTGATGTGAAAATATTGCAATCTATTTAGAGATGCATTTTATGAGTGAATCTGCAAAGTAGCATCTTGCTGCTCTCTTTTTGGCACAACTCTCGTGCTCATGCTGAAATCAGTAGGCTTAGTAGAGCTCATCCTGAATGCGAATCAAGGATGAAATTTAGTTATGTGGTTTGTTGAGAAAGGTCATTTCTAAAACGGCTGAAGTTGTCTGCATGAATGTCTGCCTAAGGAGATACTGAAAATACATTGGACTTTGCCTCAGTTCTCATCTGCCTAGTACACAATGAACAGTGGTGTGGGTCCCTAAAGATTACACTTTCATTTTAGCTCAGATATTTCATCAGTTTAGAGAGGCGAATCCTTTTCCCAGTCAGTTTCTCCTTTTAACACCCAAGATATTTTTTTTTAAATGGATCACAATTCCCACAAGATAATGCTTCCTTTTTTATTGGAACCAGGATTTGGATCAAAAAAATCCAATATTTAAGGATATTTTGAATCTATTAATGATGTTATTAGGCTACTTTTTCCATTTAATTTTGGTCAAGTTTTACTTTCTTTTGTTGGTGACTTTTTAACTCTTAGGAATGAGTGGTATAAGATGACTTTTTATAAATTTTCTTTCTTTTAACTGTGCTGTCCACCTCCGGACAAACAAGTAACTAATGCAAACCAAGCAAGATTTTCTGCCATATGATAAAATAAGCATTTTAGGGCTGTCATGGATTCAGCAGCAGCAGTCATTTTTCTGCTTCTTGGTAGCTGGTGCAGAGCTGTGTTTTTGATTTTGGGCCTGGGAGCAGTGCTGATAACACCAGTGTTTTCAGTTACTGCTTGGTAATGTTTTGGTCTGACCAAGGACTTTCTGAGTCTCATGCTCTGCCAGGGGGGAGGGGGAGCCGGGAGGAAGCAGAGACAGGACACCTGACCCAAACTGACCAAAGAGGTTATCCCATACCACAGCACGTCATGTCCAGGATGTAGAGCAGAGAGCAGAGACCCGGAAGGGTGCAGGGTCCACTGCGTGGTTGGGCTTTGGGATTAAGTGGTGCACTGCGTTGGGATTAGGTGGTGCACTGAGTGGTGAGGCTTGGTATTAGGTGGTGAGAATTGTATTCTTTCCTTGTATTTGCCTAGTCATTATTATTATTGGTGATAGCAGTAGTGATTTGTGTTATACCTTAGTTACTAAACTGTTCTTATCTCAGCCTGTGGGAGTTGCATTCATTTTGATTCTCCTTCCCATCCCTCTGGGGGTGGGAGGAAGAAAGAGAGGGGAGTGAGTGAGAGAATGGGCTGCGTGAGTTAGAGAGGCTGAAACCACGACAAGGGCCCATCATACTATTTGTAGTATCCTATCCTAATTGTTTCCCTCTTATTTCGTATTATGTTAATTACTGAGATATTACACTACAGTGCTCTAACACAGCTATTTGAAATATCTGAATAGGTTTACTTGTAGTAATTAGAAGTAGTAGCAAATAGCAAATTTTATTGTAAGATAATAAGCAATTAAAGATTTATAACTTTTTTCCCTCAAAGTCACATTTTCAGTCAATCAATGACTGCATATTTGAAGGTGAAATTCTTATCTTAATTTCTTCTTAGCCAAAAATAAATAAATTAAAGTACTGGCATTCTGTCACTGTGCTAGGAAAAAAAAAAAAAAAAAAAGATATTTTGCTATTTGGCCTAGAAATATAAGCAGAACTCTAAATGTACTATTAGCCTTTAAGACACTTTTTTCAAATGTCATTCTCTGAGGATGAAAACATGTTTGCTTTGTAAAGCTCTTAACATTTCAAGCTGAAAGGCTTGAACAAGCTTTGAACTCTGGAGTTTGTGATGCCTATAAATTAAAGGGAAAAATAACATTAAATGGTACTGTATCTTGTGAAGCTTCCTTCTATATGTCTCTGAGTATCTCAAAGCCCTCAAACTTACAACTTTCTTTTAGCAGCCTGTGAGCCAAAGAACACCATGTATCCTATGGAATGTTGTTCCTTTATTTGGAAATATCCTTATAGGAGGCATAAAATGAAAACAAATTCTTAGTAAACAACTGGCTGTCTGAACAATTATCTGTATATAGATACTGAAACATGCCAGTAGAAACAGAGTGCAGCATTGACTCAAAACACCTTTGTCCCTGGCTTGCGTATCTGCTGCCTTGATAAGAGCCTTCTAGCTCTTTGCGATGCTGGCTGCTGTGGTCAGGTTTTAGCTGTTTGCAATACAGTCTATTTGATTTTCTGCCCTTTGAAAAGTCTATTTCTTTTTGACCTTGGCATTTAGTCATCCCACCCCATCCCTTCTTATCTCTTAAACTCCACCCTTTTTCTCAGGATTAAGAACACAATTTTTTCATTTAATTGACATAAAATGAAAATAAAATTGCTTCTGAAGTGAATGCTCCATCGCTGGTGGTGTTCAAGGCCAGGCTGGACAGAGCCTTAGGTGGCATGATTTAGTGGGAGGTGCTCCTGCCCATGGTGGGGGGTTGGAACTAGATGATCTTAAGGTCCTTTCCAACCCTAACTATTCTCTGATTCTCTGATTCTATATATAAACTGAACAGAAACCTATGAGTACAGTTTCTAAGGGAATGATTGCAACACAGATTTCTTGATTATAAAATTATTTCTTACTGATAAAACAGAAGAGACAAGAAAGGAATGCTTTCCCTAGAGAATATTTTAATCCAAGCAAGGGCCTGTTTCACAGGCATGGCACAGGTAGTTCATAAGTTTGTGTGGATTTTCCCATCAGATCTTCCACAAAAAAAAAAAAAAAGAGAACAACCAAAAAAAGCACCCTGAAAAACGGTCTTTTGTATTATGTGTCCTTCCATCACAAGACAAAGTAATAAAATACTAATAACTGCTCACAGAGGCTGTAAAGAGACCCTAAATCTTTTAAACAAATGGTTACAGTCTAATTGTCTCATCTGCTCGTTTGTATTATAGCCTTCCATCAACAGTGTGTTGTTGAACTTGTAGACTCTCCAAGTCACAGATAGGCTTTAAAGAGGGAAGATAACTTTTATTTGTTATGGGCAATAAAACTAGAGTCTCTACTGGCTGTCTGACAAGGAGGCTTCTGATACCATGGATGCA
Organism: Ara ararauna; assembly: GCA_028858755.1. Lineage (NCBI taxonomy): Eukaryota > Metazoa > Chordata > Aves > Psittaciformes > Psittacidae > Ara > Ara ararauna. Next base: position 46,803,616 of record CM054377.1, on the reverse strand, counting down.
GTCAGGCAGAACACAAATTGAAACAGTATCTAAAGGGAAAGTCAATGGAGGAATGAGAAGTATGAAACCTAGACAATGAAATTATAATGCAATGAGAAAAAATTAGAAAATGAAAAGTAGAGCCGAAAAATAAAACAAACCCGTCCCTTGAAGTCATATATGGTAGGCATGGCTGCTACTGGAATAGTACTATGCTGTTTTGCCTTTAGTTTAGGCTCAGCAGTGGTGATATATCAAAGCTGGATTGATATATGTGATAAAGGATAGTTTTCTTCCCTTCCTCTTACCGCAAGGTCTTTTACCCCTCTGGTGTAAATAACAACATAATTTTGCACACGTGTCAAGTTAAAGCTTGCACTGGCAAAATATGTTAGGTTCTCATTTGATTTTAATCCACTAAAATCAATATTTGTATATCAGTATGAAAATAGTACAACAAGAATGGGATTTAATTCTTAAACATTTTTATGGCTTTTGGATGAGGCTCTTAACAGCCTCCATGAACAGTTCCACAGAAATTGCAAGGGGAAATTGTGATCACATTTATGCCAAGTGCTACAGACACACCCAGCAACATGGTGCAGGTTTACTATATATAAAACACCCTTTTAAAGACAGATACTAAATGATGAATCAAGAATTCCAATTTACTATGAATACAGTTATTTTCCTTAGATTAATGAAATATGTTTTTATTTCTATAGCCAATAGCTAAATAATTAGAAAGAAAAAGGCTCAGAGGACGTTGGGGATTCCATCTGTTCCTTTTAACCTAAGAGATTACATAAATCAACTCCCTTGTCATTTGCTTGAACTGTGTTCAGAAAGAGTTTCATATCAAGGTGGAAATCCCTTAACTTTATTCTCCCCTCCTCCCAAGCATGCACATCCAACATTTAGAATTCACTGGCTACCACATTATTTGCATAAGCAAATTTAAAGGGTTTTGCAACAACAAAGATTCTAAGCTCATAATGAAAAAATAATAGTATTCTGATTTTTATGTAAGAGAGTTTCTGACCTTCTCTACCTGTAAGATGTAACTGGTTTTCAGAAAAAATCATTAAAGGAAAAAAAAAAAGAAAGCATGTGAAACTTCTGACCACATGCTTTCACAGCAGATTTCTGCTTCTGCTACGGAGGACTGATCATGTATGCACAAAGCTGCATCCTTAACTTCAGAGGGGGTAATGTCTGTACCAAGAGACTTGTCCTACATAGAGTGAGCACTTTTATAGCCAGTAAAACAACAGATAGATGACTGATTTAGATAACCAGGCATAAACTGATGAGTAAGTTACATTTTCAGGATCTACATTGTAACCTACACAATAAACAAATGCACACACAAAAAAAGACCTGTCAAGTAATCTAGAATAACAAATACATGCAAAAAAGTTGTGATATGTTTGTAGACATTCTTCAGATAGAAAAAGAGACTAAACTCATTTAATAAATGATTCATAGTGAATCATTCTCTCAGTATGGTAGCAAAATAAGAAGTATTTTTTTTTTACATGACTTCCATGGGAACTTGCAGACAGACATGGCAATAATTTTTTAGGTAGAAAATTTGGCTTTTTAAAAAACTATCTATCTACATATAAGGCCATCCAGCAAGCTGGACTTCAGCTTTTGCAACATCATTTCCCCCTAATAATGGTGAAATAATAATCTCTTCATAAGCAAAGCCATTGTAGGAATAATAAAGATTCCTCCTGCTAATCTGCTAACCTGCTAACCTTTCATAGAAATGGTTTAGAAAGAAATCCCAACTACAAAGTGTCATGTAAACTGCTGGCAATATAAATGCTGAAATCAAATACTTTGCTTCAATTGGCTGAGTAGAACCATCATAACCTTGTTTTTTCCCTCATTCCACTTTCATGAGCTGTCTCTTTTTTGACAGACCTGGTTTGGTAGCAGCAAACTCTATGACTCTCAGGAAAGTGAGTATGGAAGTTTGTCACCTTGAGCCTTTCCATTTGACACTCTGCAGGCACAGTCCTTGCAGGTTGCTGAGGTGCATTTATATTTTTCCCTACTGATAGGGTGATATGTATGCAGTTCAGAAAACATTCCCACAGAGGACCCCCGAACGACAGACAGCCTGTGTATCTGATTGCAAATCAGCCACATACCTATTTCCTAGAACAGCAGGGTAATTGTCTGGGGATTTTATCTGTTTCTCTGGCTAATGCCAGTGAGCAGGCGTGTTTATTAACAATTTATTTACAAAACACAGATTGATTTCAGGAGAGAAACATCACCAGCCTCTGCAAAGTGTCGGCAAATGATTTCTTCCGGTCCCTCAAATAATCTATTATTGTCAAGGTATCTGCTTCCCTTTGGTCTTTATTACAGGGTTTTAGACCTAAACTCCGAACACGCACAGGAGACACAACATGGGGTTCTTGTTTCCTGAAGAAAACCTAGGGAATGAGTGCTTCATAGCTAACAAAATTAGCTGAATAAAAACACCCCACACCTCCTTCAGGTTTCTTGGACAATATGTGGCAAATCCATTTTGCTCAATAATTCACACAGCTCTTCCCTTACAGGCAGTCAGGAAGCAGATACATATAGTCAAGAACACATCAAGATGCCATTTATACTATGCAGTATTCTTTGTGTTAGTCTTAGAAATCACCAGCTCACAAAATTATAATGATGAGCAGTGCAGCATAACTCCTTCTAATCAGCCTTTCTAGAAAATTTGCTTACTTTATTTGTTGCTGTTGTTGTTGCCTTCACAAGAAATTATGCTTTTTTCTTTTTCCTTCTCTTAAAACAGCCAAGATGAACAGATCTCATAGCAGCCTTCCAGTGTCTGAAGGGGGCCTGGAAGGATCCTGGGGAGGAACTCTTTATTAGGGACTGTAGTGATAGGACAAGGGGTAACGGGTTCAAACTTAAACAGTGGAAGTTTAGATTGGATATAAGGAAAAAGTTCTTTACTGTTTGGGTGGTGAGGCACTGGAATGGGTTGCCCAAGGAAGCTGTGAATGCTCCGTTGCTGGCGGTGTTCAAGGCCAGGTTGGACAGAGCCTTGGGTGACATGGTTCAGTGTGAGGTGTCCCTGTCCATGGCAGGGGGTTTGGAACTAGGTGATCTTAAGGTCCTTTCCAACCCTAACTATTCTATGATCTATGATCTGTGAAGTCAAAGACTTCATAGTATTCGATTTAGAAGTTAAATTGATTTCCCAAATGCAATTAGTTTAGTAAAAGTATTTCCTTTCATGGTGAAGAGAATAATTACACGTATGCTATTTGGTTATTCTCAGGATCTAACTGGGAATTAAGCATTCTTATCTGAGCAAAATTCATTTTATGAAACAATACTGGTAAATGTCACTTCTGATTTTTTTTTTTTTTTAGTTGAAGGTCATGCTGAGCAACTTAAATGCATTCTGCCACAGATAACTTATCATTCATAGATAGTTTGTTATCTGTTAAAAGCAGTTTAGGAATGAAAAGCACTAGGTAAATGATGATAATAACTCAGTTGTAAGGTCAATACTTTTCTTAAAAAATTGATGAGTTGTACATAAACTGGAATTGCTACAGGAAGTGGTTCACTGCTTTCCCTATGATAATCTAGCTATCTCAGCCTGAAGTGTAGACCCTCTCATTATGATTATCACAGATGCATTGTTAAATTACAGTGCTCAGCATATTTTACATCTAGAGAAGAATATGAATAATAAAAATATCTGAGTAGGGTCTCTATAAGGAAAATAAAATTCTGTGTAAATCTGTTTTCATGAATAAATGATTTCTAAAAGCTCATAATTACCGTATTGTGATAAATATTGAATTAATGGAGGAAATTATTTTGTGCATAACTTTTGATAAATCACAAAATAGCAGTGTGTTATCTGTTTATTTGAATGCACCCCAAACAAAATCTGCATTCAATACATTGTCTTGTGTCTGCAATGTCGTGCCTAGTGCCAATAAAAATTCAGGTTTAGTGACATAGCTCAGTAAGATACTAACTTCTTGGAAGAGAAAATAATGCCATATGCATTTAGGCTTTCTTTTTTTTCCTGTAATACCTTCTGCTGAAAGGTTTCTCTCTGAGTAAGATACTAATTGAACAACAAACTCCGACCTAAGACATGTCGGTTTCTTAATGGGCCAAAAACTCCGTTTAACACATTGAAAATGTAAATGTTGTTTAACTGAGATGACAAAATTTTACCTTACCAATACAGATGTATGGAGTTTTTCGTACTTCTGTATTAGTTGCAAATACATTGCTCATTTCAGACAGAAGCACTCTCTTACCCTCCCTAATAAATGTGTGTTCTCATATCCTCAGGAAAATGTAAATGTAGTTTCAACCCATTCTTGTGCAGACCAGACGCCTCATTAGTTGGTCAGAATTCTGCTGCATCACCATGCTTGTATCTTATTCCTTTTTTCTTTCTGACTTTTTCCTGAAGTGAGTAGTGCTCACATACTTGCAGAACTCCTCACAACATAAACGAAAAATCCTTCTCCATCTGTTTGATTTTCAGTCCTACTAACCCATAATGTCCTCACAACTTGCATCTCCAAAGGGGGTAATTCCTACTGGGTGGAACCTAATTATGAGGTAAGAAGTAATAAATTAATTAAGTACAAGGCTGTAGAACTCAAATGATCTAGAATACAAAATCCCAAGCTATGAGACAGGCTCAAGTATGCCTATGATGATGACTGCACCATGACTTTGACACTGTATCTCCTTTTTGAAAACAAACTAAAAAATTAAATAATTGAAAAAAATCACTCAGAAGTGATTTCAGGATTGTTCAAGGAGGTAGAAGTACCTGAAAGAGGCATTTTAAAGAGGCAGAATGACCGAGAGTTGGAAGAAGTCAAGGAAGAGAAGAAAATATATCCAAGAAGAAAGTGACATACAAACAAGCACCTAAAGAAAAAAGGAATGAGGAAAACTGTTACCTTTTCCACCCTTGAGTACAAATATCTGCACATACAGACATGAAAGCACATGTCTACATCTTTTACAGCACTTTTATATTTTTCTGTCAAGATGGGGGCTTTTAATGACTTGTTGAAAATGAATGATTGTCCTTAGTAAAGGGCATGGCATGTAGACATACATACAAAAGAATCTCTGCAACCCAGTGCCAAGAGAAAATTTAGTATTATTAGAAAATTATTACTATTATTAGAAAAAAATAATTTGTTACTTCCAGTGGGGACATGACACCTGAAGTCTAAGTAAAAAAGTGGTTTTGGCTGTGATATGTTGCTGTGTGCCTGCAATTCTTTCAGAATCCAGTAAAGACATCTCACCACACTGTAAAATACATTCAAGGTGAGCCAAATTTATTTATGATATCCTCAATAAATGCTCTTCACAGTTGTCCAGATTTCCCGTTCCTTTTATTTTAATGTCTGATATTACACTGAATTTTTTTTCTTTCAATTGCACTCTTATCTTCCCAATTTTTTCCCCCTTCTAGGACCTTTTACAATTTCATTCTCTCTTTTTTTTTGTGTTCCTCTTCTTGCCAATGTTTGCTTTTCAGCTTACTGTTCATGATGCACTAAGTTGATGCCAGAGGCCCAGAAACCAAAAGAGAATGGAAATGCACTTCAGAAAAGACATCTGTCATCCCCAGGTTCTTTATGACAATGAGCAGCAGGGTCAAGTTTAGCACAAATGTCTGAGAAAGCCTCCAAAAAGGCTGCAGAGTCATAGTTTGGCTATCACTTGTTCGACTGTATCAATATGTCTGCATTTTTACAGTGCACCTGGCAATTTGGAAAGTAATAGCAGAAATGGTTAGACCTTGTTTAATATGTTATAAACCTAGCTGGAGTCATATACAGCCGTCTATTATGTGAGTAATTGGATTTGATACAGCACCATAGTGAGACAGTCAATTGGCCTTGCAAAAAAAAGGTATCTCATTTGATAGTATTGAAAGAATAGTCAAATTACAATTATTAAACCTTGATCTTGACACAAAAATAGTTCTAACCCTGTGCAACAAACATGATAATTAAGCGAGGAGCCTGAAAAGACTAGTGGTAGAAGTAGGGATGCTGATTTTTTCCCACAGATACACTGATTTAAAACTTGATGAATCAGAACTTGTGTTTGAGTCACTCACAGAAGTGGCTGCCAGGACTAAAATTTGGATAAGGTCACGAATGTAGAGAGTGCTACTATTTGGCATTTCCACAAATCATCCCTCTCAAAGATTCATTCTCTGGCTGGCTCTCATGCAATAAAACTGCAATGCGTCATGTTGTTTACTCAATAACTTATAGTTTCATTTTCATAATTCTAGAACTTTCCTCTTTTTTCTGGCTCTGCCTTGCTGAGAAGAGCTGGAAATATCTTTCTAATAAAACCTGGGAAAAGTAATTGAAAATATGCCCTAAAAAAAAGAATAAAGTTGTTATTTATTCTGCAAGACAAAGCCAAGGCATTCATCCCAGATATTCTTGACAGTGAGAATGATAGAGGAAGGATGATATTTTATTGGGCAGTTTCTTGCTTGTGCTCTGGCTCTCACCCCAACATAATGACTACAGTCAAGAGAGGAAAATTGCATGTGTCAGTGTCCTAAGGATAAAAAGCAAACAGGGTTTATAATAGCAATGTTTTGAAATTCAGTTATTACAGGGAGGTTATATGCAACTCTTCAAGCCCAGAGGGACTGGTTGGGGGTAGTGGGCAGGAAGTGTGACTGTTTATTTATTAATACAGTATTTCCTGAAATGCCCAGCTGTGTGAACAAGAAAGTATTTCTTACAGGATGGTAGAAAGCAAATGGACTCAATAAATGCACTAGTTTGAAGCACTTAGACATTTCTGTCACTTATGAAGTAGAAAAAGTATTGGTATTTAGACTTGTTCAGACAATGGTGGATTAAAAATTAATCATAATGGTAAAATCTGAGGAATAATGAATAAACAAAGATCATGATCTGACATGGCATTCAAGACAGAGACCGGGTAATTACTAGGCCTACTTAAGGGGGCAAACTTCCCTCAAGGATCTTATCTGCTGAAAGAAATTATAATGCACAGCAGGACTGTTATTATAAAACTAAGGTTTTAATTTTATAATCCTAGATTAAATATGAAGTATGCTAAACTGTCATGTGTTACTGTATCTTCCTGAAGCCTTAATTCTATAGTTCTGAAAGTAACAGTGAAAATGGAAGGGTTCCCTTGCTGATCTAGACTTTGACAGATTGTAGCTGTAAAATTTTTCCCATACTACAGTGTAAGAGCCATTTTCTGTGGGACTTAAGTAATAATATTTTGTTATAAATGAAGTTTTAATCTCTATTGGATTAAAGCTACCAGACTTGGACAGAGAAGGCCCAATATTTTTTGATTTATCTTTGCAAAAAATTCTAGTATGTCTACTTTATTTTCCTTGCAAAGGGAATATTTGTCTGGAAAATTTGGGAGATAAGCAAAACACTGGGTTTAATTCTGTAAGCCCACTTTATTATGTATGTAAAATCACTTGGTAGCAAAACATCAAATAGCTAACACTATTTGGTCCTTTTTTATCAGACCTTTAAGAATGGAATAGGAACACATTTTAGAAGGAGATTGGAAATGTGATGGTAAGAAATCTTTACAGTAGGATCTGAGCTTTTAAAGTAGACCGCAAATTACACCAAATTATGCAGCTTTTACTTTATCAGATTATTTTTTGTTATACAAAGAGTACATGGAACACATGAACAACTTTCTTCCTTAATGCTAGTGTGCACCTTCTTTTCTCTCTTGTTATGCTCCCCACCTATCCCACACCCCTGCATTTTCTTATTTACTTTCTTCATTTTGAGAATCACCTGCATCATTTCTCATCAATCAATGTTCTAATATCTCAGATTCTGTTCTTTGCTTTGCATAAACCTGGTCTTGATTTGAAAAACTATTTGATACACACATATTGATAATTCCAAAACAAATCAAGCTGCATAATAAATTGTAATGCTGCTTCTATAACTTTCTGACATAAAATCTTCTAGAGTGAAACACCTCTGCAATATTATCAAAGAAAGAACTTCATTTGAATATTTTGTGATAAAAAAACTCACCTATATTTTTCATGCACTGTAGAAGTCAATACTTCCGTATGAAAGCTGAAAAACATAAAGGGTCAGTAAGAAACAAACCAAACAAATATGCAGCGAATGTGGAAAACCATGAAAGAAGGTTCTTATGAAACTGGAAATCAGAAGCTCCTAAAAAAAATTATTCAAATTAGAGAAGGTAATTGAGGCATCATTTGAGGACAAAGAGAGGGCAATCTCTGCAGAAATGAATGTCTAAAGTTAAGCTCAAGGAGCAGAAATGCAATTCTTAGTAAGCAAAGATTTCGGTGCAGGGAACCAAGGTCTACTTTGACACTTAATAAGGGGACATCTGGCTACATAGATTTCATAGATTAGTATAAAATAATAAAAGAGATCATGCCTAATGAAATCAAGCTCAATAGGTATTAAAGAAAAAATACTGTGGACAAAATTTATTCTCCAAACAGAAGAGTACATAAGACATCTGAAGAATAGATGAGATTTCTTGCTAATGCCAATAATGCCATACATGTGACGATATGAGGAAGCAAGCACAGAAGATAGAAAGGAGAGAAGGTTTCAGTATATACTATGTGTATTTTTCCAAGAAAAAATACAGCAAAGGGAGTGACATGACAGGCCTGTAGAAAGGGTCAGTTTTGTCTTAGTCCACAAGTGCAAACCTAAGGAAGATGATCATGATATGCCACAACACAAACTTACTGGCATGAATGTGTTGTGTACACCATTGGAACAGTACAAGGCATACAGTAGGATGTAACTGCAGGATTCATCACAGAAGAGGAACTTGGCAGCAGTCATGTTATGTCCTCGGTTGCAAAGTAGATTAAGAAGTATAGAATTTCAAAGTTATGTATTACCATCTTAAAATGGGCCCAAAGAAAATCACAGAGTTTTTAAAACATCAAAGTAATTGCACCCTTGAAACTGAATTAAGAAAGAGGTAGATCATAGCACACAACTGCTAGCATTTGTATTGATATGATTTACCACACTTATTGAATATTTATTCCACACAGTGTATTAATAATATCTTCAAGGAAAGTGGCAATGACTAGATATCTATGTAATAAGTAGCTAGCCAAAACAACCCTGTCGTGGTTTAAGCCTCTATAACTCACGCAGTTTTGCTCACTCACTCCCCCTTCTTTCTTCCCCCCAGCTCCCGGAGCGATGAGAAGGAGAATCGAAAGAACGCAGCTCCCACAGGTTGAGATAAGAACAGTTTAGTAACTAAGGTATAACACAAATCACTACTGCTACCACCAATAATAATAATGACAAGGCAAATACAAGGAAAGAATACAATTGCTCACCACCTATACCCACCCCAACCAAGCAGTGCACCCCCCCCACCACCCTTCTGGGTCTCTCCTCTGCGTTTTACATCCTGGGCTTGACGTGCTGTGGCATGGAATACCTCTTTGGTCAGTTTGGGTCCGGTGTCCAGTTTCTGCTTCCTCCCAGCTTCCCCTCCTCCCTGGCACAGCATGAGACTCAGAAAGTCCTTCGTCAGACCAAAACATTACCAAGCAGCAATTGAAAACACTGGTGTTATCAGTGCTGTTCCCAGGCTGAAAGTCAAAAACACAGCTCTGCACCAGCTACCAAGAAGGAGAAAAATGACTGCTGCTGCTGAACCCATGACAAACCCTTAAATGAAATCAGTAAATAAAGCCAGATCTGTTCATGGAGTCTACACAGGTTATCCGTAAACATAAGTCATGAAAACAAGAAAAGTAGTACTTTGATGAGGCATTAGGTTGCACGGGATATCTACCAGAACAATGATAAGTCAAGCTTTCTAAACCTGTGTTTCCAGTGTTGTCTGTAATATATGAATTGTCACAAATAGCTAGGGCCAAAGAGGACAAAAAATTCTGTCATTAAATATCTGGGTATTTATTAGTAGGAAAATGGGGAACCACCTAAGGAGGTAAGCTTGATGACTGCAGTAGATGAGTAAGTACTAGACGGGGCAGACATTTGAAACAAAATGAGAAAACTTGACACCCCTGCTTTTTGGATTGCAATATCACTTCCAAATGAACAAGTCAATCAGACCCAAAGTGTAAAGGTAGAGCAGGAAGAATAAAGTAACAAGGTAACCACTTTCACCGCTCTTCAGATGGCACTTCAAAAGAGTAGTCAGCATACAGTACCCAATTGCACAAGAGATATTCCAGGAGAATGACATGCTAGAAAGTCTGATGGAAATCAAAGTAACTTCTATAAGATTTTAGTATATTGCAGCACAGGAACAATCCACAACAAAAGCTGAATCAGTGTTTATAAATGCAGGAAATGTCACCTAAAACTGAATCACAACAAAATGCAAATCAGAGTAGCACATATGAATTACTTTGATCATGCCTTAGAAAAAAAGAAGCACTATATCTGATCCAAAACATTGAAAACAAAATAGTTTTTAATAGTCCCCACACCATCTGAAAGTGCTAAAAGTTTTATTTGAGATGATGACCACTTAAAATACACAGTGAGGTTAATAAAGCTCAGAGACCATGTCTGAGAAATGGAAAGACAGGTGCTGAAAGAATGAAGGCAAAGCAAGAAATAAGTTATTTCAGTGCAATGATTTGCACTGAGTTTGAAGGACACCATTGCTTCTGAAAAAAAAATCCCAAAATGAAATTCAGTGAAAACGGAATATAATAATAATCAAAGTACTGATAGACACTGTCTATGTATCTATAAGACAAGCATAACTGGAGAAAGAATTCAAGGAATGGCAATACAGAAAGACATATTTTGCTACTACTAGTAAGCACGGTAAGCTGCTAATAATAAGCATTTGTATAGGTCCAGCAGCATACAACCAGCATATAAGGCTACGGTTTTCCTAACAAAACCTCAACATTTGGAACACAAAGTCTTCAAATTTTCATCTGAAAACTTCAGAAGTGTAACTCCAAACTCATTGACAGGAGTGTAATATAAACCTTCATTGCAGATCTTCATTTGAACACTTTTACAGAACAAGGTGATACAAAAGAGGTAGAGCAAATATGTGTAAAATACTACAGTGTTTATCAGTGTCTGCTAATAAGTGAGGACATAGGATAAAAGAAAAAGGAGTTACAAAGCAATAAAGTTACACCTTTCAAAGGCAAAAATAAGGTCAGGCTACCTTGCCCAAAGACAAGTTCTCAGAGGTTTTTGGAATGCAAAAAGCGGAATTGTCTGAAGAGCATGACTGTGTCTGACTTCTAATATTTTCAGTGGAATCAGTCTGAAAAGTATTTGTGACCGTATGGTAGAATGCCAAAAGTGGTCAACAACCATGTTTTATTAATGTAATTTGGACATGTAAGTGGAAATATGGCATTTGTGCAACTTAGCCAAGGCAGGATTGTGAAGAACCTGTGGCAGTCAGCGCTGCACTTCAGAGAATATTGACAAGAACTGGCAACTGTTCTACTTGAGCATGAGGAAAACTGCTGTTTGCTGATAGCTTGTTACACTCATCCTAAATACCTGAACAAAGCAGTATGTTTGTCAGCGCTGCAGTGAGTCAAATTATGACTATTTCCAGGAATGATATTTGCATTTTGGATCATGGCCTACCCCATGCTTTGGTATATGTTTTGTAAAATTTGAGAGTGACTGGATTTGCACACCTGCCATCTGCAGTCTGTATTATCAGTTGTGTGATCGACAGCCCAGCTGAATATTGCATTCAAATAGTTAAGCCTTAACCTCTGTTTGCTAAACTCCTTAAACACATCTTCACTCTTGTTAGTGGCAGAGGTCTAACCATTGATTTTCTTTTGCATTTCTTTTAATAACCAAGAACTGTAAATCATGACATAGTACAATGGATCTTGGTGATTGATAAAATGAGAAAGAAACATCAGACTCACACTTTTCAGAAGGGTTGCTGTAACACTTTTAGCAGAGGGCTAGAAGGCATGTCATAAGCGGCCAAAGAAACTGTGTTTGTCTAGTCTGGAGAAGGAGAGGCTGGGGGAGACCTCATTGATCTCTACAGCTGCCTATGAAGGGGAAGTGAAGTGGAGAGTGAAGTGCTGATCTCTTCTTCCTGTTATCTGGCAACTCGACATGTAGGAATGGTCAAAGCTGTGCCAGGGGAGGTTTAGGCTGAGCGCTTGGAAGCATTTCTTTACCAAGAGTGTTGTCAAACACTGGAACAGGTTTCCTAAAGAGGTGGTTGATGTCCCAAACCTGTCAGTTGTTGAGGCATTTGGACAACACCCTTAGCGTGTTTTAACTTTGTCAGCCCTGAATTGTTCAGGCAGTTGGGCTAGACAATCATTGTGGGCCCCTTCCAACTGAAATAGTTTATTCTGTTCTAGAGTGTGAGTTATCAGTGGCAAATTTGTGGTGTAATTATACTGGTAGCATAAAACAGATCTTATGGAATCTATTAAATGGTATTTTCTAACACTTGTTATGGTCTGGACAACACTCTTACTAGTACAGCTATGTGAATTACATGGATACAGAACCTGTGGTCTGAAATACCAGAAAAAGAGAGGGCAGACTCCATAAGGACTGCAGCTTTGCTGGCAGCAACACACTAGAACTATCGTAGGCACAGGTATATTTCTTATGGGGGCAAATAGCAATATTCACTTCAGTTGCAACAGAATTTTAGCTGAAGAGAAAGACAGACTATGATATGCACTGATGCAGTTATTAACTAGAGCATTATCATCTCTAGTGCTCTCATACTGATGGAGCACATGCTTTAGATGCAGCTGGGTAACAACCTCCATCATTCCTTTATTTGAAGCACGGGAAGCTCTTCCACTTCTGGCTCCCAGTAGGAGCATCTTAAGCTAAGTTTCTAAGAATATATATTTGGGAATTTATAAATGTCCTATGTAATTTCCTTGGCCTCGTGGGCAGTCCAAGCAGGTATAACTAGGCAGGCCTCCAAAGCATAAGGCAAAGACCTGGATGTGATCTCTTGAGTTCAGCTTGTACTACTGGAGCAACGACGGCATATAACTCACTGACAAATTTATACAACTTCATTGTGAACATGGTTTAGACTTCTTTTCCTTGCATTCTTGAAATGCAGTATTTCTACACAGGAAAATACTGGAAGTGGGTGTAGCTCTGGCCTGCTGCAGAAGTGTCAGAGCTGCTCCAACTTACTGAGCCACCAAAAGGAGTGTCAGGACCATGTCAATGAGGAGTAATTACTATCATGTGCTTGGTATGAGGTTTCCTACTTGAAAACTTCCTTGGGCTCAGTCCAAAGCATAATTTCAGCAGTGGCAAAAGAAACAGTGACAAGTTAAAACATGTTTTAAAAACACAGAAACATATAGCTGTTTTGTGGTTGAATTTAGTGCATATATCAGCACAGTCCAGCTGTTCTTCCATGTTTTCATTCTCTTGTTTGTTCTTGAAATTTTAGTTGATACCTGTACCACAGAGGCAGAGAACTGGCTTGTACTGTAAAAGAACCAATGAGACTATTTAATTATATTTTTTTTTTTTACCTGACAGCTAAGTTATCTTTAAAAAATAGTCCAGAAAGACTGAAGAAAATGTAGCAAAAGGTGACAACAGTTCTTTAATTTGGTCTTCTATTTTTTCAAATCTATTCAGTATTCTTTGTAATACTGCCGCTCATAATGACTGTATTTGGAATTAACATAGGTTTCATGTGTAATTCAGTAGGTATTCAGTGTAACTTAGCAACAGCTAAAGCATTTTTTTTCTTCTGGAAACTAGAGCATGGCAGTTGATGATTTCAGTTGGTAGACTGGGAGGCAAATATTACTCTGAATTTCCAATTTTCCCAATAAAAGGTGTAAGATACTATTTGTTTATAATATAAATTTGTGTTGGTTATCAGAAGTTACATAAAGATAAATAAATTTAGCATAAAATCTCTGCAAGCTTTTCGAACTATCTCGATCATAGCATGGGAATAATATTTGAATCATAAAGGTAAAGTTCTTAGGCAATTAGAGATGCTACAATGGGAAAACCTTTTAAAATATACAGTGTTCAAACATCTCTGCATTTCAAGGGTGTTGTATGCGTGTCAATGTATTTTGTATAGCAAATGAAGTAAACAAGTGTCTTATTCTATAAATACATTTCTCTCAGGGCTCATACTGTGTGTAGCAATATGTTTTCACTAAATATACAGTGGGAATCATAGGGTGGTTAGGGTTGGAAAGGACATTAAGATCATCTGGTTCCTACCCCTCTGGCATGGAAAAAGCTTCACTGTATTAACCCAGTCTAAGTAATGAATTAGTCCAAGTAAATATATAAACGCTCTTTCACTTAAAAATTAATATTTTTTGTTGCAGGATCAATGTGCAGCAAGACAGTTTGCATATTCAGAGGAGTTTATAAAGGTTCAAAAGGCTATAGATTAGCAGGATGAGCTCACTTGTCTATAAGTCTTTGATTTGCAATATTCAAAAAACGGTATTTAGTTTTACTGAAGAACACTGGGTTTGCTTTTATTAGTAAGAGAACAAAATTTGTTGATGCTTAAAACATGTTCTTTTGTACTGTTGAATGGGTGTGATTACATGATTTTACGGTTTTGGCGTTTTCTTTGCAATTTTTAAGAATTTTTAAACTTTATAGTTAAGCATTGTTTTACAAGTGCACAATAGTGGGCAGAGAAGCTGTCAATACATTGGTTTAGTGTTTTATAATTACTATTGGAAATGTATTCCAAAAGTTGGGATTGTGTTTTCAGGGGGGCTTTAAACCCCTGAATGTGTATTCTGTCTGACATTTAGGTTGACTAATGCTTCTTGTTCTTGTGCATCTCTCTAAATTTTCAGTGCCCAAAAAACAGCTCAGCACTAGAAAAAGTAAACTAAGAGAAACAAACAGCTAAATTTTTCTACACTGCTCAGTCAATTGGGAGTTAAGTTCAGAAATATAAATGGAGCAACATCACCTTGAAACATTTGTCAGACTTGTTGAGCTTGGTGACTTAATTGACACAAGAAAAGGAGCAAGACAAATGGATATTCTTACATATGTGAAAAGTCAGCAGTAGCCATATTTTTATGATCTAAAGAAGTAGTCAGTCTTTAGGTCTTTTGAGATCTGAGCATATAGCTAAGGTGAAGTATAAAACCACAAGTGCCAGTCCAACACCAGAAGTGTGAGAAACCCAAGTACCAATCTCTTTTCTATTTAATTTGGTATATAGTATTCATGCAATGATGTATCAAGAAAGGCATCACTCATAATTTTGCTACTGAAGAAACTTAAAAAGCATATTCAATATTTCTCCTGGTAAGCAAACATACAGAGGCAATCTCATAAACGTGCTATTTTACACTGCAGTTCATGAGTTGCCAAAATGATCTAGATAATTTTTGTTTCATTTTTCTAAATAATTTAATTAGCAATTAAGAAAAGAAAGAAAAAATGCACAGAGAGAGAAACCATATTTCATTCTATATGCTGCTGGTAAAATATGTCTCAGTCTAGGCTGCAATTTGATGAATGATAGACAAATTTTTCATAAACTCGAGATATTGTAGTTGATATTCAAACATCACCATTTGAACTGAATATAAGAGTAACTATCAAAACGATTGAGTATATCTGTGGAGTGACACACAAACTCTAATAAGCACTAGGGGAGAAGGAAGTGTGTGGAAAGGACAAGAAACAGGGCTGCTGTTATTTAGCTCATACTTTGAGAGTGAAATTCCCTCCAGGATGATTAAAGTAACATTTCTGCTGTGAGGAGGCAATAGCTGAGAACTGCTGAACAGCTCCAAGCAAACCTCACTGTATGAAATGGACATGACACTGTTGAGGCAACCAGCAACAGCTCTGCCAATTAAGTTTGTGGATTAGGTAATAAAATTATCACACATCGTTGATGAGACACATAGGTCTGTATTATGTAGCCTGGTAAACAACCGTTTATTTTTGTTGCTTCATCAAATATGCTGAATTCAGATGAGTTGGATAAAAAGGTAAAAGTTTCTGAAGATCACTACTTTTTCCTTATCCACATAGGCCTCTGCACCTCGTTCACTTTTAATGTATTTCCTACCCATCTTTTTCAAAACAGCCACTGGGACATGTGTGAGTCTGCAATGTCCTTTTTCAAAAATTTCCACCCTTCCACAGATAGCAAGCACAGGTTGATCAGTCCTATGTATCACCAGGTCCTAAAAAAAATCACCTTTTTTCATGAACAAATGCATGAATGGCATGAACAAATGCAATTCAACAAACAGGCATGATCTAAACATAATCAAAAATGCACCTGTCTTAAATATATTAATTGCTGAAACAAAACATTAAAATCTCACTTGTCTTCCAAATGTCTATTTAAAGAGAATTGTGATGTATAAAAAACATTCTATGCAAATTCTTGTGGGGTTTTTTTCCTGTTTTCTCTTATTCCATGTAAAGGATAATCCACTTTGATATAGATCTTGTACCTTCACCATATTCTCTAGATTATGGAATGAGTCCTTTTGTCTTTCATGCATTTATCTGGACATTTATATTCCTTGTTGCTCAAAGAGGTATTGGGTTGGTAATTTTTCTGAATAGTACATTACATGTGCTTTATAATATCTGTATTTGACTTACCTAAACTATATCAAGGCAAATCAATAACATTTTGTTTAATGCATATTACCCAGTATATCCCTTTCAGGTGTGTTGCAAAAGAGGTGACTCTTAAAAAAAAAAAAAAAAACAACTAAATTTGCATAGTCACTTAGAAGTAATTTTCTGAGTTTAAGTACCTTCCTGTGTAGTACTTTTCTCACATCTGTCTTCTTGAAGTGATTTGTATTCTTTACTTTCAAATGAAAAACCTGGAAGTTAATGAATATCAGCTCATTTTTTACTCTTGTTAAACAGTTCAAAATATTCCCTTAGAAATTATTCTGCTTCCATTAGTAGAAATCATGAATCCTCAAGAGAAAGGATTACTGTTGAGTTTGAAAATTATTGCTCTCTGACTTCATATAGCGACATTAGACTTGAAGAGAAAAGATATGAAAAATAGTAAAATATGCAAACTGAACCCAAAAGAAAAAAGAAATGATGGAGCAGGATAAAGCCTGTGAACTCACTAGGTGCTAGATGCAGAGAGTAGCTACCTGTGCAGGCATTGTGTTTTACACTGGCAATTTCCTTCTATTAGCACACAAATGTGCTGTTGAAAGAGAGGTTCTTTCAGTCTTTTTGGTTTTGTGATCCTGCTTGTCCTTGGTTCGGCAGTAGCCGTCATTTTCCTCCTTCTTAGTAGCTGGTACAGAGCTGTGTTTTCGACTTTTGGCCTGAGAACAGTGCTGATAACACCAGTGTTTATAGTTACGGCTTAGAATGTTTGGTTTGACCAAGGACTTTCTGAGTCTCATGATCTGCCAGGGAGGAGGGGAAGCTGGGAGGAAGCAGAAACTGGACACCTGACCCAAACTGACCAAAGAGGTATTCCATACCACAGCACGTCAAGCCCAGGATGATAAAACTGGGGGCAGGAACCTGGAAGAGTGAGTTCACGGCTCAGTCATCAGGTGGTGAGCAGTTGTATCCTCTTCCCTTGTATTTCCCTGGTCATTATTATTGGTGGTAGCAGTAGTGATTTGTGTTGTACCTTAGTCACTGAACTGTTCTTATCTCAACCCATGGGAGTTACATTCTTTTGATTCTTCTCCCCTTCCCCCCCCCCCCCCCCAGGAGTGGGGGGGAAGAAAGAGGGGGGAGTGAGTGAGCCAACTGCGTGATTTACGGCATAAACCACGACACTGCTCAAGTCCCTTGTCTCCTAATCTTTTGAAAGAATCATATTCCACTTAGGAGATCTCAGGTTTTTCTTGTAAACAACTTCATTCTTTAATATCTACTTCTGACCATTGCACTTGTATGTTTTGTCTGAATACTATAAATCTAATACTGCCTTTTGTAGGTAGAGGAAAAAAAATAACGTATTATTGCCACAGATGGGACAGTGCCTGAGAATAAAAATTTCAAATGTTATAAAGATGCAGTGCTACAATGTCACTGAAAAGCAGCAACATCCCTAGCAAAGTGCACCGTATAAGTAGGTTTCCCTGGACCACATTCATGCTTGGTGTCTCTATTACCAATAGTTTTCAGTTTAAAAGTGTGTTATTTTAGAAAAGAAGTGGCTCATAATCAGCTGTAGACGTCATGACATCTGAGTCACTGCTGATTTGGTAAATTTTCTCATGGAATAAGTACCAAAAGCAAATAAATTTTTACAATATTTTGGTAATGTAGTGTAGAATCAAACATTAAATTACTGAACTCTTCCTCACAGTGTATTATTCTGAGGTCTAATTCAAGAATGTTTTAGTCCTGAAGAAAAATATGAATGCTTTCTTAAACTGGTCAGCAGAACTGTGAGAATTCTTACAGTGTTCTTGCAATTAGTTAATTTCAAAAAATAAATTAAACTGCATATATGTGGTGACAAATGCAACAAGGAGTGTTTTTGGGGACAGCAGGAAGAAAGCAGAAAAGTTAATAAATTTAAAAGAATCATGAAAGTGTTAGTAATATTAACAAGAATGTTTCAATTATGATAAATCTTCTCAAGATTTAGCAGTATAAGGACATTCTTAAGAGAGATAGAATGTTGTCATTAGAACTATGTCTCCAGTACAAGCTCCAAAATTATGGTCTTACATAGGATCCATCTTTGCTTTGTAAAGAACAAGCCTGGGTTAGGTTCACAGCTGAAAAAATTGTTGCAGTTACAGCCTGGTCATGATACATACCACTTCTGGATCCCAGTGAGCAAATCAAACCAAAACAACCCATTCTAATCATCTTCAAATCTGCTTTCTCAAAGCTTTCACAGATATTTCACCCAAGCCTTTTGAAACAAAAACTGTCGGTGTTTCTTCTTCCCACTCCCTGGCACAGGAACAGAAGGAACTGGAGAATGGGAAGAAGGGGAGGAAGAGGTGCTACCATTTTGTTTGCAGAACACAGAAATGATTCAAAATTGCCCTAATATTTGGCAGTTTCCTGCTTGACTTCCTTTGCTAACAATATTTATTTGAAAGAAGGAACCGGACGTGCTTAGAGGAGAAAGGCTTAACCTGCTTTTCCATCAGCAATTATTGACTGCTACTAGCCAAAAATGTGAGACAGAAAAATAATCAAATGGTCCCTACAGCCAGGATTAAAAAGTGATCTGACATTTAGAGTTCATATTAATAGATTTCCTTTCTTTTATAACTCATCTTAAAATGATTCCAGGGCTACAGAGAACCAAGGAATCCTCTAATATATATATAATAATAGAAAAAAAAAAAATCCGGAAAAACATGTTCATACTTCTAAATTCATTTTCAATCTGAATGCAGAGATTGATTAAAGAAAATGGGCATTTATGTTACTTGAAACATAACTATGGAAATGAACCAGAAATTGATGAAGCTATAATAGAGTGTGGGAAATTTTCATTCAGTCTCAACATTTGTCATTTTTATGAAGACGTAGCCCCTGTCTTCCTTTTCATCCAAAGTCAGAATAAGGGTTCCTCAGTGCTAAAATGAACTTTTTCCTTTTTAGCACCTTTTGCTCATAATTTCTGAGATAGAAGAACCAGAGGCAATAATGTCACAGTCACAACAGATACAGATTCAATATTTTAATTTCAGTAGCATTCCTAGTTTCACTGGCATGTATATTTATCAAAAAAAATACCATTTTTCACATGGTATTTTCCCACAGACTTTAATTCTTAATGTCTTATTCAGAAGAATGCATCATCTTTTTTTTCAGTGAAAAGAATATTATAAGAATTCAGTATTTCTTTTATTTAAAAAAGTATTATTAAATGCCTTCCCATTGAGTCTTCTCTATTATTTTTATGTTCCTCCAGACCTCTGAACATATAACCTAGTGAAAAGTTTCTTTGGGCAAATCTATCCTTAATATTTTTTTATTTGAAAACACACACGCTCAAGAAATAGAAATTGCATCCCACATTGTTCTTAGTATGATAAACTGCAGTTTCTGTGTGGCATATTAACTTGTTCTGGTAAAATGAGGCAAGAAGAGAGACTTGATTTCAGGGGTCATGAAAAAAAACGCTTGAAAAAGGGAGAAATGCTGAAGACCAAAAAACATTACTGCAAAAGCTTGCTAGCATTAGAATAGAAATTTATTTATTATTTCTTCCTACCCCCTCCCCAAGGTGCAAATGAATGAATTCAGTTAAGAAATAATAATTGTTTACTTAAAGAACTAACTTGAGTGATTTCCAACTAGCTCCTCAGTTATTAACGTTTCTTAGATCATTTACTCTTTCATGAGATATAAAAAGGGTTGTTTTTCACACATTTTGGGTTTGTTTGCTTTTTTTGTTTTTTTGGTTTTTTTTGAGAAGCAAGGGGATAGGAGGATGAGTGGGAGGAATTGTTTTGCTTCTAAGTCTTCTGCTAGGGAAAAATTACTGAAAGATAAGGCTTTTAAGAATATATGCTTAGTCTTCACTGGCAAATGCTCTGACCGCACCACCCAAGTCTTGGAAGGCAGACGCAGAGACTGTGAGAATGAAGACTCTGGGCCCACTGTAGGAGAAGTTCTAGTTCGAGACCATCTTAAGAGCCTGAACCTACACAAGACTGTGGGACCGGATGAAATCTTTCCACTGGTCTTGAAGGAGCTGGCAAATGAAGTTGCTAAGCCACTGTCCATCATATTTGAAAAATCATGACAGTCAGGTGAAGTTCCCGATGACTGGAAAAAGGGGAATATAAACCCCATTTTCAAGAAAGGGAAAATGGATGAGGCGGGGAACAACAGACCAGTCAGCCTCACCTCCGTGCTTGGCAAAATCTTGGAACAGATACTCCTGAAAGGCATGCTAAGGCACATGAAGAACAACAAGGTGGTTGGTGACAGCCAGCATGGCTTCACTAAAGGGAAAATCTGCCTGACCAATCTGGTGGCCTTCTATGATGTGGCTACAGAACTGATGAACAGGGGTCGAGCAGTTGATGTCATCTACCTGGACTTGTGCAAAGTGTTTGACACTGTCCCCCAAGACATCCTTGTCTCTAAGTTGGAGAGACATCAATTTGATAGATGGACCACTCGGTGGATAAAGAACTGGTTGGATGGCCGCACACAAAGAGTTGTGGTCAAAGGCTCCATGTCCAGCTGGAGACCAGTAACGAGTGGTGTCCCTCAGGGATCGATGTTGGGACCCGTCTTGTTCAACTTCTTTGTCAGTGACATGGACAGATGGATTAGCGCACCCTCAGCAAGTTTGCTAATGACACCGAGCTGTGTGGTTTGGTCGATATGCTGGAGGGAAGGAATGCCATCCATTGGGACCTTGACTCACTTGGGAGGTGGGCAGATGCCAATCTGATGAAGTTTAACCATGCTAAGTGCAAAGTCCTCCACCTGGGTGGGAGCAATCCCAAGCACCGCTACAGGTTAGGCAGAGAAGAGATTCAGAGCAGCCCTGCAGAGAAGGACTTGGGGGTGTTGGTTGATGAGAAAATGAACATGAGCCGGCTTCAGTGTGCGCTTACTGCCCAGAAAGCCAACCGTATCCTGGGCTGTATCAAAAGAAGCTTGACCAGGTCGAAGGAGGTGATCCTGCCCCTCTGCTCTGCTCTCAAGAGACCTCACTTGGAGTATTGTGTGCAGTTCTGGTGTCCTCAACATAAAAAGGACATGGAACTGTTGGAACAAGTCCAGCGGAGGGCCACGAGGATGATAAAGGGACTAGAACACCTCTTGTATGAAGATAGGCTGAGAAAGTTGGGGTTGTTCAGCCTGGAGAAGAGAAGGCTGCATGGAGACCTCATAGCAGCCTTCCAGTATCTGAAGAGGGCCTATGGGGATGCTGGGGAGGGACTTTTCATGAGGAACTGCAGTGAGAGGACAAGGGTAATGGGTTCCAACTTAAAGAGGGGAAGTTTAGATTAGATATAAGGAAGATGTTCTTTATTGTGAGGGAGGTGAGGCAGTGGAATGGGTTGCCCAGGGAAGTTGTGCATGCTCCATTTCTGGAGGTGTTCAAGGCAAGGTTAGACAGAGCCTTGGGTGGCATGGTTTAGTATGAGGTGTCCCTGCCCCTGGCAGGGGGGTTGGAACTAGATGATCTTAAGGTCCTTTCCAACCCTAACTATTCTACGATCCTATTCTATGATTGTATATTTTCAATTTTCCCCTCATATCATAACAAAGACCATTGGCAAACTTGTCTTGGAAATGTTTAATTGCAGTTTACTTCATATTGACTATACTTTTCTAATTCTAAACTCATTTTTAAATATTTTTATTTAGGTTTAGGAAGAAAGATCACCAGTTCTGTAAAGGTTCCAGTGTTAATAAGCCAACATTATCTTCCAGACATGAATAGCACATTTCAGAGTTTCCTTAAAATATTGAAAAAGTCATATTAATTATATTCAATCTATTGTAAATTTTATCTTATAAGCCATTTACCAAATTATATTTTGCTGAGACAGTTATGAACTCTATTTTTACACTGTTTAATATGAAGTATGACCACAAGTGTAATCTTGAATTCTTTTCTGTGGAGTGTTTTAACTTCTGCCAGGTATTCTTCAGAAAATAAGAAAGAACAAGTTATATCTCTTTAAATCCACTTCCTATTTTATTATCCTTCTCCTAGGCTTATGTGCAATTTAAGCCTTGCATATCCTGATGACTTTCATTATATTTAAATAAACTTTTGTCTTCATCTTTCAGATTAATTTCACTTCTGTGAAACCAGTGATAAATGAGACCATTGAGACATAACATATCTGGGTTAGCGTGACTTCAGGCACTGTACAGTGACTAACAAACTGCCAGCTGTTTTCTTTTTGGACCAGTATTGTCTCCCTGCAAATTATGTGCTGGAAAAACTTATCTTGATTCTTTGCTTCTGTAGTATAAATTCATTGTAAGCAAAATTCAGCAGTCCCATTAACAATGATACCTGCACTGTTCCTTAGCTGGATCATATTGCACCTTGCTTTGCTCATCTTGTTTTAAATATATAGTGAAGATAAAAATGAGTATATACATATCAGCCTTCTCCAAGAAACCTAGTGATTCAGTTACCTACCAGCAGCATCCATAAGGACATGGACATTTCCCTTAGTAGCTGTACCAGCTACTTCCTTCTCCCTTCAGGAATCTGTGAGTCTCCTGCCCTTGTCTTGTCCCTGTGTTGTGCTTGGAAAAATGTTTACGGGGTTAGCAGAGAAATACATGAAGGAACAGACTACAAAGAATCCCACTCTGTAACTTCCTTGCTCTCACACTTTGCTGCATCTCAGTCTGGTGCTTTGCCTGAATGTTTTTTTAAAAGCCTGGCTAGTGAAAAATATAGCAGTCTACCAGATAGAGAGCACACTTCCAGTATAACTTCATACTGGTTTTGTGGCTTTTCACTTTGTCTCACAATAGTGCTTAACCTTTAAAACTTTGGGATGGATTTCTTCTTGCCTTCTTTGGTTAGCTCCTGACACTAGGCAGATGCCAGCTGTGAACTGCTGAATGAATAGCACAATGATATAGTGAGGGAAGTATGGGGCGGCTGAGGGCTCTTTGTCAGTTATATGAATACACAGAAGGATATGAGCTCCTCTGCAACTCCATGCGCTAGCGACAATGCTAACAATAAGTATTTTCATTAAGGCATCAGAGTCTCTTAGTTTTTGCATCCAGTCCATGTCAATTGTGACTGAAGCGACTGATCTCCCAAGCATACTGCAAAGCATGTTTTTTCAGTCAGGATTTTGGAAGAAGTGGGTAGAACGAAAGTGCTTTTGTGGAGGCTACAACACGTTGGTAGATATGGTCATAGTCATAGCTGATGTTAAATGAAGGCGCAAAATGCAGATGCAAAATGCAGGTACATATCACCAACTAAAACAAGGGAACCTTGTGAATCTAATTTGAAATCTGACCAGACTGAGTAGAGTGTCTTTGCCTGCTGCAGTTTCCAAAGCTGGAAGAAGGAGCACATGGAAACTGTGAAAGCAAAGAGCCAGTTGCTGTGCTGAGATTGAGAGTAAGAACCTGATGTTTCAGGGTGAAAGTGCTTTAAATTTCAAAGTAATAAGGACACCTTTTCATAAGTTTCCTCCTCTATTAAATAAAATGCATATATTTATTTAAGCTGTGCTACCAGACTGTATCTTTCTCTGCAAACTCCAGCTTTCTGAAATAGCATCTCCACAGATCTTTCCTAAGGCTGAAATCATTCCAGTTATTTGCTTGCCAATCAGATTTTTAAAATTATTATTATTTTTTGACCCAAATGACTTTGAAACAAAAAAATTGCTAATGCTTTTTCTATGTTCTCCTGTCGCTGGGAGAAAAGCCAAGCCCAGCTGCCCTATTTTATCTTTTCCTGTATTGGACATCACTACTATCTGCTTGTTGAGGAAGTCTTTGCTAGTGAACTGTAGGACTGGGTTGCTCCTTGTTTATTGATATCTCCAAGATACAAATAACTCATGATACAAATAACTCAAGGTACAAATATCTATCTTGACATCTATTCAGGTTATCTTTGAGATATATCTTTGCCAGTATACAGAGCTTTATCTTTAATAGTACAGCGGCACTGCCAGAATGTCTAATTTTTATCATAGGGTGAAAAGTTTAAAGTTGCTTGGAATTTTTTGTCTGAAAGGTATAAAAGTAGCAGAGATAGCTTTGTCATTGCTGTTTATTATCTCATTATATGCTATAATGTAAAAATGACTGAACCCCCAGAAAACCCTTTTCTTATTATTATTTATTAAATAAAATATTATAAATTGAAGAAACAAGTCTCTTCCTTCCATGGCATGGGAATTATCCCTATTACTGGACAAGTACACTTAAGGATATTGCTTTTGTATATTTAAACAGAAAAGAACTAATGAGGCCATTTATAAAGACAGTTGTAATACTAAAAGTGTTAGCACTTCAGCTTGTACGTAGAGCATAAGCATAGTTGATATCACACATAGACATAAATTACACTGTGTGACACCTGGATTCTTTAGATCTAGTACAACCAATTACTCTGAAGAATTGGGCTGAGTCTTGCACACAGATTTCCAGTTTCAAGCTTTTGAAGACTGGAGATGAACACATAAATGTATGGCTAAATCTTTCATGTTTCTTTCCAGAGTGCCTATTTTAGGTTATCAAGTTGCTGAAGTAAGCAAAGAAGCAATTTAAAACTACTGAAGCAGATTTGCAGCAGGTGCAACCTGCCCAAGTCTTATTCATTTAGATGCAATTTTGTTTTGATTATCACTTGCATGAGGAGTAAATCCTTGAAGTCACTTACAACAGTGTGGAATCAGAGTAGGTCCAACAGTTCCCACAGCTTTTAGAAGAGGGAATTACTGCTGAAGACACATTCTCACAAGGTACCATGTAGCTGTAGGAGCGATACGTCCTGTTTGAGACAGCTTGTCATAGCCAATATTCTGCATAAGTGTCACCCTCTGCTTTAAAGTCCTTGTTTCTAAACTACTAGGTATCTTCACTTACTTCATCATAGACTAGCATTGCTGATAAAATACATCTAGACCTTTATTTTCTTAAAAAAAACACTTCCTACCCACCACTTTTAGTGGAGAATCACACTTGCCTTGCACTGATTTTTTAACTTATAGTTAAAGGCACTATCATACGGATCTGAGTAAAATGCCTGGACAAAAGTTCAGAAAACATTGGGTTTTTAACTTTTAAAAGCATTTTTTATATTTTGAGTTGCATTCCATCAAATTGAAATGACCTGATCGAACTATTTTGTGATTTTCTGAGTTTCCAAGATGAGTACAATATGAAAAATGCAAAAACATATTCAGTGAAACATTCAATTTGGGTGTTAGCATAACGTGCTGTGAACAATGGTGACATCTACCCAAACAATCTGAACATGTCTTATGTAGATGAAAACCAGCATTTAATTTTTTTCCTATTCTGCAAAATAATATTTTTTGCAAACATTATTTGCAAGGGTCTCAACTAGCACTATTCTCATCACAGCCACCATTATTGTGCAAAACAAGTAAGAAATGAAGTCTAAATGCTTAGACTGCAGGCCAGATTTGAAGTCTGTTCCTCTTGTGAAAGTACTATAATACATTTCAGTAATTATCCTAAACACTGCAGCCCCACTTAGGTAAATTGAAATATTTTGAATAATCATCATGTGGTAACACAGTAAAATCTTATTTTAAGATTAGTCCTCTTTTCAGTTCTTAGAATAACAATGCCTCATTGACAGATCACTTTGGATATGTCCCAACTAAGAAGCTGAACCAAGAGTCTGTAGTTACAACAATTAAATACATGCACATTTGTCATGATTTTCAGCCATGTACTCATCCCTTCCTTACATGTACCCTCCCCACTTTTGTGACAATAGCACAATTGCTAGTTTACAGTATCTAAAGAGGGAAAGGGATTTCTGATGGTAAGGGACAAATTTTTTTCCTGGGAATCTTCAGCAGGTTTGTAGAAATCACTTATCTTGTCATGGTGAAAGCTAGGGTAGAACATCCTTCCATTAGGCATCACAGATTTCAAAGCAGAGTTCCAAGGGGTCTTAAATGGTTTCAGCAAAACAACAGCTCTCATTTTTGACATGGCATCCACTGCAAGGTAGTGAAAGAAATTAAACATTAATTGTTGCTGAGGTTTACCTGCTCTGTGAGTTAGCTTTGTGGATATTTGGAGATGCATTTTAGTTATTACATAAGCAAAAATGTTTGAGCAAGTTCACTGTCACTGAATAAAAGTCTGTTCATTTAAGCTGACAGTTTGCACAGCTTTAGACGGTGGCATTCATCAGGCAGAAGGCCACTTCTGGCCTTGGAGGTGCAGACTATAAGGTCAAATTACTCTGGACTGAAGGTGTACATCCTTGATAACCTATCACCTTCTGCACACCTTGATCTTTGCTTGCTTCATAGAATCATAGAAACATAGAATAGTTAGGGTTGGAAAGGACCTTAAGATCATCCAGTTCCAACCCACCTGCCAGGGGCAGGGATGCCTCACACTAAACCATATCACCCAAGGCTATGTCTAAACTGGCCTTGAACACCGCCAGCGACGGAGCATTCACAACATCTCTGGGCAACCCATTCCAATGCCTCACCACCCGAACAGTAAAGAATTTCTTCCCCATATCCAAGCTAAACTTCCCCAGTTCAAGTTTGAACCCGTTACCCCTTGTCCTCTCACTGCAGTCTCTCATGAAGAGTCCCTCCCCAGCATCCCTATAGGCCCCCTTCAGATATTGGAAGGCTGCTATGAGGTCTCCATGCAGCCTTCTCTTCTCCAGGCTGAACAGCCCCAACTTTCTCAGCCTGCCATCATACAGAAGGTGCTCCCCACCCCTGAGCATCCTCATGGCCCTCCTCTGGACTTGTTCCAACAGTTCCATGTCCTTTTTATGTTGAGGACACCAGAGCTGCACAAAATACTCCAAGTGAGTTTTCTCGAGAGCATAGCAGTGGGGCAGGATCACCTCCTTCGACCTTCTGGTCACACTCCTTTTGATGCAGCCCAGGATACGGTTGGTTTCTGGGCTGCCAGTGCACACTGGCATCACGTCACCATTCCTTGTATGCAATCAACTTTGATCCTATCAACAGGTCTTCACTCTGTTTGATTACTTTCAAGTTAATAGTGTATTTTTGCAGCCATAATGTCCATTTTATCTCTTTTGGGTGTAAACAAACCAGTGTCTGCTCTTTAACCTATTTAATCACAGCAGTTTTTCCTTCTTCGCTTCTGAGTCTAGTTAAATTAACTGAAATGACCTGCAAAGTCTTTGCTATCTCTAGACTGGATCAAAGAATGTAGGCAGTGCACTACAATCTACTTTAATCCCATTACAGTCCTGTCACTCCTAGGCCTTTGCTGAGATTAGACAATTAGATACCAGTGGCTTTCTAATGGATTTACTACAAGGCATTAGCTGATGAAAATTCTGCAGTGTTAGCTGTTTGACTTTTCATTATAATGAGAAATGGAACAGTCACAGAAATCTGTTAATTTAATAGCTTTCATAACAATGTTAGGAGTGGTAGTGAAAGAAGTTAAACATGATTCTATGAATTGTTGCTGAGGTTTTCCTGCTCTGTGAGTTAGCTTTGTGGCTGTTTGGAGATGCATTTTAGTTATTACATAAGCAAAACTGATTGAGCAAACATTAAAACAAATACATTTGATTTGTATCCCCAAGAAACGTGAGTGGCTGAATGTTGCCACAATACCTGAAGATTTTGTGAATAGTTTAGAAACCATGGAAATAAAGGGGAGGTGATTTATTATGGCCTCTGAAAATAGTAGCTAGATTTTAACTTATCAGGAGGATGTAGAGATTTGTGTCAGCTTATATCTGTGTGTGTATTCCTCTTCTGTGACTACAGAAGAAAGTGAAAGTACCGAAGAAAGTAACTGAAAAATTACTGAAGAAAGTAATACCTGGGGTGGTGTGAACTTTCCTCAGCACTTTCATTGAGTTTGAGCCTAAATGTCTTGTGTCTCATTTGAGACATCAGAGCACTCCAGAAGCTACCTTAAACAGCCAATCAGGCATTTTCCAAATTGATTTAACTGTTAAATCTTTACTATAAAAAGACACGAATTATTATCTTGATTGCTGTAGTGTATAACAGGGGACAAAATGGCTCTGAGTGGATAGTGTGTGAAATCCTTCAAATGCGGTGGCTATTCACTGGCCTGTTGTTTATGAAACCTGTGGGCAGAGGTATATCACAGTAAAATCAGTACTCATTTTCACTCTAGTTGGCAGATGAAAACAAGCCAATGACTAAATGCACTTCTGAGATTTTATTACCTAATATAACCTCTTGCCTGATCCCTGTCAGGAAGCTGTGAGATTCCCTGGATGGCTGATATGTGTGAGCTTGAATTGTTTTGGTCATGACTGCAGACATTTTGTCCAGAAAAGTTTTCACACTCTAATCACGTCTCTTGAGTGTTCTTCACAGGCATTCAAAAGAAAAAAGGTGATTTAATGTATATTAACATCTGAACTTAATTAGCTAAGCTAACAGGAAAGGTAAACAAACATGATGTCCATGAATTTACCCCTTCTCTAAATCTACAAATCTCTGCGATTTCATGAAACATTGAGCTTTTTCCCCGTGACTCAAAGATGACTGGCAACTGTGGGCAGATTCTTTTAAACTGAGACATACTGACCCTAACTGTTGTATCTTTGTGCTGTGTTTTGCCAATGTCCCTGCCTTGCTATTTACCCTGCTGCAAGGGTTTTGCCAGCATCCACTGCATTAAAAAATGGGTTTCTTTGATGTCACTGGCCAGAAATATCAGTTTATAGTTTTCTGGAAGTTACACCGTTCCAAATTGGAGCTAATAGGGTTTTTTTTTTTGTGTGTGTGTGTTTTTTTTTTTTTTTAAATCTTTTTGTCTCAAGAACATAAATTCCAGTTGACAACATCTCAACAGTTTTGATAACATAGAAATGTTATAACATCAGCAATTCAGGTACAGTAGTATTTGAAGACATGCAATGTGTGTATACATACATATATTAGTATATGAAACACACTGTCTTAGAATTAATATTAACATATAATCTAAATGCCAAATGAAACAGGGAGATACTTTTGAAATGAAATGTTTTGGCATTATCAAAATGAAACAAGAAAAATGAAATGATTCATTTTGACACTTTCATGTGGAGCATTTATTCCAAATTGAAACGTTCCTGTAGCGCAACTTGATTGCAACAAAACTGCATTTTTGGAGTTGAACACTGTTCTCCTGAAACATTTTTGAGCAGCTGTAGGTGAAGCCTACTTGCAGGTGCCCGCATCTGTAAGCTTGCATTTCAGCAAGATAAAGGCTACCAGGCGTGTTAAATCCACCATTCACTTCTGAAACTGGCCATGAATTATGCAACTTCATCTGAAGCCAGAGTCATACTGAGACAAGACAGGGTCAAACCACAGCATGAAATATTTTGATATGTGCTCTCCACTGATAAGGCTCCCACACACATCTAGCAGAAACATGTCTTCACATAGAATGATATCAGTATTGGGAATTTTTCCTCCAGGAGTTATTTGTGCACCAGATGCACCCGAACATATCACCCAAATGGAGAATTTGGTTGTTACGGCGTTTCCTAAGATTTTACTAGAGCATTTAACTCATAAACAAAACATGAAATACCTCTGTTTCATGATTTACTATGGATGTAATTTCATAGTATTAACAATCACTGATGGTGGCTCTTATTGTGGGCACTTTAGTTTGTATTGTCACACAAAAGGATACCATTTTCAGAATACAAACTCCCAAAAATATAAATTACATTGTAAGGGTGCTTTTATAGCCTAACCCTGGCAAAAATCACACTGTTAAGCTAAGAATGCAAGCATGAACAGTGTACGTGTATCAAATAAAACCTTGGCCATGTTAAAGTTACCAAACATAGTAGCTGGAGATAGCAGCCCAGATATGGCTTGGCACCGCTGTCCATTGCTCTGTGGCAGCAGGGTGGGTGGCAGAGGGGCAGTGCAAGGTGTGATGCTGGGCTCCTGGGTATGTTTTTTTACAGTTCTGTAGGCTGGGGAGCCAGCACTGCCCCACAAGGAGAGTGCTTGTGGCACAGGCTGCCCATCAGAGAGTATGGGTGGGTGTGTATGCATGCATGTGCCTGGGTGAATGTGTGTGAACAGTGCCAGCCTGGGTTAGCTAAAGAAGGGCTATTAGACATTCAGAAGTGTTTATTAGTGGTTTGTAACTGCATACTATTGTGGTTTCTCTGCTGTATTACATTGATCCTGAATGTACAGTTTACTGATTGCTTAAGTACATGATACTAATAATGAAAAAAACTCCTTTGGTTTAAATTATGTGAGCAATTTTTGCCTGTGACAGATATAAAATGGACAGTTCAAATCTAGGCAGTGGCTTCAAGACACAATTTAAAATTTCCTGTCATTTCATTCATCCTTAAACCCATCAGTCACTGATGCAGCTCTTCTATTTAACTACATTGCTGTATCTTGCTGAACAACTTATTCTTTGACTAGAGTCCAAGAATTACATTCTGTAGCTTACATAGAATCATAGAATCATAGAATAGTTAGGGTTGGAAAGGACCTTAAGATCATCTATTTCCAACCCCCCTGCCAGGGGCAGGGACACCTCCCACTAAACTATGCCACCCAACGCTCTGTCTAACCTGGCTTTGAACACCGCCAGTGATGGTGCATTCACAACTTCCCTGGGCAACCCATTCCACTGCCTCGCCACCCTTACAGTAAAGAATTTCTTCCTCATATCCAATCTAAACTTCCTCTGTTTAAATGTATTATTTCCCTACCCCTTTAAATCATAAAAATGTGATTTAAAGTCACATTTTGCTTATAATGGATTCTGACAGAAACCAGTCCTGCCTTCTGCTTAAATAACAAAGTTTAATATAAATATTATATTTTTCCTGACTTTTAAAATCTTTATTTTTAATGTTTATTTATTAATTCTCTGCATTTATTGTTCAAGCTTCCTGACCATGTACCATAAATAATAAATAAATAAATAAAACAATTTGTACGTTTTGATACCAAGTTTCTTTCAGTTATTTTTGCATCTTGACAAGGATTATCCAAAGTCTCCTAGTAGTTTTAAATATTCATACATTATGGGTAGCATAACATGACATGAAGTTTGTTATGAAACTCAAAGATCATTTAATTCTTTTCACTTTAATATCTTCCTTTGAGGATGAAAAAGCCCCAGCTTAAGACAAAAAAAATCAGTTTATTATTTATGGCATTTCATGGTCAAATAAACACCCTCTAGCTTTCCACACTATTCACCAACAACTGCCAACAGCAGAAATACTGTAACAATCAGGGTGAATCAAATCCTATGAATAAAGAATGAAATCTGTTATAATTTTAAATTCAGTATCACTATAAAACAGAAACAACAAAACCATCAACGAAACCCAGGAGCAATTTATCTAAAGAGTAATAATAAAATTACTTAGATTCAGGAGGGGTAAAAAACAATGCTAACAGAACAATGAGTGATTATACAACTTATTTGCGTTTTCACAGGGAGGCACAAGTAACATGCCAGATAGAGTGAGTCAGCAACAGCACTTATTCTACTGAGAATGTTTAGAACAGTGTGAATCTTTATAATGGTGCCGAAATAAGGAACTGCAAGATGTTGATATACTGTAAGTTGAAAACATATCCATGAAAGCTGCAGTTGAACAGGTAAGTACTTCTTCCATGGACAACCATGGAAACAGGGAGCTGTGGGTAGAGAAGATACACCAAGGCAAAAGAAATGGACTGGAGATACAGGGTGTTTTTTTCACTTGCTTTGGCATTGGCCAGGAGAAAAATATAGTATAACAAACAATGTGATATGAACAATATGATATAACATTTAGTGCAATATTTGTAGATAGAATGAAACTCCTATAGGTTTCTAATAAGATGCATTTCTGCCAACAGACAGCAAACAATTGCTAGATGATTCAACTACAGAAGCAATGTTATCAAGGTTGTTTAAGTCCTCTTGTCATCCAACTTCAGTGGTATTAGGCCTACTTTTCCAAAGTCCTTCAAAATGCTTCATCTGATTTTGAGATTCTATGGCACAAGTCTACCACCTTATTACCCAGAAAATAAAATAAACCTTTCTTTGGAAAGCTAGGGAGATGCATATGAAATGCAGGCTTCAAGTGTGTTTACGGCTCTTTGACACATGCTTATCACAGGGGGTTGGAACTAGATGATCTTAAGGTTCTTTCCAACCCAAACCATTCTGAACCTATGGTTCTATAAATAAAATATAATTTTGGCTTTTTTTTTTTATTATTTTCTTGCAAAGTTAATCATTGACAAATGTGCATTAAACCCCAAAAGTATAGCACTGTTTCTCTTAATGATATTGGGATTTAATATTAAATGCTAGAAGACTTAGGTTAAACTTGTGGTAGAGCAGAAAAGTAGTTTTAAAGAAAATTTACAAAGATAGAAGAACAATCCTTTGATGAGCTGCCACTGGGGAGTCCCAAATTCCATGGAGAGGAGGTTAGATTCTGAACACCAAAGGAACAGCTCCAGCTGTGAGCACCAGTGGTTGAAAGAAAGCACAGTCCCAGCTAGTTATCTCTTCACTTGACATACAACAGTGAGAAAAGCAAGTCAATATCTTAGTTCATAATTTGCGAAATGGTATCAAATTTCCTAATGAAATCTTTGCACAACTGTATTACTAAGATCCTTAAAAAAAAAAAAAAAAAGAAAAAGAAGTTATTTAATGCAAGGCTAAAAGTCAATGATATAAAGACAGGTGCAGGAAACATTATGTAATACAGCTTCGGGAATTGCTAAAACCTCAGGGAATTGGTTAAAGGCTTATAAGTGAAAGGAGAAACAGACATCAGTGCAATAATACTACAAAAAAATTGTTTTTGTTTTGGTATTGACAACATTGCACCATGAAGAAATGGAGAAAAAACATCTAAAATACATATTCAAGATGAAATATGAACCTTCTGAAAAGAAGATAAATTAATTGTTCTTTGTTACTGCAGCCTTGAATCAGTGCCTGTATACATTGACAGTTGAATTTTCTGCCATTTGAATGAAAGTTAATGAAATTCTATTGCATGCTTGTGATGTACCCTTATACATTCTTACAGTAAATTACATGTTTCTAGTAAGTAATTGAAAGGATTATTTGCAGGTTGAATGCAGCTGGTAAATGTCTAATAGCTGCTGTAGTAGCCTGTCCCGGGTTCAGCAGTAGCAGTCACTTTTCTCCTTCTTAGTAGCTGGTGCAGTGCTGTCTTTTTGACTTTCAGCCTGAGAACAGCACTGATAACACCAACGTTTTCAGTTGCTACTCAGTAATGTCTACTCTGACCAACGACTTTCTGAGTCTCATGTTCTGCCAGAGAGGAGGGGAAGCCGGGAGGAAGCAGAGACAGGACACCTGACCCAAGCTAACCAAAGAGGTATTCCATGCCACAGCATGTCATGCCCAGTATATAAAATGGGGGCAGTTACCCAGAAGGACTAGATCACGGCTGGGTCAGGCTGGGTATCAGTTGGTGGGTGGTGAATAGTTGTATTCTCTTCCCTTGTTACTTCCTTTATCATTATTATTATTGGTGGTAGCAGCAGTGGTTTGCGTTATACCTTAGTTATTGGACTGTTCTTATCTCAACCCGTGGGAGTTACATTTTTTCGATTCTCCTCCCCATCCCTCCGGGATCGGGGAGAGGAAGCGAGGGGAGTGAGATAGCAGCTGCGTGGTTCTGAGTTATGGCTGGGCTTAAACCACGACATAGCCCTTAAAATGGTATCCAACCATGCCACTGAAAACATACATGAAGACATACATGAAGGAAGCTGATGACACGGCTCAAGAAAATTCAAAGTTTAGCATTTTTGTGAAAGATGGGAACTTAATTAAAAATAAAGCAAGCATAAATTCATTCATCCATTCAGCCAGCTAGAACAGTGATCAAACAATTCTTGGAAAATTCAGGTAAGTAGGTTCCCCATAACCCTTTAATCTGATTTTGTAATGTAAGGCTGAGTAGCATCAGAAATCCTGTAGCAATTAAGTCAATGCAGAGTGACTCTAATTGAGTTAAATCCTGTGGAACATCTTTTTATCAGGTTTAATAAAGGTGCTTGCAGTGTGCAGTAACTAATGCCAGACTTTAGGTCACATGAGCTCCTTAAAAGTATGCCATGCAGTAGGCAGAAATCAAAGTTCAGAAAAACAACCTTATAAATCTTTGCACATAAATATGTCTGTACAAGACTAGATGCAAGGAACAACGGATTAATCGCAAAACTACATCTTCATGACACACTGAATGATAGCTCCTTTTGCACAAAAGTTAATGAAGTGATACTGTATGATTCCAATGACCTTTTCTTAACCTTTCAAAGCCTCAATTACCAACCCTCTTAAATGGTACTAGCATCAGGTAGAGATGTTAAATATTAAAAAAAAATATATTTAACCTCTGCATTTTCCTTTCTGTATGCTAGACAAAAAATGTTTTGTTGCATGTTCTTTTTTTGGGATTTGTTTTCTTACATGGAGATCCTGGGTAATGATTTAAAACCATAGATTATGCCAGGTGTGTTCCATAAAGAAAGAGACTGCTCTAAGGCACTATAAAAACAAAAATATCTTCTTAGGTTTATAGTATAGGAAGTAAGTTTTCATTTTTTGGTTATTCAATAATTTGAAATGGCCTTGGACAAGTAATTTCACTGTCACATACTGGAGTTCCTCAGTTTTGAAAGAAGATCAGCAAGTATTTTTTAAATTTATATTTTGCTTTTGTTGCTTGGCTGTTTACACTGAACACAATTAACCCTTGTCATGCTATATAGCATTATTTTTTGTATTATTTGAAAATAAATAGAAACTGGATATGTTTTCTATTTTGTCACCAAAACAGTGAATACTAGCAGGGGATTAATCCTAATCTATCACTTTTCTATTTAATGAGGGGAAAAATTTCAGGGACTTTAGAAATTGTATATTCTTCAAGGTGCGGGTACCATAGGAGAGAGCTTCTAGTGTTGCATTTCTTCCAGGACATATTTAATCATGTGGAGCAATATGTGGATAGAAGGAATGTATCAGGGGTGGGAAGAGGTGCAGCCCCTTTATTCAATCACAGTGAGAGCAGGAGAAGGGAGAACAGAAGAAACCTAGAAAAAGATTCCAAAGACAGTACCTAAAAATATGTAAATTAATTTTAAAAGAACACAGTCTGGTTTATACATTTGTCTTAAAAAAGCTGCATTTGAAGCAATAGATAATAATGATAAAAGAAAAGGGTGCTCTGTTGAAAATAAAGGTTTAATAGGGTTAACTTGCACCTGGAAAAGTGCTCTAACTTTGTTGAATGAGATTTATTCTGGTCATTGGCAGGGCTCATTGCAATCATTGAAGTTCTTACAGACTTAAACTGGATTTATTATTTAATTCTCATAATTAAATCAATCCTCTGCTGGGTTTTAATGAAGTTAAAAACCCAGGCAGGATATTTATTGCAAAATGTTGAACACATCACATTTGTTTTCTATATACATATGTAATCTTAAAGTGTGATTCAGACAATGAGGCTTCCTTCCTTCCTTCCTTCCTTCCTTCCTTCCTTCCTTCCTTCCTTCCTTCCTTCTTCCTTCCCTCCTTCCCTCTTTCCTTCCTTTCCTTCCTTACTTCCTTCCCTCCTTCCCTCCTTCCTTCCTTTCTCTCTTAATTTTTCCTCTTTTCCTTACTTTCTTGTTGCTTCTTGCTTGCTTCATTTTCTTTTTCCCTTCCCTTCCCTTCCCTTCCCTTCCCTTCCCTTCCCTTCCCTTCCCTTCCCTTCCCTTCCCTTCCCTTCCCTTCCCTTCCTTTCCCTTCCCTTCCCTTCCCTTCCATTCCCTTCCCCTCCCCTTCTCTATACAGTTCTTCATTGGTCCACATCTTCAGATAATACAGCTAATAAGTTCCTGCATTAATAACATCCACCACATGAAAACAATCATAGCATGATCATTTAAAATTCTCTTCTCTCTGCAATGCTACATATCTGTGACTGCAACAGTTCTTTTCAAACTTGTATTAGTTTATACTTAATCTCTACAGTAGTCCATTATAGTTAGTTTCCAGACATATATAAATATTAAGAAAAAACAAAACAAAACAAAACAAAAAAAACCACCAAACCCCAAACATTTAAATTTTACTTAGAGTTTTCTACCATTTTATGCTACAGTAAAATCCACTATGTTTTTTAAATGCTAAGCTCATGGTATCAAATATACTTGCTGCAGTGTTCCTGACTAAATTTCCTGAAAAACACAAACCCAAAATATAGCTTTGGAAGTGTGTCTCTTCCTGTATTAACAACACAGAAAGTTTTGACAGTATGGATTGCTTACAAAAATATAAGATAAATACAGTTACTATGGAATCTCACATATTCCTCACAAAGTCCTGTATTACACTTATATATTGATCATCCTGTGCCTTCAAGTGCACTAATACCAGAAATAGTTCACCAAGATGCATGGCTACAGGCTTTTTTTCCAGTGAAAGAGGTACTTTCAGTGAGAATTCAGGTGGCTGATAGAAATGCATCTCTCCATGCTGCTAACATTAGTACAGATATTCTTCCACAGACGAATCCATAGCAGATGTATAATACCAGAGGCAGTGACTAATATTAAAGTGAGTTCTTCCCGCTGGTTCTTATGGCAATATTTGCAATATAGTACCACTTTTTCTTCAGTTTGCTCTCCTTTTCAACAGCCATTCTTCATCTTCTTAAGTGTTTATGCTAATCATCTCATAATGTACAATCACTCCAGTCTAGCAATTATCAAACTACAAAATGTTGCTTTACAGCAAATTGTACACAGATAATGTAGAAACGATTAATATCTCTAGTATTGTTCATTTGTTGCTATGGAAATACTTTTCCTCTATAGAGCTATTAGTAAACACTATATTTGTAATGCAGCCAATGATAAAAAAACCTTGGCAAGTGCTGTGCTAAAATTAGAATGTATATTGTTAGAGATCTACAGTTTCAGCATAAATTCATAGAAAAACATTTCTTCCCCAAGCCTTTGTATGCTAAAACCATCTATTTCAAATACAGTGTATACGGACAAAAGCTTTAAAGGCCGGTCATTGGAATATCATATACAAGCACATTTTAAATCAGATATTGGTCAAAAAATAAGAAACTTTTGCATTTTTTCATCGATGTAAGTAGAAGTGTATCTGCCCTACTAGATATACCTGCAGGTTTTGTTTTGTCTAATTTTTCCCAGATTTAATGTTTTTGTACTTTCCTGCCATATAGAACAGCTCTTCTGTATTTAAGTTTTCTTTTCCTTGTATATAACCACATGATTAGGAGGGAAAATTTTAAATAGTTCTAATGTTCCACTGTATGTTTTTAGCTGTTCTGATGTCTGAATTTTCCATCCTTCATATGCTGGACAGCTAAATTGCCTTTCACTCTCTAGAAGCTGTTAGTGACAGTGAAGCTATGTAAAGATTTCAGTTCAAGCATAACTTCTTGCCCAGAAACTCAGCTCTGTCCTGGGCTGCATAAAATTAAGGGTTGCCAGCAGGTCAAGGGAAGTGATTCTCCCACTCTACTCAACTCTCGTGAGATTCCATCTGGAGTACTGTGTGCAGCTGTACATGTATGGTCCAACATGGACATGATGGAGCAGGTCTAGAGGAGGGCCACAAAGATGATCAGAGGGCTGGAACACCTCCCCTATAAAGAAAGACAGAGTTGGAGTGATTCAGCCTGGAGAAAAGAAAATTCTGGGAGGAGGCTTTTCAATATGTAACAGGCGCTTATAAGAAAGAGAGGGATTTTTTATTAAGGTCTTTAGTGATAGGACAAGAGTAAAATGTTTCTAAACTGAAAGAAGGTAGGTTTAGATTGGGCATAAAGAAGAAATTATTTATGATACGGATGGTGGGACACTGGAACAGGTTGCCCAGAAAACTTGGAGATACCCTATCATCACAAGTAAGGTATGGTTAGATGGGCAACCTGATCTAGTGAAAGATATCCTTGCCTGTGGCAGAAAGTTTGGAACTAGATGATCTTTAAAGGTACCTTCCAACTCAAACCATTCTGTGGTTCTATAATTTTGGGGAGTGGTTGAATGAGTAAGTGGGTGGTGTTATATAACATTTGTGTTTGTAGGAATGAGCCACTGCAATACAGAACCTTAATAGGTATTCAAAATTATTTTTATATGTGTGATTTCTGGCACATGCTTTTAAGTGTGGGATAATATAAAATGCTCACTGCTACACTGACATGGAGGAGCTCCATAAAATCACTTAATGGTCTACATCACAGCTTCAAATGATTCAGTTCATTACAATTAATGAAGGGTGGTAGATCTGGAAAAGATTTCATATTGGATATGGTCATAGTCATTTGTTCTGTTCACTAAATCATTATGTTATCTCACTGGCATGAATCTTTCAATTTTAACATGTTAATTTAAAGCAACCTCTTTTAGAGCTTGTTTTGGTAACCTTAGTTGTATAAAATATCCAAAATAGTTCACTCTGAGGAATAATCTATAATTTAAAAAGGCATAAAAATACTCTGTTCCAGTTGCCAGGGTACACAGTTTTAAAATGTTACATAATGCATAAACAGCCTTGATGAATCCATATAGTCATTCCTATTGTATTATGATGTTGACATTTCATCAATTTCAAGATTGCTGTAAATCTCAGGGAGAGAAGTCAACTAAATTTTAAAGATTTCACTTAGTAAAATCAAAAAAACCAGAAAGTCTTTCTAGCCCTAGCATTATAAAGAAATATCTTCATGCAAGGTGCTTTTCTGTAATCGACAGTAATGCAGGACAAACTAATCAGATTCCTGAGGGAACCTGGAACACATTTCATCTGGCTTTTCATTATGGAAATTTTGACCATTGGCTGCTAATTAGGTATTCTCATTTACATGATAGAAGTTCCTGATTTTGCCTAGATAACATTCATAGCTCTGTTTTGTTTAAATTGCTTTGTAGAGAGAGCTATATTGCACCACTATAAACAGGAAAAAAACAAAACCTTGTTAAAAGCTGAAGACAGCTTGGCACTTATGTTACATATTAAACATGCAAAAAAGGCTTTCTTAGGGCTAAAGCAGTTGTAGCTGGAGGCAGTAGTAGCAGCTGCCACTATGTTCAGCTGAATTAAAATCTTTCTATGGGCTGAGAAGATCCACTGCTAGTCCTACTGGTTAAAATACTGAAAAAAATCTCATGGTTGATGAGATAATGGTAGTTGTGACCAACTTGGGGCTGTAAAACAAGAAGAATGGAAAGGCCAAGGACCTTGAGTAACAGTGTATATTTCAACTCTGATAGCTAAGAAAGTGTCCAAATGATCCCAGACACTACAAAAATTACAGAACCATGCCTCATTTAATCAAAACAAAACAAAAAATCATAGTGTAATCTTATCAGTGCACAATGAAAACACCATGTTGTCATGGGTTCAGCAGTAGCAGTCATTTTTCTCCTTCTTGGTAGCTGGTGCAACACTGTGTTTTTGATTTTGGGCCTGAGAACAGCGCTGATAACACCAGTGTTTTCAGTTACTGCTTGTAATGTTTTGGTCTGACCAAGGACTTTCTGAGTCTCATGCTCTGCCAGGGAGGAGGGGAAGCCAGGAGGAAGCAGAAACAGGACACCTGACCCAAACTGACCAAAGAGGTATTCCATGCCACAGCACCTCATGCCCAGGATGTGAAAACAGAGAGCAGAGACCCAGAAGGGTGGGGGGTGCACTGCTTGGTAGGGCTGGGTATAGGTGGTGAGTGATTGTATTCTTTTCCCTTGTATTTGCCTTGTCATTATTATTATTGGTGGTAGCAGTAGTGGTTTGTGTTATACCTTAGTTACTGAACTGTTCTTACCTCAGCCTGTGGGAGTTTCATTCTTTTGATTCTCTTCCCCATCCCTCCGGGAGCGGGGGGAAGAAAGAGGGGGAAGTGAGTGAACGAAACTGCGTGGCTGCGAGGCTTAAACCACAACACATGTATACTGCAAGGGAAGCTCAGATGACTTCAAATCAAAATCTAAAGACAAAAATTAACTCTTTCTTAAAAAAAAAATATAAAAAGAATAGGCAAACTGGTGAATGGTAATCTGGGTGTGTTAGACTGAATACAGGTTACCAGTACTATCTGTGTTGAGGTAGCTGATCTCTGATCTTAGCCTGAGGCTGTGAAGCCTGGCTGAATATTATACATATAATGAGAAAATGCCTCATATCATTGACTTAATCAAAATAAGACAATTAATCATTGCTGTATCTGCCTTTGGGAATAAAATTTTTCTAAATGTTAATTAGCCTACAAAAGTAACAAATGATCTTTTTAATCTCCTTTACTTCTTTATTAGCTGGTGATCTTATTTCCTCAAGAGAACCTCAGCTTGTACCCTCATCATTTTGACTCCTTGCATTGTGCCCAAGTATCACACAACTGGGTTTCTTTCTTGAAAATTATCTGTTGAGCATTGTGCTCTGCAAAGAACAGAAATTAAAAGTGAATGCAGAAACCAAAACCAGAATTGTTATTCTGCCCAGTAAGCATGCCAAAATTATATAATTTGTGGTTTAATTCAGGATAAGGCTCAGGTGAAATAATTCATTTCACATTACAAATCTGATAAATTCTTACAACTAATTTTTCAGTGTTGAAATAATTTTAATAATCATTATTTAAATCACTTAAATTTGCTTCAGAGCAGCCATGCTGTCATGAAGCAATGAAAAAAAAAAGAGGTGGGAAGCAGGAACTGGTTGAGAGGATTCCATAAAGTTTTCGCTACAGAGTAACAATGTGCGGACAAGGAAGGTAAAAATTTAAGAGAGGTTATTAGGAAATAGAATTGTGAATTTCCTCCCTTAAAACAGAAAAAAAAAAGTAATTGAAAAATACTATCAAAAATAAATTTCAGAAAGTAGCTCTAAGAAAACACAAGATTACGTATGTATTTTCAGTTATTAAGGCGAACAGGTTGTCAGTTGTTTAGGATTTTTTTAAGAAGAGCTCTAAAGATGTTGTTAAAAAGCAGAACTAAAACTCATGTTTCTAGACAGATGGGGTTTGCAAAAAAGCTTAAAGTTGCACAGATCCAAATATAAATTCTGTTTTCTTCCTTCAAATCTCCAGGTTGTTAAGGTGCAGACTCCAAGCATTTCTTTCCAAGCCTGCAAGATCTTTCTTCTCCATATCCCATATCTCCAGGCCTGGCTGTGCGACAAAGAGTTTCAGAAGGTCTCTCACCCTGTCATAATCAAGATCAGTCATTTTCACACTACTAGCAGGCCCTTTTCTAACACAGGACTAAAAGTGTTAGTAACGCTTTTCCTAGAATCACTTTTAGACTGGTTGATAGGATGAGGAAGTGTGTGTGTATAAAAATGTGTGTTCCTTTTGGAGACACAGTTGCCATTTAGAAAAATGTGAAAACTAAATATAAATGAAAAATAAGACCCTTACTTCATGTACATATGTGTATATATTTATGCATGTAAAATA
This sequence comes from Ara ararauna, assembly GCA_028858755.1. Classification (NCBI taxonomy): domain Eukaryota; kingdom Metazoa; phylum Chordata; class Aves; order Psittaciformes; family Psittacidae; genus Ara; species Ara ararauna. The sequence continues at coordinate 46,761,388 of CM054377.1, read as the reverse complement.
AATACACATGTATGTAGATGTGTGTCTCTATATACACACACGCATATTTTTTTGTGTGATCCCTGTGTATATTCTTGCAAGTAAAACCCCTAATGGAATGAAAGAAATACTGTGAAACTATTGTCATGATTTAAACCCAGCCGGTAACCGAGAACCACTCAGCCTTTTGCACACATACCCCTAATCCCCCTGCTTCGGGTGGGATGAGGAGGGGAATCGAAAGAATGTAAACCCCACAGGTTGAGATACGAACAGTTTAATAACTGAAGTACAATATACTATTAATAATAAAAATAAAGGAAAAAACAAGGTGAGAGAATAAAAAACTAAAAGGGAAAAGGAAAAAAAAAAAAATCCCACAAGCGATGCACAATATAATTGGTCACCATCTGCTGACTGATACCCAGCCTGACCTGAGCAGTGATCTAACCTTCTGGGTAACTGCTGCCAGTTTATACCTGGGCATGACATGCACTGATATGGAATACCCCTCTGTCTAGTTTGGGTCAGGTGTCCTATCTTTGCTTCCACCTGGCTTTTTGTGGCCCTCCTCACTGGCAGAGCATGAGAGACTGACAAGTCTTTAATCACAGTAAGCGCTACTTAACAACAACTAAAACATCAGTGTGTTATCAGCATTTATCTCAGACTAAAGAAGAAACATAGCATTGCACCAGAGACTAGGAAGAAAAAAATGTAACTCTTATAGCTGAAAAAATGACAACTATGTAAGAGGTAACATATATTTCTTCCTTTCTCTGGTGTTTACAGTAACACCACTAATAATGATGAATTTTCTTGGTATTCATCGGGTTGCACTACGTAATCCGTTAGGAGTTCTGCAGTAATTTAGCATTAATTAATTTCCACCTACAATAAAACCTTATCAAAACTTGAATAATGTAGTGCTTATTGCCTTTGTTATTAGTATCTCTGATTTTTTCCTGTGTCTTCCTCCTTTTACCTCTAGTAGTCAGAAGGTTATTCTATTCCAGACAGCAATACATCGAACTAAGATTCCTCTACTACCACTCAGACCTAAAGTAATTTAAATGCATTATTTATCACCTGAGTAATTTGCCACAACTAATCCTCACAAGCAGGTCTAATGCTGGATCCTCTGGGACATTCCTCATTTCTGATTAATATTAACCGTGAATGCACATCTTGAAAAATACACCAGTGGGTTATTGCTGTGAGGCCTCTTTGATGCTGAAAACCAGAACACCTGTTTTTCAGTACCAAGGGAGTTGTATCAGGTCTCTCAAATGCATGAAGCCCTGTGACACAGCTGGGGGAATGCCATGGCATCAACCCATCCAGCCTGGAAGCTGCACAGTTTTGAACGTACTTGAACATGGACTACAAATAAAACTGTGATCCTGATCTTGCAACCTTTGTTCCTAGGCCTGAAACGGATAACATATCTATCCATACACTGTAAAGCACATGGGCAAATATCACACTTCAACCTTTAGCAAATCTATATTTAAGTAGCAGTAGCGTAGGTAGTGTAACTGCGACTCAATCTCTCCATAGCTGTTTCTTAGCTAGCTATATCTATAATCATGGTTCTTTCTCACTCTGCTCTGTTACTCAGCTGGTTATACCATAAAAAAAAAAAAAAAAAAACAAACAAGGCTGCAACACTCTTTTCAGAGGGTGTTTCAAATATTCCAAAGTTCAGAAAGATTTAGTGTCTCTTGAACATAAGAGTAGGATTGCAACTACAATATTAAAGAAAACAAACAACTGTATTTGGGGATTCAGAAGATTGTCTTTTTGAATTGTTTTGGTTTATTTTCTTCTCTTTCAGCACAACTGGATTTGAACTGTCACATTTTTCAGTCACATGGATGAGAAGAAAGAATTATACAAAGCTTTGCTTTTCTGACAGTACTTTTAAAACCTCCTTTATACTTCTTAAATACTCTCACTGTTGCTTCTTAAAAGAAACATCTTCCATTTAGATGATTTAGAAAGTACACATATCCTTTCAAAAAACAGCCAATAATATTTTAATAAAAGGCAAAGTATTTAAAGTACACTAGAGACCAATACAAATTATAGTGATAACAGAAAGAGTGAGAAGAGCAAACAAAATACATTTTAATGAAAATACTAAAGGTCATTTTGCAAAGTAGCTAGTGAACATTGCCAGCAGTTTTCCAAGGTACATCACCAGTCAGTTTGGTGAGACAATAACATAGTAGCAGCTTCAATAAGATTTTAATGCAAGTCTTTAATGGAGACCCTTTAATGGAGCCATTTATGATGTGAGCTAATGATGGCAAGATGATTTCAGTATCAGTCTAAGGGGATTCCATTATGAAGCCATTACAATATGAAGCTGCAACGATTTACTTCCACAGCAAATCCACAGAGATAGCATGATGGTTCCATTACTGGTTCCAATGTGATATTTTGACACTCCAAGGATTTCAGTACAAACCTACAGAAACCTTATCAGCGTATAAAATGATGATACGGATTATATGCTTCTTTGCAGATAGACTTGTATTTACACTCTAAAATACAGCTTTGTTCTGAGACATTGCAAAAAAGTCATCTTATGAATCATGCCTTGTTTCCTACATGCACTCCAAGAAACATTGCCTCAACAAGCAAAGCCCTTCAGTCTTCGTTCCTTTTCAGTGCTAGTCCTGCTGACTTATTTGAGAGAAGTGTGTTTAGTTTTATTTATTTTACATCATGGCTGTTTACCAGAAATGTATGATTACAGAACTCACTGAGGTGAATGTAAGAATAATCTGAGATTGGTGTTATCTTGTAATAGTATCTTCAGCTGTCCCCAGTGACAACATGAGTAAAATTGTAGGATCTGAACTTATTTGGAAAAATGTACTAACCCTAGGAAGAAAATTCTGAGTAAAAATTGTCAAGTTGGATTCTCTATCTATGTCTGTAAGGTTAAATTCTCTTGTAGTTTTTTAGAGAAGGTCCATGTTATTAGAACTGCTTTGACTATGTTGATGGAACATTTCACCAAGGGCAAAAAGTTTGCCAAGTTTTCACAAAAATATTGATAAGAATCCTTTTGTGACACACACAGAATGAAAGAGTTTAGAAGTTTGTTAGGAATTTTTTTTTAAGCTTTTTTCCCTTCTGTTGTGCTAGACTATGAAATTAAAATCAAAACACATGGGGATAATGGGAGCACATGGAGGGTAGTGTATATGTGTTTGCTTTTTGGCTTAGTTTGTTTTTTATCTTAGTTTGCTTTTCCTAAAGTAAGGTTTAAGTACACCTAATCTGCACAGACACTCCTTTCTGGAATCTTGAAGAGGTTTTGTTCAGATTTGGCACGAAGCTCAATTTCTGGAATTCTGAAGTCCGCTTTGAAATGAAATTGTTATGTTTCTCTCAGCTCTATAACATATATGTAAACCTTCACTTGCCAAGCAGTGTTCATCTTTAAAACCTTTTGTACATACTAAAGTTTATAAGTCTAAATAATTATTTCTAAAACAGTGAATTTAAGATCCCTTTTTATATAACTTTTTGCCATTCAGTTATCTGGAATTCTTATCAAATTTCCATTCTCTTCTTCTACACTACAAATACAAGTACGTATCATTGGCAATACACCAGAAAGACAAACGCCTAAAAATCACAGGACACATGCAGGTAGGTTAAATTACACATCCTGCTTCTGCTAATGCTCTTTGTCTGACATCTTATTAATTAAAGTGTTCAGCTCAGAAGATCAAGTGCTTTTAGTTGAAGGATCAGTTACCACAGTGTATTCCACCCTTTGCTGGTTTTAACTAATTGCCTTCCTTAGATTCTGAGGAACATTAGGCAAGTGTAAGAGATGTGCTTTTTATCTTCTCACATGTTTGCAATTATGTTCATTGCATTTCATAATTTTAAAATCAAATTGCTAATTTTAACAAAATTTCACGGCAGATGAATAGTCTCAAAGATGCTGTTTCTGAAAAATTAAGCGATACAGAAGGCAGGTTAGAGGAGACAAAAAAAGAGAAAAGTTATTATATATATATTATATATGTTGTATTACTGCAATATCCAATGATTCCTCTCAGCGTTGATACTGCCTAGAAGAGTGACAGAGTCTTGACACAAAAAATTGCAAATATTTATGTTAAAGTATCATGAACTCATCTCTGTTGTGATTCTAGCTCACATACCGTGTCTAAAATATCAGCGAAAGCTTAGCTAGGTTATTCCTATACTGAAGTTATGGTAGTAGCATAATTGTGTAAAAACAAGAACCACAATCAGACTTGAATCTAATTAGAAAATTAAGGACAACTGCAAGATGCTGTGAACCTCTTTTTGAGAAAGAAGTCTTCTCCAGTATGGAGACTTTTGGAAACCTCACATAGGGTGCCTAGTATTCTGTTCTTAACCAAGAGTATGAAGAACCAGCGAGCACTAGGCTACACTGCATTCTTTTTATGATTTCTAACCTCGTAGTAGTTCAGACAGGCATATCAAACTTCATTCTAGCTATCTTTCTTTTTTTCTCCTAAGAAGTATTAACATTATTTCAACCTCATTTTTCTCACTGGAATAAATTTTTAGTAATTCTCATCCCAGCTTGATTGTCATTTATTTTTGTTGTGTATATTTGGAATCTGTTCAGGAACCATTTTTTGACTTTTTACAGTCCTTTTAAAAGCTTGAATGAGTGAACACTATGTGTTTGTTTTATATGCCATGTGCAATAGGCAGAGAATCAAAGTGCTGATTAAACTTCAATGCTGGCATTCGTACCTTGCTTGACTTCAGCCTCAATGTCATCAGTGGTCACAAAATCAAGAAAAAAAAAAAGCAGAACAGACCGTAATTTATCCACATAATCTGCTGCTTCCACAGCTGCAGTCTGCCGGCCACAGAGCTTGTGATGCTGTACAAAAGGCAACAATTTTTATGCAATTTGAAAATGAGTTTGTGACATGATGTATTTTTTTGTCACTATAATGCAGTAATCGATGTGTGGTAATATGGCTATTGCAAAATAAACTATCATTGGTAGCAGTGTCTTGTCCACAATTAAAGTATGAATACCGAAAAATAGTAAAATTCTGACTGACAAAATGATTGTATGCATAGAGCTTGGCAAGATACATTTTGAGGAAACAGTCACTTCTTTTACAAGAATTCTTTAAATTTAAAATTAAATGTTCTTTAAATAATGAAGGTGTTCCCATCATTCACTTTCATCTGAAAATCTATTTAGAGAGGAACATTTTGTTGTTATGGATTATGCTATAAAAGATGTCAGTGAATTAGATAGCACTTTATCTGTATTACAATTTAGATTTAAAATGAAAATGAGATGTAAAAGTTTGGTTAAGGGTTTAGCTTCTTACTTTCAAAGTTCACCACTTTTTAAATACAAAGGTAAAAGCCTTCATCTGTACTTTTCTTTTTTGTTTTTTTTTTACTTTTATATGTCAGCATGTAAACTTTACTGGTCAAATCTTGACTGATGTTTGATGATGCTTGGGTTAGGAAAATATTGGCAACAGTGACAATCATAATTTTGACAAAAAAACCACGAAGAATACTTTGGGAGATTTTTTTTAGTTTTGAGACACACTTGGGGAAGTTAAAGAGGGTGCTCTGGTTAATTTCTTTAAAACGGATAATACATTTGAATTTTGACAGCTAAAGAGAAAATTGAGTGAGTGACATCTCTATGGAAGAACAGAAATATACTATGCAAAATAAATCTCAGGAAAACTCAGTTTAGGTGATTATTTCAGCCTTGTGTTCACATTAGGAGTCCTTTTAGATTCAATGAAATCTTCCACTGATGTTATCAACATAGGCTTCTGCAAAAGGAGGGCAAGACATGAGTTGCCTCAGCCTCGGTGATACCGATAGCAAAAGGCATAGTAGCTGCTAACCATGAGGAGTAATCTGTGAGATAAGAGAAAAGGAAAGCTGGCGTAAATATAAATATGCCTCATCCCTGGCAGTGTTCAAAGCCAGGCTGGATGGGGAGTTAAGCAACCTGGCTAGTGGAAGGTGTCCATGTCTGTGGCAGAGGTGAGGTGGAACTAGATGAAATTTATGGTGTTTTCTAACCCAAACCATTCTATGATCTCATGATGTTATGATTTGTGGGCATAACAAAACACAGAAGTTCTGTACAGGAGCCTCTTTAAGAAGAATAAGAAACAGCAGGATGTGTTTCTTCTCACGTGTAATACCAGGTAGAAATGAAATAAACTTATATGGACCTGGTATTTTTTCAGTAAGCACAAGCTGACAAATTGTAGATTAATATGTGGTTGAAGTACTTTAAGACTTGTTTGCCGTCTGTTTGGAAGAGTAACAACTATTTCAGAGGTGGTGGATGTGTTATCATTTATCTGAATTGATAATAGTACCTTCATTGTGCAAGATCAGATGAAAATAAATGATCAAAAGACAGTCCCTCCTCTAAAAGCTTTCAGCCAAAAATGATTGACAACAGATGGATAAAATACAGATTGCTGTAGCAAGAGAAAGTATTATACAGATTGCTGTAGCAAGAGAAAGTATTATACAAATACTGATCAACCTGATAACTGCAATACTTGCAAATTACTCAAATAACTATCATCTAGCTTTTCTGTGAGTGTCGAATTTTAAGGAACATGTATTTACATCCATATCCCCTTTGTAGTTGCAGTGCAAACTGCATAAAAATAAGTGATGTTATTTTCACTGTGTGAGATCTGGAAGAGAAGCAGCCAACTTGTAGCTATAACAGGCAGCAGCAATAACCATCAGCAGTGGCAAACTCTTGCAGGCATTTTTGCTGTCAGCATTATTTCTTAAAATAAAAAGTTTATTGTTAAGACCTCTCTTCTTCATTCTCATGCCATCTTGATATCTCTGCTTGTTTCACTGTCTTGGTAAGGGCATTGAGAGAGGAACTTAAGGAGTTCCAAATTTGATATGAATCTCTTGTGGAGGTACAACCAGAGTTCATATATATCTGGTTGTGTATGACTCCCCCAATCTCTCTTTGTCTCAAAGGGAGTGTAAATATAAAATTATAGCTTTTTAAGTTTTTTTACTTTTTCTCAAGCCAAAATTGTTAAAGATAATTGCACAGGTGAAAAAGCAGATTTTAACACATAAAGTACAAAACAGCAACCTTCAGCTCTATGGGTGCTTCTGAAATAATATAAAATAATCCAGAGAACAGCTGATGAAATTTTTTAAAACTAAAACTAGCTAAAACTAGAGAAACAAGGGAACAACCCTTCAAAAGAAAGTCGTTACACTATTTGAGAAAGAAGTAGGAGGATTAGATGTAAATAGAGAGTGGTAGTATACCTAAATTGTCCGTCTTGTTATCATCATTGCTTTTCAAAATAAAGACCTCTGGTGCACTGAATTATCTTTTCTGTCCTCTATATTCCCTGATATGATTCATAGTTCTTTTTTTGACATAGTTATTGCACATTAGAGTTACTTTTTAGACATAGTTATTGCACATTAGAGTTTAGAAGTTGTTACCAATCTTATGTTGGGAAAACGAAACAAGCCTTAGCAAAGGATTTATTGTTAGTCTAATCAAATCACCTACCAGTTATCATTAGCACAATGATACTAACTCTTATAGCTGAAGATTTCTATGCACAAGCTTTTTAGTATCTAGCCTTTTCCTGTAGTGTAAATTTTCTTTTTAAGTGTCTCTCTAGATCTCAAAATCAACAGCTTCAAAAAGAAGGGGAAGGATGGGAGTTACAGCAAGTTATCAACATCCTGAATCTTTTGCTGGGAGAAATACGACAGGGGTTTCTTCTCCCTCACACTTGGGTCAATGCATGGTCACTAGCTTACAAGGCTGTGCTCCTTTAGTGATCAGTAACTGATAACTGTGCTTTGTGCTTATAGTTTGGGGTCCCGGGTATCATCCAACATCTTTGCTTTTTGCACTACGTTTTTGTCTTAGGTTCATAGACATCTTGCTCCACACTGACTAACTACTCTTTGTTCCTCCTCAGTAAATCACAGGATGTCACACCAAGTGCAGGCAATAGTCATCTTACTGCTGAACTTTCACTGCTCCATGTGACTTAGCTTGAAAAAATTTTGGTGAAATCCTGGGAAAGCTGGATCTCAGATATGAGAATATGTACCCAAAGACTGTGAGGGAATTAAAATACAGAGAAGTGAACTGTAAATTTCACAAGCAAGAGAAGTATGGTATGTTTGTATCTGCTGCTTGATAAGGATACTTCCCTTGATCTTGAGACACCTAAATAAAGAGGATCACATTCACTGCTTATATAAACCCAGTAATATTAGTAAAGTCGTACAAAGGAATGCATTTGGCTTAGAAGCTCGCCTCATGCAGATAAGCTGGTGCCTGTCAGTCCTAAAATTCCACCACTCACAGACACATGATAAACCTTCTACTCCATTATCATTAATGTGATAATGATTCTTAATCTGTGTTATGGCTTTTGAATTATTTGACTGTAAATATACTCAAACCTAATGCTTTATTCCTTGTGGGAAAGTAAACATACTTTAGGTATATTAAAGATTTAGCTATCGCACAGAAGGAAAAAAAAAAAGAAAATTACTTCACAATATTTACAAATTTTCCAGATTTATCATCTTAAGTACAGAAACCCATATGGGACTCCAAAGGATATATAGTTTTCTCCACTCAACTCTCCTCTTCTTCTTTTCTCTACATCATGGAAACATAACCAAACCCACCACCAAAAAAAACAAATTGACTTATAAATAAAAGGCTTCTTTTTTTAAAAAGACTTTCTTTTGAAAATGCTGGACTGCTGTATGCCTTATGACATCAAAATTTGATTCAGGATATCTTACAAGAATCTGAAAATTTTACTTAATTACTGCAATATTTCCAATAGTTTAATATACTGCTAGAAATTAAGATTGAAGTTCAGAAATTTTTAAGCAACATTTTTTTAAAAAAATGGATATATGCAAAAAAAAAAAAAAAAACAGAACAAAGACATTTTCAAGGAAAATTGTATTATCTTTTAACTATATTTGTAAAAAACAAAAGGATAGTACCATGTATCACAGACCTAAATTTCAGAAATCATCAATCACTTGCAGAGAAATTGCTCATTTTCCTGCCCTCTTAAATCCTTATGTGTTGGGACTGTGGAACAAAGACTTCAAAAAAGAACAGCAAAAATGTAGTTTCAGTTCCAGAAATTGGGTATAATGAGCAGCCAAATCGTTGGACTGGACTGACTTAGAATCATAGAATCATAGGATCATAGAATAGTTAGGGTTGGAAAGGACCTGAAGATTATCTAGTTCCAACCCACCTGCCAGGGGCAGGGACACCTCCCACTGAACCAGGCCAACCAAGGCTATGTCCAATCCAGCCTTGAACACTGCCAGAGATGGAGCATTCACAGCTTCCCTGGGCAACACATTCCAGTGCCTCACCACCCTTACAGTAAAGAATTCCTTCCCCATATCCAATCTAAACTTCCCCTGTTTAAGTTTGAACCCGTTACCCCTTGTCCTCTCACTACAGTTCCTCATGAAGACTCCCTCCCCAGCATCCCTACAGGCCTCCTTCAGATACTGAAAGGCTGCTATGAGGTCTCCATGCAGTCTTCTCTTCTTCAGGTTGAACAGCCCCAACTTTCTCAGCCTATCTTCATACAGGAGGTGCTCCCCACCCCTGATCATCCTCGTGGCCCTCCTCTGGACTTGTTCCAGCAGTTCCATGTCCTTTTTATGTTGAGGACACCAGAACTGCACACAATACTCCAAGTGAGGTCTCTTGAGAGCAGAGTAGAGGGGCAGGATCACCTCCCTTGACCTGCTGGTCATGTTTCTTCTGATACAGCCCAGGATTCAGTTGGCTTTCTGGGCAGTAAGCGCACACTGCCGGCTCATGTTCATTTTCTCATCAACCAACACCCCCAAGTCCTTCTCTGTAGGGCTGCTCTGAATCTCTTCTCTGCCCAGCCTGTAGCTGTGCCTGGGATTGCTCCCACCCAGGTGGAGGACCTTGCACTTGTCATGGTTAAACTTCATCAGGTTGCCATCTACCCACCTCACAAGTGAGTCAAGGTCCCAATGGATGGCATTCCTTCCCTCCAGCATATCGACCGAACCACACAGCTTGGTGTCATTAGCAAACTTGCTGAGGGTGCGCTAATCCCTCTGTCCATGTCACTGACAAAGAAGCTGAACAAGACTGGTCCCAACATCGATCCCTGAGGGACACCACTCGTTACTGGTCTCCAGCTGGACATGGAGCCTTTGACCACAACTCTTTGTGTGCGGCCATCCAACCAGTTCTTTATCCACCGAGTGGTCCATCTATCAAATTGATATCTCTCCAACACAAAGACAAGGATGTCTTGTTGGACAGTATTGAACGCTTTGCATAAGTCCAATTAGATGACATCAACTGCTCTACCCCTGTCCATCAGTTCTGTAGCCACATCATAGAAGGCCACCAGATTGGTCAGGCAGGATTTCCCCTTAGTGAAGCCATGCTGGCTGTCACCAACCACCTTGCTGTTTTTCATGTGCCTTAGGATGCCTTCCAGGAGAGTCTGCTCCAAGATTTTGCCAGGCATGGAGGTGAGGCTGACTGGTCTGTAGTTCCCCAGCTCATCCATTTTGCCCTTCTTGAAAATGGGGGTTATATTTCCCTCTTTCCAGTCATCGGGAACTTCACCTGACAGTCATGATTTTTCAAATATGATGGACAGTGGCTTAGCAACTTCATTTGCCAGCTCCTTCAGGACCAGTGGAAGGATTTCATCTGGTCCTGTGGACTTGCGCACGTTCAGGCTCTTTAGATGGTCTCGAACCAGATCTTCTCCTACAGTAGGCCCAAGGTCTTCATTCTCACAGTCCCTGCGTCTGCCTTCCAAGACTTGGGTGGTATGGTAAGAGCATTTTCTGGTGAAGACTGAGGCAAAGAAGTTATTAAGAACTTCAGCCTTCTCCAAATCCAGGGTAGCCAGTTCTCCCGACAGCTTCTGGAGAGGGCCCATGTTGTCCCTAGTCTGCCTTTTATTTGCAATATACCTATAGAATCCCTTCCTGTTATCCTTAACATCCCTAGTCAAGTTTAATTCTAAGTGGGCCTTAGCATTCCTAACCTGATCCCTAGCTTCCTGGACAACATCCCTGTATTCTTCCCAGGCCGCCTGTCCTTGCTTCCAGTTTTTATAAGCTTCTTCTTTCCTTTGAATTTTCCTCAGCAGCTCCTTATCCATCCAAGGAGGTCTCCTAGCCCTCCTGCAGCACTTCCTTCTAGTTGGGATGTATAGCTCCCGAGCTTGCATCAAGTGATCCTTGAATATCAACCTTCCCTCTGTCTCTCAAAGCATTTTCCAGACAGTATTTTCTCCAAACACAGGTCTATGTGTGCTTGTCTCCACTGTGCCTCAATTCACATGGTATAGTTCTTTCATGTTAGAGGTGCATTCAGATGTTTTTGTCACCCTTTATGAAGGTGCCGGATTGTCTGGGGAGTGACTCTGTGGCAAAAGTAACAGAATCCCTTGTCTTTTGTTATACATGATATCTTCTTTCATTTTCTTGATGACTTCATAGAAACAAAGGAGTATTCCTTTATTATTTTTCATTTACAGGCCATATTTAATATCATGGCAGGGAGTTATTTTGTTGTTGTATATTTTTTTCTCATCTTTAACATACTGCTGCAAGTAACTAAGAGCTTGTTAATGAACACTTACTGCTTTCTCACAGTAGAGCATATGCTATAAAGTGCCATTTTATATGTGGCTAGAATATTTCTTGCCATACAGAGAATTAATCAAATACGAGTGGCAAATGAGAACTATGATTGTAAAATATTTTAAAGTTAGGAAATTTCAGGATTATGTCTGCCAGTCAAATTAAAATTTTTATCCTTTGCATACATGTGATTTTTAAGTATATGATCACAAACCACTTTTACCCCGCATGCCACTGAACTTCTAATTTTGGGGATCTAACCATCAGTGAGATTCAGATCAGTTGCATCAACCTCAACTTTAACAGCATTTTAAATATTTCTGAATCTCTCTTCTACTCTCTAATATGGCTGGAGTGCAGCATAGCATAGTTATACCTTCTCCACACACATAAGCTGAAAGAAACTGCAAGTGGTGAAGTAAAATAGTTATCTACTCATCTGAGGTGCTCAGTTATTGTAGGTGTGTTTCTCAAACTCCTTTTTAGATTTTCATGGCCAGTGTAATTACAGAATTGCATCTGTTGCATCTAATAAAGTGCTGCCTGTTGAACAATACTAAGCAGTAATAAGTAACATTAACTGATAGAATATAGCATTTTAAAGGTATTGATTAAAATAAAAGCACTGATTAAAATTAGAAGAAAATCATGCAGCTGGTGAAGGAATTGCCAACAGTTGAACACTGAGCAAGAAAACAACATAATCCCATGCTGTATGGTACCAAAATTGTCTTGGGCTTGGCCTTTTCTTTCTCCAACACAGAATTTTTCCTAAGTGGACTCTAAAGAAGGTGTAAAGGCATTAAGAGCCTCTGTGTGTGTTGTGGTTTAAGCCCAGGCAGCAACCCAGAACCATGCAGTTGCTCGCTCCCTCCCCCCCTTCCTCCTCCCACTCCTGGAGGGATGGGGAGGAGAATAGGAAAAATGTAACTCCCACAGGTTGAGATAAGAACAATACAGTAACTAAGGTATAATACAAACCACTACTGCCACCACCAATAAAAATAATGATAAGGGAAATAACAAGGGAAGAGAACACAACTGCTCACCACCCTTCGACCAATACCCAGACCAACAGAGCAGTGATCTAGCCCTTCCAGATAACTTCCTCCAGTTTATATACTGTGCATGACATGCTGTGGTATGGAATACCCCTTTGAGTAGTTTGGGTCATGTGTCCTGTCTCTGCTTCCTCCTGATTTCCCCTCTTCCTTGGCAGAGCATGAGACTCAGAAAGTCCTTGGTCAGAGTAAACATTACTCAGCAACAACTAAAAACATTGCCACAGTGCAGCAGCCCAGATGGGTTTACCTCTGACCTGCCAGTTGCTCTACTTCCATTGCTGCAAACACCCCCACAGGGCATTTGCCACCATCCATGAGTCAGTATAAAGTACTGGCCACTTCTTTTTCCGCAATGTCCAAGGCCAGCTGGATGGCTTTCACTTCAGCAAACTGACGGGATTCACCCTCTCCTTCAGCAGTTTCTGCAACTTGTTGTCAAGGACTCTATACAGCTTCCTTCCATCTTCAATGCTTCCCCACGATAGGGCAGGACCCATCAATAAACAAGGCATATTGCTTTTCACTTTCAGACAGTTCATTATATGGTGGGGCCTCTTCAGCAAGCATCACCTCCTCCTCCTCTGGTGACATTCCAGAATCTTTGCCCTCTGTCCAGTTCATGATGACTTCTAGGATTCCTGGACAACTGAGATTTCCTATTTGAGCTCGTTGTGTAATTAGTGCAGCCCACTAACTCCATTTAGGATAGGTTGCATGGTGTGTAGAGGAAACCTGGCCTTTGAACATCCAGCCCAGCATGGGCAAAAAGGGTGCCAGGAGGAGCTGTGCTTCAGTGCCAATCACTTCCGAAGCAGCTCGAACCCCTTCATGGGCTGCCAGTATATCTTTTTCAGTTGGGTATAGCTGGCCTCAGGTCCTCTGTATCCCTGACACCAATGGCCTAAGATTCGACCTCGAGTCTCCCCTGGAGCTTTCTGCCAGAGGCTCCAGGTAGGACCATTCTCCCCGGCTGCAGTGTAGAGTGCATTTTTTATATCTGGCCTGGTCCGGACTGGTCTAAGCGCTACTGTGTGAACTATCTCTCATTTAATTTTTTCAAAGGCTTGTTGTTGCTCAAGGCCCCATTTAAAATCATTCTTCTCCCTGGTCACATGATTGAGAGGGCTTACAATTAAAGTATAATTTGGGATGTGCATTCTCCAGCGCCCCACAACACCCTAGAAAGCTTGTGTTTCTTTCTTAGTAGTTGGTGGAGACATAGCTGTTACCTTGTTAATCACATCTGTGGGGATCTGGCGATGTCTATCTTGTGATTTTATTCCCAAAAATTGAATCTCCTTTGCAAGTCCCTCGACCTTACTCCAGTTTATGGCAAAGCCAGCTTTTAGCAGGGTTTGGATTATTATCCTCCCATTCTCAAAGACTTCTCCTGCTGTATCACCCCACAGGATAATGTCATCAATGTATTGCAGGTGTTTTGGAGCTTGCCCCTGTTTAGCCTCAGTTTAGCCCTGCGTGTCCTGGTGGTGCTGCACAGATAGGGAGCTCCACAATGGGCAGCTGCGTATGGGAGACAAGGACGTGGTGGCGCAAGGACAGCGGTGCCTATCTCTCAAGCACATGCCAGATTTTTTTTGTTGGGATTGGTGTAGTTCGTTGCGCATGTAATCAGGTTAGCTGCATTGTCCATTGTAGTCAGAGTTTTAGTAGCTGCTGTACTTGTCACTAGGATTGGCGTAGCTGCTGTATTTGGAGTAGCTGTGTCATCTGTTGTTTTGCCATCAGATTCAGAGACATTTTTTTTCCTTTTGAAGGTGCCAGATACTGTTGAACAGGGCTCTGTAAGCATAGGCCAAGCCCCAGCACGTTGCCATTATTTGTACATCTCTGGTATGACAGAGATGACAATACACCACATTTAAGTGTTTTACCATTTTTTCTGGATTTTGCACATGTTCAGTGGTGAAGTTCCAAAGCACAGGAGGGACCCACTGACCTAGATACTTGCCCATACTATCCCATACACCCTGACACTCATGACTGTCCAGCCTCGACGAAAATCTCTTGGTCATCCTATATCATCGTCTAACCCTAGACAAGGCCCAAACACGACTCTGTGTAACTTTCGAGATCAGTTGAAATGGTTGTGGGTAAAACACACTCTGTATGCATGCAACATGGTGATCCCCATCGCAATCAGCAGGCTGGTCTCATGGGTACCTAAAAGCTATTCAAAACCTTCAGAACTCTCAAATGGCGCTGTAAACGGTCTGATGGGGGGGCTGGGAACATAAGGGAATGTCTCCTTCATGGGTTTACCACCCGAGGAGTGGAAAAAATGTGTAATTGCTAAATGCTTCCATTATATGCTTCCCAAAGCATAGAGGTGGTGACCACACCGGGAACATAAGCCAGATCAGCTCCATGATCAATGAGTCTATTGTATTACAAGTCATTACCATGAAGTACAGTGAAACAAGAACCTTAGCCCTCACCCCCCAGCCGATAAACACTAAACCAGCAAATACCAGCTGTAAGTAAGGTACGACATGCTGAACCTATGAGATCAAGAGCAACAACTTTGAGAGCCAATAAATAAGCATTGTGATGAGTGACTATTAATCCAAAACAATGAATGCTTATCACAAATATGATAGACAAACTCTGGTCAGATCTGTCGTTATCTCAACCTTTCGTGCCCCATGTTGGGCGGAACAAAGAACAGACGTGGCTCAAGTCCAGCCAGCAACCCAGAACCATGCATCTACTTGCTCACTCTTCCCCTTCCTCCTCCCACTTCCAGAGGGATGGGGAGGAGAATCTAAAGAGTGTAACTCCCATGAGTTGAGATACGAACAGTCCAGTAACTAACGTATAACCCAAACCACTACTGCTACCACCAACCAAGACTGTTGGTTGATATTCAAGGATCACCTGCTGCAAGCTCAGGAGCTATACATCCCAACTAGAAGGAAGTGCTGCAGGAGGGCTAGGAGACCTCCTTGGATGGATAAGGAGCTGCTGAGGAAAATTCAAAGGAAAGAAGAAGCTTATAAAAACTGGAAGCAAGGACAGGCGGCCTGGGAAGAATACAGGGATGTTGTCTGGGAAGCTAGGGATCAGGTTAGGAAGGCTAAGGCCCACTTAGAATTAAACTTGACTAGGGATGTTAAGGATAACAGGAAGGGATTCTATAGGTACATTGCAAATAAAAGGCAGACTAGGGACAACATGGGCCCTCTCCAGAAGCTGTCAGGAGAACCGGCTACCCTGGATTTGGAGAAGGCTGAAGTTCTTAATGACTTCTTTGCCTCGGTCTTCACCAGAAAATGCTCTTACCATACCACCCAAGTCTTGGAAGGCAGACGCAGGGACTGTGAGAATGAAGACCCTGGGCCCACTGTAGGAGAGGATCTGGTTCGAGACCATCTAAAGAGCCTGAACGTGTACAAGTCCACAGGACCAGATGAAATCCTTCCACTGGTCCTGAAGGAGCTGGCAAATGAAGTTGCTAAGCCACTGTCCATCATATTTGAAAAATCATGACTGTCAGGTGAAGTTCCCGATGACTGGAAAGAGGGAAATATAACCCCCATTTTCAAGAAGGGCAAAATGGATGAGCCGGGAAACTACAGACCAGCCTCACCTCTGTGCTTGGCAAAATCTTGGAGCAGACTCTCCTGGAAGGCATGCTGAAGCACATGAAAAACAACACTTTGGTTGGTGACAGCCAGCATGGCTTCACTAAGGGGAAATCCTGCCTGACTAATCTGGTGGCCTTCTATGATGGGGCTACGGAACTAAGGGAGAGGGGTAGAGCAGTTGATGGCATCTACCTGGACTTGTGCAAAGCGTTTGACACTGTCTCACAAGACATCCTTGTCTTTGTGTTGGAGAGACATCAATTTGATAGATGGACCACTCGGTGGATAAAGAACTGGTTGGATGGCCGCACACTAAGAGTTGTGCTCAGTGGCTCAATGTCCAGCTGGAGACCAGTAACGAGTGGTGTCCCTCAGGGATCGATGTTGAGACCGGTCTTGTTCAACTTCTTTGTCAGTGACATGGACAGAGGGATTAGCAAGCTTGCTAATGACACCAAGCTATGTGGTTCGGTCGATATGCTGGAGGGAAGGAATGCCATCCATTGGGACCATGACATGCTTGTGAGGTGGGCAGATGGCAACCTGATGAAGTTTAACCATGCCACGTGCAAGGTCCTCCACCTGGGTGGGAGCAATCCCAGGCACAGCTACAGGTTGGGCAGAGAAAAGCTTTAGAGCAGCCCTACAGAGAAGGACTTGGGGGTGTTGGTTGATGTGAAAATGAACATCGGACGGCTTCAGTGTGTGCTTGTATCCCAGAAAGCCAATCGTATCCTGGGCTGCATCAAAAGGAACGTGACCAGCAGGTCAAGGGAGGTGATCCTGCCCCTCTACTCTGCTCTCAAGAGACCTCACTTGGAGTATTGTGTGCAGTTCTGGTGTCTTCAACATAAAAAGGACATGGAACTGTTGGAACAAGTCCAGAGGAGGGCCACGAGGATGATCAGGGGTGGGGAGCACCTCCTGTATGAAGATAGGCTGAGAAAGCTGGGGCTGTTCAACCTGAAGAAGAGAAGACTGCATGGAGACCTCATAGCAGCCTTCCAGTATCTGAAGGAGGCCTGTAGGGATGCTGGGGAGGGAGTCTTCATGAGGAACTGTAGTGAGAGGACAAGGGGTGACGGGTTCAAACTTACACAGGGGAAGTTTAGATTGGATATAAGGAAGAAATTCTTTACTGTAAGGGTGGTGAGGCCCTGGAGTGGGTTGCCCAGGGAAGTTGTGAATGCTCCATCTCTGGCGGTGTTCAAGGCTGGATTGGACATAGCCTTGGTTGGCCTGGTTCAGTGGGAGGTGTCCCTGCCCCTGGCAGGTGGGTTGGAAATAGATGATCTTCAGGTCCTTTCCAACCCTAACTATTCTATGATTCTGTGAAATAACAAGGGAAGAGAATACAAGCACTCACCTTCCTTCAACCAATACCCAGCCCGACAGAGCAGTGATCTAGCCCTTCCATATAACTGCCTCTAGTTTTTATACTGGGCATGATGTGCTGTGGTATGGAATACCCCTTTGGCTAGTTTGAGCCATGTTTCCTGTTTCTGCTTTCTCCCGCTTCCCCTCCTCCGTGGCAGAGCATGAGGCTCAGAAAGTCCTTGGTCATAGTAAACATTACTTATCAACAACTAAAAGCACTGGTGTTATTAGCGTTTTTCCCAGGCTGAAAGTCAAAAAGACAGTGCTGCAGCAGCTACAAAGAAGGAGAAAAATGGCTGCTACTGCTGAACTCAAGACAGTGTGTTTTATAGCCTTTTTTCAGCCCGTCTGCTATCCATTGCATGCTACCTGGATACTGTATGTAGAGTCAAGCGTCCTAAGCATTTACCCGATGGGTGTCATACTCAAGAAGCAGTAGGGTTACTTTCTGAAACAACTCTACATGTGTATTCTCTCACTATTATTAACCAGCTCTTGCACGATGCACAGTGGACTGAATAGAGCTCTTTGGCATAAGGGTTGGGACATTGCCAAAGGGTAGCTGAAACATTACTTTTCTACCCATACACTAAATCCTGCCAGCTAGAGGTCTGAAATCTGAAATCTGGATTTCTTTACAGATAATGAAGACAAAGGGTGGGGTGGCATCACACCACAGCCACAAACATATGCCAGCATACAGAAGAGGCTGACTGAACCAGAATGGGATTTGCAGGGACATACTGCTATTGACTGAAACAGACTGGGATTACTTTCTGCTTCCTCTTTACTCCAGGGAAGTCACTGGGCTGGCCTGAGTCCTCTCTCTAAGTGTCAGACATCAACCCTAGGAGTGCTTATGAAAGGGAAGACTTTTCTCTCAGCTTAGGTTTTCTCTGGTAGGAAAATTGTAAGTCTACCCTATAAGAAACATACACTGACATATATGTTTGGAAAACCCTGATAAATGCTCTCACCTTCCCACAATGCCCCAGGCTGAGTCAATGCTACTCTGTCATATCATACCCTAATTGGAGACTGTTAGGGGTAAAAAGTCTGCATAACATTTAAAATGGGACGCTAACAGTTTTCTGTCACAGATAGCAGACCCTGAGTATTCTGTGATGGAGTTTACTTTCATTAATATGGTAGAGAAACATGATTTTAGTTTTCCTTTTCCATTGTGTTATTCAAGTTTGAAAATTATAGTAGAATAATGCACACCTGATATAATGCAGGAGTCAGCTTTACTACACCTCAATACGTGTATGTGTGTGTGTATATGTACAAGTATACGCATATGTATATGTACGCACCCACTTTTCACTTCAGGGCTTGTGTTTTTAGACTCTGTCTTCCATTTTCTATTTCTTCCCTGATACAATTGAAACTTCAAGTCTGCCTCTGTTTGGGTTTTTTATCTGCATGGTAAACAATGATCTTTTTACACAACCCCACTGATTTCATGTGAAGATAGCAGCCCACTTTTGTGTCAGCACTTACATGTAATAGAAGATCTTCAATGTGTAAGTGATGGCATAATCAGGCATTAAGCTGCATGAACTGCTCAAACTGTCTGACAGATGAAAGCTGCTCCCTTCTAATTCACTGTACAAGTGCAAATTTAGAGGCCTGTTTTAAGACTTGCTTGCAGATTAGTCTTTGTTTCTTGAAACTGAAAACAAAGCCTGAATATCTTGCTCTGGTAAAGAAAAAAAAAACCAAAATAACCCAAAAAAACCCAAACCAAACCAAACAAAAAAAAAAAAATCAAATAAAGAACAGCAAAACAAAACAAAACAAAAAAGCAAA
This sequence comes from Ara ararauna, assembly GCA_028858755.1. NCBI lineage: Eukaryota > Metazoa > Chordata > Aves > Psittaciformes > Psittacidae > Ara > Ara ararauna. The sequence goes on along the minus strand of CM054377.1, from coordinate 46,741,809 downwards.
GAAACAAAAAGCAAGTGAGAGACCTTCATTAAAGAAAGCCACCACAACTAATTAATAATCAAAAAATAAGGTGCTGCCAGTCAAGTTTTTAACATGAAATTTTCGAGTATGTAAATACACAGAATAGAAATAAGAACCTTCCTTTGCAAACCAAAAATTAAATGCTTAGACATGACATATATCATCCTCACAGGCAATAAGCATCATGTGGTTTCACAAGCTGGGGTCATACAAGCTTGTAGTAACTGGATATCAATTATGTTCCTTGGTAACAATGACTACTAGCTACATTAAATTCCCAGGCTTTTGTGAGAGCGTAGCATTTTACCTTGTGAAGATGGCAATGATATTGCCTATTGCTACTGTAGATAATATGTCTGTGTAATGCAATGGAAACATATTTCTTTTCATCTGCTGCATGTCTAACTTTCTTGATTTGATCAGCGATGTTGTATAAATGAAGGTGCCAGGATTACTGAATCATTCCTTATTAATGGTGATATCATCAGCAGCAATTTTTTAGGCTTTAAGTATTGGTTAATCCCCAGTACTGAAAGGAAGTACATTAGAGAGGTAGAACCACAGAACACAAATCTGACTCAACTAAGCTGATTTATTGGCATTTCTAAAACATGTTAGATGGAGATACTATTTACAGGGTAAATCCAGTGTAGGGAAAAAAGTTTCAAATCCAGTTTCAAATGTTTTCCTATATCTATTTGTTATCACTAATAATTTAGCTGCCTAGCCATAATTTTTCAAAAGCTTATGTTTATCACGAAGCTGGAATGTTTCTTTTTCTTTTCTTAATGATTTCCACCATGAAAGATGTTTTTATACACTCTGTCATCTTTCTACGTAATGAAAACTTCTGGTGACTAAAATATTGAGAGAGGAAACTGTTCTGGACCTTAGGTAATCTGAGTTCAGTTTTAATTTCAAATTTAAAATTATTCCAAAATTGAAATGTCAGGGGGAAGGAAGCAAATTAACAGACACTAAAAATTACTTAGCTTCTTATCTCTGGATAGAAAATTGTTAAATGTTGGTAACACATTTCCCAGCACCCTTTATGTGCTCAGAAATTAAAATCTTTAGAGTTTGTCTCTTGCCCATCCAAACATATAGGAGAAGCAAATCTTCACATCTCACTTGGGGTGATGTAGCAAATATGATAAAGGAAGGGAACAAACATGGAAAACCTAACAGGGTAGGTTTGGTAAGAACGTTTTTTTTCCAATTCATAGCCAACACCAGTAAAATTGCAGGAGTTACAGTGACATAAAACTGGTAAGAGGATAGAACACAGCTGATAATTTCAAGACTGAGCCTTTCATGTTGTTTTCAGAAAAGCTTTCAAAATGATCACAACAGGCTTTGAAAACTGCCTTGGAAAAGACAGTGGTAAAACAGATGTTAAAGATTAGTTAAGAGTTTCTGTAGTCCCTGAGCCACAACATAATTTGATTTTGTTGCTCTTTTGATAAGAGCAGCATTTCTGGAGCATAGTCATGCAAAATAATCATGCATCTCTCTTTCTTCTTCAATTAATGCAAATAACCTCCAGGGAAAAAAACTTTTCCAGTGTTAATTAGGCTTGTTTTCAGTAAACTTTTGTGCTAGATAGAACCTTATAGTTTAATATTCTTTTATATTTGTGATCACTTTTAAATGGATTGTGCCTGTTTCCTCTTACACCTTTTGTATTAAACTGATTGATATCTATTGGGGAAATACGCAATAATTTTCTTTTGTAAATACATTAATATTCCTCACACCAATGTGTATATGTTGGTGTAATTTTCAGTAGGTTCATAATATGGGTAATCCCACCATCTCCTAATGTCGCAGGCAGGGCCCACAGGCTCCTCTTGCCTGTGCGGTAGGCAACGACTGCAGGCTCCTCTGCCTGCGGCAGGCCCCGCCTGCCTGCTCTCCGTGGTGGGAGAATGAAGACAATCAGTATGATCATTCATCAGACTCAGTTTATTTCACCTGAGGGTTCCAGTTATATACTCTGTGAAGGCACACTTGCTAATATACGATTGGCTATTCATGCTACTAATTGATACATGATTGGTTACATGATTGGTATGTGCTTGGTCACTGCTCAAAGGTTACATTCACATCCCACCCCCCTCTGTAGTTTTCCTCTTGGTTATGTTCCAGGGGGTTTCCAGCTTGCAGCTGTGCTTCAAGGTTGCAGTTATCAGTTCCTCCCTACATATCCCGACTTCTCAGGCTCCTCTGCCAACTCCCTCAAACTCTTCTCACGCACACGTTCTCTAGTAACCTTCAGCCAAGGCCTCAAAGCCTTTGGTTCACTACTGCTGGGCCTATGGTCTCATCGTGTCCGTTTTCCAGCAGCCATTCCCCAACATCCTAATCCCTTTCTATTGCCTGGAATTTACATATTTTGCAACTGAACTGGAGAGATGTGCTGTGCTGCTGTGCTTCAGGTGAATATAAATTCCATGGAGGTTTTTTTAACCAAAAGTCCAGCCAATTGCCATGTGCTTTTTGCTTTGCTTTAAGTAAACATTTGTGATGCCTGGATAAATAGAGACAGGAAGAGCATTATTTTTTTCTACAGAGCAAGCATACTAACTATAATGTTATGAGCATACCAAATTCTGTATTTTCTCGCCAGTGTCCTCTATACTTGAGGGAAAATTTTTCTTTCTGTTGTAAGCTGTCGTGTAGATAGATATTTAAATATCTCTACTATCGCAATATGATTATGGTGACATTTTCATAGTGGGCACATAGAGTGAATAAAATTGGCAGTCTTTGTGTCATTGTACTGTGCTTAGCAATGATTTAGCTGCAAGATCAGTAAGCAGTAAAACTTTTACTAGACTGTAAAAGAATATTTGTGAAAAAGGAAACTAGATGCTTGTGCTAAAGTTGGTCTGTGTGTGTATCAGTTAACCATGGACAGATGCTAAGCAACATTAACTGAGCTGCTTCTGAGCAGAAATTAACAGGTTAAGGAAACTGGGGGGAAATTCCCTCCTGATTTTCAGTAGTCAGTAGTTCAGTCTGAAGATCAGGCTTGAATTTAGGCAATGCTCCAAAAACTAGTGCCTGGACACAATACTGGATAATATGAGACCCTACCTGGAGTACTGTGTCCAGCCCTGGGACCCGCTGTCATGGGTTCAGCAGCAGCAGTCATTTTTTCTCCTTCTTTGTAGCTGGTGCAGCGCTGTGTTTTGACTTTTGGTCTGAGAGCAGCACTGATAACACCAGTGGTTTCAGTTACTGCCTGGTAATGTTTTGGTTTGATCAAGGACTTTCTGAGTCTCATGCTCTGCCAGGGAGGAGGGGAAGCTGGGAGGAAGCGGAGACAGGACACCTGACCCAAACTGACCAAAGAGGTATTCCATGCCACAGCATGTCATGCCCAGGATGTAAAACCTGAGAGGAGAGACCCGGAAGGGTGGGGGTGCACTGCTTGGTCGGGCTTGGTTTTAGGTGGTGAGCAATTGTATTCTTTTCCCTCGTATTTCTCTTATTATTATTACTGGTGGTAGCAGTAGTGGTCTGTGTTATACCTTAGTTACTAAACTTATCTTAGTTCTTATCTCAGCCTGTGGGAGTTACATTCTTTTGACTCTCCTTCCTGTCCCTCCGGGAGCGGGGGGAAGAAAGAGGGGGGAGTGAGTGAGCAAGAAAACTGCGTGACTCAGAGGCTTAAACCACGACACCCTCAACACAACAAGGACATGGACCTGCTTGAGAGAGTCCAAAGGAATGACACAGAGATGGTTTGAGAGCTGGAGTACCTCTCCTGTGAAGACAGGCTGAGAGAGACGGGGCTGGTCAGCCTGGAGAAGAGAAGCTCTTGGGAGTCCTTCTAGCAGCCTTCCAGTACATGAAGGGGGGCTACAAGAAATCTGCAGACTTTTTAGAAGTACAGCATGTAAGAGTGACAGGAGAAAAGGGAATAACTTTAAGCTGAAAGAGGGTAGATTTATATATTAGGAGGGTGGTGAGACATTGGAACAGGTTGCGTAGAGAAATTTTGCCCCCAGGTAGGATGGGGCTTTGAGAAACATGGTCTACTGGAAGGCATCCCTACCTATGGCAGAAGGTTGGAACTAGATGATCTTTAAGGTCCTTTCCAACACAAGCCATTCTATGATTCTGTGATTAAATGCTTGTTTAGAAGTAATTTAAAATAAACTAAGTGGAAATTACATCTGAAACAATTAAATAAAATTTATCTCACTAAATGTGACTATTTTATTATAATCTCTATATCAGGACATTTTTTCTTCAAAAAATAAGCAAAAGGAGGTTACAACACTTGCGTTTGTATGCTTCTGAATTTCGCCTTAATAGAGCTAGAATTGTTTTCTTTTTTATTTCTTCCATCAGAAATTTTATAAGTCTGAAATAATTTTCCCTTGACGCCTGGGCAAAATCTCAAGACATGTTAGTCTGCTAAATACCTAAACTTCTACTTACAGCCTGCAAAATGAAGTATTTTTCCATGCAAATCCCCATCTCTAGAAATCTTATAAGAAAACATGTTCTCCTTCAAGGAGCACTGAATGAGCTCCTAGGTAAAAATAATTTTGTTTTAGAAGCTGATACTTTTTCATTCTCTGTTAGTTCTAATGATGTCTTAGAAACATGAAAAGATTGATTTTGTCTTTTTATATGTAATATTTATAAATTGTCATTTATTTTAATCTTTTTCTCATGCCTGACATTAGTACCAGTATTCTTTGATAAAGTACACATTTGTTCAGCTCTCCCTCAAATTTTAAGGAACGCTGTGTCCCTTTTCATTTATTCTAACAAAACAGCAAACAAAATAGCTTGAATAAATTTACAGTAATTTCTTTCAAATCCATGGCAAGCAGTTTTCAAATTACTTCAGAAAGTTAAAGAATAAATATGTAATTGTTCTATATCTCCAAATTACACACATAAATTTCAGATACACATCTGTTAATGAATAGTAAAACTATTAATAGGTAAAAAAAAGACCTTTAATCACACAGGTAAACCAAATGAATCACTTCCTATTTATTTTGCACTTATCAATGCCTAACTAGAACGTGGAAAGTGTTCTTATTCAAACGCTCCTCTAAATGCTATAGCGCATAACTGGTTAAGGCTTTAAATATGTGGGTTTTTTTCTAGCTATAAAGAATAATAACACAGCAGTAATAGTTTATGCTGTAATAGCCTTTAATAGTTCTTAATTTTTTAAAGTTAACAAATATCTGCTGAAGACTATTACAAGACAACTTTCTGAAATGGCCAACATGTAAAGGTAAACAAGAAAACGAAGAAATTCTTTTTCCAGAATCCTATAAAGTTGAAGCTTTTTGTTGCTCTTTCCTTCTTTCACAATTGCTTCCCACAAGAATATATAATTATTTTCTCAAGGGCATATGACTTGTTAGTATAAAGAATCATAAGTAAGTAATTCTGGGTCAGGAAAGACTATTATCTACTTTATGACAGTAGCTGATAGCAGTCCCCAAGCAAAGAACATAAAATATACATTAATGCTTACCCATCTTCCAGCACTCTGTGGCTTAGAAGCTTCTTAAGTTACATCTATTTTCTTGTTGCTTAAAACTTTAAATAGTCTTTACTTCATTGTTTTGATCAATTGCTTTTTGTATCTATTTAAAATGTGACATTAACTACTTCCTTTTAACAAAAGGCTTTTCCACAGTCTATCTGCAGCATGGAACAAGTAGAATCATAGAAACATAGAATGGTTAGGGTTGGAAAGGACCTTAAGATCATCTAGTTCCAACCCACCTGCCAGGGGCAAGGACACCTCACATTAAAACATGCCACCCAAGCCTCAATCCAACCCGGCCTTGAACACCGCCAGCGATGGAGCATTCACAACTTCCCTGGACAACACATTCCAGTGCCTCACCACCACCACAGTAAAGAATTTCTTCCTCATATCCAATCTAAACTTCCCCTGTTTAAGTTTGAACCCATTACCCCTTGTCCTATCACTACAGTCCCTAATGAAAGGTCCCTCTCCAGCATCCCTATAAGCCCCCTTCAGATACTGGAAGGCTGCTAGGAGGTCTCCACACAGCCTTCTCTTCTCCAGGATGAACAGACCCAACTTCCTCAGCCTGTCTTCATACGGGAGGTGCTCCAGTCCCCTGATCATCCTCGTGGCCCTCCTCTGGACTTTTTCCAACAGTTCCATGTCCTTTTTATGTTGAGAACATCAGAACTGTACACAGGGCTCCAAGTGAGGTCTCATGAGAGCAGAGTAGAGGAGCAGGATCAGCTCCCTCAACCTGCTGGTCACGCTCCTTTTAATGCAGCCCAGGATATGGTTGGCTTTCTGGGCTGCAAGTGCACACTGAAGCCCTCTCATGTTCATTTTCTGATTGACCAACCGAGTCCTTCTCTGTAGGGCTGCTCTGAATCTCTTCTCTGCACAACCTGTATCTGTAGTGATTGCTCCCAAACAGGTGTAAGACCTTGCACTTGTCATGGTTAAACTTCATCAGGTTGCCATCTGCCCACCTCACAGGCATGTCAAGGTCCCAATGGATGGCATTCCTTCCCTCCAGCATGTTGACCGAACCACACAGCTTGGTGTCATCTGCAAACTTGCTGAAGGCGCTCTCAATCCCACTGTCCATGTACTTTCCTTTTGTTTTACAACTCTCCTTAGTGATTTCTTTTCATTAATTTTAGTGCTTTTATTATAAGAAATATTGCATAATCACTCAGTTTCTGCACACCTCTGTCCTGGGTTCAGCAGTAACAGTCATTTTTCTCCTTCTTATTTGCTGGTGCAGCACTGTGTTTTTGACTTTCAGCCTGGGAACAGTGCTGGTAACACCGATGTTATGATGTTAACACCATGATTATATAGGTGTTTTCCCTTCATTGTTTCTTTTCAAAGTTGAAGTGCATTTTTCTATGTCCTACTCCAACCTGATCTATACTCATAAAAAGGCAATTATTTCCTCCATAACTGCTTTGAGTTGTGGGAATCAAGCTCTCAGTACTCAGCACTCATGATACAGACTCATCATATTTATACAGTCATTTAATGATGTAGTTTTCAATTCTCCTTTTTTTTTTTTTCTGAGTAACTCCTACATTTCGACCATCTTTTTGATTAACACTGTTCACAATGATTTTCAAATCTGTTTCCTGTGTAAAGCAGGTAGCTTAGAGCATGACTCAGCACGTATGTTCAGGGTTTTCATCATAGGTGTTACTTGGAATTTGTCATTCTTGGATATAATCTGCCACTTTATCATTGAGACTCTTGATACCATAATATTCTCTGGAGCTTTTTAGAGCCAGCTGTTTTTATTATCCTCAATAATTCTGAATCACCAGGAAACTTTGTCATCTCACTAATTATCCCCTTCTGCATGTTACTTTTCAATATGGTGGACATCAAAAGTCCAAACACAAATCCCTGTGGGATGTGCCTGAAAAGTGATCATTTATTTACCCCTTACCACATCATTTAGCTGATGATTAATCCACAAATTCTTAAGATCCTTTACTGAAGGATCTTACCCAAAATTTTTCAGTGTTAACATATGTAGTACATACTTTTAATAGCTACATAAAATTCATATTGAGTGAAAATTGACTCATGATGGAAGTATATGACAAATGATGAAATTACTAATTTTGCTGCCTAAAATTTAAAAGGACACAACAACTATATAACTTTTTTTCTTAGCCTATGGGCTAAATGAGATGCTGTTGTCTGGAGTGTTTCTGCCCTTGCAAATGCTTTAGCCATGAAAATGAACTCTTCTTTATAAGGGAAAAGTTGATTTCCCAATATTTTTGTTCTTAGTTTTTGTTTTGTTGTTCTTTCTTTTTCTGTCCTTTGCACTTTTCTGTTATCTGGCATTTGCCCATATACAGAAACCAAAAATCCAGTTTGAAATCCAGAAGGATGACAGAATTATTGTTCTGAATTTAGGAATTTTTATAGCAATGCTCCTGAAAGAAGTCATACAGAAGTGGCTCTACTGGCCTTTGAATCCCCCAAAAATAACAAAATGTGGTTCTTGTTATAGGGCAATCATGGCTAATTTTCTATACAACACAAGTGGTCTTATTCTTTCCCATTACATTCTGTTCATTACTTATCACTTGCCTTGTCTTTATCTGCATTCTAATTTGTATTTAGGAAGAAAGGTTTTCCCATTTCACCCAAAGGCATTTAATCGAAGTGAAGGTGACCAGCAGATGGTTTGCATAAAATTTCATTAGCCTCTTAGATTGTTTTTGACACCTTTATGAAAGAATGTTTCATTACCATGTAAATGGTCATTGGCCCTGTTTCTAAACTAATCGCCATATAACATGACATATATATCACAACATTATATTCTCTATGATTTATATGATTAATTCAGCTAATTTCAGAGTCATAATGAAACAAATAACTGCAGAATGGCAAGTATCTTATACAAGCCATATCATATTATGCCATTAAGAACATCCAGTTCTATTCAGATAAAAAAAAAAGAACTAAAATGTGTTTGTTTGTTACAATCATCCTTTGAGATAAAAAAAATTATGATTTCTTTCCAGGCTCACAACCACATAACTATGGGTTGGAAGATCTCTGGTAGCCAGAATATGTATTGATGGCATTGGTGGAAGTTGGGCCGCACTCATGAAGGGCAGGGGTTTCTCACCCTTCTCACTCTTCATATCAATTGCTTGTAGGCTGATGCCAGTGCCCCACACTGACATGTGTGGAACTGATTGGAGAGGCAGTCATTCATGGTGGAAGTGTCACACCATTGCAAACCACAAAAGTCCAAGTTTCTAAACTCCAGCCTGAAAAGATCCATTTACTCTCCCACCAGTCTTTTGTGGTCCCTCATGTCCCTAAGGACCTTGTAATCCTGCAAATCCAATGACTTCTTTGCGTGGCCACCTGTAACCTGTATCAGTCATAAAATCACATAAAAATGTGATAGCAAACACAGGCTGGACAGACCACACTCAAACAGCTGCCTGACTTTAGATTGGGCATGAGGAGGAAATTCTTTACTGTAAGGGTGGTGAGGCACTGGAATGGGTTGCCCAGGGAAGTTGTGAATGCTCAATCACTGGTGGTGTTCAAGGCTGGGTTGGACAGAGCATTGGGTGGCATGGTTTAGTGGGAGGTGTCCTTGCCCCTGGCAGGGGGGTGGAACTAGATGATCTTCAGGTCCTTTCCAACCCTAACTATTCTATGATTCTATGATACTAAGGTAACTCAGTACAAGAACTGGTATTTACTTTCATTTCTTTGGTTATCTCTTGTGAATATGAATAAATGAAGGTCTTTTTGCATACAAGTTTGTAAACTAATAATACATGGAATTTCCAATAAGAAAAATTTTTTTAAATAGTAATTTTGTATTTTTCATACTGCAGACTTCTTTAAAAAATATCAGATTTTGGTCTTAATTTCTAGTTTTTACATTAACTAATAGAAAATTTCACGTCAGTACTCACAGACTGGTTGCTTCTTTCTAGCGTATATATAGTTTTCCTCTTCTCATGTAACATTCTAATTTTCAGAATGCTTTTTTGAACATAGCTTTTGAACATGGATTCAATGAGTTTCAAGTAATACAAGTTATATATATAAGGAAGTATTGCAAAAGTAGAGTGATTTTTACTGAAATTCTTTTCTTTTGGGAATACTTACTTATAAAATCATCATTTGAAGATAATGAGACTGCAGTTTCATTTTAATAACTGACATCCAAATACAGCAAAGTATTGGAATTTGCATGTTTTTAAAACTTTTTTTTTTATATACAAATAATTAAAATTGAACACCTTAAGTATTTTGAACTGCAGGTAGCCAATACTAAGGCTGTTGGATGTTTCAATCTGATTGAACACATACTAAAGTATGAATGCCTGAAAACTGGCACTGAAGTTGCATGTAGGCCAAAAAGCCACAATAATATCCTATGTATTGGACTGGGAATTTCTACTTTTTTTCAAAAATATGTAGTGATGAAAATATTTCATAGACTCCATCTCTTTAGAGCTGATCTTTTTTTATCATAGGCAATTATTTGCCATTATATTTTTCTTTATTGTAACATGTAGCATGTTAACATTTATGTTAAAAATTCAAGAGTTTCTTTTCAACACCAGAAATGATAGAGCCTTGATGTTCTGCCTCATGTATGCCTGTCTGAAAAATGTATGTCACCAGCATACATCACTTTATGGACAGCATAAAATTTCTGTGAAAGACTGGAACCTGCGGCACAAATTTACAACCAGGGGTTGCAGCTTGTTGATGCACTTCCAGCTGGTCTGCTTGTCCTAATGAAGTGCCATTAATAAAGGTGAAGGCCCTGATGGAAAAAGATGTGAGTGGAAATCGATGGTGCTGAAGGGCTTCCAGAGATCTGATTGCTATAGACCCCAAGATTATCCCCTGTGGGACTGCTGCTTTAGGCTTTCCCATAGATCCTTCCTGCTGAAGGGCTACCAGAGACCTGATTGCTATAGACCTCAAGATTATCCCCTGTAGGACTGCTGCTTTAGGCTTTCCCATAGATCCTTCCTTGAGGTCACTGCCTATCCACACATTACCATCTCAGGTCCCCTTGAGGTCACTGCCTGTCTGCAGGACCCAATAGGCACACAGTCACCACACGTATAAACTTATTTCTTTCTGAAGGAAAGCACATGCCCTCCAAATAGCTGCCTGATTATTGTATTAAGATCCTATTAATGTTCTCTACGTATAGCCGGAGCTCAAGTAATCATAGATAATGATGTTATTAAACCATCATCCTCAGGAAGGGCTTGTGTGAAAAATGGGAACGCTCTAAAAAGTGTTACACAGCAGATTAGATAACTGACTTTCATCTCCTGCTTATCACCACAACAATATGATGATGAAGATTACATATTCATAGTGCTTTTCTGAAGTCTGGGATCAAATTAAATTAATTTATTTCTACATGACTGTTATTCTTTTTTTTCCTTTTCAACTACATATATATATATATAAAGTGAAATTCAGACTTGTCCTTCTTTGGAAAGGAGACTCTTTCAGCAGATTCATATCTATGTATATTCTGGCCCTGGCTTGATGGTCCAGAAGGGCTTGAAATGAGAGTAGCAGACTACTAGCATGAAACTAATTGCTAAATTTCAGTGTCAGCAACACTAAATGATATACAGTTAGCTAGCTGACAATGTTGCTTTCATGACAATGGTTGCTGCTACTACTGCTGCTACAGACAATTTCTGACTTTAACAAGCAGTGTCATCTTTTCTGAAATTCGTAATTTGCTATGATAACAAATGAAATTATATTACTTAAAGGACCATGTCTTATTCTGACATGCAACTTCCTCGATTAGCGGTGTAAATCTTCCAGCAAATCATGGAAAATATGTCTCAAAAAGCAGTATTGGGAAATGAGTTAGGCTCCTGAATAATTTAGCAGCTTCAAAAAATGCGCAAAGTCTCAAGACTTTTTAAAATATAATTTTAGTATTTATTCCTTGAGTTGTTTACTTACTGTAATAGTGAAGACTTCTTAGTCAGTCTGGAATAAGTAAGATTAATGTAAATCTCAGGAATACAGACCTTTTCCATAAGAAGTTCCCAAACCGTTATCCTTATTTAGTAATTTATTAAGCAGATCCCCAACCTTTTTTTTTTTTTCCCCCTGAAGAATCACAACATTGGAATGACTGTGATCAAGAAGAGAGGGCAATTTCAAAATTCCACAGTCTGCATCATAAAGCTCCAGCTACTGACCTTCTGCTCTTTTATTAGGGAAGAAAGAAAATAATTTTAAGCATTTCTGCTGACTCAATGGGTAATGCAGAATAGGGAGAGGGAAGTGATTTTTCTTATAAACTAATCTCAGACCATTTCAGATTACTATACATCATAACCATGTCTTTAAATTCCATGAAAAGATGCATGGACAATCACTGACAGTCTCTAAACATACGTTTTGCATTTCAACATCATTGCCTTTTGAATAGTACTAAGGTACGGCATAGTGCTTGGTGTTTTTTCGTTAAAGACTGTTTGCCATGTTTCCATTACTTTGGTATTCTACTATTGATTTGTGTTATGCACAATATAATATAAAAACTATATGGTAGAGTGTGTTGACTCCCCCCCACACCCACCGTGGCAGAGTGGTTGAAATCAGATGATCTTTAAGGTCCCGTCCAACACAAACTGTTCTGTGATTCTAAATGTATGGTATAATTTGTATAGTGCAGTTGTACAATGCATAGAAAATTAAAGCATGTGAAACTGTATTGCAAGCTAATGGAAGAAGACAAAAAGCTGTCTGGAGCACTTGTATAACAAATCAGATGCCAGCTGGAACTCTAAAATCATGCCTCTGTTGTAAGTACCAGTAGTCCTGATAAAACTACAACATGGTAATTAACTATTAAATCAATGAGAGTAACATTGCTCACATCCAACCTATTTCTCCAGCCTCAGCTTTCTTGCCTCAGTCTTGAGTTGGTTGAGCTTCAGAAAACCTGTTCACCGTACAGAACTAATCTCACATAACTACTCCTTGAACATCACTGCCCAAATCAAGCACAGCATGCAATCCTTATGTAGCACTTTACACCAGAAAAAGCTGACAGTGAAATCTTTGACTGCAGCTTCTGGTTTGGCTTTATTTTGTAAGGTCTTGACAGTGAAACCTTTTAGTTAGTCAATTTAGACAGGTCATATGATATGAATCAATACTACTTCTGGAACCAGACAGTCAGGATAAGCATACAAGTATGAATACAAGGTGAAATTTTATATTTTCCCCTGATGTTTACTTAAAAACACTCAGTTTCCACAAATATACATTCAAAAAAATCACTACTTAGAACAGCAGCAGAGGTACAAATAGAGCTAATGTGCAGCTATGGTGATTGATTTCAAGATGTAAATTAGTACTTGCAGATATTTTTGAGAGCAGAAATCAATCAGTTTCACCTAAATTGTAAAAACCAACATAAATAATATTTATGTATCTTATTCATAGCATTCTCCTGATTTCCCTGCAGAAGCATCATGAGGTATAGATGTAGAGCATTTTTACCCTAACTTCTCTTTTTTTTGAGACCTTCAGGATTACAGTATTCCCACAGTTGGGAAAATGAAAAAAAAAAAAGAAAAAAAAAAAGAAAAAGAGCTAAAAACCCAAGTGTTTCATATGTGCTTTGCTAATATAGAAAAGCCAAGGTCCCATCTCCCTTCAGAGCCAACAGAAAGCATCTCATTTCAAGAGTGTGTGTGAGGGGAGAAATTGCTCAGTATTGTCCTATATGAAAAGATTCTGATAAGAATTTGTAGTTATAATTTGACTTTTCCAGAATCAGTGCAGTTGTACACAGCTGCAAAGTTCTAGCTAAATGCTGCAATATAGTCTTTGATATCTTTATCTGTTATGATTAATTTAATATTTTAATTAAGCATTTCCATATTTATAATTGAGTGGGTATGCATGGATAATTCTCACATTACTACTTAAGCACTGTAAACAGCTTCTCTCTCTGAGATTTTTTTGTCCTTTTTTGCTTTTCTTTCAAATGCACTGTTTATATGTAACATTATTCAGCAAGTACAAATAGTAAGAAGAATATTTATGTCCTAAGATACTTTAATTTAAATGTAATTGCCTTTTATATGTTTAATATAAATAATGCATAATTAATATATTGTAATTGATAATATAAATAATAAATAATATTATTAATTAATAATATAAATATAACTGAGTTATGCTGACTCGTTATTATTACCTGACAACACACAGTAGTAGTCCCACCTGTTGAAAGACTGAATCCAACTTAATCCTAAATTGCATTAACATTCACAGAAAAAGTTGCAACTTTAGAAGTTAAAGATAACTGTATTTATAAAATCTATGATGTATTAAATTTTCTATCTTAATCTTTTATATATTTCCTAGGCTGTACTTCTCTTATGCTAGGTTGCAGATTAATGTTCCATGTCATGGCTGCATCAGCTAATATCCACCCTTATTGCCAGGCAATTTCTCCCACCATCAAGACTCCTTTTGTATTTGCTGCTACTCACGGTTGCATACAGCTGTTTATGCAGTGAACTGGGGAATTGATCCAGCTGTAAAAAAGCTCAAACATTCTTCTGTAAAAATAATTTAGGATAAATTAGTTCATCAATCCAATCTATTCTGTGGCTGCATAAACACTTGTGTCAGTGCTAAGCAGGGGCTCCTGCAGCAGAAAAAGCCTAAGGGATGCGAGTGAGCTGGTGTATCTTACAGCACAGTTACTGCTGAAGGATCACAACCTTGGCTTCCAGGACTTACATTCAATTGTAGCATACCTGGGACATATAATTAGCTCATTCTGATTAAGTCGTTTTCATCATCGTGCTGTGTACACACATTTTTTGTGAGGAGCAGATACGTTAACTTTCTGTGTTTTCTGAAAGTTAAGACTTACATTTTATCCCAAAAGAGAAACTGGTAGCTGCAAATCTCACAGGCCCAAGAGGTGCCTGACTTTCTTGCATTTATTTATGAACTATCCTGTGCCCTGATCTTGCCTCTGGATCTGCTAGTGTGGATTTCTACGCCTGTCATTTGAATGAGAAGAGTTTCTCAGAGGCCCGAAGGGCCACTAAATGAAGATGAGAAGTGCTTAAAGCAGGATAGTTAGAGAAGTAAAAATACTGCCATAGTTGGCTTCAGCATCTTTTTTACTTTCAGCCACTGACAGGTCTTTCAAATCCTAGTTCGAGAATATTTTCTGCTGAAACTGAAGATGATAATTTGATTCTTAGAATCATATAATACCAAATGGGAAGGGACCTCAAGGGTCATCTGGTCCAACCTTCTTCACAAAGGCACATTCTAGACAAGATGGCCCAGCAACCTGTACAGCTGAATCATAAAAGTGTCCAACATAGGGGAATCTACAATTTCCCAGGCAAAATTATTCCAATGACTGACTATTCTCACTGTGAAAAATTTTCCTTTTGTGTCCAAGCAGAATATCCCTGGGAATAACCTGTACCCATTACCCTCATCTTTTCTATATGTCTCCTTGTAAAAAGGGAATCTCCATCTTCTTTATATACACCCTTTAAATATTGGACCATGGTGATATAGTCTCTCCTAAGCCCTTTTTTTTCTCAAGGCTGAACAAGACCAGTTCTCTCAGCCTTCCCTTATACGGCAGGATTCCCAGTCTTTTTATCATCTTTGTGGCCACTTCCTGGACCCTCTCCAGCCTGTCACATCTTTCTTCTACAGAGGAGAAAAACTTAACAGAGTATTCCAGGTGTGGCCTGACAAGTGCTGAGTAGATAATGGGATAATGATTTCCTTATCATTATCGGTGATGGCTTTGTTGTTGCAACCAATCATCCTGTAGGGTTTCTTAGATGCAGCTGCACACTGCTCCCTCATATGAGCTTGTTGTCCACCAGGACTTGCAGGTTCATTTCCGCTGAGATGCTCCCAAGCTGGAGGGTTCCCAGACTGTATTTCACTGCCATGGTTTAAGCCCAGCTAGTAACTCAGAACCACACAATTGCTTGCTCACTCCCTTCCCTTCCTTCCCCCACTCCCGGAGGGATGGGGAGGAGTATTGAAAGAATATAACTACCACGGGTTGAGATAAGAACAGTCCAGTAACTAAGGTATAACACAAACCACTACTGCTACCACCAATAAAAATAATGATAAGGCAAATAACAAGGGGAGAAAATACAACCGTTCACCACCCACCAAATGATACGCAGCCCAACCCAAGCAGTGATCTAGACCTTCCAGGTAACTGCCTCCAGTTTATATACTGGGCATGACGTGATGTGATATGGAATACCCCTTTAGCTAGTTTGAGCCAAGTGTCCTGTCTCTGCTTCCTCCCAACTTCCCCTCCACCCTGGCAGAGCATAAGACTCAGAAAGTCCTTGGTCAAAGTGGACATTACTAAGCAACAACTAAAACCAACGATGTTATCAGTGCTGTTCCCAGGCTGAAAGTCAAAAAAAGATACCACTGCACCAGCTACTAAGGAGAAAAATGACTGCTACTGCTGAACCCAGGACAGTATCCACCGCTTATTCTATACCATTCACGTCATGCTCAGATCCCACATTTTCAATATACCATTGCCATGGGCTCAGCTGCAGCAGTCAGCAGGGAAAATCTCTTGGTCATCCTAGATCGTAGTCTAACCTCAGACAATGCCCACACTCCACTCTGCTTAGCTCGCAGGACCAGACAAAATAACCATGGGTAAAACACACTCTGTATGCATGCCAACATGCTGATCACCATCACAATCGCCAGGCACGTCTCTAGGGTACCCGAAGGCCATTCAAACCCTTTAGAACTCTCAAATGATGCTGCTGTACTTGTCCCTGGGGCTGGTGCAGCTGCTGTGTTTGCTGGCTTTCTCACCACCAGCTGCTCTTTGTCTGAGTCCAGATCTTCCTCCTCTGCCTTGCTGGGAAGTGCTGCGTGGTCTCCTGCATCATCCTGGGGTCAGGCTTGCAGGGCTCTGCAGGCGGCTGCTGGGGAATGTTCTCGGCCGCCGTGGGGCTGGGCTCGGCTGCTGGGCTCTGCTCCTCCGTCGTCTCCTCCTGCTGCTTGGCAGCCATTGGGCTGGGCTCGGTGGTGGGGCTCACTTCCTCTGCCATCTCTTTTGTGGCCCCCTGGTACAGGGGGCCGCGCTTCCGCCGCGGTTTGGCTGCCGGCGGCCCCCGGGCCGGCCGCCCCCTCGACTCCCCACAGCCTCGCGAAGACAGAGGTGAGGATAACGACCAGGACAGTGAAGAGAAGCCGGGCGGCCAGGTATAAGTCCATGTCCAAGTCCGTCCCCCCCTCCTTCTGGAGCCCGCCAGTATTACAAGCCATTCCAATAAAGTACAACGAAACAAGAACCTTAACCCAAAACCCATATCCAAAAAATGTTAAGATAAGAAATACTGGCTGTAAGTAAGGTACAACAGGCTGAAACCATGAACTCAAGAGAATCAAGAGCAACAACTTTGAGAGCCAATAAATCAGCATTGTGACGAATAGCTATTAATCCTGTTGTTATCTCAACCCTTCGTGCCCCATGTTGGGCGCCAAAAAGAACTGTTGAGGTTTAAGCCACTGTAACTCACGCAGTTTTGCTCACTTACTCCCCCTCTTTCTTTCCCCCGCTCCCGAGGGAATGGGAAGGTGAATAGAAAGAATGGAACTCCCACAGGCTGATATAAGACCAGTTTAGTAACTGAAGTATAACACAAGGCCACTACTGGTACCAACAATAATAATAATGACAAGGCAAATACAAGGGAAAAGATTACAGTTGCTCACCACCTATACTCAGCCCGACCAAGCAGTGCATCAAGGGAAAAATGAAACTAGTTCTAGATTGCAATGTCTGAAAAATCTGACATCATGACAACGCTTATTATTTTTAGAGAAATTTTCACTTTTTTTGTAAGCTTTGTTTTGTCAGCAGTGGATGGCTCAAAGAATAAAATATACAAGTGGACATTAGCTGGCCCAGAAGACTCCCACCAGCCTTTCATACAAAGCCTGTTTAAACATGAATTAATTCTAGCTGCAATTGCCGGTGCTCAGACCTCATTGACAAGTTCTGTCACTAAGAAATGGGTCCAGATGATAATCAATCCTGATGCTGCATGGGTAGCAGAAACTGGGTTAAGAACGTCAAACCCCTCACCATCCCTGGAAGAAAGCAGCCAACTCCAGATACCATTTGGATAATGTTGGCATAAGAGTACAGGGAAAATGCCCAAATCCAGCTCTGCTGATCATCATTCCTATAGAAAATTAACAACAGCTGAGGGTGCTTCCATTTTACTAATGTCAAGGTCAGTTACTATTTTGTTAGAAAGAAATCGGCTAGCAGAGATTTTTATGTTAAACTACTTCAGTAATTTAGATTGGGTTTGAAACAATCATCTCAGGCAATGGGAAACAAAAAACTTTTAGAAAATGAAATTTGCAGGACAAAATATACAATCATAACCATCAGGAAGGGCAGCTCTTAGTGGTGGTAACAAGGATCCCCAGTACAAAAGTGGCACTTACAATAAATCAGTTTGATTTGTCACACAAAGGAAGATGCTTATACACTGTTCAAGCTGAAAACATATTCAGGAAAATACGAACAATAACCGTGTCTTAAAAGTGAACAGAACCATTTGCAAAACCAGGAAGGAGTCAGAGCCTTCTCATTGTAAAACTACAGCTATATAGTTCATAAGAGAACCTCTATTTAGGGTTTGGTTTTTTTTCTTCCATACCGTGGCAGCCCTTTCTTAGTCATGTGCTGTTGCACAGAATGATCAAAATGTCTCAACCACTTACATCAAACTTTAGTTCAGTTCTCAATGAGCAAATAATCCACAGAAAAAGACAGAAATACTTTTTAATACCGTTTTAAAGTTTCAAATTAGGTAGTTCAAGAACTTCTTTTTTACATACGTAAAATCCATTGCAACTATGAATCTCTACGAGTAGCAAGACCCTGTGAAGTTTCTTGCACATAGAATCATTAATTGATATGTTCTATGGCTGCTTTTGAAATTGCAGAGTAAATTGTTCACACTAAGTAATGATAACAGTAAGTACAGCATGTTATGTTCTGAAAGCTGAATCAAAAGAGCTAAAGGTAAAAAAGTTTTAACTTATTAGTAAAAGTCAGACATATAGAGTTAGGAGATATGACTTCTCTAATACATTTTATATTAGATTCATATTTTATGGATATAGAAGAAAAATTGTGAGAGGATCTAAGGTCTGATGCTAAGTAGATCTTTAGAACTAGCATTTATATACAGGCTAATTATTAAAAGTAGAATTTCCTCCAGACACAATCAGTGTAGAGCTGCTTATGGTAGATATTTGTACATATTTATTAAACATTGCCTCAGTGTATAGAGAAACGATGTTTCCAAAGAGAAAACTTTATAATAGCCTAGCATATTACCATCTTCATGTGTAGATCTCAACACTGGTAGTACTTCAATGTACACTGTAAAATACTGGCTGTCTTGCAGGTAAGTTGAGGACCAGTCACTTGCTAACCTGAGTCTTTGGAGTTAGCTAATCATGGAGCTCTTTAAATTGCTTGTTGTTCTGTGTTTCGAGCTCTGCAGTCTGTATAAGAGCTCTGTGGCCATACACACAGAGATTGGTGCATTTACTCTCTGCAGCAGGTTGCAGTGCAGAGGTCTCCAAGCTAGCAGAAGATATTTAAACTCCAGAGCTTGAAGATATATAAATACATAGATGGCCTGAGATTGCTCAGAGCTAATAAGCCCTGCTAATGGGCAGATCTATTTAGCTGCAACATAGTATTGTGCTGATTCTGCTGTGCTATTTTGGAAAATACATGTGTTCAGCACCCCAGCTCACTGCGTAGACATGACGGTTTGATCAGAGGGCTTTAATACAATGGTCCACTGGGATCTGAAGACTTGTTCGTATCTGGAATACTCAAAAGAAATGTACAAGATGAAGATTTCATGATGAAAAGATCATGCTTTTATCCACATATCTTGTCTTGTGCTGTGTAAAAATGTGAGAAATCACCTTAGAAGATGAGAGGAAGTATTCTATGGTGTTCACTTACTGAAGACGTCAGGCAGCTACTTGTATGACTGACTATGGTTACAGACAAGTCCAATTCTGTGAACAGTTCTGTGAATAGTGTGAGGCGTCCCTGCTCATGGCAGGGGTTGGAACTAGGTGATCTTAAGGTCCTTTTCAACCCTAACTATTCTATGATTCTATGCATAGTTCCAAAAAGGCACAGCCCTGATGTGTGCTTCAGCAAAGAGGTGTAAAGGAGAGCAGTGGTACTGTGCAGGAAATTCTTGACTATTTCCAGGCTACTTTACCTTTTCCCTTAAAAATGAAAATTTTTTGCATGTGAAACTTGCAGTCAGTATGGATGTAGTTACGGTTTAGGTCAAGAGGCACACTTTGATTTTAATAAATAAATAGATAAATATTTAAAAAGAAGACCTCCATGTCTGGAACAGATTGTTCCCATTTAACACAAATCACCAGGATTCAAAAAAAGTAATCTGTCATTCTGGTACGTTTATTTTTCACCTTATATAGAGGGTCCCCATCTCTAATTAAAGAGCTGTGACTCTTATGCTTTATCTCTGTGTCCTAATTGGACTTGCCGATGATACTATAATGACTAGCAGTCAACATTTTACAGACATTAGCATAAAGAATACATTATACCACCATTCAAAAGCTACATGACACATTATGAAGTTGTTTCATTATTACTATAATTGGTATTATTATTAATATTCATATTCTAAAGTTTGAGGACTGAGCTTCAACATCTGATAATAGCTTGCTTTCTGGTCACTTAGAGGGTCTTCCTTCTTCTGCCATTCACATTTCAAAAGAATAAGTAAATTCAGTGTCTGTGTTTGAACTAATGATCAGCCCCTTCAATATATGATAAATGGCTTATGAAGAAAGTCATGACTTAGATACAGTTTCAAGATCTGTCTAATAACAGGTAGACTTTATAGTCTATCTTAAGCAATTAATAGGGTAATATTAACTGGCCTAGGACAGCAGATTTTTATTTCTGTGTTGGAAATTTCTGTGATTCCACCAAGTTTCCCAATCCTTGACCTCACCCATGTTGTGGTTTAAGCCTCTCAGCCATGCAGTTTGCTCACTCCCTCTCCCCTCTTTCTTTCCTCTGCTCCCGGGTGGATGGGGAGGAGAATCAAAAGAATGCAACTCCCACAGGTTGAGATAAGAACAGTTTAGTAACTAAGGTATAACACGAATCACTACTGCTACCACCAATAATAATAATAATGACAAGGCAAATACAAGGGAAGAGAATACAACTGCTCATCACCTGATACCAAGCCCGACCCCGCAGCAAACCCCCACTCTTCCTGGTCTGTGCCCCTTGTCTTTTACATCCTGGGCATGACATGCTGTGGCATGGAATACCTCTTTGGTCAGTTTGGGTCAGATGTCCTGTCTCTGCTTCCTCCCGACTTCCCCTCCTCCCTGGCAGAGCATGAGACTCAGAAAGTCCTTGGTCAGACCAAAACATTCTAAGCAGTAACTGAAAACATTGGTATTATCAGTGCTGTTCTCAGGCTGAAAGTCAAAAAGACAGCACTGCACCAGCTACTACAATGGAGAAAAATGACTGCTGCTGCTGAATCCATGACAACCCCTTAATCCATTTTCATTCCATGGGAATACTCGGAAAAACAAGTAAAAGGAATTTGGTTTTTGCACTGTCGTGGTTTAAAGCCAGCTAGTAACTCAGAACCATGCAGTTGCTCTCTCACCCCCAGTCTGGGGTAGGATGGGGAGGAGAACTGAAGAATGTAAACCCCACAGGGTGAGATAAGAACAGTTTAGTAACCAAACTAAAGTAAAATATAGTGATAATAGAAAGAATACCAATATTAATAATAATAATGATAGGAAACAACAAAATAAGAAATGAAAACTCAGGAAACACAAGTGATACACAAATGCAATTGTGCACCACCCACTGACCTGATACCGAGCCTGACCCAAGCAGTGATCTGAGCCTTCTGAATAACTCCCCCATTTTATATACTGGGCATGATGTGCTGTGGTTTGCCTTGTTTGGGTCAAGTGTCCTGTCTCTGTTCCCTTCCAGCTTATTGTGCCCCTCCTCACTGGCAGAACATGAGAGACTGAAAATACCTTGATTAGGGCAAGCATTATATAGCAACAGCTAAAACATCAGAGTGTTATCAGCATTATTCTCAGACTAAAGCAAAAACACAGCACTGTACCAGCTACTAGGAAGTAAAATAACTGTTATAGCTGAAACCAGGGCATACTGGAACATAGTTTGTGTGTCTCAAGAAAACTAAAGAATGCCTCCACAGAAGTTATTTCATCTCTTAGAATGTGACAAACCTGTGGAGTATTTTAGTATCTTACTAATTAGCTTTGGCATAAGTTAAAAAATTTTTAAACATTAAAACAAACGAAAAAAGTTCTAGTGTTACTTGCTAGAAGAGCAGACTGTATCCTGAAAGAGTAGGCGACGCTCTGTTTTACGTAAACAACTTTATGCCTGAGCATGGTTGTTACCTCCTCAATTGCTGCTCCAGTCTCCCATCCAGCGCTTCATGAGCCTAAATTAAACAGGGTAGGGAGATAAAATTAGCATTTTATTATATTCACATATTATAGGGTAAAAGTAAATAAATAAAATGAAATTTCAGACATATCTCTTAACAGAGATATCCTTATAGTTTAATAAATCAAAGTGCTGATAACTCCATACTGAAATGCATAATTCAACCCTATGGAATATATTTATGTAGCAAATATGTGTTTTGTAAGTATGTATAGATATATATCTAGTTCCTCTGGGTATCTACACTTTGGCCACATTTAGTTTCACAAAAACTCTCAGAAAGACAATATTAGGCATAGGAGGAACTGGTTACAAGAACTACAATCCAAGAACTTAATTTAAATATCTAAAATTCAGAACAAATAGTACAATATTCCTTCTTTCTTTCTTTTTCTGCCTTCCCTGCCTGTGGTTGCATGATTAGGTGTCTTGCTTGTAGCTACACTAGAGTGTTTTAAAAACAACTCTGAAAAATGGTGTCAGATTTGCCATATTTATTGAGGCATTTTATTAATAAAAAAATTTCTTCCAAGCTCCTCCATAATGACAGCTACCCTTATACTTAATCTAAACTTAATCTGATCTCACACCAGATTTAAAATGAAGTATTGCTAACAATTTAGCAGAATTAATCATGTCTTATGGTGGCCTATACCTGTCATTAAATAGCTTCTATTCTTTATGATTTGAAAGGTTAAATATCAGTATTTCTGGGGTTTGCTTTTTTCTTTTTTTCCCCAGCTTTAGTATTCTTCCATGCCTTAATAGATAGGTAATTTATAAGCAACATTTAGTTAATTGAGTTACATAGTATTTTTTTATATATTTTTAATGGATGAATGTTTAGCATCTTAGGGAACAGAAAATGCTTTTCAATGGCATGATGCAGTTTTCTTCCATCTCCAGAATCGCTACTGCTCATTTACATAACACGCTTGATAACTTTGCCAACTTACCTGAAGGGTACTTCTGTTGAGTAGAGGCACTTCAAGGAAAAATCAATCTTCCTAATGGCGGGGAGAATTGTGCCACCTTAGTTAGTATTACAGCTTATTTAGCATAAATATATGTGCTCCCATTAAGGGCCATCCACGTTCAACTCAAATGAGTCACTTGTGTAAGAAGTTTTGTTTATAAATCTGAGACTAATTTCCCTAGTCTATTCTGTATGTGCCATGTGGTGTAAAATTGTACAAATGTCAGTGTGCAGTCTCGTAATATATTTCTCTGAGAGCGAAACGTTAAGTCATTATGCAGTATATTTCTCAGCAGAATTATAAATAAATAGAACATGAAATATGAAATCAATTCTAGGCAAAGACCTTTACTATTTATCTATCAGTTAAAAATTTAAATTTTCACTAACAACAACCCACTGACATGGGTTATATTAATATACAGTTAATGCAGATTATATTAATTATGTACAGAGATAATGACCTGCTGGTTAAAAGACTCTATTCCCACTGGCTTTTATAGCTGACTCTATACTCCATATGCACATTACTGTACTGTGGCTGCCTTTGTCTGAAAGATGGGTCTTTTCAGTCTTGCACAACACAGGGATGGAGGCAGTCAGGTTTTCAGTTTTCTTGGAGGTGCACTCTTTCAAGCTGGAGTCTCTTTTATCTGTAATAGTGTCATGGGTTCAGCAGCAGCAGTCATTTTTCTCCTTCTTGGTAGCTGGTGCAGCGCTGTGTTTTTGATTTTGGGCCTGGGAACAGCGCTGATAACACCAGTGGTTTCAGTTACTGCCTGGTAATGTTTTCGTCTGACCAAGGACTTTTCTGAGTCTCATGCTCTCCCAGGGAGGAGGGGAAGCCGAGAGGAAGCAGAGACAGGACACCTGACCCAAATTGACCAAAGAGGTATTCCATACCACAGCACCTCATGCCCAGGATGTAAAACAGTGGGCAGAGACCCGGAAGGGTGGGGGTGCACTGCTTGGTCGGGGTGGGTACAGGTAGTGAGTGATTATATTCTTTCTTTGTATTTGCCTTGTCATTATTATTATTGGTGGTAGCAGTAGTTTGTGTTATACCTTAGTTACTAAACTGTTCTTATCTCAACCTGTGGGAGTTGCATTCTTTCTGATTCTCCTTCCCATCCCTCCGGGAGCGGGGAGAAGAAAGAGGGGAGAGTGAGTGAGCAAAACTGCGCGAGTTATAGAGGCTTAAACCACGACAAATAGTTAGACAAGAGAGTTTTCCATTTCAGAAAATGTTTAGTCTAGATTTTGGCTGCCTTTTATGTTCTAAAGTCTGTTGAAATTTCAGCCTTCCTGTTCCTTCCTGAGCCTCTTATGGTGCTCAGTGCTCACCCAGCTACACCTGTGCCACCACCACGGGACAGCTGAGTTGGAGGCCAGAAGGAGGGGAACAGGAGGATGATACAGACATGCAAACCCGGGCTTCCCACACCCACTACCCTTCAAGCCCTGCAGTGGTGCTTGGCTGTTCCTGAAAGGCCTCACTGCAGCAGGAGTGCCCCAGTGTACCCTTGCATGCTCCCACTTCATCGCATAGGGAGTACACTCAGCCACACTACTAGCACAGAAATCATTGTGGTATCTCGTCATGAGCTCTCCCTGGCATATCTGCATGGGGTACACCTGGATGTCACCTCAGTACTTTGCCTGACTTGTATTAGCAGCATTGTTAGCACAGGATTGCTGGCATTAGCATTTGTTAGCACAGGGCTGGGGTTTTGGCAGCTATGCCTGTACAGTTTGAAAGGAGTTTTCTTCCTGCTTTTCATAAGACCATTCTCTACTTATAATTCTTGTGAGGCAGAAGTGATCCACATTGTAGGTGTGGGCTGTTACTATAATTTAGCACATCTGGGCTGTTTAATACTTACCAGCAAGGAGAGTATGGGCTTGGGCAGGTACTGTTAGGGATGGTACAGTAGCTGTCATCGGTTTCAGTGGTTTCTGGCATACATCTATAGCTTTGGTATGTGATGCTGACTAGCACAGTATACTGCATTTGACTAGTGTTGCCTGGCAAATTTGAATCTCTCAGCATCTGTGGTTACGGTGCTCAAGGGCAATGTCAGACCACAGGCTCCAGATGAAAGCAGTTACACGGAAGCCAAACCACTAGGAGAAGGACTGAAAATATTCTGGCCTCTGCTGTGGATTTGTGTGCCATCTTCTTTAGTGGGTCTCTTGTGGAAGAGTTTTGAAGAACAGAAGCCTGCAGCTGTTGTAACAGCAGAGGCAGTGCAGAAAATGCAAAGGCCTGGGTGCACTGTTTGCACTGGAGACCTTCTGATGTCATTGGATGCTGACTTTCTTTGCAGATAAACCAGAGTCATCTACTCAAAGAAGCTGAAATGTGGAGATGACGTGCTGTAAATCTCACAAAGCTGCTTCCTGGAATAAATGCGGACAGCCCAGGAGAACTCCTGCCAGTATGAGTCCTGGATGTGAACATATCCATGAAGCCAAAGGGGCTGCACAGGATGGCACAGTGGAGCAGTCAGGAGGTTCAGATGAAGCAGCTAAGTCTCTTAAGACTGCTGAGTAAGCATTAAAAACTAGAATGACTAGACCAGTAAGAGAACTTGGCCTCTAAATGCTGATAAAGTTACTATAAGAAAAGGGTGTAAGAAAATCCAGTGGAATTCCCCTTTATTGAGCAAATATTTCTGACACCTGGCTAAATCTGGTCATGTCTGTTGCGTTTTAAGCCCAGCCAGCAACTAAGTACCATGCAGCCGCTTGCTCACTCTGCATCACTTCATCCCTTCAAGTGGGATGGTGAGCAGAACTGAAAAAAAACGTAAAAAATACATGGGTTGAGAAGAGTTTAATAATTGAAAAAAAATAAATATAATAATAATACAGCAATAATAAAAATAATTTTAAAAAAGTAGGGGTTGGGGGAAGGAATAAACCCTGCTACCTGTCGTGGTTTAAGCCTCCCTAACCACGCAGCTCGTTCTCTCCCTCACTTCCGGAGGGATGGGAAGGAGAATCAAAAAGAATGCAACTCCCACAGGTTGAGAGAAGAACAGTTTAGTAACTAAAGTATAACACAAATCACTACTGCTACCACCAATAACAATAATGACAAGGCAAATACAAGGGAAGAATACAATAGCTCACCCCTTCTAATACAAAGCCCGACTACTCACTTCCCCCTCCTTCTTCCCCCCCACTCCGAGGGGGGGGGGAAATTGGGAGAAGAATCAAAAGAATGCAACTCCCACTGGTTGAGATAAGAACAGTCCAGTAGCTAAGGTATAACACAAACCACCACTGCCACCACCACCCACAACAATGACCAGGGAAATACAAGGAAAGAGGATACAATTGCTCACCACTCGATGACCGAGCTGTGAACTGAACTCTTCCGGGTTCCTGCCCCCAGTTTTACATCCTGGGCATGACGTGCTGTGGCATGGAATAGCTCTTTGGTCAGTTCGGGTCAGGTGTCCTGTCTCTGCCTCCTCCCGGCTCCCCCCCCCTCCCTGGCGGAGCATGAGACTCAGAAAGTCCTTGGTCAAGCCAAAACATTCTAAGCCACAACTGTAAACATCGGTGTTATCAGCGCTGTTCCCAGACTAAAAATCGAAAAACACAGCACTGCACCAGCTACTACGAAGGAGAAAAAATGACTGCTGCTGCTGAACCCATGACACTACCTGAAAGAAAAAAAAAGATGCACGATACAAGTGTTCACAATCTGCTGAATGATGCCCAGACTGTCCCTAAACAGTGAGCAGCCCCTCCTGGCCAACTTCTCCCAGTTTATATACTGAGCATAGCATACTATAGTGTCATGGTTTAAGCCCAGACAGTAACCCAGAACAATGCAGCCGTTACTCACTCCCTTCTTCCTTCCCCTGCTCCCGAAGGGATGGGGAGTATAATCAAAAGAGTATAACTCCCATGGGTTGAGATAAGAGCAGTCCTGTAACTAAGGTATAACACAAACCACTGCTGCTACCACCAATAATAACAGTGATAAGGAAAATAACAAGGGGAGAGAATACAACTGCTCACCACCCACCAAATGATACGCAGCCCTACCCAAGCAGTGATCTAGCTCTTCCGGGTAACTGCCCCCAGTTTATATACTGGGCATGACATGCTGTGGTATGGAATACCCCTTTAGCTAGTTTGAGCCAATTGTCCTGTCTCTGCTTCCTCCTGACTTCCCCTCCTCCCTGGCAGAACATAAGACTCAGAAAGTCCTTGGTCGTAGTAGACATTACTTAGCAACAACTAAAAACATTGGTGTTATCAGTGCTGTTCCCAGGCTGAAAGTCAAAAAGACAGCACTGCACCAGCTACTAAGGAGAAAAATGACTGCTACTGCTGAACCCAGTACATACGGTATAGAATATCCCTTTGGCTGGTTTGGGTCAGGTGTGCTGTCTCTGCTCCCTCTGTGCTTGTTGTGCCCCTCCTCACTGGCAAAACATGAGAGACTGAAAAGTCCTCGATTAAGGTAAGAACTACTTAGCAACAACTAAAACATTGGTGTGTTATCAGCATTTATCTCATACTAAAGCCAAAACACAGCACTGCACCAGCTACTAGAAAGAAAATTAACTCTATCCCAGCCAATACAAGCACAATGTCCTGCACAATGACACCCTAATATGCCATCACTTCTTAGAGTTCACACTATTCCTGTAATCCGTATAGAACTTTACATGACAGAATTTGATACCAGTCTTGAAAAGGGAGCCTCAAATAAAGACAGTACATACTAAAATAAAACTGCTGATGTCAGATCTCAGGGTTATGAAATCATTCAAAAGAGGATTTTTTTAAATTAGGATTGTATTTCTGTGGTACACTTTATGATAGAATTTTTAATTACATGCCCACGCGATTTTTTTTCCCAACAAAATATGCTTGCGTTATCAAATACACAGCATCAGGCCTTTTCTAATGATGAAACAGAATAATATATTCAAGGCATGTGTTTCTTGCAGTTGCACAAAAAGTACCATAAGGTCATGCAATTAAAGACCATCATAAATCGTTTATTGAATAAGCAACTTCAATTATGACATTTCCTGACTTTCTAGTATTAAATTAAAAGTTCTTGGTGTACTCATAAAGTAGCTTTTTCTGTGCATCTCTTTCCTGCGTTAGCTTTCTGTTTGGTTTACTTTATTATGTAGTCAAAGTGAATTTAGTTTGCCTAATTAGAATATATACAAGCCTCTATCATCTTTAGAAATGGAGAATTTCCAGTTTAAATGTGCAATAATTAAGAGCAAATGGGACTGAGTACTTAAAATAGTGACAGCTCTGTATTTTAACATGTTGAGATGCAGTTGTTTGGTTATAGAGAACAAGAAAAGAAAGCTGGAAAGAGGCCAGTAAAAGCATACTTACTGAAAAATTTACTTTTATCTCAAGGATCAAAGGAACCCATGGTCTTCAGCAAAAAATCAGATTGAAAGTGATGAAATTATAATGTGCTTTGCAGATGATAAGCTAAGTAATTGTTTAGCAATTTATGGGAAGGTGGAGAGCTTTCATGAGAGAGCAAATGAAGACATAAAGTAGCCCAACCACGTTTATAGTCTGTTAGAGGCTATGCTTTGAAAAGCGGAAGGGTGGCAGCCACTAGATATATTTTCCAACTGAAACAATATTCATATCAAAAATCAGGATGTACTCTTGCATAATTGGCACAACTGGGGACAGCTAATCTTACTAATGTCTGTGTAATTGGTACAGACTATAAAAACAAAGGAATAAAGAATACAATTAATATAATGAGTTAGACTGTTCAACCCTGACTTTTGGCAAGCGCTTACCTAAATATTTCCACTGTGTATTCTCTCAGAAATAAAGTAGAATGATATACTTTCTTTCTTAACAAAATAGCTTGACCATTTGTAATATTTATTATACAGGCTGGCGAAGAAAGCCCACACATGGAAGAGAGGGTCACAAGTTTTGCATTTGCTCCCATTTTGTCCTATGTAAAACTGGAATGAGAAAGTGTGGTACAGAGGCAAATATGCCGCTTTCCCCCCAGTATTATAACATTGATGGACATTAAAAACAGGCTTAAAACCATCCTAAAACATACAGTGGTTTAAGATAAGAAAGCTTCCTAAAAACAAGCCTCCTGTGCCTGTTCTGAAAAAGAAAGTTTAAGGCAAATCCAGGTCTCTACATCCGCAAATGTGAATGGTGTATTTTTATTGACTCTGACAATTGTTCCTACTTGTTAATTTGTCTTCAGAGCACCATTCAAATGCTTGATCTCCCACTGTTGCATGAAGAAATGGAGTTTAAGGATTAAATTTATTTTCCCTTTATATTGATTTCTGTGCAGTTCTGCAGTTCTGAAGGATCTGGGGTTTGCTTACAGCAGTATGAGCTTTTTTCCATTTCAGGACTTTAATATTATATCTCTAAAAGTTCAGAGACAAGTAGAATGACTAAATTTTAACAGTGGCTACTGTTCTCACAGTAAGAATACACATATTATTCATAAACTGCTCTCACCAGGCAGTAATTTTGTTTGTGGTTTGCTTTCAATAAGCTGTTTAAAATTCTGTAATTAATTTAGTGTACATGGCAAAAATGACAGATGGTTATGATAAAGGAACTTAATGCCTTGTGGAAGAAAGTCAAATCATAGTCAGTAGCAGATGTTTTCTGCAAAACCAGATTGTGTGTGTGTGTATATATACATACTACATATATATGTGTATAGTAGGAGTATGTATTTATATATGTGTGTTTATGTGTATGTCTGTATCCGTAAATGTTAATTGAACATTTCCCCCACACAGGGCAATATTTGAAATATTTCTTAGTGGGTAATGACCCCATTTATTCCTGTAGCCATACAAAAGAAACCCAGGTGGTATTTAACAGCAGTAAGAACAGCTGTTAGCATCTGACTGGACATAGAGGCAGTGAGGCTACAGTATCATGGTCAATCATTGGTTTTCAATATTATCAAGCATTGATCAAAACAAATATTTTATAGCATGTGCAAATGCACACTTATAAATGTAACCCTCATAATCTCACAGGTCAAACTTGACAAGTAAAACAAAGTAAGGAGGAATTGGACATCTCATGACAATTCTTTCTACCTCAGGCTGCAATCTCCAATATTAGTAATCTCTCATACAGTCTTCTATTCTGACAAACATTTTCCCTCGCAGGTGGCTGACATGATTGAAGCAGGCTTGGTATGTGCTTGAGACCATCAAAGTGTGTCATGAACAAGCAACACAAGCAATTCAGGGACTGGTGATTTAGGCTCTAGACTTTGGCTCTGAAAGGCTGAGAACTTGAAATGCATATTCATCCCATTCAAGACACAGCTCCATATCATATAATAGTAGCACACATATCAGCCGTTCTGCTCTTACATGCCATCTCTTTGCAGAAAGGAGTTGGACACAAATCACGATACGCTCTGAGAAGGTTCCTGTCTTGGATGATCACAAGCTAGGACTCCAGAGGTGTGTAGAGCTTAGCTGTACTTTGCAGACCCTAGGTGTTCTGAACTGATGTGATTTTCACTGCAATTCCAGGCTCTTTCAGCTCAGCTGGTGTTCACTACTGCTTGTGAAGATTTTTTCATCCATATACATTGACACTGAATACCTATTTGTGCTGTTGAAGAGAACAGGAATGAGTGACTTCTTGATTTAAATTCTGACACTTCTAAATCTGAAGAGCTCACTTGAGCTACAGATAGAATGCAACCTGCTAGTTATAAGAAAAAAATAAAATCAGGTGGGAAGTACTTAATTAAAAATTCTTTTGAGGATCACAACACTCTATTTAAGGAAAGAACTCTTTAAAAGTAATTGCTAGATAACCAAGTTAAAATATTATGGGTCTGAATAAGGTTTTTCAGATATTTCAGATTATAGACATTTTATTTATTTATCACAGGAAAAATGCTCTGCTCTCACTTTAGAGAGTAAGAATTTTTTTTAGTAACTTTATATTGTTACAGTGATGTCTTTGTATGGTGTCCCTGCTCTTAGATTTTTCTTGTCTTGAACTTGATAATTCCTGTGATACACTGAGTAATAAAATCCTCAAGGAACTGAGGACAGTTAAGTATTTTTCAGGTTATTTAGTGCTCTAAGAAAAGAAGCCCACTTTTAGAGATATACTGTATAAGAGAATAGTGTGTTTCTCAAGTCAATACTTTATTCATGATCTATGATACACAGCAGTAAGAATGCACATGCAATAACCCCATTTGCAGTAAACTAATAGCAATAGTTGCCCAACTTTAAAGATAAATTTAATGGCAATACACAAAATCAAGGGCTTCAAAATCAGAAAATGATTGCTATAAATCAGTGGAAGAAGTGGAATGCTGAATAGTGAGAGCTCGTTGTCTCTGAGCTTGCATAACCAGCTCCTTCTGGCTCTTAGCCTAATCATTACGCTGAACAATATGCTGTTTCATGATGTGGATCCTATCAGTATTTCTAGCTTAGTTTTTGTCATACAAAAGATGCTGCAAGGCTTGAAGTAATCTCACTGAAATGAATAACTCATTTGAAAGTGAATGAAATCGAGACCTGTCTTGGAAATGTTTAAAGATTTCAGAAGGCTACATTAAAGTACCCACACAAAGAGTCCTCCCAATTATACTAGAGCTTTCACAAGAATGTAGTCCATCCAGATGGAATCTATTAGGGTCAAGGAGATTTGAATCAGAGATATAATCATTCTTCTGGAGAGCTTCTGTTGTAAACGGACAATACTGACAAAAGTACAGTAACCCAGATACATGAATACCCATGAATAAATCTCACAGATATTCAATGATGAGAATGGGTTAGAACTCAAGTCCTGCCTCCAAAAGTGTTTGTAAATGTCCAAATTTATATGTTGCGATCATTGTAAAAATACATGTTCTGATTCTGTAGTGTACTTTGTATAGGCTGAGACAGAGTATAAAAAGCCAAACCAAACAAAATCACATTGTAACATTCTATAGGAAAAAACAGGACTAACACTGCAAAATAAAAAGCATTATCAATTTAAAAAATCATATTTGAAAGTGTTAAACTGTTAATCTGCAAGTTGGTTTATGGAAATATTTAAACATGCTGTTTCTTAAGTTACAGGTGCATATTGTCCTATCACTCACTTCAGTACTTCTCAGAGAAGAGAAGTACTGCAGCACACACTTTCAATAAATCCTAATTTCTCTTTTCTCAACCTTTGAGACCCTGGCACCAAGCCATATGATGAGAGGTAAACTTTAGGGTAGATTACCTTTTGGGTCCAGGATACTATTGTCTTGACCCTCTCCAAAGGATCTTTGGACTGTACTGTCCTATTAGGTAGCAAACTCCTAGTTAAAACTCCACATCCCTCTTCCATTAAGTGACCTATGTGTCAGATGCACCTGGCTACAGGACACCTGGTGTAAAGAGAGACAGAGTGAGCAATATCTTGGAGCAGCACAGCAAGGAGAAAGGCAAGAGCCTGACAGATGGGGAATATGAGACAGGAGCTGGTGTGATGATACTCACATTTAGTGTTTAAGAGTTGATAGACAGCTGTTTGCCTGGTGGTGTTCCCAAGTCTGCATCAGCTGGTTGCCTGAAAAAAGAGAACAGAAAAGCCTTTAGGGAACAGGTGATGACTCATTACTATCCCTAGTTTAGAAATCTTAGGGACAGTTCCATAAAGGAATCATCTAGTGCTTTATTTGCATAACTTAGTGCAAGTCTACTCATTCCTTTGTCACACTTTCAGTGTGCTTTATTTTGCTTGTTTGGTTGGTTTTTTTGTGTGAGTTTTAGGTGTAGCTGTTGGCTAATCAAATTATAATTTAAAACTACTACTACTGTTGTTACTACTGCTACTACTACTATTACTACTTCTTCTACAGATAATCTGCATTTTCCGACCACATTCTTTTATACACTTTATACACATATTTTTTGTTATCAGAAAAATTATTGTGCTCTGAAATAGTATCCTTCATTGAGACAATGGATTTTTTAATTTGGTTAATACAAGTTTCTCTTTGTTTAAACATTGTGCAACCATGTCTTGGATTACTGTTAAAATTTTAATTTCAGATGGTGCTAATCTTCTATCATAAATGTGACATTCTAATACGATATTAGAATATAGTGAATAAAATTTGATGGAAAAAATATTTTTGGAAATATTTATGCCTCTACCTGTGTATTTTGGGGTTTGTCCACATTAGAATCTTTTCATTCTTCATAGACATTAAGTTGGATATTCCAGTAAAGTCTAAAAAAATAGTAATCTGAGCATAGAAAATAAAAAATATAATAAATTAGAAATCAGGAAAAATTTTCTTTGGAGAATCCGAAACCCCTTATCAAGATCTTCTTTTCTTCTTATAGGCCATTTCTAAACATGCTACAAGAAGTAGGAAATGCATCAGTACCAGAATTCTCTTTTATTTTTTTTTTCTTAAGAGGTTTTTGAAATATCCTCTAAAATTTACCCTCGAGGACAGAAATTCCTCTCTTGAATAAAAAAAAGAATTTTAGAACTCACAGATAGCCATTTCTCTTTTCCTTTGAATAGTTATTATCTAAATTTTAAATAAATCTCTAAATGATAAAGCTCACAATCTGAGTTTTTACTGAAATGACTTATAATAAAATTACTTCAGCTAAGGCACAATCACTTAAGAAGTCTGAAAATACCTTCTCTCCTGATGCATTTGATGTCAAAATAGAAAAATTATCTACACAACCCAGAAGGCTCATATTCATTTTGCATTATCAATGATATAGTTGAGCAAACAGAGTTCATATTAGGAAATCCTCATATTAAATCAGTATATAAATATCCTCATATATACATGTGTATTCATAAAGTATGGATGTATATTTATGTATGTGTGCATATATATATTCATATATATATATAGAACTGAGGTTTTTTCATATTTTTCTGCTCTTTAAAATGTAATGACCAGACAGGTGGGAAATCTTTGATAACAAGTTGCTCAGAAGAAGACTTCCATGAAAAGAAACTGTAAGCTTGGACACTGGCAGCAGCATACTAGAGATTAATTAGAATTTTAAATTTTAAACTTGAATTAAGTGGGCCTTTACTTGACGAATTATTCCAGTTCTAGTGAAAGCTGTTTAACTTGGGCAGAAAGATGAGAAGGACATCATAAACTCAGATGCAGTGACTGTAGATATTTTATAAGCCAGAGGAAAAAGGAGGTTTCATTATATTCATGGTTTGTACTCCAGTGGCCCTGAATTCCCATCAGCGCTAAAAGGCAACAGCATATCACAGTGGCATAGGCTGATCAAAGTCAGAAATCCTTGAAACAACCATAACACACACAAAATGCTGTCACAAAGACTCTATGAGAGACCAAGAGCACACACACACACAAAAAAGTCTATGAAATGCAAAAACAGTATCACCAGCCTGGGAAATAGAGACAACGGTACTCTCACGATTGGAGCATATTTTCTCATTTGGTTTCTGGGCTTTTTCACAGTGAGACATTTCTTACAGTACATAATCCTTGCAACAAGATTCAGTGCTTACAGTACAGTAACAAGCAGCAGCAAAGCTTTTCTACATATTCCTCCAAGTTATTTTCCTTAGGATGTGATCAGACTGAAAAATATGGTTTTTTTGTGGCTGATTTTGTCGTGTAAGCTTCTGCATTTAGAAATAGCTGTGTGAGCAGCAGGAGAATTTGTTCTCTGGCTTGGTCTCTGATTAGATTCAACTCTTGAGGCAAAGTTTCTCTCTGAATATTACTGCGTGGGCTGGGATATCTGAAAGAAGAGATTACCAGTTGTGACGATCTGTTCCAGAACACATGTTGACAAAACAAATGACACTGAGTGTTTATTTGAGCTTCCTGCCACTGAAACCACTATAGCTGGCAAACTGGAGCCAATACAATACTGGTATGAGAAAAAGGAAGCAGTAATTTAACTTCTGTAGAAATGCTTTTCTACTCTTATCAGAAGTTACTATTCAACATCAAGCAAATAGATACACAAGGTTATATATAAATGCATATATGTATATATAACACTACTTAACTAAATGACTTTGAAATTACTTTGACTCTTCCATCACTGGTAGTTCAGGAAATCACAATATCAAACAGTAAGCTCTAATTTAAAACCACACACACATAACCCAAAAATAACCAAAACCCCAAACACAACAAACAAACCCAACCAAACAAAAATAACAAACAAAAAAAAACCCAGAAAAAAACCCCAAGACACCTGCCCGCCCCCAAGCCCCAAAACCAGACAAAAAAAAAAAAAAAAAATAACCCTGAACTGCTTTCTGCTTAATTCTAGAAGCTTCTTTCTAAAAAACAATCACTTCTGTACAGATAGAAACACTATTTATCTTCATCACTAACATGACAGTAGTGTAAGTTGCTTCTGCTTGTTGTTGAAACACTCTACTCACAATTCAAACTCTTAATCTCAAATAGCCGGAAGAAAATTTCTGTCTAAGTAATAAATGTGTTGAAACACTAAGGGATGCAAGTCAACAACATGCCAGATAAAGCCCAAAGTTTTGCAACAGAGGTTTTTATTTTGAGAAATTTAAAGTGTATATTTGATGCAAAATAAAGCATGTCTCTTTTAACAGCATGTACATATGATGGTGTATGTAATTGTGTGAAGGATTTTATCTTAAATTCTATTACACTCCAACTGTCTTTCAAAAGAACAATTTTTTAAAAAGCCCCACTCCCTGCTGGTTTTATTGCTGTGTGTCTACGAGAAGCACAGTGTGCATACTGTTAGTAATTTCTCTTAACAACATTAAATTAAAGTCTCATGCAAAATATCAGGGAAAAATGTTATATTCTTTGTCCTTCTTAACAATGACAGGTAGATCTCTTACCTTCTTATCCTCTCTCCACAGCTTCTGATTAGAAACAAAACACTGTTTTCCCAAGTCTGAGAAGCATTACTTAGAAAAAAGCTAAATTATTGCTCTCATCCCAAGCCCCTATAAATCTGTAAATCCTACTTCATTAATCTCTAATATTTTGTATTCAAGGTGTGATTAATGCAAAATTTCAGCTGTCTTGTTTTATTTTTGGAGCGGAGGTGAAATCTGAAAAACACAGTGGTTGCTATCGGTGTAATGTCAGCCTCACAGCCTACATGGCTAACCATCGGTCCCACTAGCACTAAGCTGTGTGCTCCTTGGCTGTGCTGAGTGACTGTATCTTCCATTTACTTTAGTTATATAGCTTAGATTCAAGCCAGAAAATCAAAAAATATGAGACTGAGCACTACAAAAAGTCAAGGGAGACAGGTAGCTGCTGCCTGAGCATGAATCAAAGTTGCCTGAACTGAAATGGTATACACAATCAGAGGAGGATTAAAAGAGGAACTGCGCAAAATAAGCTCTACATCTCAGTTAGAGATAGATGTTTCACTGTCTTCCTGTTTCAGCTGTTAAATCTCTATCCTACATTAAAGTACTTCTATACAACCAGTTCAGGTTCTCAGGACAACAAGGCTCGCCTTCAGTCACAGGAAAACATGCTGGTCATGGCAGGCACTCTGATACTGTTAGAACAGGGAAAAAAATCACAGCTGAAAGGTAGCTCAAGAGTCTGCTCTTAACCACCCTTCCACTATTAATTGTGGAAGAGAATAAGAGTCAGTCTTAATGCTGACCTTTGGACCCAGCTAGAAAGTAGCTGCTAAAATGTCTCAGGCTGCTGCTTTTCTCATTTCTCCCATTTCTGAGAAGCCAATTACTGTTGAGCAGTCATACTGGCTTGGTTTCACCTGCTTGCTGGTTAAGACAACCTAAATGCATCAGTAGTAGTCATCTGAAGAAAATTTATCTCTAATATTCAACATAAAGTGTATATACATAAATGCTTTATAAATCATAAAAATATAAAGCATAGGTTTTCTGCCCCAAAAACTAAAATAAAGCATCTTTGCAACAATCTGCAAAAAAGAGCTTCACATTAAAAGTAGATCTTGCACTTTGCATCTACTCTAGTTAGAAGACATATGATGCTGCAAGCTCAAAGCCTGTATGGCCTAACAGAGTAATAAAAATTTAGAATTTAAACAACGAAGAACGCATCTTGTTAATGGAGTCCCTTGACAGGTATTTGTGTAATATTGGGGTTTGGGGTTTTTTTTGTGTATTTGTTTTCCCTGAATACGATTGAACACTAGTAAAATGCTAATCAACTAATTGAACACTGGATGAGTTCTTCCCTTTGTGAAGCAATTCTTTTATTACCATCATGCTAGTAATTCAGCAGTATGGTCATTTCTACTGTTGTATTTTGGGAGCTGTTGGACGTAATGGAATTATTCTAGCATAGAACTGAAGTTCAGAATGAGATCCCTCTAGCTACAGCTATGTTGCAGGATTGAAAACCAGTTAGCAGAATACAGATTTTTTTTTTTTACCGAAAAAGCTAGTTTAATGGAAAGCTATTATTTCACTACTTGCTTACACAACTTCTATTCCACATTCAGTGATAGAATACTAATTCTTTATCAGTTCGTGACTTCTGGTTGAGATTATCCAGCTGCTGAAAAAGAATGCAACATTGTTAGCAACTTGTTCAAATTATTTACTTTAAAATGATAATTTTATTTCTAGCTGAACCTCCCGAGCTGGGCTATATTCTTGGATTTGAAAGCATGCAATCTTTTTTGGGAATCATTCTTGAACAGCTTCATTTGGTATGCTCTTTTTTAAAGCAGACACATGTTTTTATCAGGTGATATACTTGCTTTCAACAAAACTCTCCTCCAGTTTTGGTGACTGGTAGCTCAACACAGATGTACAAAAATGTTAAATGCAACACAATTTTTCATACATATGGAAAATTCTGCTAGATAACTAAGTGGCTTGCCTGACTTTGTACCAAAAATAAATGGAGTACTGCAGAGTGCATGGTTCTTACATCCGTGGATCAGACATACCACAAAAGTCAGGACATACCAAAGTCTTCCAAATGCTATTTCCTATGAGTCACTATTAGCAGTTGTCTTGGGCAAAATGGCACTGAACTGTGTTATCAAAAATGTACCATGGTGTCGTGGTTTAAGCTGTATATCACACAGCCCATTCTCTCACTCACTCCCCTCTCTTTCTTCCCCCCGCTCCCGGGTGGATGGGGAGGAGAATCGAAAGAATGCAACTCCCACAGGTTGAGATAAGAACAGTTTAGTAACTAAAGTATAACACAAAACCACTACTGCTATCACCAATAATAATAATGACAAGGAAAATACAAGGAAAGAGAATACAACTGCTCACCACCCGATACCAAGCCTGACCCAGTAGTGCACCCCCACCCTTCCAGGTCTCTACCCTCCATTTTTACATCCTGGGCATGATGTGCTGTGGCATGGAATACCTCTTTGGTCAATTTGGGTCAGGTGTCCTGTCTCTGCTTCCTCTCGGATTCCCCTCCTCCCTGGCAGAGCATGAGACTCAGAAAGTCCTTGGTCAAACCAAACCTTTCTAAGCAGTAACTGAAAACATTGGTGTTATCAAAGCTGTTCCCAGGCAAAAAGTCAAAAACACAGCGCTGCACCAGCTACCAAGAAGGAGAAAAATGACTGCTACTGCTGAACCCATGACACATGGTATATTATGTACTTATTCAGATGCAATAATTAGCTCACATTAATGTAGTGTGCATTTTAGATTTTGTAGCAAAGGTTATTCAAGACAGCAAATCTGAAAGAGATGTCTCTTTTTATTAGTATTTCTGGCATGTTGCATTTTATTTAATTAGCTCAATAAAACTCATACCATCATAAAACTCTTGCATACTGTATCATGTGGCTGAGACTTAAAGAACCAGTGGCAGATGCAATGTTTTACAAGGAGTCTTGTGGCATAACCTCTGGAGAATTATGGTCAAATACCAATGATAGATCAATAGTTATTATTTTCAGATGAAAGAGCTTTGATAATTTCCCTAGATGCTGCTTACAGTATGTAAAGGTGCCATGCATCTGCCAGGAAACCTATTCTCTGCTGCCTCAAATTTTCCTCCCAATAAGAATGGAAATAGTTTGACCATCAGCACTTAGGGGGACAGACTACATTCAATATCCAGTGGAGACAACATACCAAAACTCTAGAGGCATTAAACTTTCACAGTTTTATCCTTTGAGAATACTTTTACTCTCTGAACATTTTTCATTTCAGCACCTACTTTTACACATTATGAATAATTGCAAATCACTTCCGTACCATGAAGTAGTCCTAGAACTACAATCATCCAATGTTCTTTTCCTTCCATTACTACTCAGTTACTGAGTAAACGACATTGCAGTGTGAACTTTTTTCTTATACATTCGTTTGATATGTCTTGGCACAATAGTAATCTTCAAAATCAAAAGCAAAGAATATGCTATTGCATGATTCACTGGGTAACAGATGCACTTTCCATGGCTACATCATACAAGATATTTCTCCAAACATGCCAAATAATACTAGATTTCCTGACCTTCTTCCTATTTCAAAGGCAAGACATAGTTGAGATTCTTAATTCTTCTTAAAAAATAAAACTTGAAGTGCTTAAGAAGCAAATTACAGGCTTTTGTAGTGAGCATTAGCAGTAGTATTGAATCACCATTTATATGAGAAATAGACCCTCACAGCAAAGAAGCTGACTGAACAAAACATGACATTTTAATTTCTTTCTCGAGGTTCAGTGCTCACTTTTATGAGATTCATTTTCTTAATAGAAGCACAAAAGTTTAACGTCAGAAGCATTTTTTTTAATGATATATTTTTACATTCTGCTATATAAAAATGCACAATTTTTTTTTTCAGTCATTTTTGGAGGTCTGGAACTCTACTTCCTACAAAACACAATTTGAAATATACAGAAAATTGAATTGGTGCACACAGCTATTGTGCTTTAACACCACCCTGACCTTGTCTGAGTAGCTGGAAGCATAAGATTTCCCTGAAAAGATATTGTTTACATGATTATTCTTTTCTTATGTGCAGACCTTACAGTGTGTGGTTTAATATCCAGCCAAATCTGAAGATTCAGCTAAAGTAACCAGGTAGCTGTTTTCTGCTGGTCCAGCAGAGGGAGGTTTGAATTCCTTCCTTTTTTGCTTCAAAGAGGCAGTGAAACTGCCAAAGCTATAAGGTATATAGTCTGACATTAAAATGTCAGTACATATCCAGTTGTTGTTATAAATGTGAGAAAATCAGATTTCTTAACATCAGATAAAAAAAAAATAATCTGTAGAACTTATTGATTTGACACTCTTAAATTCTATATGCATTGAGAAAAACCACAATAGCTTTTTGTCTTGTTTTTAGTTTTTTGTTGGTTGTTTTGGTGTTTTTTTTTTTTTTAAATATATTTTCCTGAACGAGAAAATGCAACCTGTACACCTGGCAGGCAGAACTTGAGTTGCTCTTTGAAAGTGGAAATAAATTGTGTAATATATTTGACTCTTAACATCTCTAGGGATATATTTCAAGGATTCTTTTCAAATATTTCAGTACCTTGTTTGAATTCACTGTGGAATGGCACTGCTTGTTTTATCTTCTATTCAAAACTCCATCTGATTGCTGGCAGATTCAGGAATGTGCAGAGGCAGAGAATATTATTCCACGGAATGGCAATGCAGCCACTACAAATTGTCTTCTTGTTCGAAGTATGTGACAACATAAAAAAAAATTAGAGTTTTCTTTCATATGAAAAAATACTATTAAATTGCGTGTTTGAATATTGGTTTACTGCTGACATTTGTAATAATAAGCAATCAGCAACACAATTGAAAAAATGCAAGCCCAGATTTTCTAAACCAAATACACTCAATCTGTATTTTCTAGATTGCTTTAATGAATATAAATATATGTCTGTATGTCTATATTGGATAGTTTCAGGGCTTGCTCAGACACTAGAGTGCACATGAAGAGTTTTAGCAAGTGGAGAAATAGGTAACAAAAGTACAAATTTTTCACAGGCCACAAAAAAGCTTCCTGTAATTTTACAAGCATGTCAATAGCCCTTCTGAAAGCACACAAGACTACTCACACATGTAAAACTCTTTGAAAATATAAATATGCATTCAAAGAGACAGGGAAAAGCTCTAGGTAAGTATTCTTCAGGTAAACAAGCATGATAAGAATTGCCTGTGCTAGGAATCTTCTGTAAATAGCTAAGTAATGTAGGATGCCTTCATTTCTAATATCATTAAAATTCCCTTAACCTTTTCAGTGCTAAAGGATATACATAAAGACAATATTGTGATTGCTCTTTAAACATAATAGAGACCATTGCTCATTTCATCAAACCAGAACTTTGGCACTACTTTTTTTTTTTTTTTTCTTAATTTCTTTATAGTCCAGACAAGCTCAAGCTCAATGCTGGTACACAGCAAAGTGGAAACAAAGTTATTTGGACCTTGCTGATTTGGGCTTTGCCTTTAGTAATCTAATCAAGATAAAATTCCAGTTGACAGTAAAGTGTTGATGATTCAAAAAAACACTTTTTCTTGACAAAATATATTGCAGTGCAGTGGTAGTCTAACCCTGCCTCTTAGGTTTTTCTTGTGTGTGCGTGTGTGTTTTTTTTTTAAGGTTTCTGACACATGTAACAACATGCTTGAGTTCATGAACAATGATGTACTCCATCCCATTCTTTCACTTTGCAGTTTCAGTCAAGAAGCATATAGTAGAGTAAAATATTTTGTTGTGTCATAAAACTGTTTTCCTTGCCACTGAGAAAGAAGAAACGTGCATCTATCTAGGTGATTCCGCATTATTTTTATCAGCACATATCAAAGGGCTTTATCAAATCTGAATATCTTTCCTTCACCATCACTCCTATCAATGAGGAAGAAAACATATGGGTTTTGAAACTGTCAGATCTCATAAACTAGTTTTCTCTCTGGAGAGGCACATCGAGCAATTCCAAGACCAAATATGCCTGTTTTTAATTAGGTTAGGCCCCAGATATCATTTTTCTATCATATTCTGTCAGAATGCTGGCTTCTGTGCCTGAACTTCTTTTTTACAAAAAAAATATGACTTCATGTAGCCAGAATTGTCAGTGGGGACTGATTTACCTGCAAGATGAGAGATTGCTTTACCTAGTCCCCTGGAGAATGAATAGTGTACTCTCCAAGAGGCCATTTACTCTTCCAAGAAGGCTCCCTAATTTGAATGAGATACTGTTGTCTCTAATAATTTCTATGTATAGAGAATCTGAAAGAAAAAAGAAGGTGATCATGATTCTGGGAAGAGTGTGATGTGCTTTTCTTTTGTATACCTAAGGCAAGAATTCTAAGAAAATATTACAACAGAATACTTTGTTCTTACTTACTTACTTACTGTAGTTATATACCTCTTCAACGGAACTGGGGATAGTTATGAAAGAAACAGGCTTTAATGATCCTTCAGAGTCTGGTTAAGTATTTTGAAAGCTGGCAATGCTGCAGTATATAAGAATATAAGAAAGGTCCAGCTGGGCCCTATCACTCTGCACCATGATTGTGCTCCGGGGGGGGGGGGGGGCTGGGGCTACAAGAAACGTGGAGAGGAAATTTTACAAGGACCTGCAGTGATAGGACAGGGGAGAATTGCTTTAAACTGGCAGAGTATAGGTTTAGATTAGTTATAAGGAAGAAATTCTTTGTGGCTGCCCCATCCTTGGCAATGTACAAAGCCAGGTTGGACAGGGCTTCGAGCAACCTGGTCTAGTGGAAGGTGTCCCTGCCTGTAGCAGAAGGGTTGAAATTAGATGGTTTTTAAGGTCCCTTCCAACAAAAACTATTCTATGATTCTATGAAATACCGAAGGCAGAGAAAGGGCAGGCTAAGCCTACATGATGCTTTCCCCTCATGCTCTGCCAGTCTCCAAAAATTTCAGCTTCTTTTCTCAGGTACGGTAGCAACTGGCAATTGACAATACATTCTCTGGCATGTATATGTTCAGTTTTATTTTGAAGCCACACAAATTTTTAGCATCTATAGCATCTTTTGGAATAGAGTTCCACAGACCTGCTTTCTGTTCAGAGCATATTTTAGTGTTCATAATGGAATATACAGATGGAGTATTAACTGCATCTCATAAAGTCTAAACTAAGAAAGGCAAATAAAAGAGGTTTTCTAACATCTTTACAAACCTCTAAACCAGCAACAGATGTATAGCGGATGTAGCATCCTGTTTAAAAAATTTTATTTTGCCTGTCTTGCAATCAAGAATGCTGGTAAATACTTCTCCATCTTCAAAGCTGAATTTATCATCTTGAACAAAAAAGTAGTACCTACTTCACTAATCCTCCACTGGTAGGAAACTACTCTTTTGGAAAGCCTTAAAGTGTCTAGATTAAGCAGCATGCATGGAAAGCTTTATTTGAATCAAATCCCTTACTTTGTATTAGTTATTTGCATAAGAAAGTACAGTCATTGCAGAAACTTCTCTGTTGTTAAAAACAATCAGTTGAGCACGAACTGATTAAGACTCAAATTTCACAGCAAAACTGGACCTCATAAATTCATGCTGTAGAGCCTGTGGCATATCAACATGTTATGTAGATTTTTTTATGCATGTGTGTGATTAAGTAATAGCTGGCAGCAGGAGTCTGGCAGGAACAGGCAAGTTAGTTGTTGAGTAATGACTCACAGATAACTCAGTACTTGGAGGTTTTCTGGTGGTATTTATGGGTTTTTTTAAGATTTTCGGCCCAAAGACACCATTAGAGCCTCTTGAGCAACAGAGGCTGTAGAA
Organism: Ara ararauna; assembly: GCA_028858755.1. Lineage (NCBI taxonomy): Eukaryota > Metazoa > Chordata > Aves > Psittaciformes > Psittacidae > Ara > Ara ararauna. Next base: position 46,697,871 of record CM054377.1, on the reverse strand, counting down.
TTGCTCCACTTAATTCTAACAGAATAGAAAATAAATAATGTCTCAAAGGAAACACTGCTTTTCAGAAAATGTTCTGTTTAAAAGCTCTCATTACAGAGAATCCGCAAAGATCTTTGTAAAATGTTTCAAGCATTACCAAGCTTCTAAACAAAGCAACAGTTTTTCCCAAACCTAAATTAGTTTAGCATTTACTTCTAATTTCTGTTCTGTTATTTCTTCGTCTGCTAAATGACAGAAACTTTCACACTTAAATATTGTATTGATTTAGGATTGGGAGTGAAGGAAAATAAATCCTCCTTTGATTTATAAGACAAGGTATTTTTCTAAACAAACATCCACCATTATTACGTAGAAATGTATTAGAAAGTGTAAACATGGCATGCTTATGATTGTGATTATAATGTGTAGAAGTGAAAAGGAGAAATGTTCATTTATCTCCTTCTTAAGTGCTTGGTTTATGTACTTACGATAAAACACAATGCAGCCTACTTCATCATGGTACACTGCCTGGCACTCATTCTACATCTATGTGGAGGCAGACCCTCTGGGAAGAGGAACCTCCTCTCCTAACTACAGGGTGATGCGTTCTGAAGTACACAGAAGTAGGGCTTGTTCATCTGCATTATCTCTGCATTGAAAATTTCAGACAAGAGCATGAAATGTAAATGCAAAAAAACCTAATCACTCTTGGAGAAAGGTTGAGGTATAAAACTTTCATTAAGATTGATTTTGAACTTTGTTGCTCTTTGAGTTAATTAATTAAAAGCAGAAACAGCTGAAAGATACATATTAATATTAATACTTTATCAGAAAGAACTTCCTTCAGTCAACAGAAAAGGATGAACCAGGGACACCTTTCCTAAAATATATGACTTGGCCTTCAGGCCCTTTCACAGCATTTTTAAAACTGCAAGCTGGGAAAAGGAGTGCCTTTCAGGCTCTCCTTTAGAGGATCAGTAGCCTTCACACACTGTTACTTCATGCCCTGTTTTTGCAATGATCCTCTTGTTCAGACCAGCTACACAGTGATAATAGCCCCAGGGTTGAGTGGCATGAAAACAGATGACCTCTAGTATCAGTGAATCATAATGAATACAAATGTGCTCTGAAATTACTCCCAATCATATTCACATATGATCATATACATTGAAATTGAAACAGGCTCAAGACAGCAATATTTACGCAATCAAACTCAGTGAATAGGGATATAATACAGAATTGAATGCAGGCAATGTTGGCAGTCATCCTCGAGCCTCACCTATCTTCCTGTGCTATTTGTCTTCAGGGAAATAGAAGATTGGATGCCTTTCATTAACTGTTGAGAGTATTTCCACAGCTGATGAAAAACTGATTTTCATGGCTAGGAAAATCTGGATCATAACGTTCTTTTGCGTATCAACAACAAAAACTACATAATATATTTTCTTTCAAGAATTTTCCTGCTTTCAGTAGTGCTAAGGTCTGTGTACATCTGGACAGGAAATAAAGGGAAATTCAACCTTTTTTTTCCAGTAAATTATTTAATTCTAAATTTAGGAGAAATTAAATTTGATTTGACTGTAACTGCAATTTCAAATCTATTCATATTTATGCCTCAGTTGTAGATTTTCAGGTTCACAGTAGGAGTCTCTATAGGCAGAGACTATCTGGCTATGGATTCTCAGTAAATCAGAGAAAAAGAGACACAGTTGTTACATGGTTTTCTACTGGTTTCCTTATGCTAACATTACATTTTGTTTTTTAGCAATAAACATTATATGCTTTCAGACAAGGAAAGTGTATCCAAGGAAGACTGACAGGTTCAGCTTGAGGCATTTTCGAAGTATGCTTCCCACGTGAGAGATTAAAGGGAACAAGAGGGAAATAATTTAAACGTCATGAGGCCCTGCAAAACACACAGCTCTGCAGGAAAAGGAGCTTAAGCTACAGCACACTGTTTCAAAGTCTTCTGTGTGGTAGCTCTTCTAATATCACAGCAGCCTCTGCCCAAAGGAGTGCAGGGGTGGCCACATGTCCTAATGCTATTCCTTAGAATAATAGAATAGTTAGGGCTGGAAAGGACCTTAAAATCATCTAGTTCCAACCCCCATGCCATGGGCAGGGGCACCTCACACTAAACCATGCTACACAAGGCTCTGTTCAACCTGGCCTTGAAAACTGCCAGCGATGGAGCATTCACAACTTCCCAGGACAACCCACTCCAGTACCTCACCACCCTTACACTAAAGAACATCTTCCTTATATCCAATCTAAACTAACCCTGTTTAAGTTTTAACTTCTTACCCCTTGTCTCATCATGTGTTCCCCCTTCAGATACTGGAAGGCTGCTATGAGGTCTCCACGCAGCCCAACTTTCACCACGCTGAACAGCCCCAACTTTCTCAGTCAATCTTCATAAGGGAGGTGCTCCAGTCCCCTGATCATCCTCGTGGCCCTACTCTGGACTTGTCCCAACAGTTCCATGTCCTTTTTATGTTGAGGACACCAGAACTGCACACAATACTCCAAGTGAGGTCTCTTGAGAGCAGAGTAGAGGGGCAGGATCACCTCCCTTGACCTGCTGGTCACGCTCCTTTTGATGCAGCCCAGGATACGGTTGGCTTTCTGGGATACAAGCGCACACCGCCATCTCATGTTCATTTTCTCATCAACTAACACCTCCAAGAACTTCTCCACTGGGCTGCTCTGAAGCTCTTCTCTGCCCAACCTGTTAATATGCCTGGGATTGCCCGAACCCAAGTGTAGGACCTTGCACTTGTCACGGTTAAACTTCATCAGGTTGTCATCTGCCCACCTCACAAGCATGTCAAGGTCCCTCTGGGTAGTATTCTTTCCCTCCAACATAGCAACTGAACCACACAGCTTGGTGTCATTGGCAAACTTGCTGAGGGTGCACTCAATCCCACTGTACATGTCACTGACAAAGATGTTGAACAAGACCAGTCTCAACACCAATCCCTGAGGGACACCACTCATTGCTGGTCTCCAGCTGGACACTGAGCCATTAACCACAGCTCTTTACTAGCAGTCATCCAACCAGTTCTTTATCCACCAAGTGGTCCACCTATCAAAATGATGTCTCTCCAACTTAGAGACAAGGATGTCATGTGAGACAGTGTCAAACGCTTTGCACAAGTCCAGGTAGATGACATCAACTGCTCTACCCCTGTCCATCAGTTCCGTAGCCCCATCATAGAAGGCCACCAGATTGGTCTGGCAGAATTAGCCATGTTGGCTGTCACCAAGCACCTTGTTGTTTTTCATGTGCTTCAGCATGCCTTCCAGGAGAATCTGCTCCAAGATTTTGCCAGGCACAGAAGTGAGACTGGCTTCATAAGAGATGAGATCCTCTATCTGTCATGGGTTCAGCAGCAGCAGAATAATTTCTGCTTCTTGGTAGCTGGTGCAGTGCTATGTTTTTGGTTTTGGGCCTGGGAACAGCACTGATAACACCAGTGTTTCGGTTACTGCTTAGTGATGTTTTGGTCTGACCAAGGACTTTCTGAGTTTCATGCTCTGCCAGGGAGGAGGGGAAGCCGGGAGGAAGCAGAGACAGGACACCTGACCCAAACTGACCAAAGAGGTTATTCCATCCCACAGCATGTCATGTCCAGGATGGAAAGCAGAGAGCAGAGACCCGGAAGGGTGGGGATGCACTGCGTGGTCGGGCTTGGTTTTAGGTGGTGAGAAATTGTAGTCTTTCCTTGTTTTTGCCTTGTCATTATTATTATTGGTGGTAGCAGTAGTGATTTGTGTTACACTTTAGTTACTAAACTGTTCTTATCTCAACCTGTGGGAGTTGCATTCTTTTCAATTCTCCTTCCAGTCCCCCTGGGAGCGGGGGGGAAGAAAGAGGGTGGAGTGAGTGAGAGAATGGGCTGCGTGAGTTAGAGAGCCTTAAACCATGACACCATCATAAGAGACAGGGGAGCATGCAGGAATGTCATTTCAGCTAAGAGGGAAACTATCTTGTAGCATTAGAAAAATATCTAAGCAATGTGTAGGCCATTCTGAGAAGTGGGGGCTTGCTGCACAGAAGACAGGGACTACCACAGAAAGGGGCTGTATTGTGGCAGAGAACAGGGCCCTCTGTGCACCCCCTGCTCTGTTTTGCTCAAGTCTTTCTACCTTGTTAATTTATTCTTGGTTGCTTTCTCTGCCTCACTGCTCATTGAAAAACAAAGCTGTGGATTATTAGCATGTACTAGCCTCAGTGTGGGTTTTTTATGCCTACTTAAAATATGATTTTGTGTGAGGAACAGTGTTTGTTTCATCTAAAGAACATGATTTTAAACTTCTGGCACATACAAGTATTTGAATTAATCCTTTCTAAACTGGTCAAGGGAATGCTGTTTGATGCCTCACAAACACATTCAGCATGAGCCATTTATCAAAGAAAAAGTTATTTCTTTGCCAGACTTTTTTATGTGCATCCCAAAAAGTCATAGTTATTTTTTGTGATTATATATTTGTACACTTGCATGTGCTTGCATATGTTTTACCACCTAAAAAAAAAAAGCAGCCTAGTGCTAGTGTTTTTATCCTAATATTAATCTTACTGGTAGCCTTTGGAATGACACTGGTGCTTTTGGAACAGTTTGTTTTGGGCTTCAGCTGCATGCATACATATCTGAGCTAAAAAAGCTTCTAAGCCATATGTAGTGGCCATAAAAGCTCCTTTGCTCTCAGCCTCTACATGTTCATTCTTCTTTATGTCAAGTATGATTTCATCCTCTCTTGTCGGATTACCTGTGTTTTCTCACCTTTTCCGACTCATAAGGTCTATCAAGTGACCTTCTGAAACAAGGGTGAGTCTTTTTATGTAACAACCTCCCTCCTTCGAAAAATCACATCCACAGCCTGGTGCTAGGTGGCACTCTGCTGGTTTTATGACTGTCACAAAGGATTCTGCTGTCATGACAATTTTAAACTGATATAACTATGCTGATGTTAATGGAGTGCTCCTGGTTCACACTCTAATAAGTGACAATAGACAGATGCCATTTATTTTAAAGGATGTAAAACAGAGGACAGTTTACACTAGAGTCTTTATCAAATGCTGGTTTGAGTGGTCAAACCAGGATTATTTCATTAATCTGTGACAATAATTTTAGATTAATGTAGTTAATTTCACTGTGAAGTTAGTTAATTCCATAGAAGGGACTCAATGAACTAAAGAATCAAACCTGAAGTCTATAATTCAGATTTATTAAAACTGTACTCAGGAGTCATAACAGTAGCAGATCCATGACAAGTGATAAATAGTATAACTATATTGAAAACAGTGGAATGTTTTCAGTTAAACTAAGTGAGAAAAAGGTTACCTAACAGAGTTTTTGATTTTCAATTAGACCCATATAAGCACTCAAACTACACAGAATGTTTCTTTTTAAAATTCTATACTACAAAAGCTTTAGGTATCAGGAAAAATGTCATTATATTTCACACAGACAGAATTTCTCCAGAGCTGTCATGTAGAGACTACCTCTAGTTAATACAAACTACAAACTGTTCCATTCCCCTAGAACTCAGAAATGTAGAACTTTCCACTAATGAAAAGTATATTTTTTTTTTTTTTTTGTTAACTAAATGTTCTGATTCTTGATATAAAGTTTGGGTTTGATTCACTCTTACTAAAGGAAATGAAAATCCCTCTCAAATGAGGGGCAAATGAGAGGAAATGAAAGAGAAGCAAATCAGACTCAATTTTCTTCTTTGAACGGATACAGAGGTAGAATTAGAGATAACCACAGCAACAGGGAAAACTTATCAGAACTTCTCCTTGCATTCTCTGTAACTCTGTATGAAAATCCCCAGGCTACATTAAGGTTTCAAATCAGACAATGCCCGTGAAGGTTAGAGAATTCTGGAAAAACATCTCTGTACAGTCGAGTGGCATTAAGAAGCGATCTAACAAAGACAACCTAATGCTTCATGTTCAACTTACCAAGACCTGTTATCAGGACTTTTTTGCCAAGCTCTTAGTTTTCTTGATAAATAAGAGAGACAAGTGTTATTGTTATGGTTAATGACATTGATTTCTTGGCATGACAGCTAGAAAGATACAAAGACAGACTAAACTATATGCAATGCCTGCTTTTTTTAGTGCTAGAATTTTGAAATATTCAGGGTTGTGGGGTTTTGTTTTTATGGACAGAATCAAACGAAACAGCTTCTGAATTATCCTTACCTTTTAACTAAAGTGTGCTTTCAAAAGACGATAGGTACTTCTGCATGGAAGAGTTAATGTGGTTAAAGGAAAATTTCTTTACTGCTTGGACATTTAGCTTTATTTTGCTTGTTCAAATCAGTACAATATTCAGATGCAACTGTCAGGAAAAAGTTGGAGAATTTCTTCCTCCTGCCTGAATAAAGCATATTTTTTGTGGCTGGAATCAGTCATGTTTTAGTCAGTTTAAAGGATCTGATCTAATCCCAGTGCTGCTCAGGACAGTTTTGGATATACTGACCTCAATATGCCAGCCAAAAGTGACACCTGCCAATTAATGGAAGATAAATAAAATGTTGGAAACCTTACCAGAATCTGAATGTCAGTGTAAAGCTTTCCTGCTTCAACAGGGGATTTTTCTATTACTTTAGCTGTCCCTTTTTCTTCCACTTGCTTTATTTCTGTCTATGCATTGTGCCTTGAATGCTGCTTGGATTTGTTCAGTTATGTGTTCGTTATTGTCTTTTGACTTCTAAAGAAAGGATATTAAGATGGGCAGTATAGAAATAAATAAAATAGGATTCTAGACAGCTACATCCAAAAATCCTCTTACGGATTATAGATTCTTATTTCCTAAACACAATAGCTGAGATTCTATAGTGTATGCTTTTAAAAAAAAGAAAACACTTCAGAGTCTTGAGGAACAAAAGAGAACTAGACTGATGTTAAGCTTGTCTTACTATTTTCTTTGGGTTAGATATTGGTTCTGCTAGTATTTCAAAAAGCCTCAGGGGACAAGTAGCCTTTCTGTCTGTCTGGTGGGATGTAGCGCCACATGGAGCCTCTGCCGCCCCATGTAACCTATTCCTGGCTTCATTCACGTGTACTTACATGTTCCTAACATTAACTTTATAAAAGGATTTATTTTTCTCAGTTTGTAAGCTAAAATTAGCATGCCCAATCCAAACTCGAGAATTAGAGAACACGTAGAACTTCAGCCAGACAAAAAAATAAAGAGATGAAATTTTACAAATTTTTTTCAAAAAACAGGACATTTTGTTAATACAGTTATATTATCTTTATCTCCTCTGTTCTCAAACTATTTCAAGTCTAGACCTTTAAAAATGACTTGACCTTTTTTTTTTTTTTCTCTGACACAGTCATAGAACCATAGAATCATAGAATAATTAGGGTTGGAAAGGACCTTAAGATCATCTAGTTCCAACCCACCTGCCAGGGGCAAGGACACCTCACACCAAACCATGCCACCCAAGGCTATGTCCAATTAAGCCTTGAACACCGCCAGCGATGGAGCATTCACAGCTTCCCTGGGCAACACATTCCAGTGCCTCACCACCCTTACAGTAAAGAAATTCTTCCCCTTATCCAATCAAAACTTCCCCTGTTTAAGTTTGAACTTATTACCCCTTGTCCTATCACTACAGTCCCTAATGAAGAGTACCTCCCCAGCATCTCTATAGGACCCCTTCAGATACTGGAAGGCTGCTAGGAGGTCTCCACGCAGCCTTCTCTTCTCCAGGCTGAACAGCCCCAACTTTCTCAGTCAATCTTCATAAGGGAGGTGCTCCAGTCCCCTGATCATCCTTGTGGCCCTCCTCTGGACTTGTTCCAGCAGTTCCATGTCCTTTTTATGTTGAGGACACCAGAACTGCACTTAATACTCCAAGTGAGGTGTCTTGAGAACAGAGTAGAGGGGCAGGATCACCTCCTTCAATCTGCTGGTCACGTTCCTTTTGATGCAGCCCAGGATACGGTTGGCTTTCTGGGATACAAGCGTACACTGCCGGCTCATGTCCATTTTTTCATCGACCAACACCCCCAAGTCCTTCTCCACTGGGCTGCTCTGAAGCTCTTCTCTACCCAACCTGTAGCTGTGTGTCGTGGTTTAAGTCCCGTCAGCCACGCAGTCTCTCTCTCCCTCACTTCACCCTCTTTCTTCCTCCCGCTCCCGGAGGGATGGGAAGGAGAATAGAAAAGAATGTAACTCCCACAGGTTGAGATAAGAGCAGTTTAGCAACTAAAGTATAACACAAACCACTACTGCTACCACCAATAATAATAATGACAAGGCAAATACAAGGAAAGAATACAATTCTCACCGCCTAATACCAAGCCCGACCAAGCAGTGCACCACCCACCCTTCCGGGTCTCTGCTCTCTGCTCTCCATCCTGGGCATGACGTGCTGTGGTATGGAATAACCTCTTTGGTCAGTTTGGGTCAGGTGTCCTGTCTGCCTCCTCCCGGCTTCCCTCCTCCCTGGCAGAGCATGAGACTCAGAAAGTCCTTGGTCAGACCAAAACATCACTAAGCAGTAACCGAAACACTGGTGTTATCAGCACTGTTCCCAGGCCCAAAATTAAAAACACAGCACTGCACCAGCTACCAAGAAGGAGAAAAATGACTGCTGCTGCTGAACCCATGACACTGTGCCTGGGATTGCTCCCACCCAGGTGGAGGACCTTGCACTTGTCATGGTTAAACTTCATCAGGTTGGCATCTGCCCACCTCACAAGTGAGTCAAGGTCCCAATGGATGGCATTCCTTCCCTCCAATGTATCGAGTGAACCACACAGCTTGGCATCATCGGCAAACTTGCTGAGGGCACACTCAATCCCACTGTCCATGTCACCGACAAAGATGTTGAACAAGACGGGTCCCAACACCAATCCCTGAGGGACACCACTAGTCACTGGTCTCCAGCTGGACACTGAGCCTTTGACCACAGCTCTTTGCATGTGGCCATCCAGCCACTTCTTTATCCACCGAGTGGTCCACCTATCAAAATGGTGTCTCTCCAACTTAGAGACAAGGATGTCATGTGAGACAGTGTCAAATGCTTTGCACAAGACAAGGTAGATGACATCAACGGCTCTACCCCTCTCCATCTGTTCAGTAGCCCCATCATAGAAGGCCACCAGATTGGTCAGGCAGCATTTCCCCTTAGTGAAGCCATGCTGGCTGACACCAAGTACCTCCTTGTTTTTCATGTGCTTCAGCATGCCTTCCAGGAGAATCTGCTCCAAGATTTTGCGAGGCACAGAGGTGAGACTGACTGGTCTGTAGTTCCCTGGCTCATCCATTTTGCCCTTCTTGAAAATGGGGGTTATATTTCCCTTTTTCCTGTCATCAGGAACTTCACCTGACTGTCATGATTTTTCAAATATGACGGACAGTGGCTTAGCTACTTCATTTGCCAGCTCCTTCAGGACCCGAGGATGGATTTCATCAGGTCCCATGGACTGATTAGGTACATTCAGGTTCCTAAGATGGTCTCGAACCAGATCCTCACCTACAGTGGGCCAAGGGTGTTCATTCTCACAGTCCCTGCGTCTGCCTTCCAAGACTTGGGTGGTGTGGTCAGAGTGTTTGCCAGTGAAGACTGAGGCAAAGAAGTTGTTAAGAGCCTCAGCCTTCTCCAAATCCAGGGTAGCCAGTTCTCCTGATAGCTTCTGGAGAGGGCCCATGTTGTCCCTAGTCTGCCTTTTATTTGCAATGTACCTATTGATGCCCTTCCTGCTATCTTTCACATCCCTAGCCAAGTTTAATTCTAAGTGGGCCTTAGCATTCCTAACCTGTTCCCTAGCTTCCCAGAAAACATCCCTGTATTCTTCCCAGGCTGCCTGTCCATGCTTCCCCCTTTTATAAGCCTCTTTTTTCCTTCAAATTTTCCTCAGCAGCTCCTCCTCCATCCAAGGAGGTCTCCTGGTCCTCCTGCTGCACTTCCTTCTAGTTCGGAGGCAACACTCCTGAGCTTGCAGCAGGTGATCCATGAATATCAACCAACAGTCGTGGATCCCCCTGCCCTCTAGGGCTATATCCCATGGAACCCTACTAAGCAGGTTCCTGAAGAGGCCAAAGTCTGCTCTCTTGAAGTCCAGGGCAGTGAGCTTGCTGCACACTCTTCTCACTCTCCTGAGCATCTCGAATTCCACCATTTCATGATTGCTGCAGTCAAGGCTGCTCTGGAGCATCAGATTTCCAACCAGCCCATTCCTGTTGGTGAGGATGAGGTCAAGCATGGCACCTCTCCTTGTCGGCTCCTCTATTACGTGCAGAAGGATTGTGTCTTCCACACAATCGAGGAACCTCCTGAATTGCTTGTGCCGGGCCATACCATCCTTCCAACAGATATCAGGGTGGTTGAAGTTCCCCATGAGAACAAGGGTCTGTGAGAATGAGGCTGTTCCTATCTGTCTATAGAGCGCTTAATCCACCGAGTCCTCTTGGTCAGGCAGTCTGTAGCAGATCCCCGCAATGATGTCTCACATCGCTGCTCTCCCTTTAAGCCTGTCACATCAAACTCTCTGTTGACTGCTCACCTGTCCCCAGGCGCAGTTCCATACTCTCCAGCCTATCCCTAACATAAGTAGCAACTCTCCCTCCCTGCCTACCAGGTCTGTCTCTCCTAAAGAGCCTTCCATTCCAACACACCAGTCATAGGAGCCATCCCACCATGTTTCTGTGATGCCTATGAGATCATACCCCTGTAGACGTGTACACATCTCTAATTCCTCTTGTTTGTTCCCCATGCTACGGGCATTTGTACAGAGACATCTGAGCCGAACTCCAGTTGAAACCGGCTCATTGGCTGCAGCAGCTGGAATATCTCTACATTACTCTGAACATTTACTACAGGTGCTGGCAAGTGACTGGGTGTGTTGGGATGGAGTGATGCCCCCCTCCCCCAACACATCTAGTCTAAAGCATCCTTGACCAGCCTGGCAAGCCTCCTCCCAAATCCACTCTTCCCTTTCTTTGTCAGACCAGCTCCACCAGCCCCCAGTAGACCTGGCCTACTAAATTGAGTGCCATGTTCAAGGTACCCAAACCCCTGACAATAGCACTACCCTTGCAACCATTTATGAACCTGGCCAATCCTCCTAGCCTTTTTAAGGACCTGCCCTGTATCCTGGAGAATTGATGAAAAGACAATCTGAGCTCCAGAGCCCCAAACCACCTCTCCCAGAGCTCTGTAGTCCTTCTTTATGTTCTCCGGGCTACTGCTATCTATATCAGTAGCACCCACATGGATCACTAGAAGTGGGTAATAATCAGTGAGACCGACTAGAGCAGGCAGCTTCTCTGCAACATCCCTGATCTGAGCCCCTGGTAGGCAACACGCCTCCCTTGAGCTTGGGTCAGGCCGACAGATGGGTGCCTCTGTTCCTTTCAGAGTCGAGTCCCCTACTACTACGGCCTGCCACGTTTTCCTGGCAGCACCAGTAGTGATCTTCTTTACCAGTGCATCAGCCGGTTGTTCCTGGTGGGAGTGTGTTTCCTCATCAGCCCCCTGCAGGACAGCAAAGCAGTTCTGGGTGGGGACAACAGACTTAGGAGGAAGCCCCTTGCTTTTAATTGTCCTCTTCCTCCTTTTTTTGTTGGCTTTTTCTGTTACTGTTTCCCAGCTTCCTGGGTTAGTGGCCTCCTTTCCTGCATGAGCCACAGTAGACACTTGAGGCCCCTGCACAGTCTGCGGTCTGGTCCTGGAGCAAGCAGTGCTGCTTCCTCTCAGCTTCCCTGACACCTTTCAGCCTAGTAACAGCATCCCACAGCTCAGCCACCTGCTGCAGGAGGGCCTCCACCAGGGAGCACAGAGTGCAGCCCTGCCCATTGCGCACCCTCCTCTCAGGAGAGCAGTGCAGGCGCTCTCTACACCCCGAGCTCTGCACTGCAGCCTCCGTTCTTATTGGCTCTGTCTGGGTGCCTATGCTGGCCACCGCCGGGGCAGCCTGAGCAGAGCTCCCAGACCGAGCCCTCGTCATAAGGCGAGTGCTCACTATCCCACTCACTATCCCACTCGCCTGCCCGTGCAAACTGCTGCACAAATTGCCTCGAACCCACCCTGTTCGTTGCACCCCTGTTCGCCACGCTCCCCGAGGCAGGTTTTTACCCAGTCAGGGCTGGTACCGCTCCTCCTGGCACCACCCCCTCTGAGTCAGCTGCTCGCCTTCACTGAGCTGCCGGCCCCTTGGCAAGCCCTGTCGAGGACTTGAGGCTCCCTCGGTGCCTGTTGCTGCTCCGATTTGAAGCTCCTGAACGCCGAGCCTCCCCCCCATCAGGCTCAGCAGGCGTCCCCTCTCGAGACAGTCACCTCAGCAATGGAGTCCTTCTGCGGAGTCTGATTTGAGTCAGATAAACCAAACCTTTGGCCTACTCAACAGATTATAGTTCAAACAAATAAATAGGCCCTATAATATGACTTAAAGAAAGCAAATGCAGTCAAACTGCAGAAGCAGATTACAGTGATGAAGGTTCTCCACTGAGTTTATAAAATTTAAACTGAAATCAAGGAATATAGCAGCTGTTCATCTTGGAATCACATTTTTTTCTACTTGTCAGAACAAATAAGAGAGAAAGATCTCTCTAAGAAATGCAGTTAGACCATAAAGAGCAAAACCTTCCCCTAACTCACAAGTTGAAATCAATGCTATTTTTTTGTGGAATATGCATATAATATGTACCAGTCATGAAGAAAGAGTAGGAAGGCAGATGAAGTTGCTGAGATACCTTTTCACTAAGTAACTGACAAAATTAAACACTGACAATTTTTAATTAGAAGTAAATATGCATTACATTAAAAAAATATTAAGCTGCATATCTGTTTGCATGTGTTCAAAACAACAGTTTTATCCTGGAGCCACTGAAACTGATTAATCAAGTTCAGCATGAAAGCTATGCTATTTCTTTGATTACCTAGGAAAGAGTTGATCAGAACCAGAAGACTATGATTTTTATTAGTTGCATGATGTTCTACAGATAATTGACTAACTGAACATCTGTCATTAGTGTGTCAACCATTAGTGACAAATAGATAAAATCAGTTTAAAGTAATTCCCAACTGCATACTGCTATGTTAGAATTAGGGGCTTTATGCACACTCAGTCGTCTACTTGCTTTCTCTTCAAAACAGAAATGCTAGGAAGTTGTCAAATCCTAGAATAAAGAATTTTCCCTTCTCATTTTACACAGTTATTTTCATTTAGGCAGAGATGCTAACTATCTGTCTAAAAATTATTAGCCTTATTTCTCGTCAAGTGTTTGGCGGATATGCAGTACTTCATCAATGCAGCTGTAAACTCAGTTTAAGGGATCCTAGAATCATCCACTGTAAACAGACACTTTATACTGTGAAAATAATGCAAACCATCAAAACATACCAGCTTTTCTATACCACCACTGACTTTAAAAAACATCTGCTGATTTACACCTTCAGAACATTTGGCAACTCTGCCCATGTTTACAGAAACATAGTGCTAACAACCAAATCATGAAGAGCCCACCTTAAAAAATCTTGACAAGCAATTGTCCTTATTAGTATGCATGGTTGAAAGCTAAAAGAAATCAAACTTCTTTTCCATTACATTGTGCTTCTTTGTTTTTAATTTTTATGTGATTTCAAACACTATTGACAATGAATGCAAAAAGTATCAGTGCTCAGTTTATTTAAGTTCACATTCCTTTTATAATTACGCTTCTGTTAGTAGTGACACTTCTATTTGCTGCCACAAGCAAGCTATTATTTTTTACAGTACCTGTGTATTTCATTATTTTTGTGAAATTAAAACCAAGGACATGAACTCTGGATGCTCTGATGCACCCTGACAATGATTTTCTTGACTCTTTTGTTGTCAATTGTTTTACAATATTTTTCATTTTATATTATTAATTATTATTATTTATTATTCACTTTTCTGCTACACGTGACATCCTGTGCTGTCCTACATAAACAAGCAAACAAACAAACCTCAAAAGGATTTTCTTCTATTTCTTCCCCTCTTCTCCAATCTGAGATTTTATTCTTTCCTATATAACTAACTTGCATAAGTGAAAAGTCACAGAAATGGGCAAACTGTGCCAGTAGCTAGATCTCCAGTTAAATCACCTGAAAGCTGCTGAGTTCATTGCCTAAAATCTGATGACTCAGACATGAAACATGTACTTCAAGCAGTGTTATTCAAGAAGCTTTTCCAAATTAGGTCCTGAAAGAATTTAATGCAAGATGTCTCACACTTTTGAAAAGAGACTTCTAGGGCATTTTTTTAGTGCTTCAGAAGGAGAGATATTTTGAGTTTTTTAGCAGAACAGGCACTAGGAAGAATTTTGTTTCCTTCACACACTGCATAAACACAGACTTTGAAATTTCAGTTCCTGAGTTTGTCTCACTTCAGATTTTAAAATGTTGTTAAGGATTAAGTGGTTCTTGTTTTATATTGGCAGTGATACCTTCTTCACGTTTTTAAATAATAAAGAAAATGAAACACCTGGTTTTCTTTAGATCAGGAATGCACAATTACTTACAATCTCAAAGTAAAAAGTAACAGCATAGGATGTGAAGCACAATCTCTAATCTGAAAGATTTCATTAAAAATATAGTAATGCTAAGGGCTAATTATAACAAATCTGTTCACAATGATAGTACTAGCCTTAATGAGAAGTCAGAAGAAAATCATTAAAGTTGCATTGAAATTACATACTACGTATTCTGAGTGAGATGGCAGAACCTGGTCCTTATATTTTTAACATATTTGTATCAGTAAGTGGTAACATTTATCCAGCCACTTTGCTTATAAGCTAGACTAAGAAGAATACTTACATTCAGCTGTCACCTATTCCAGCTGTTTTAACCTGAGATTTATAGCTTGAACACCAATTATTCTGTTGTTTGGTTTTTTGGGTTTTTTTTTTGGTTTGGTTTCTTGTTTTTTTTTTTTTTGTTTGTTTTGTTTTGTTTTGTTTGTTTGTTTTTTTTTTGCTTTGTTTTATTTTTTCTCAATGGAAATTCAACTATTCCATACTATACTATATTCTACTATACTACTATATTCTATACTATAATAAATTATTATAAATAACAGATTATTTATAGTACTTTATTTTATAAATTATTATAAATGCTACTGAAAAATTCATCTGAGCAGACCTATTTTATAATTCAAACACCCTGCATGGGAGATGTGATATTTAATAGACTTTCTAGGATTCTATCATAATAGTCTACAGGTTTTTTTCCTGAATCTGAAAAATAATAAAACCACATTTTCAGATTCCAAAAGACATCTGTTATTGTTGTTATAAATACCATGTTGTCTTGATACTAAGGAAATAGTGCCCACCATCAAAGCCCCTCAAAATGTTTGATCTCTTAAATAAATTAATGTGTCTTTTCTGTCACCACACAAATGTCATCCCAGACCATCTTTTCACTTACATAGCTTTATAAACTAATGTACCTAATATTTTTTTTATACCATAACCATGCAAAGTAAAA
The DNA here is from genome assembly GCA_028858755.1 of Ara ararauna. Classification (NCBI taxonomy): domain Eukaryota; kingdom Metazoa; phylum Chordata; class Aves; order Psittaciformes; family Psittacidae; genus Ara; species Ara ararauna. The sequence continues at coordinate 46,682,412 of CM054377.1, read as the reverse complement.
AGTATATGAAATCCTCACACTGAGACTTGCTTCCTGTATGAAGAAATGTGATGTACAGCATGCAGAGTTAAAAGAAATAAGCATATTCAAGTCTACGTTTCAGAAGTTTATTCAGAAGTTTGAGTTTATTAACATTACTTCACACTGAGAAAAAAGGCTTGTTAGGATGCGTAGAGAAAAATTAGAAAGGAGATGGGTTTCTAGCAGGAAATACTAGTTACATTTTTAAAAAATAATATAACTTGGTAGCATAGCAAGAACATAAGCAGTCATTCCCCACCACAAACAAACAAGCAAACAAACATGCAACCCCCTCTTCAGAATAGAGAGGCTGCTGACCTAGTGCAAATGCAGGCTGCATGTCAGAAAGTTCACCCTCAAATTCAAGCCACTTTCGTGCTACTTTAACTACCTTTTTGCTCACAATTTACCCTTTGATGTCACAGACACCTCCAGTCACAGACACCTCCAATCACATACATAAACACAACAGCAAATAGAAGCAGGTGTGTGCTCAATGAGGTTTTGAGATGTGGGCGAGCTCAGGAACTATTAATGAATGTATTTATAGTAGAAATACCTGAAATTAAGGTCAAGTTGAGCAGATAAATTTGAGACTTTATTTTTGTGATTTGAAAATAAGGCAAGTTACAAGTATAACTGCTTCTTAATTGAAGTTATCCTCTTCCCTGGATTTCAAAAGCACTTAATTAAGCTTCCAAGGCATCAAATAAGAGACAGGATTTTAAAAATGTCTTATTCTATTGCATAATAGACCACTTGGAGCCATTGCAGTCTATATGAGGTCAATGATACTCATTCTGAAACTCAGCAAATAAATATTTATAAATGATAAAAAACATTGCTCCTTGGAGTCAATAATTCATATTTTGGAAGGCCTTAAATACATGATAAACCATAATGGCTCCAATGGAACTGTCAAGTTTCATAAACTTCCAGGAGGAATTGTTTTTTTATTTCATGTAAACCTCTATTACAATTCTTTAGTAGAGGAACCATGCATTAAAGTAGCTCTGTAAAAGTGATCCTGTAGATGTAGATGATTAAGACTAATTCTTCCTGTGGCTAGGGATAAACTTCCATTAAGTGTAAGGAATTTAGGCTTTATTTTTCATGCAGTATTACAAACATACAAAGTGCTTAGGAATTTCCTTTGTTCCTAATAAGTATTTTTAGTTGCCTTGCAGCTGTATTGAAGAAATCCCCAGTGCTTTAAATACCACAGATAACATAGGAAACCGTAATATTCATGCATTTTGTTTAAATTGAGTAACATAAACACTATGAGCTGCATGGCATCAAAGTATTAAATGGGTTACTCCTAAATGAAGTAGCTACCAGTGCCAAAGTTTGCTTTTTGACAAGGGCTGAGAAGTGGGTCCCACGTTGCTTACAATTTTACCAGGTAAGACAAACATAGAGTAAAGCCAAGATAATGAGAGACTCATGAGGAGATGGAATGACTTTCACATATTAACACAGCAGGTTAATAATGGCAGCAATGAATCCATAACCAGGGAAATATGTGAAATACTTACTGCCATGTATGCACAATCTCTCACTGCTCACTTAAAAACATGGAGGGAATTAATGAGTTTCATCCTTTAACTCTGCATTGCATTTACCTTCTGTGTCTATACTATAAATTTAAGCTGACCTAGTGAAGCATGATACTGTGATACTTTCTCTGCGACTCTATTCTATGTCACTAGAGAGTAATTCAGGTAAAGAGACCTCCTCATGAAGTAGATTAGGACATTGGCAGCACTGAATCATAACCAGAGGGAAAAAAAGAATTATCATCAGATACTGCCTGCTTTTTTCTGGAAAACTTCTAGCTGAAGGTTTCTCTATATGACAGATGCAGTTCCTATTAAATTTTTTAAAAAGCATTTTAAAAAATAATAAATGTTTTCACAGTAAAATCTAAACTATTTGGTGAGGTCAGCTGGGAAAAGGATGAGTAGTTTCTCCTGATTTATTCCAGTAGCAGCCTGGGACTTTGCTGGCTCTGGAAAGTTTTTCCATATTTCAACCAGTATTAATAAGAGCAAGTTTTAGCTTCGGTAATCCCATAATGAAGGTAAGGCATACACGCACTGAAGCAGAAGTAAACATGTTGAAACACTGGCAGGTTGCCCAGAGAAGCTGTGGCTGTCTCATCCCTGGCAGTGTTCAAGGCCAGGTTGGATGGAGCTTTGAGCAACATGGTCTAGTGGAAGGCATCACTACCTATGGTAGGGATTTGGAGCTAGATGACCTTTAAGGTCCCTTCCAACCCTAACTATTCAATGATTCTATGATTTCATGTTTGCTTAAAGGAGGGATGAATTGATTGCTCACAGGTCTCAGCAGCTCAGAAAACAGGTGAAGGCACACATGAAACCATCCTCCTCACTTTGAATTTCTCCCATGCTCCTTCACATCAGCCAGTGTGGCTGCAGAAGGAAGCACCAGAGAAACCAGCCAAATAATGCGGCAAAATTAAACAGTTGCAATTACTTTCTTACTAAAGAGGTGAATTTTCTGAAAACAACCAGCTGAGCCACAGAAGGTCAGGCCTCTGAGTGCACCATTGGTCCATATTTTTTCTGACCACCTCTCCTAGGACTTCCGGCCCTGTGCCCCTGCCCAGGAGCCCCACTGAGGCTCAGGCCTGAGCCCCCAGACTCAGATGAGCTGTGCCATGGGCAGGTGAGGTCCAGTGTTGTTCGAGACTGCTCCTGACTTGCTGCTGGCCCTTCCTGCATTGCGTTTGGACCTGCTAACTGCCGTCCTGCTTGTCTGCTGGTCACCAGTCTGTCAGTGGGACCTGTCATTGCCAGGAACCGTGTCCTGATGGTCTGTCATGGGTTCAGCAGCAACAGACATTTTTCTCCTTCTTGGTAGCTGGTGCAGCGCTGTGTTTTTGATTTTGGGCCTGGGAACAGCGCTGATAACACCAGTGTTTCGGTTACTGCTTAGTGATGTTTTGGTCTGACCAAGGACTTTCTGAGTTTCATGCTCTGCCAGGGAGGAGGGGAAGCCGGGAGGAAGCAGAGACAGGACACTTGACCCAAACTTGCCAAAGAGGTTATTCCATACCACAACACATCATGCCCAGGATGAAAGAGCAGAGACCCGGAAGGGTGGGGTGCACTGAGTGGTCGGGCTTGGTAATGGGTGGTGAGCAATTTGTGTTCTTTCCTTGTATTTGCCTTGTCATTATTATTATTGGTGGTAGCAGTAGTGGTCTTGTGTTATACTTTAGTTACTAAACTGTTCCGAACCTGTGGGAGTTGCATTCTTTTGATTCTCCTCCCCATCCACCAGGGAGCAGGGGTAAGAAAGAGAGGGGAGTGAGTGAGAGAGCAAAACTGCATGGCTGACTGGACTTAAACCACAACATGGTCCTACTTGATCCTGGGGGCAATGCCCTTTTTGGAAGAAGCATCACCACTACTTGTGCTGTGGTCACCCTTGGCTTTAGCTTGTCTTCCCTCAAAAAGCTGCCCCTGACCAGTAGTAGACAGCTGTCCTGGGTTCAGCAGTAGCAGTCACTTTTCTCCTTCTCAGTAGCTGGTGCAGTGCTGTCTTTTTGACTTTCAAGCCTGAGAACAGTGCTCCCTTATCATTATTATTATTGGTGGTAACAGTAGTGGTTTTGTCTTATACCTTAGTTTCTGGACTGTTCTTATCTCAACCCATGGGAGTTGCATTCTTTCAATCCTCCTCCCCATCCCTCCAGGAGAGGGGGGAGAAGGAAAAGGAGAGGAGTGAGCGAGGGCTGCGTGGTTGATTTGCCGACTGGGTTTAAACCACGACTACAGCCCTTACCTGCATGCAGCTTAAATCTGTAAAGAGGGGAAAGAAAGAAACAGAAAAGTGCGGATGCTACTGCATTTGCACACTCCAAGTGTAAAATCACCGGATTAAGAAGTGTTGACTGGGAACTGCAGCTCCTGCAGTCCTTTGAGTCTTACCAGAGGCCACTGTACTCATCTGCACGATACTAAGACACATGTAAGTGCCTTCAGTCATCATATATTGAGAACAGGACCACTGGTAGCACAGACCCCACTTTATTGTTCTTCACTAGTTTTTGAGTAGGCAAAAAGTATGTTACATTAATATTTCCTGGTTTTCAGATGTCTCTATTGATTTTCATTAACCTTCCCTTAGGTTCACAAACATAACAAACATTGCTCCTAAAACCAAGTAAAATTGACTGTGCCATGGGATTTTCAAGGCATTTCAAGCTTCTAAAGTTACAAATATAGGTTTTAGGAGGCAGCTTTTAAAGATGTATGCATTATTACAATATATCAATAAGATTTCAGTGATCTGGCTAGCCAATAGTTCAACATCATTAAGGTTCATGCCATAAACACGCTATAAAGCTGTAAAATGAATTAGACTGGCATGAGCTTTTGAAGAACAATTACATCATATTTTCCTTGATCTTTATGTGTTATTTGCACAGTTACAACCTTCAATCCGAACACTTTGAACTTGAGAAAGTAATTTAAACTAGATATATGAAAACTTAACTGGTAGTACAATGCAGCTGATCTCAGAATCTTTCAAACAGTCATGCTCCTGTAGACTAAGGTTTCTGGTTTTGAAAGTAATCCAGAAAAGTAAAAGGAATAAAGTATAGGGATATTAGTCTTCTCTTAAAGCCAAGTCTGCTGATAAAAAGCCTTAACATCTCCAAAAAAACAAAACGTTGATAAAACTGAAGTTGCGCTGCCATATATTAGCATTACAGCTACCAATGTTCTTCAGGTCAGTCTTTCCTGGAATGTTACTACCAGCCAGTAATAAAACAGTACTTTGCACATGACATTCATCTGTAATATTTTAGGTTTGATTTTGTTTTGTTTTTTTCTTTTCTACATGGTTTTAGCAGAGAAATCTTTCATAAAAATTATTCTAAATTGCAGTTTATGCCATCCAGCAATGTAAATGTAATAAGAAATAAAGTCAGAGACATTTAGTCTCATTACTTCTGCAGCAGCTGCCAGTGTACTAATAAAGTAGTTTTAGTGATGCTGAACTACTGTGAACATCCGTATAAAATATGGTTGTTCCACCCCATCTTGTATTTATCTGCTCTCAGAATTGTTTGAGCATGAAGGCAGAATAATCTCTGAAGATCCCTCCTGTTTTTCTATTTCAGGGGCAGGGCTAGCATACTGGATGCTTCTCATTTACTGACAAAAATCTGCATGAGGTATTTATTCTGTCTCAGTCTTTAGTGCTTCTACCTAGACAACATTCCAGTTGTAAGTACCATTAATCTGAAGTATTCCTCTTTATGCTTCAGTTTCAGCGACAGCACAAAATGCAAAGCTTAATGTAAAGCTCCATAATTCCCTGACTAGGATTATCTGATAATCTTCCACTACCTAAAGTCTGTGATTGGTAAACAATAGCTGATGGAATTGACTTACAAAAATTACATGCTCTTTGTATGTCTCATGGATGAGTTTGCTCTGAGAGACAATCTCTACGCACTATTGTCCCCCAGACCCTAGAATTGTTTAGTGAGCAATTCTTTAAATGGGTCTTTATCATATTTTTCCAATAAATTTTGTGATTATAGTTTGAAATGTGTAAAGGCAATAATAAAATTTGCTCCTGAGAAGCAAACTCAGAAAGCAGTATTGAAAAGGTTAACATTCCCAGTTAAAGCAATTCAATGTTTTGTTTATTTTAGGGGAATTAAACAAGCAATTCAGGCATTGTAACAAATCAAGCTGACAAGTCCTATTCACATAAATGACAACTTGGATACAAAAATTAGATTAATTTCCAAAATAACAGTAATTCCTTTACCCAGAATGCCATATTTACAGAAAGTGTTCAGAACATCACTTCCAATTATTTCCAACTTTGCAACAAATTATTACAGAACAACTTTACTTTATAAAATTACCCTGTTTTGATGACTCATTGTACTTTTTAATTCTTTGTGTAAATGGACCTTCTCTGTTATATAGGCACAGAAGGGATGTAATTGGAAAACAAAAGCAAGACAGAGGGGAAAAAAATAGTTTCTTCGTTAATGTAGCCACACATTTATGAAAACTTTCCTAAATTAATGTAGCTTCAGGGTTCATAATAAACTATGTGCACCTATGCCTTGCCAGATGATGCATAGGTTATTTCCTTGCAATAAAGCAGTCATGCATATTTACCTCACAGTAATATCTTCTGATAGACACTTATGCATATATACAACTACACTTACAATCATGCATGAAAAAGTCTGAGAATTAATCAATCTAGGGTTTTTCAATGAGAAGAAAAACAAATTAAGGAAAATGGACATACGATACAGTAGGTAAAAGTGATCAACAGAAAAAAAGTTAAGAAATGGCCGGGCAAAGTCCAGCTGTTTCCTTATAAATGGCTCTTTGGTTTTTGTTTGTTAGTTCAGTTTTAAATCACAATTCTTGTGGTTGTTAGGCTGTTGATACTCAGTTGCCAGTTAATGATGATCACACATTAAAACATGAGAATCAGCTTTGTACCCCTGATACCTAGCTGCTGCAGAGTTACATTAGGTTTGCTTTTAGATCTGGCCCCTGCTGTCCAGTCTTTTATACATTAGGTTATTACAGTGCATAATTTATCACTACAGATTAAAATTAGTCATGCATAGAAGACAAATGACCAATCAGGGTGCTTGTCTAGGGGGATCTGTGCTGAATATTCATAGTTGCTGCTCATTGTCTCTCTAGTCCTAAATCAGAGACCTGATTATCTAAGAACTTTTCTGTCCCCTACCAGGGTGCATACTACTGGCAGAATATGCTTTGTAGGTACTCCTGGATATCTGTCACTTGTTTTTATTCAGGTATAGTCCAGGAACATAACCAAAGCCATTTGCGTATAAGGATATTTTTCAGAGAGAGGTACCACTATTTTTTAGGAGACAATTGTTCGTGAAAATACTGTGTTTTACGTTATTCACTGGCTGGCTAAACTGAGTTGATTTGTTCACACTGAATATTTGGGTTTTTAAATCCTGCTGAATGTAGAATACCGTTAAAAGATTAAGTAGGAGAGCCTAGAGCTTTATATACAGCATTTTTTTTTACATGACATTAACTAAATAAAGATCAAAACCTAGAATGAATAGGGGGAGAACCATTTTTTTTTTTTTTGTCATTTTCCTGCAGTCTATGTTTTTTTCTTTAGTTACACTCATTTTAAATTCTTACTAAGCTTGATGTGCTTAGCTAAAAAAAAAAAGCCATCACATAGAAACAATATTCAGATGCTAGTCTAAAAGCTGGACTGCACTTTGCCCTATGTGTAAATGTTCTTTAACAAAAACACAGCTAGAAATTTTTTCTTTATCCTACTTAGTTTAACAAATAGTAATTTTCTTTTTCCCTATAACAATTATGGAAGTAGTAATTATCCACTCACTTATTGTGCTGCACATATTTGGCTACTCAGCCAACTTTCTTTTGTTGGCCATCCTCTTAGAGTAAGATACCCTGAGTGAACAGTGTTATTTATCCCACCCTTTACTTCCTCCCTGTAGACATTTCTAAACCCTCTGTTTTACATCAAAGTTGTAATGTTGCACAGAGATATTTTTGTGCTCCTACTACTTTCCAGAAACACAGAACCTTCCATGAATAATAAAATAGGGTGCCCTCCTGCTTTCTTTACTGTAATAGTTCTTTATCACATAAATGTGAATGTACTGAGATTGTATAAGCAGGGAAAGAAAGACTGTACTGGGAAGTGTTCAATGTAATTTCTAAAATGCCTTATCAAATGCCATAGGAAAATTATGGTTTTTATCCCCACAAACCAACTCTGTAAACAAAAGGGCAAAAGAAGACCATGCAGCTGATAATGGTTAAAAAGAGGCACCTTGCAACTGCAACTTGCAATTGCAGTTGTTGAGATACATTACGAAAAGTGATAGATTTTAGATGTGATCTTTTTTCAAGTCCCCTGTGAGTCACATTACCATTATTTCTTCATCTGTAGGGGACAAACTCTGTCCCTTCTGTGAAATATGTCAGCAATCTTCTGTCAGACACATGCAATATTGTTAGGTGACACCTTGCAGCAGGTGTTCACTTCTTCCATATGGTACTTCACACGTTTACTTGAACTATCATATCTGAAGCATATTGAATTTGCTCAGACTACAGAAGTTGTCAAGCTAGACAGACGACTTTCTTTTAAGTATGTACATTCCTCATGGTTTGACAAGTGTCCATTTGATACTGAGTAGAAATTCTTTTCCTGAGAAGGCACCAAAATACCATAGTACCTGTCACTATAATTGTTGTGCTGCCAGAACTTTACAAGAAATGTTTGTGGATTCCCACTGGCAAATTACTTTTATATTGATATGTCAAAGTGTAAAGTGTCAGGACTTCTTGTTCTGAATTGGACAAGTGAGCATATTTTATAACAATAGAAAAGTCTTTATCTCCTTTCAGACTTTCATGAGTGTTAGGCCTGTGCTACTGCCTATTTCAATGCAGTATATTATGTATGGCCTCTACTGTGAACTTGAATTATTGTTAAAAAAAAACAAAACCAAAACATCTTTTTTTTCTAGAACACATGCTGTTGATTGGCTATGTAGTTATTCTCCATTCACTCATTCAGCGCAATGCTACCTGCAGCAATGAATCTTTAGCTGCTCCTATATTTACTGAAAGGATTCAGGCACTAATGTGTGTGTAACATTTGACATCCTGATTTAATTGAGGCTGCAAAGTCCAAGACAGTTTAGTAAGAATACTTATTGACTTGGACAAACCAGGGAGGGATGACACAGTCCCTGTGAAGTGGGATTCAAAATCAGCAGGCTACAGTGTCATTTGTAATCTGACAAAAATTGTGCTCTGGGAAAACAAGAGACCTTTTTTATTTTTATTTTGTTTTTAACCCAATATATCATGATAGTAAAAATAAGCAGAAAAAAAAAATTCTTGGTCAGTCTATGTTAGGATGATACCTATGAAAATAATGGTATATATGTAGTAGAAACATGTCAATCTCCCATCTATATAGGGCTAAGGATCCTCTAGCCTAATTCCTAATATTTTTCTGCACTGAACAGATTCTTGGCAGTAGCCCCAAAATTAATGAAGCAAACATGTCTCTTCTACGAAATCTCTTCCAAAATTATGTTTTTCATAGCAGATTTTGCTTTAACAAGCTGGTGTCACTTGGTAGTTACTGCTGTATCTTCAGGATTTTATCTTGTTACTTGCTGTGGCACTGGATATCACAAGCTGAGGCGAAAATATCCACAAAATTAACATTTTGTTTATTAAACCTAAAACTGGAGAGAGGATGATTCAAACTTTTAGGTCATGAAATACTGAGGTTTATAATCTGTTGTTGATTACATTTAGGGAAATTGCTCATAAAGCGTGTTAGCCCTGGTTTCATTGGCTAGTGCCAAGTAGGTGATGGACTTATGAACAGATATTTCTTCTTGCATGTGCTGTGATTTTACTAGAAATCAGGTTCATAAATTAGTCAATCCTGCTGTTGCTGAGGGTTTCACCCACAGGCACTGCTATGCAATGAATTAGTGTTCAATATTTTCAGGTGCTTCTGGCCTGCCTGAAAGAGGTTGGTGATTGTGCAAATGGCTGTGGGCATTTTTCTGCCTGACTTGTCCCACTAGTGAGGTTAAAAGCAGTCTTGGAGAAAAATCTATGAAGAACCCATATACATTTCATTTCTATATTCTGATCCTAGTAAACTGTCTAGAATATGGTAATGTTTATGAAGGGTTAAATCAAAAGTTCACTTAGCTCAATATCCTGTCCCTCATGCTGAATAAGGACAAATTTTATTTTGTTATAATGTCACTCAGCCACACGGTATCATTTGAGATCTTTCTTCAAGACTGTGTTAACTTCCCATCACAAAACCCCATGCCCTTTTCTCAGGAATCCCTCAGAGGTTGGCTGGTTACCCTCTCCGTCCCTCTTTATTCTTAGTTTAAAACCTTTGTAATGCGGTCAAACATCTTATTGGCAAAAATAGTTTTGCCTTGCTCAGTAAGGTGCTACCCATCTCCCCCAAGCACACACTGGTCTGCAAATAGGGTCACATGGCAGTAAAACCCAAACTTCTGCCACCAACACCAGTTCTGCAGCCAGTTATTCTTGTTCTATGAGTGCCCTTGTACTCACACCCTTTCCCCTCACTGGCAGGATTGAGACCACCTGGGGCCCCATGCTCTTGTCTACTGTCCTCAGAGCTTTGTAATCACTTTTGTTACTTTTATAACTCTTAGTAATTTTATGGTCATAATGTCCAGCTTTCCTTCTGTGGGGTCTTCATTCATCTGTTGTGATGGTTATGATAGCCTTTGTAAATGTAAATTCTTTTTTAAAAGCCAACCTCTATTTCCCTGATGCTAAAAGCTGGTTTGAAAAGCAAATTATGCCCTATAAAGAGCTTTTTTAAACTCATATTAGAGTTTCTTAAAAATACTTGGCAATTTCTTGCTATAAAGTTTTGCAGTTTGTTGTAAAAACTTTTCCATCAACATTTCAATTTTACACAGCTCAACATTGTAAGTACAGAGAGAAATGATCAGTATGAGAACCTCTCAAAATCGTTTTGTGTAAATCAATGAAAAATGTTAATTAGTCTTGCAAAGAGTTGAATTTCCTCTCATAGCATCATGACTTACAAGCTTGATGACCTAGTGCTTTATACATTAAACTTATGATTCTGCGGTGTTTTAAAATGTGTTGGGATGAGGAAGTTGCCCATAAAAACCTTTTCTTATGCACCTTATTATACTTTTATTTGTCAAAGTTTGTTCTTTTCAGTTTTCCCCTTTAAGACGCAGCTTTTTCTTTCTGGGGGATGTCTGTGCTTGTAATAATTTTCTAATGGTACAAGGTAATGGGTTAAAACTTAAACAGGGGAAGTTTATATTGGATATAAGGAAGGAAGAAGGTCTTTACTGTAAGGGTGGTGAGGCACTGGAATGGTGTGGAATAATTAGGAAATGTGGAATTAAGCTTATATTTGAAATGCAGCATTGTCCACACATAAGAGAAAAAAGGACTTTCAGGGCCTCTTGGAGCAAGATGCAGCCACACCTGATATGCTAGGAATATGCACTCCACAGCGGTTCCTGTGGCAACACAGACGGAGGGTAGAGCGAGGTGGAGATCTCGTGGTTACGCTTTGTCCTAACTTCAGCAAAAAGATGGGAACTAGGTGGTGTAAGAAACTGATAAGCTGCATACTTGCTACCCTGAGCCAGCAGCCTGTCATCTTTTGACAGAATGCCATCCTCTGTGTGAACTTTGCTTCATTATAATGTCATTATAATGCATTTGCAGGCTAAAGTACACTCCCATCTCCAATGTGACCCCTCCCCCCCCCCAAAAAAAGGACACCACTCCTCTCTGAGCATGCGCTCTGAGTTTTTGGTGTCATATACCTTTAAAACGAAGCGAGAGAGATTTACGCTAATAATAATAAAGGTATGTATGACTGGAGTCACTCAAGCTCCACCTTGAAGGTGAAAATAATATAAAATGACCCAAGAGAGAGGGGGATATTGGGGGAAGATACCATCACGGACGAGTCAAGGAAGGTAACATCAACAGACTCTTGGGACTGGTCGACAGGCTGGACCTCTCTTCCCCCCCCCCCCATAGGGACGCCTGTGGGTAAGACTTGCGCTGTATCCAGTGCTTCCCTGGGAAAACTTAGAATCTCTATAGAGTTACTTTTACTGTCACCTGTATACTTCAGAGCTATGCTGTGTTAACTTTATCAAGCGCTTGTATCCATGTAACTATTATTTGCACGTGCTTTTGCAGACAGTATTTATCACCGGCAATCCATAAGGACCTGTATCTGTTGCCTCAATAAACTCAATCAATAAACCGCACTGTTTCGATAGCCAATCGCCACTATCGGTAAATCCGGACCAGTAGAGGTTCGATATAAGCGAACGCGGTCTTACCGGTAATTGCATATTAGAAAATAAAGCAAGGGGTTTGTTCCCCCCCACTTTAATGCAACAAATGGGTTGCCCAGGAAAGTTGTGAATGCTCCATCCCTGGTGGTGTTCAAGGCCAGGTTGGACAAAGCCTTGGGTGACATGGTTTAGTGGGAGGTGTCCTTGCCCCTGGCAGGCGGGTTGGAACTAGATGATCTTAAGGTCCTTTCCAACCCTAACTATTCTATGATTCTATGATTCTATGGTTCTAATACTTTTATTTGATCACATTAATTTTTATTGAGCACTTTTAAAGTCACAATTAATTTGTTGCTTATACTACTGATCCTCTGGTAGCAATGGTTATTCTCTGTGTGCCACACAGGCCCTTTACTTTTCAGCTGTGCCTTTTGGATTTCTCCTTCCTCATTTTGTTTGTTCCCCTTTTCAAATTCGACATTTACTACACGGTATTTTTAATTTTTCTTTTTTTTCTGAAAATCTGCTCCAATAATGTGTTGCAGTTTCCAGCAAGGGAAAAAAAAATGCTGCTGTGATGGTAATATCATAGCAGTATGAGCAAACAGTGATGGACAAGAAAAAGAAAAACTAGAATTTTCTATCAGCTACTGCCCAAAAGATTTAGTATTATTCTAGTAACTGGTACTATAGTGAAAGAATCAAATGGTTCTTATCAATTGTTGTCATAGAGTGGAAACCCAGCTACAGAAACTTCTGACCATTGCCATCCTCAGTCAGTCTTCAGCAAATATGTCAGCATCTAATTCATTCCTTGAGCTTGTCAAACTTAGCTTCCTATATGCACCCATTTTCCTCTGCTGCAATTTTTTAAAATAAGCAAATTCACTTTTCTTCTGCAAAGTTTTTAATTTTTTATTTTTTTCCTTTTGTGTTACTGCTATTTACCCAGCACTGCTTGTCACAAGTGCGTGTGCAAATATAGGAAAACAATCTGTATTGTATATTACCCCTCATGCAGAGATTTCTCTGCAACTAATCAGAATTGATGCACTTGCTTAAAAGATGTGAGAAAAAATATGACAGCCAACGTCAGGGGAAAAGAATAAATTGTTTGGTAGTAGCTCCCATACATAGCTGAATACACAGAAGCCTCTTTCTGGCTCTCCATCAGAAGGAAAAGGTATATATTTTAGTAACATAACAAGGAGAAGCTCTTTTGTAACTGGCTGGATCCCAATGATAACAATGTTTTGATAATTAATTATATGTGTTGTGTGCAATGCTTTCTGCTTCGACAAAACAGTAACAACTTTACTTGTACTTTGTAGAGGGAATACTGAGACCAGGTGAGAGCTCACCCCTGGCTTGCTCTTCAGGGTGTCATGTGCATAGGGTGCACTCTGCATTATGATTGATAACTGGGAAATGATTCCCTACTTTGAGAAAAGACAGGAAAAGAGAAGAATAAACACAAAATACAAAAAAGTGAATGCACAGATGTATTACTCCCGTAACCATAAAGGCACAGCAGTAATAACAATGAGATACTTAATCTGGGTAGTAAAGTTAAATTATTAGTAAAGCAAAACCAGCTAGGAGTCAGAAGAGCAGGTGGACTGAAAGGAGTGAACTTTAGTCACCATAATCTTCTTGAGACCTTGGGAACTAAAGACAGAAGTGTAAAAAGCATTTAATAATATTCATGGTATTTACAGAGTAGAAAATCAGCTAACATTTAGTGATGTAAATTTGACCTAAGAAGAGTTTTAATGATTTGCCTGATTGTCTGGTTTTGTTGTAAAAGTCTAAGCACATTCATTTGAAGTATTATGTATGTATGAGCAGGCAAGTGATTGTCTGGAATAAGATATCTCTAGACCTCTGTTCTTTAAGTGTCAGGATATGATGGGACTGCGGAACTGATGGACAGGGGTAGAGCAGTTGATGTCATCTACCTGGACTTGTGCAAAGTGTTTGACACTGTCCCACACGACATCCTTGTCTCTAAATTGGAGAGACATCATTTTGATAGGTAGACCACTCGGTGGATAAAGAACTGGCTGGATGGCTGCATGCAAGGAGTTGTGTTCAATGGCTCAGTGTCCATCTGGAGACCAGTAATGAGAGGTGTCCCTCTGGGATTGCTGTTGAGACCAGTCTTGTTCAACATCTTTGCCTGTGACATGTACAGTGGGATTGAGTGCGCCCTCAGCAAGCTTGCTGATGACACCAAGCTGTGTGGTTCAGTTGCTACATTGGAGGGAAGGAATACTATCCAGAGGGACCTTGACACGCTTGTGAGGTGGGCTGATGCCAACCTGATGAAGTTTAAGCATGCCAAGTGCAAGGTCCTACACCTGGGTTCAATCAATCCCAGGCATATTAACAGGTTGGGCAGAGAAGAGCTTCAGAGCAGCCCAGTGGAGAAGTTCTTGGGGGTGTTGGTTGATGAGAAAATGAACATGAGATGGCTGTGTGTGCTTGCAGCCCAGAAAGCCAACTGAATACTGGGTTGCATCAAAAGGAGTGTGACCAGCAGGTCGAGGGAGGTGATCCTGCCCCTCTACTCTGCTCTCAAGAGACCTCACTTGGAGTATTGCGTGCAGTTCTGGGGTCCTCAACATAAAAAGGACATGGAACTGCTGGAGGACATGGAACTGTCCAGAGGAGGGCCACAAGGATCATCAGGGGACTGGAGCATCTCCTGTATGAAGATAGGCTGAGAAAGCTGGGGCTGTTCAGCCTGGAGAAGAGAAGGCTGCGTGGAGACCTCATAGCAGCCTTCCAATATCTGAAGGGGGCCTATAGGGATGCTGGGGAGGGACTCTTCATTAGGGACTGTAGTGAGAGGACGAGGGGTAACAGGTTCAAACTTAAACAGAGGAAGCTTAGATTGGATATGAGGAAGAAATTCTTTACTGTTCGGGTGGTGCGGCAGTGGAATGGGTTGCCCAGGGAAGTTGTGAATGCTCCATTGCTGGCAGTGTTCAAGGCTGGGTTGGACATAGCCTTGTGTAGCATGGTTTAGTGGGAGGTGTCCCTGCCCCTGGCAGTAGGGTTGGAACTAGATGGTCTTAATGTCCTTTCTAACCCTAACTATTCTATGATTCTGTGATTGTACATCCTATGAGTTTGCTTTTGACTTCATCAATGCTTTTTACAGGCTTGTGGTTCATAGGATCCACCAGATTTTGGCACAGTCACAGGTGGATGAAAAGGAAGAAACTTAAAATTTGTTCACGGGCACACCTTTCCACGAATGAAGCATAAATTATAGCATGGTAGTTTTAGAGTTTAAATTAAATGTGAACGAAGAAAAGTTCGTGAGAGTGTCAGTCATTTTAAGGGCACTTATTGTAGAAGACCAATCACCACCACATGTTTTTGAAGATATTTAAGGTCTTCCAGACTTTGTCAGGGAGGGCTATACAAGTTAGTTTGTTCCCAAATAGAATCAGCAAAGATTCACTTTAGGCTTGAAGCTTTACTTCTGACTGCCCTTTCTGTCACCAATTATTTTGTGTGCACACCAAAGAAAATCAGTCAAGACTGACAACTGCATTGATCTCTCTTCTCTCTGCCAGATGTTACTCTTGTCCATCTGCCCACACTTGCTTTGCACAACATGAGAAAGAATGGAAAGCTGTGAGGTGACGTTGCAATTAACCTTGTAAATGATTTCTCTTTTGCAGATGAAACTAGCAATTGAGTCCATAACTTACACAATTAAGAGCAATGCATCTTAGTCATTTTTTGTAATCCTCCATTTAATATTTGATCACTGATTTAATGTTTAATACTGTGGAATCATTGCTCTGTGTCCCTCAGTTCTTGAATGTCCTTGATTTTAAGGATAGTCAGCAAGATGGCAGCTTGATCTTGCAAAATGTTACTTGTGTGAGTACTTTGATGAAGAGCAGTGTGATTATTCACCGGACTAAGGGTTTGCATGCGTAAATTCTTACATTTCAGACACCTCATCCCAGTCTTAGTAGTCTTTTTAACTATTTTATTTTCTTTTGAGTTAGCTTAAAATTAATTGTACGTGTGGCGGAGTCTATAGGTGTTAAATATAATTACTTTCAAAACTCAAATTTCTGTGCAATATGAAGTTTAACCCTGGAAAATTTAAGCTGCCTGTCAATATCATTTGACATCTTGTGAATGAGACCATACATATGTATAGTTGATATATACTAGAGTGAAAAACTTGAAAAGTGAAAATTTCAGGCAGATATATTGCCAATCTACCTAGATATTGTAATATCTTAATCCTTAAATAAAGTGTTTCTGTTATTCCAAACCTCTGATTCCATTAACTGTAAAGGCTGCCAGTGTGTTGAAGGGTTGGGTTTTTTTGTTTGGTTATTTGTTTTTGGTTCAGTTTGGGGGATTTTTTTTTACACTGAGAAATAAATTAAATAAACTACCAGGAAGTTGTTATAATGGATGATTTAGATGACCAGTTCAGGAGTTGCATTTAGGTTTCAAGAGGTGAAAGCACATTTCATTGAATTATTATATCACATATCTTTTCTGTTATTTAATTTCAAACTCCACAATTGCTTTCTTGTTCAGATGAAAGTCACTAGGTTACTATAATAAGCACTTCTGTTATGTGACAGCTTCCATCTTGGTCATGACCTGGAATTGAAAATTGAGTCTTCAGCTGATAAAAGCCTTGGGTACTCAGCTGGGGCTACAGGGCTGACCCCTACACTTTGCTATAGCAGCATGACTCTACACACAGGGCAAGATGGACCACTTACTGCATTGTGTGTTGTTGCAGATAAACCCAGAAATGGAAGAACAACCAACGGAAGTTGCCACCAGTGTGCTAGATCTTGGTAGATACAGGAGTAACTTCCAGGTTGCTTTAAATAGCAGTTCCTTTTTTTTTGGTTGGAAAATTAAAAACTCTATTACTCAGTCAGCTATGAATCAGTTTTGAAATGTGTGCTTCCTTCACAATGCCTGAGGAGTCTAATTGAAATAATAGCTAAAATAAGTTACAGAGAATTCCATTAGACTTTCCTGATAAATATAAAATATTAAACAGAATATGTTTGATAAGTATAATAAGATCTGTCATTAATGTGTATCATTTTGTTATGTTTGGTTGGTTTTGATTTTGTTTGGGTTTTTTTTTAGTTTTTGTAGAACCTCTTTTAAATCATCCAGAAAGGTTCATTACTTGTCAACCATAATAACAGCTATATCACTTTT
This sequence comes from Ara ararauna, assembly GCA_028858755.1. Lineage (NCBI taxonomy): Eukaryota > Metazoa > Chordata > Aves > Psittaciformes > Psittacidae > Ara > Ara ararauna. The sequence goes on along the minus strand of CM054377.1, from coordinate 46,665,227 downwards.
CTGTTGTGTATGCAAACCTTCATTTTAGACTTGCTGGAATAATCTTGAGGTCTTCAAGGTTTTTAGTCATCGGGCTTTTTTATAGATTGCAACTTTTACAATGCAGGTCTGGAGATACTGGAAAAATAAATAATGACACAAAAATCCAGATTTTAAAAATTCTGGCTTCTCTGCACGGGGATGATCAAACTAAGAGCAAAAGGATTCTGAATCTATCAATATTTTAAGTGATATTGCATGAATAAGTTTTGCCTTTTCTCAAGAAATGACTGATCATGAGAATTCAGCAACTCTTGTCACATTGTTTACAAATAATTGACAAATTAGCTTGTGCTGTGTGTTGCATGGGCTTCTGCAAGCAGAGCATTATCCTAACATCGATCATGAAGTAGGGTATAGTTCACTCTAAATATGCATGAAATATCTTAGAACTAGATGGGGACACATTTTTGGGCGCGTCCTTGGATAATGAAATTTTAAGAAATAAACTTAACCCCAAGCACATAAGCAAGTAATTTTAATTTGTCACCTTCAGATGTCTCCAATATTTTTTCTCACTGTGTGTCTTTTCCAGTATTTAGAAAATGAAACGTGAAGTAAGAATATGATAGGTTTTACTACTTACTGTCCAAGGGAAGTGACAATCAGGACAAGTGGATGCCAAAGGTTTTCCTGTGTTCATTTGTATTCAGCAGCAAGTGAACAAATTCTCTACAGAGTAAAAACAAAGACAGCTTCCAAACATATTCTGTTCAAATTTGAATAATGACTTCCCTTCCCTCCCCTTCCCTCCCTTTTCCTTCCTTCCCTTCCCTTCCCTTCCCTTCCCTTCCCTTCCCTTCCCTTCCCTTCCCTTCCCTTCCCTTCCCTTCCCTTCCCTTCCCTTCCCTTCCCTTCCCTTCCCTTCCCTTCCCTTCCCTTCCCTTCCCTTCCCTTCCCTTCCCTTCCCTTCCCTTCCCTTCCCTTCCCTTCCCTTCCCTTCCCTTCCCTTCCCTTCCCTTCCCTTCCCTTCCCTTCCCTTCCCCTTCCCTTCCCTTCCCTTCACCTTCCCTTCCCTTCCCTTCCCTTCCCTTCCCTTCCCTTCCCTTCCCTTCCCTTCCCTTCCCTTCCCTTCCCTTCCCTTCCCTTCCCTTCCCTTCCCTTCCCTTCCCTTCCCTTCCCTTCCCCTCTCCTCTCCTCTCCTCTCCTCTCCTCTCCTCTCCTCTCCTCTCCTCTCCTCTCCTCTCCTCTCCTCTCCTCTCCTCTCCTTCTTCCTTTAATTCCAGTGTTATTTTGCTGTTTAACTAATAAAGCAGAACTTCTTCTGGCTCTCTGTTCTATGTCATCGTCACTTTTTGCCTCTTCACCAAGTGAGCAAAAAATCAATTTGTAAAATCTACCACTGGTCACTGTCCCTTTTCTGCTTCACAGACTTGCTACAGAGACAGTAAAAGTTGTTACTTTTTTGTGCAAGTTTGTTTATCTTTTTCTCTTTCTTTGTGCTTCCCATTTAATTAAAGGTCAGGATCTATGACTATAATCTTCTTCTGGGATAATAGCTAAACCTAATAGGGTATCTTCTTTATGACACTGACAGTCTATCACTGCTGATTCCTCATGGTAGCTATTCAGTACACCTCATCATTCTGCTGGATCTTTCAGTAGACACTGTCTTTAAAATCCCATTTGTATCATTTGGGTCAGGTCAGGAAGAGTAATGGCTCTAATCTCGTTGGAGTGATATTATTAATCCTGAAGCAGGTGAGGAACAAGATGCTTTCTACTGCCAAAGAACTCAGACTTCAGTTCTGCAGTGGGTAAACAGAGGTTTACTGCACATGGAAAAATTACTCAAAGATTAAGTTATCAATTTTTGTCTTATTTAAATGTGTATCCTGTGTTTTCAGAGAGCTAAGATGGAGTGGTAAAGTTTCCCTCTCCAGTTTCAGCCAGCTTGTTTTAAATTTTCTTAATATGTTTTTAGCAGATAATAAGCAAAAGTAAACACGAGTAACTATGAATCACAGCAGTATTCCTCTATGATCATAATTCTGTGCTGAGGTTTTTCCTTCTGGACATAACAGGTGCACGTTTGCTGACATCTAGAAATCTCAGAAATTAAGTTCACAATTAACACCAGATTCAGCAATTTGACATGTATAAATTCAGGACTGACCTGTGGTTTATAAAAGACATCAACATCAGCTGCAGTCACTCTTACTTCTGAACATCTAACCAGGATTTTTTAGCACCTTGAAATAAGACTTCCACCATGTTTATGTGTGCATCAGTTTTGTGCATCCATTCAAATGGGTAAAGATTTTGGGGTAAGATTCACTGCATGTGAACAAGAAGATTAGCAGAGAACAGGAGGGAGTATCAGGCTTCTGTTTCCTCTTGGTTTAGGTCCCCAAGCACAATAAGCTGGAAAATGCTAAGCCTACTGTAACTGGCCAAGGTGTTTCTATAAATTACACCCCCGTATGTTAAATATTGGAAAATAACTCAGTGCAACGCCATTCTTAAAAAGGTCTCAAAACAGCCTTCTGCAAAGGCAGATAGGTTTGTAGGCACTGAGCCGTAGTCATTCCAGTCTTTCACATTTCCAGGCATCTTTTGTTCTATTGCAGTTTCTTGCATAAAGTGTTTCCCTGATTCTAGTCCAGAGACAGCTTCATTAAGCTATCACAGACTGAGAGGCCTTAAAACCCCAAATTGGATTCAAAGCACTAGCTGAAGGGTGGTGTACATGGTGGATGGTCTTTAATACTGAAGACATGGGCCGCAGCTCTTTGTTTAGTAGACTGGTTCACTCTTGCAGTTGTGTGAACTATTATAGACTATGCTGGGATATTCTTGGGTAAAAACAGAAACGCAGCACAGGTGTAAGTGAACATGCCAAATAAACTGAGTAGGGCTAATTGAAGAAAATTCAGTAGAATGTATCCATTCTGTTAGACTGTCCACTATGTGGAATCACAACATTTAGAGAAATGAGATAGAGATGGGGAATTGTCTCCATTTCTAGTTTGAATTGACCCATCTTCAAATGTTATTAATATGTTTCCAACAGATCATAGAATCATAGAATTAAAGAATAGTTAGGGTTATAAAAGAAGTAAGCAGTAATAGTTGTACATGAAGCACATTCATATCCTATTTAAATCAAATGAATCCTAGAAAAGCTCCACTGAAATTTAAGAAAATAAACCCCACATATATACTATAAAAGTAGAGGGTTTGGTGATTTTTTTTGTTCACACTCAACCTTGTTTGAATTCTCACCTGTATCACTCAAGAAGTTTAAAATTACAGAATATCTTTATTTTTGTCAAAAAAGGGTTTTCATAACAATGTTTTGTAAAAATTAATATTTTTGATGATAAAAAAAGCAATTAAACTTAAGAATTTTAATTTTCCTTTTTAACTCTAAGATGGAAATAAATCAGATTTACAAAATACTTGCAAAAAGAGAAACTTCTCAACTTACTAGTACCAATATCTTAGACATAAAATGTTTTCTTTGTAAATGGTAGTGCAATAAAAATAAAATACATTAAAGCTAGTCAGCAAAGAGGTGGTAAATAAGCCTTATTCCTGGCGCACCTTGATGTTGCTATGAAGAAAAAGCTATTTTTGAAAATAGGAATTAAGTTCATTGTCACTTCCTGACCTTAAAAAATATTTTCAGGCTCTTTCTCAACCCCAACATATTGACCGCTGCGATTTCACTTTCCAGGGAGTCTGCTATTTAACATATTATATATTCAACGAAACATGAAAATGACAGACTAAACATGTTGCGCAAAGCTCACAGAAAGAGAGTGCACAGCTGAAGCACAAAGATGCATATTGCATTAGACCACTGAGGAGCACTCTATGCTGTTCTGGGTTCAGCAGCAGCAGTCATTTTTTCTTCTTCTTAGTAGCTGGTGCAGTGCTGTGTTTTTGACTTTCAGCCTGGGAACAGCATCGATAACACCAATGTTTTTAGTTGCTGCTCAGTAATGTTTACTCTGACCAAGGACTTTGAGTCTCATACTCAGCCAGGGAGGAGGAGAAGCTGGGAGGAAGCAGAGACAGGACACGTGACCCAAACTAACCAAAGAGGTATTCCATACCACAGCACGTCATGCCCACTATATAAACTGGGCGCAGTTACCCAGAAGGGTTAGATCACTGCTCAGTTGGGCTGGGTATCATTCAGAGGTGGTGAGCGGTTATATTCTCTTCCCTTGTTATTTTTCTTATCATTACTATTATTGGTGGTAGCAGTAGTGTTTTTGTGTTATACCTTAGTTACTGGACTCCTCTTATCTCAATCCATGGGAGTTACATTCTTTCGATTCTCCTCCCCATCCCTCCAGGACCAGGGAGAAGAAGAGCGGGAGAGTGAGCGAGCGGCTGCATGGTACTGAGTTGCTGTCTGGGCTTAAACCATGACACATGCTCGCTGCTGTTCCCATTGCTGAAATTTAGCTTTTCCCTTTTGTGCATGTCAAGGGTGTTCTTCTTGCTCCCCACATAGAAACAGGGACCATCTTCAGATTATCCAAGTTCTCCCTAAATCTCTCTGCCCATTAACTTTCATTATTTGACTTCCATTCAACACTCTTCAAAAACTTTCAAGAATTGCTAGCCCTCTGTTGATGGAAGATCAAAGGCATGAAATCAATTTAGGTATCCCGGGGAAATTTTGGGAAAATTATTTATTCTCTACAGACCTACATTCTTTCTTTAATCTGCACCTGCACAAGGGAAGGACCAACCTCATATTTCACTTCACTAATATACATTCCAATAGAAAAAATGTAACCTAGGGTGAGACCTGACCTACTTGAGGTATACGGATGTGTATATTTAGGTCTGTGGTTTATTACTCAGTTTAAGGTTCCCCAGTCTTGTTTGTCTGCTTGTATAAAATAAAAAATAAATGAGAAAAAAGAAAAGAAGTTTTAATAACAGCACACTTTTTAGCAATATACCTTTCCTTTTGGTTTAACCACATAAATAGCGTTATGCACTGGATACTAATTGATCAGAATCTCAATTTTATGTTTTGAAGGTGTGGGCTAAGTGGTGGGACACACCTGGCTTCTCTGTCTAGGCCCAGTTCAATCTGAAGGAGTCAGATTTCATTTTGGGAAAAGAAGTAATTTCTAGTATTTCACATTGTAATGTTGGACTAGTGAAGCACTGAAAATAAGAGCATGCTGGTTTCTATTCTGGCCACTGCTGCCTAGTCAGAATTATTATGACAGGCAGAATCTCTACTAATGATGAAGAAGAAAGGAAAAATTTTCTCTCTCTATACTTATACTGCCATTAAGGCAGTACAATAAATATTTGATAGAACATATTTACTGCAGTTAATCCATAGCAAAAATAACTTCATTACTATTATTATTATTTTAACTAATGACATTTTTTTTCATTGTAAAGCCATGGCATTAAAATTAAGCAAGTATGCTTTCAGGGCTTTTTCTTTTTTCTTTTTCCAGTTTACCACTTGTCTAATATGAGATATTCAAAATACCTTCTAGACTTTATTGAATCTACTTTTTGACATTGCAAATGTTTATAACAGAAATAGAAACAGCTTTCTGCCCTATTATTACATCTCCATAACCAGGATCTTTTTTACATGGTACAAATAAGTGTCTTTTTTACCAGGACTCACTGATCTTTCTATGTCTTGTGTGATTTGTTCTGTTTTGATTGGTGAATTTACATGTAGTTTGGAAATTGTAAATTACATCTGCTCCAGGCTCCTGGGTTTTGGAGTACTGTAAGACTGAACCAAAATCTCTGCAGATCTTCTTCAGCTTGTTTGATAATTTAGTTCTTCCTTGTAAAACCTCAGTGCTTATAAGCCTCTTGAGTGAATCAAGCCTATGTATTAATGGCCAAAAACATGCCAGCAAGCAATCAGGGAATCCAAACTGCTGCATGAAGAGGAGATATTAAGAGTTGCTAAAGTGAGAAGTAATATTATATAGATCACTCAAATGTTATCATCTTCTTAAAATTTTGGAAAATGTGAAGAAAGCTCAAAGCCATACTGACATTATTTTGCAAGAGGAATTGGTCTGTTGCCTTCTCTCGCCATACATGCATAATTTCTTCAGCAAAAATATGTGTATTCAGATATTTGAATCCCACATGTAATTAGGAAAATGGAATTTTTTTAATGAATGTTACTAAAATATCAATTATACTAAGAAAAAAACTGAACATATCTCTGATCTTGAGAATGAGAATGGTCAAGGAGAGGTGCCATGCTTGACCTCGAGCTCACCAACAGCAAAGGCCTGGATGGAACTGTGATGGTCCAGGGCAGCCTCGGTTGCAGCAATCATGAAATGGTGGAATTCGAGATCCTGAGGACAGTGAGAAGAGCGTGCAGCAAGCTCACTGCCCTGGACTTCAAGAGAACAGACTGTGGCCGCTTCAGGAACCTGCTTAGTAGGGTTCCATGGGATATAGCCCTAAAGGGCAAGGGAGCACAAGACTTTTGATTGATATTCAAGGATCACCTACTACAAGCTCAAAAGTGTTGCATCCCAACAAGAAGGAAGTGCAGCAAGAGGGCCAGGAGACCTCTTTGGATGAATAAGGACCTGCTGAGAAAAATTCAAAGGAAAAAAGAGGCTTATAAAAGGTGGAAGCAAAGACAGGCAGCCTGGGAAGAATGCAGGGATGTTGTCCAGGAAGCTAGTACCAGGTTAGGAAAGCTAAGGCCCACTTAGAATTCAACTTGGCTAGGGATGTGGAAGGTAACAGGAAGGGCTTCTATAGGTACATTGCAAGTAAAAGACAGACTAGGAAAAATGTGAGCCCCCTCCGGAAGCTGTCAGGAGTACTGGCTACCCTTAATTTGAAGAAGGCTGAGGTTCTTAATGACTTCTTTGCCTCAGTCTTCACTGGCAAATGCTCTGACCACTCCACCCAAGTCTTGGAAGGCAGACGCAGACACTGTGAGAAGGAAGACCCTGGGCCCACTGTAGGTGAGGATCTGGTTTGAGACCATTGTAAAAACCTGAACTTGCACAAGTCCATGGGACCAGATGAAATCCATCTGCGGGTCCTGAAGGAACTGGCAAATGAGGTTGCTAAGCCACTGTCCATCATATTTGAAAAATCATGGCAGTCAGGTGAAGTTCCTGACGACTGGAAAAAGGGAAATATAAACCCATTTTCAAGAAGGGGAAAATGGATGAGCCAGGGAACTACAGACCAGTCAGTCTCACCTCTGTGCCTGGCAAAATCTTGGAGCGGATTCTCCTGGAAGGCATGCTAAGGCACTTGAAAGACAAGGTGGTTGGTGTCAGCCAGCATGGTTTCACTAAGGGTGAATCCTGCCTGACCATTTTGGTGGCCTTCTATAATGGGGCTGCGGAACTGATGGACAGGGGTAGAGCAGTTGATGTCATCTACCTAGACTTATGCAAAGCATTTGACACTGTCCCACACGACATCCATGTCTCTAAATTGGAGCGACATCAGTTTGATAGGTGGACCACTCGGTGGATAAAGAACTGGCTGGATGGCTGCATGCAAGGAGTTGTGTTCAATGGCTCAGTGTCCACCTGGAGACCAGCTCAATATTATGACCATAGAAACAAGAAGCCAAAATTATATACACCAAATGTGTTTTAAACAAATAGCAAATGACTTCTTGTCTCTGACTACAAACAGGGAGCTAACGTGTTTTCGAGCAGATCAAGAAGGTCACCCTCAAGATTTCCAAGTCTCCTCAATATCAATCCATTGTTTGCTTATTTTGTTTCTTTTGTGACCATTTACAGGTCATGGTTCCTCTTCATATATCATGAAAAAAAAAAAAGATTTGCATCAGTGCAGAATCTTTTTTTTTTCTCTCCTTTTAAATGAAACATGGAAGAAGACAGTCTTCATTGTGCAAATGCTTCACTTCAGCTTCAAAGAACCAAGCTGACATTTTAAAATATGGATGGAAAATAGAAGCTGAGTTCAACAGAAGTTGTGAGAGGGTAGAAAAAGAGCCTGAAATTAAACCAGTGTCTTCCCAAAACCTAAGAATATAGTTAAAAATAACGGTCTTAATATGCATTTCTTGAGGGTATATGAAGTGCAATAGTTACTGAGAGAGATTATGATGACTCACATTGGATTGAAAAATGACAGTTACAGAGGAGAATGAGGCCAAATCCCATGATTCTTACATCCTTTTTACTCAGGCAAGTTGCCAGTGGCACAAAGAAACCAGACTATGAGGGAGCCGTAAGAGTTAGATTACAAAATCATTCTCTTCTTCCAATGCTAAGTTGTTCCCAGCAGTATGTTCTGAATTGTTTTGTCCTGGGGTGCCTAAGTGACGCATGCAGTGAAGCTGAAACCCCTGAGCAATCTCTACGTGCTACTTAAAAGTCCCATTGGTTTAATGTATAGAATAAAAACCTGAAACCTTTTAATGTCCTGACTACTAGGCAGTTACTACTGATATTCAAGCTCCATGCTCTTTTCTTCCTTTTATCACTTATAAGCCTTTTATTGCACTTTGTCTCCAGAGTGATCAGAATCACCAGCAGTGCAGTGGACTACCTGAATTTAAAAACACATGGTCCTCATTACACTCCAAGAAAGAAAAGTGTGTGTCTTTCCTATAGGTCTTCCTATTGTGTAGGGAAGCTAAATATATCTGATTCATTTCACTTTTCCTCAAAGAACTGTCCCTTCAGTTTTGATGCTGAATGATACCCACTAAGAGAACACTTTTCTGAAGAGCCACACAAAATTATAGCATATAGGTATGGCTTATAGATCCATGCAGGCTTGGTAAAGCCTTTTATAAAGGCATGGTAGTTGCACTGAGATGGCTAAAGTGGTAATGAGTTCTTCCTTATATATCAACTTTTAACTGAGTGTCTATTATCATCAACCAAAATTCTATCATTATTACTCCTTGTCATCTATTTCCTTATATAGCCTTTAGATCATTAGTTCCTGAGGGTTTTTTATCCTTATTCATTCTGATATTAGATATCAGCAAGTATTATAGTCCATCTACTGAACTTCATGCTTTTCAATACCAGAAATGCTGCCGAGGCCCTGATTTCAAATGCCAGTGCTCAAGGCTAGCCCTTAGATACGCAGCTATGTAACCCCGGGCTTTGTGGAAACAGATGTTTTGAGGGGCTGAAAGGAAGGACCACCTCCCTGCTCTCTCCCAGCCCCTTTTTGCTCAGGCCCTTGCACTTGATCATCTCCTGTGCAACACTGTGGCTGTGTCTGTTGCTATCATTATGCCTTCCCAATCCTGGCCTCTTGACTTGGCTGCCTACCCCATTGCTATTTTCCTCCCTGGTGGTCTGAGGTGTGCGTGGCCCTGGATACTGTCACTGGACCTGCTCTGGTCTTCTTTCCCTGTGGGTGAGGACACGTACCTGATGGCTCCCTACACACGAAACCCTACAGTGCAGCTGACGCCGCTGCTTCCTGGTGCATACTTTGGTCTGGGGGGCTGATATTTAGTGGCTGGCTCAGCAGAGAGGTATTTAAGGTAGCAGAGGAAAATTTCTAAAATCCATCTCAGTTCAAGTGTAGAAGTTCATGTCTTCAGCTGCAACATGCACATGATCAGTGATTCCTATGCTGAAGTGAAGAAAGACTGCAGTAATGGAGATGTCTGCTTTTTCCAGGCTGGGTGTCTTCCAGAATTTGAGTCCAGAGTAACTTCCACATTGTTTTAATGTTCAATAGCTGGAAATCATTAGGTGGAATATTACATGAATATGACATTTTTAGGAAGATTTCCAGGGTGAAATCTGAGGATATAGAGGAATCTGTCTCAGGACGCTTTTGTTTCACCAAGCCACACTTTATTTTCCTTTTAAAGAAAAATTAGGTAAACAGGTTTAACAAACAAGCTCAAGTCATCCATTAGACACAGGGGATCCTAAGTTTAAGTTAACTATTTTTTGGAATTTCCCATTTTCCTTTTTATCTTTTTTCCTTTTTTTTCTTTTTTTTTTTTTTTTTTTGTATTTAATAATTTTTTATAATCTATAGCTGAAGTTGATTACATGTCGGAGGAAAAGGTCTAATACCTTGCATATCTGCTTTTATGTGGGTTATGATTAAACCAAGCAATTCTTCCTTTGCTGTTACATTAAACCAAGTAACTGAACACGATTTGCAGTTTATACCTAGCTTTATAAGAGATAGTTTATGAATAAATTGGACAATTTTGCTATAATTATAATATTTTTTCCCCTTGATCTCAGCTGTATTAAGAAATGGGTTACTTTTTTTACGAAAATCTATGCATTGTTCTAACATTTTCAGGAATTCATAGCATTCATCCAGAATACTTTGCCTTTCACAATGTGCCAATAAAAAAGGGGGTAAATGCAAACTTCATGGTTGAATGAAGTGGCTTTCATGGCTTTAAGATGAAAAATGGTAGATTTAGATTAGACATTAAGAAGAAGTTCTTTACTATCAGGCTGGTGAGGCAGTGGCACAGGCTGCCCTGAGAAGTTGCAGATGTCACGTTCCTGGAAATGTTCAAGGCCAGGTTGCATGGGGCTTTGAGCAACCTAGTCTAGTGGAAGGTGTCCCTGCCCATGGCAGGGGGCTTGGATGTATAAGATCTTTAAGGTCTTTTCCAACCCAAACCATTCTATGATTCTATGATATGAATGTATTAATTCAATTAGAGTTTGGTCTGTAAGAGCAGCATCCATAGTCCAATGTACTGGACAGTGATAGAGATTATTGGTTTGTCAGATAATTTGAAACAGCATGGCAAACAATTGAAAAATGGAACCACTCTGCTTTTGAGCAGAATATCTTGAAATTAAATCTGCCATTTAAATTTTCCTCACACAAAATCTAAATCTGTGGGCAAAATTAAAATATCAATATGTGTATCATATTAAAAATAAGATATACATATATTAGGTTATGTATTGACTTATATTTAATGGAAATGACATTTTCTGAAGAAAAAAATTTCTGAACATAAATTCTTTGTCAATTATCAAACCTCTTGGATTTCCACATTCCACAGAGAAAGCATACATATTTTCAAAGAATAGCAGTTGTAGCAAGTGTTTGCACTGAACTACATAGAGTTGCCAGACCTCAAGGTTTACTTATTTTAATATCTTCATAAAGAGAGGTCATTGGCATCAATGTTTCTAAAACTCAGTGAGTGTACAAGCCCATAAACCTCTGAGACAGAAATTTGTGAAATGAATACACAATACTCATGTAATGTGTTTAAAATTGTTTAAATTATACTAGGATCTGCACCTTGCTTGCAAGTGGTTTTATGTGTGTACAGGCCGAAAAAGAAAATCCTACAGTCATCATGCAAATTATGAAATACACTATCTGCAGTTTAAAGTTCAATGTGAAAAGGGAGTAAAAATCCACTACTCTTGAAACTATTACAAAAGACATCCAAAGAGACTACAGAGTAGTGAGAATTTTTCTACAGTAAATTTAAGCAAGACTGAATATTCTTACCTTGAGTTTATGTCAATAAATTACATCATGAATTATTTTACCATGTAATGAGGTTCACGTATTTGAAATAAGAAAATATTTAATGTGGGTATAAGAAAGGTTAATGCCATTTAAAGAAATAGAAAAATACAGGTAATGTGATCTAAATGAGATATTCAACTGAAAGCTGAAATATATTAAGTAATGGAGATCTCATAATCCAAGTGTGGGTTTGGGAGCAGCATAAGTATTTAAGCACAGTGTAATTTTAATAACTTTCTTCATATAATTGCTGACAAATTAACTGCAGTATACAGGATCAACAACAAATGAATATTTCATAACTGATTACAAGTATAGAAAGAATTTACTCTTGGAAGTTTATTGTGATAGTGTTTTTAATGAATACTTTACATTATTAATACTGTAATTATTTATTTCACACTGGAGTTGTATCTGGCTTTTGGTAATGATATAAAAATAGATGATCTCTGACTTGAGGATCTTATATAAAACAACAATAAGGCAAAGTAGAGAAAGGATAAGAGCAGATAAGTTGATAAAGCTCTTTGGAAGTCTAAGATGACTTTCTCTAGTTGATATCCTAAAAATAACCATTAATCCTGAGACTAACGCAGGGAAATGCTTTCCTCCACCTACCTGGACTTTACCTCTTAATTCTGACACAGAAACTGAAGGATTCTTTTGTTCTCATCATCATTTCATTCAGTGTTGTGATTTATTTAATGATTTAAATTATGCTATTAGTTGTTGTCTGCATAAAACTGTCCTTAGACTTCGATCACTCCCCCCCCAATTTTATCATCCCTCTTTTCTGATCTCCAGTTATGTTTCTTACCATCCAACAACTAAAAACATAGCTTTACAGAAACAGAGATTTTCAGGGAAACCTGATATTCTGACAGCTGGCATTTTAAGGAAAATACTAAGTATCAGGAAACATGATAAAAATCATGAGTTGACAATGCTGCCATCTAGCCTTTGAAATATAATCAACAGGAGCGATCTAGCACAAAGCAGTGAGTCTCTGAATGTCTCCATTAGCTCCCTAATTATCAGGAATCTAAAAGGAATAATTTCTGTGAAGTCACAGCACCTTGAGCATGGACAACAAGTCTTCTGACATCATTCTCAAGAGCAAAATTGTAAATATGTTGAGCTAATGACATCATATACTCAGATGTTCACAGGTTGCACATATGGGACATTGCTGTGAAACATCTCGTTAGAAAAATTAAAAAGCCAGAAAAATTATGTGCTATCCTTTAAGAAAGGCTTATGATCTATTCAATACATCATACATTCTCACAGCTGGCTTCCTTTGTAAGTTGGGCTATTGCTATGAAAAGCTAAAATTAAAAGACTTATAAGATAAGGAAACATTTTTTCTATGTCTGATTATATCTTGCCATTAGTATTTCTTCGGTTTAAGCCACAAATTTGAGATTTTTTCTGTTGCCTACAAAGATCAAAGAACAATCTTCTTCCAGTGTATATAGGTAGAATTGGTGGTGGATTTTGTTTTAAATGCTGCATTTTTAGATGTGTTTTGTGAGCACATGAAAATCTTTGTATGAAATATAGCATTCTTATATGTATTAATACCTGTAGACTGTTACTATTTACTTTTGACATGCAATTTTTTTCTTGTTCTTGTTTTAAAACTATCATTTGTCATTGTTTTGTTCTAGCCTATTTCACAATAATTGATTTTGTGTTCACTTGTTAATTGCTTTAGTTGTTACTTTATTGAAATTTATGGATTTGCTGATGTCCTGTGGAGGGTGTGTTTTCACTGGTAGACACTAATTGCACAGTGTTAAGGATTCATAAGCTTGCAACTTCTTCATAAAGAAATCAACACATTTTATTAACTTCCTGAGTCTCTGCTCTGCTCCCTGAATCATAGCATTTGTTATCCTGCTCTTTGCTGAAAACAGGTGCCATATTTGTATAATAAGAAACTCTTTGAAAAGAACACATATTTTACTTTTAAAAGAGAAATTTCTTGGAGACAAATTGCTGTAATTATTATTATTTGCTTCTACAACAGAAGCATTGGGAGCATCAAAATCAGAGATATTTTCTGTTACTTACAGAACAAGAGAATAAAAGACACCCAAAGAACCAATGAGCCTACAAAGTAAGGTTTACATGGTTCCTAACCACATTAATCACATGAGGAGCTTAGAATGAAAGCAAGCATAAGTGCCACATGCACCAGCGTAGCTTTACAAAAGCAATGCCTATCTTCTGCTTAGGAACTCCCTTTCGTGGCTGCTTCTTTCTGATGTGAGCAAAAGAGACATCAAGCAAAGATGCTAGATGCCTCCTCTGTTGATCAGGCAGAAACAACACCATCTGGTGTCTGTCTTTTTGGAAAGTGGGTGAATAAGAGCAGTATGTGTCCTGTTAACCACACAGATCCCATTACCCTGTAGACTGGACCTTGCTGAGGGTTTCAGAGGAGGCTGGATCTCTTCTCAGAGCCTGAAAAACAGAAGGACAATGAAACCCAGCCTGACACAGATTTTAAAGTTTCTACAGCTTTGCTGTGAAAGGAAATGAACAAATCAGGAGACCAGTCACAGATTCCTGAGCCTTGGGTTTCCCTCTTAAATTTCTTTATTTTTCATCCTTATGTCTTTGGCCTTTTCCTCCAGAAACTACTGTAGCTGCCTTTTATCCTTTTGTAATCCACTTAACATGAGAAAATTTGGGTTATATTGTCTTAATAATGTTGCCTGTAACATTTCCAAATACTCTCCACCAGCGAGTTTTTGTATTGTTCCTTATTGCTCTCTTTGTCTAAATAAAATCAGACTGAGTATATGGCTGCATATTCCCAGCTTCTCTCTCTCCAGCTCTTTGGTGATAAACTCATATATAACTACCATATATTTAGTTATTTGCCACCTAGAATAACCATAGGTATATATACACGGTAGTAAGAATGTGTGTTATGCATATGAAAGAGAACAGCCCAGGACACCCGGCTCAAGCTCTCCCTTTAGCATAACCAGACTTGGCCTTTAATGATCAGGTGCTCTTTGTTTGTTGGTGCTCACTCTACCTCAGGTCTGGAGGGATCCATCTTTCTCTGCAGACCTGAGGAGAAAAGAGGTGAAATGGACTGCCTGGAGCTCAGCCTTATTCCTACTCACATGGCAGGTTCAGGGCCTGCCTGACAAAACCAGGACAAAATTCCATGGCTGCCTGAATCTAAATAATTCAGACTCATATTACTAGCATGCATTTTTTGCATTATCAATGATTCATGTAGGTTTGTGTCATACACCTGTCTAGATAAGCACCAGACCAGCAAGACAAGAAACAATCATATGCAAAATCAACTGTACAGAATAACCCAGATTCACTCAATACATTGATTACATATGAAACCTAACTGTCTGCATTATTTCCCAGCAACAGGTGCTTAGTTGTTTTGGGTTTTGTTTTATTTGTTTTTTTTTTTTTTTTTTGTGGGTTTTTTTTTTTTTTTGTTTGGTTTGGTTTGTTTATTTTATTATTGATGTGATTTTTTTTTAAAGAACATTTTTACCTGTTTCAATAATCCTATGCTTTCTGTAAGGAAGCACGTGGATATTTTGTACCTATCACCTTTGTATACAGACAAACCCATTTCCTTTTCTGTGTGTTCTTTAATCCTTTCATTGCCCTACAGTCTCTCACTATTCCTTTGTCTGACAAATCCTGTATCTCTCTTAATTTAAACCCCACCTCAGAATACATTTGGAGGAGAAAATGTCATTGCTTGTAGACCACTGGAAGGAAAGACTTAGAACCAGTTTTTCCAACTCTTTTAGAAAAAGATTTCTAGGAAAAAAAGGGATATTTTGTTGTTGTTGTTTTTTTTACTAAGAAATATCATAGTCTGATCACCCAGTGTTTATGTTGCCTGGATTAAATAATACACTACAGCCATGGAAACCTGTTTTTTTGCTTTAGGTCTTGTACTGAGAAACACAGTGGAAAAATCATGTAGTTTATATCCTTACATTTATGTTGTAAACTATAAACTCTGTGTTCAAACAACCACATAATATTTTAGCTGTACTTACAAACTGAATAAGAAGCTGCATATCTATGTTGGCACTGGGATAGGAAAATGCAGCAGTTAGCTGTCCTTCCTGTGAATCACCCCTGATTCATCTGAACATGGCTAAGAGAGCGTGATGTTGATGAAATTATGCTCCTGCAAGGGGGGAGGGGAGGGTTTTGCTTGGAACATTGACAGGAATCTGAATGCTATGGTCATTACACGCTTCATTGCAAAATTTCTAAGACTTCATAAAGGTGCTCACGTCCATTTTAAATCCATTAAAAAGTTGAATTGCTTTTGCATTTTTAAAAAATATTGGTTTATATTTAGAAATAGCTTCTATGTCCCAATATGACATGGATTTGTGCATGGAAAAATCACTTTATACTCTATTGACTTGCAAGCTTATTGTGAATCTTAATTAGCGAATATACATGAGTCACATTGAGATCCTTAGGTGTTCTCTATCACACATAGACATTAATACCTTTAAAAGCAGATAATTTGTACAGCCAAAGCTGTTATCTACTTATACTTCATGTTATTTCACAGGCAGCTTAAATCAGTGCTTCAGTTAGAAAATGAAAGCAGAAGAGATTGCAGCGATACATTAACGACCTAACCTTACATGATATTTTTCTCTTTCATGCAAATATTCAACTAATTTCACCAAAGCAACTATTTATCATCCCATCATTTAAATTCTTCAAGGCTGATGAGTTTTGGAAGCATTTGTTTTTGAACGTGTTATAGGCCTTCAGTATGGTTAATTTTAGCTCAGACAGATTAAACACAGGGGAAAAAAAGTCTCTTCTCTTTAAAAACAACATGGAAATACTAGAAAATGTCGATTGGTAAAATGTTTATTTTTTGAAAAAATAATGAATTAGAGATGTATACTAACTTTCTGAAATACACTGTAAGGCAGGGAAATGCAAAAATAAATTAAAAAAAAAAAAAAAAAGAAAATAAATTATGAGGAACACAAAGGCATTTTTTGAAAAGGAGAAAGAAAGACCAGAAGCACAGAAGTAAAGGGTTTCTTACAAAAGAATCATAACATGTTTTCTAGTTCTGTTTCTTATTTTCTGGCTCTGTGGATCAGGAGCTGCTCTTAAACAATGCAACATGTTTCTTAAATGAGAGATTGTTCCTTGTACCATCTCCTCCCACATTTAGAACAGCAAGACCCCATTACAGCTACAGACATTGTTTACCTGTAACATGAACACTGAGATGACTCTGAATCTGGCTTCTTGGCCACACCCCATCCTCTCTTTTAATGGCATTTAGGAATTTTAAAGAAAGAGAATTGTACCAGGTGACAAAGAGAGTTGTCCATGAATGTGGTTGTACATGACAGTTCATGTGGGCTCTGCAAGTTGCCAAATTTCTATTAACTCCAGAGTGGGAGGTTACACAGTTAAGACAGAACTCACTAAAGTTACTTGGAAAAACAGCCATTTGACTGACATTTTGCATTACCCACTAGATTAAGGAATTCTGTTGGACCAGTAAAAATATCCTTCACAGTCAATATTACAAGCCCCATTTGACAGTGATCAAATACAATCCAATCCTGATAGTCTGCTGACAAGCTTACTCTGTCTCCAGGAAGGTATTTTAATCATTATCTGATGATAGGGTGTGGAAATGGGTGGGCAAAAAAATGTTAGAGCATGATTTGTTTTCTAATTTCTATTAAAGTAATTCCATAGCCCCACCAATTCCCCCCAGTCAGTTAAAATTCACAGGGACTCCACAGCCCATTGGCAAGTGCCCATCATTTTTTCAGAGCAAGCAGGATGATTAATCCATTTAAATTTACTGCACAGGAAGTATTGGAAAAGGCAGATGCTTTCCTCAGTTGTGATTTACATTGAGAAGAAAATTAAAATCCTCACCGTAACAATTAATTGACTGCTCCACTAAATCCAGTGTCATCTCTAGCTTTTTTTCTTCTGAAGAATGTGACTAGAAATGCTTTCAGCTTTCATGACATGAAGAGGTGAGGGGCTGGGGATTTTGTTTTGGTTTTCCCTTGTTGTTTTATTTCTTTATTTTTTAATTATTAATGACATTCAGTTGCTTGTTTTGGGTTATGATTTTTGGGGTGGGGAACCACTGGGGAATGCTGCTTTAGAAACTGATTAATCTGTAGTCATTAAAACACTTCACAGACGCTGTAGCAAAACTGTCAGTACCTCTTCATTAGCTCCGAGATATGGAGTTTCATATAAGTACATCTAAACCTCAGCTGTAACATCCTCCGTAGGGTATATTAACAGTGCAGGATTTTACAACATTTCAGGACTAATTTCCTGCTTATTCAGATACTTTTTCATCACAGAGAATTTACACAGCTACAGACATCTGTCTTAATAACACTCGGCATGTTAATATGGGTCTTGAGGACATTAGGTGATTGAAAATGTAGCTAGTCAATTCTCCCATCATTTTGAAACGATCAAAAGAGAATCCTTCATGGCTTTGGAAGATTTACTGAGTTGATTCACTTTTATTATGCAAATTATACTTTCTGGTTTTTTTTTTTTTTTTTTTTTCTTGAAACCAGGGGCTGTATCTAAGATGTCAGTGACAGTTCAAGGAGCAAGACCCATTACATTAAATGATATGTTTACGATACTGAACTTTGTGAACTTTCTCTTCCACCAGTATAAATCAAACAAAGCCACAAATTAATTGCAATCATTACCAAATGATCAGAGTAGGATGTATGTAGGTAAAACTATATTTTGCCTGACCTCTTCTTGATACTTTCAGGATCTGTCCAACCTTAGCAAGAGATAAAACCAAATTATTCCCACTGCTACCAATATGTATTTCTCATGAACAGTCACTGTATTCTTAAGCCAGCGGATTCTCAAATATTTCGGGGTGTAGGCTGCAAAATAATAAAGGCAATCACATCATAAGTGATGTGATGCCATCCAATTACAAGTGTCAGAGCTGAATGTATATGCTCTAAGGTGAAATGTCAATCCACTTGACTTTTTTTTTGTTTTCTCTAGAAATTTCTTTATAGACACTGTTGGAAACAAGATAATGAGCTATGAAGTTTATGACTGAACCAGCATACACAATCTGACGCTGATGGACAGGTAGAGGAGATAAATCCTGAACACAGCTTCAGAATTAGTCTTGTGTGTGACTGGTGTGAACAGCCATATGTGACACTTTATAAAATGTACCTTAACTAATTAATTGTATTTAAACATAGTAAACATGTCCTTCTTTCTACCAGATGGGTCCTACTCCTATAGGAAAAAATGTGGGAAAGCACTTGAATATACATTATCTGATAATATAACAAAGCCTTACATTGTGCATCTTGAGCACTGATTTTGGAAGACAGTTTTTCAGAAGTCTTGGGATCATCATTGAAATCCTCCAATTTTTAACTTCTGTGACCAGGCAGTCAAAGAACTGCTACCACCTCTGTAGTCTGCTGATGACTTTTGCTTCAATGAGATTAAAAGAAGCAGGAAGCTGATAAAAAACCACTCCTATGCAACTCCATCTGCCACAAACCTGACGAACTATGTCTTCAGTTCAAAGCTCAGTTGAGAAGAGAAAGAATGGCAGAAGCTGGATAAATGGTTGCTGTTCTTCAGCTTTGCAACTTCCTTGTTCTTTTATTTGTAGTTTTGTAATGTGTCTGAGACAATTATAACTATGTCTGAGGACCTAGGCTTCATGCCTTGTTTTCACCCAGTTTTGCAAATGTGGGATTCTCTTTGCTAAGGTATGTGTAAAAAGATAAATAAAGGGGAAACATCATGTGATTGTTGTAAATATAAAATCCTGTTCTAATAATGATAAGGAAGATATTTACAGGTTAGTTTTATTAATGAAGGAAAAAGTGTTGTGTATCTGTTGCTTCTTGCATTCTATGCATAATCAAATGAGAATAGTATTCACTCCTTTGGAAAACCACAACAAATACTTGGAAGTGTTTCATAACTCCACTCTGAAATCTACAGATATGAAAGGAATATCTGTCAATTTTTATCCTCAGGAAGAAAAGATCAATTTTTGCACTTTTTTTTTTTATTTTACAAAAATCTACACTAATTGTAAGATTACAAAAAGGAGAATGTGGAAGAAAACAGTATTTTAGCTCTTTGTTCCTATAACTTGTTGCCTCTTACAATAATTAGCTACACAAAAAATTTTTACTCAATGGGCATGAGGAAAGGCCATTAGCAGTTGATAAGTATGCTTATTCTGCTGTACTTTCCCTGTAGTTTACCAGCTAAAAATGGAAGTTCCTGCCATAGAATCTACATTTTATAGGGAGCAAACTCTTTCATTCCAAAGAAAGATATTTATTTTCATGGACTTTTCTCAGAGAAGGCAAAATTGACTTTGCACTCAATTTTTCTACATGCAGGCGTATCAGCAAGGAGTAGGAAGTTTGGGGAAAAAAGACTGTATCTAGCTGAACTTATGCCTTAAGAGGAGCAAGATGATTTACGTGAAAGAATGAAGTGACATACATCTCCATCAGGGCAATGAGAAATCCAGGAAGGACTGTGACTTCCAAGCCACAATTTTTGATCCAGTCTCCTGTGGTACTGTTGCCTTGAACTACTACTGTTCAGGTTAGGTGGCCAAGTCACACACCAACCTGTAACATTTTTACTGGTAAATGTGCAGGTCCTTTTTTCTCTTTCTGTCATCTAAGACTGGTAATGAGTTTGATGTAATCTCAGTTCAGTGCTCAAATAACAAGTCCAATACACTGTGAATATCTTACCCAGGCTTATTGCATTTATTTAGATTTGGATTTTATATTAATATACAATTTGGTTTATAGTGTGTTTTATCTGTTTTATATCTATATGTTAACCTGTGAGTCCTTTGAATGACTTTGTAATGAAATAAATTATTTTCTAAATAAAATGGATTGCTCTCCATAAAAAGCAGCTGGAAATTTCAGCTTGTTTGTTGAACCATAAGAATTGTCTTAAAATATGTCCATAGTTATTGGAATAATTCTAATTTCTAAAACAACACTGTAAAGTTTAAATAACTTTCTTAAACACAAATAGTGAAATTGACTCTTATTCTACTCATCAGTTTCTATAAGATTAAAATGGATGTGGGCGTTTTTTGTGAAGTGCTGTTTCAAGACTGTAGAAAATGTGCTCCCTAACTTACAGAGCTTACAAGATAAAACAAAATGTAGGTAGGCAGCAAATCTACAGTGAAACAGAAGATGAGGACAGGAGCCATACTAAGATTATAAGAATTATAATAAATGTTATATATCATGGTATTTTTTAACCCATAGTTCTACATCATAATAAAATTTTTAAATAGCTATCAGCACTCCCCACAGGCCTTTTCTCTAGCCATTATCAGTTGGCTCTTTCCAAATCCTGTAGGTCTCAAGATGGGAATAGAAAGATGAGAGGTTAATGGCTTTATGCACTAATTCAAGGAGTACGCGCTATTTGTAAAAGTGCTAAGACTCCTGGGGCAGAAACTGTCAAGTGAATATTTTGGACTACTATCACTGATGGAGTGGAAATGCCAAAGAGCAACTCATTAGAGTCAGAGAACAAATAAGTGGGGATACTCATAGCTTTGAAAACCATGAAACAGCAAGTAGATGAACCAGATGTGATGGTAAAAAAGAAGAGTCCATGAAAGGATGTAGGGAAGAGTGATCAGTGAAAAAGAATATGACCTTGCATGTAGCAAATATCAAACACAGATTGTACACCATTGTTCTGCTAAAGTTTCTGTGACTAATTTTGATTCTGAAACAGATTTAAAAAAGTTTTTTATGCATACATATTTTCAGATTTACAGGAATAATGTCTAGAAGGACATTTAACAGTCATTTAAGCACCCTCTCCCTTGAATCAGGACTACTTTCAATACTAGTATGGATCATCTGTTGTTTTGTCTAGTGGAGTCCTGGAAGGACCGAAATTGGTAAACTGTTTCTCTACTGCCCTAACTTCATAATAATTAACTTCTTCAAATGTCAATGTGACGTGTCCCATGCCCTTATTTGTAACTTATTTGTTGTATATTGGTCTGCCACTTATGAATATAGCTTAGCTCAGTCCAGCTAGGCTTTGGCTTTATTGTGTTCATCCCTGAACACCTAAGAAATGCTGTTGAACTTCTCTTTCATTGCCTGTCCTTGATTCCAGTTCATGTATGCTCTCTCTTTGCAATTTAGGTCTTCCAGAGTTTCCTGCTTAATCTCCTCCCAAAATGTCTTATCTTTCTGTAGAAGAGGATGCTTTCTTCACAAGTGCTAATAATTACTATAATTTTTTTTAAATAGTACCATGAGCTGTGTGATAGAAAAATTGGGTCCCTATTCGGTGTTTAAGTGTCAGTTAATGAAAGAAGAAGGCCTGAAAATTTGATGAACTGAAAAAAAATTCATGCTCTTTTTTTTTTTATGAAGAGAGCTATACTTATTTGCAACTCTGCAAAAATTTTAAATTAAATATTTTTGCAAATATCATACATTGGTTGACACAAAGCTTGATATCTATGAAATATGCAGTCCAACTTGTTATAAAATGTCAAAGATTCTTACTTTCCTGAAAAGAGAATTAATTATTAAAGTCTTAAAGGTTGCACTAGTGACCCAAAACATTACATTTGCTTTCACATGGCTTTTTAATTACTACCTCTTTATCAAAGTTCACCTCTCATTGAATCATGTCATATCAGGGATGTTTCCAGAGTACCTGTCAGTGGTGATCCCAGTCTAAGTGAGCTCCTGAGAGCTAGTACCATAGAATCATGGAATCATAGTATAGTTAGGGTTGGAAAGGAACTTAAAATCATCTAGGTCCCCCCCCGTGCCAGGGGCAGGGACACCTCACACTAAACCATGCCACCCAAGGCTATGTCCAACCTGGCTTTGAACACTGCCAGCGATGGAGCATCCACAGCTTCCCTGGCCAGCCCACCCCTGTGCCTCACTACCCTTACAGTAAAGCACTTCCTCCTTATATCCAATCTAAACTTCTCTTGTTTAAGTTTGAACCCATTACCCCTTGTCCTATCACTACAGTCCCTCATGAAAAGTCCCATCCCAGCATCCTTATAGGCCCCCTTCAGGTACTGGAAGGCTGCTATGAGGTCTCCATGCAGCCTTCTCTTTTCCACACTGAACAGCCCCAACTTTCTCAGCCTATCTTCATATGGGTGGCCCTCCTCTGGACTTGTTCCAACAGTTCCGTGTCCTTTTTATGTTGAGTACACCAGAAC
Organism: Ara ararauna; assembly: GCA_028858755.1. Lineage (NCBI taxonomy): Eukaryota > Metazoa > Chordata > Aves > Psittaciformes > Psittacidae > Ara > Ara ararauna. The sequence continues at coordinate 46,642,402 of CM054377.1, read as the reverse complement.
TGCACACAGTACTCCAAGTGAGGTCTCTTGAGAACAGAGTAGAGGGGCAGGATCACCTCCTTCAACCTGCTGGTCACGCTCCTTTTGATGCAGCCCAGGATACGATTGGCTTTCTGGGATGCCAACACACTCTGCTGTCTCATGTTCATTTTCTCATCAACAAACACCCCCAAGTCCTACTCTGCAGGGCTGCTCTGAAGCTCTTCTCTGCCCAACCTGTTAATGTGCCTGGGGTTGCTCCCACCCAGGTGGAGGACCTTGCACTTGGCATGCTTAAACTTCATCAGGTTGGCATCAGCCCACCTGACAAGCGTGTCAAGGTCCCTCTGGATGGCATTCCTTCCCTCCAGCATATCAACTGAACCACACAGCTTGGTGTCATCAGCAAGCTTGCTGAGGGCGCACTCAGTCCCACTGTACATGTCACTGACAAAGATGTTGAACAATATCAGTCCCAACACCAATCCCTGTGGGGCGCCACTCATTACTGTTCTCCAGCTGGACATTGAGCCATTGACCACAACTCTTTGCGTGCGGCTATCCAGCCAGTCCTTTATCCACCGAGTGGTCCATCTATCAAATTGGTCATGCCGTCTTATGCTTTCCTTTAGGAAGATGTGTGGTATAAAAGATGGAGTGATCAGGCTAAGTTTTTTGTGGCAGCTAAGTGGAACATGGATCGTGTTTGACCAGCTTCCGCTTTTGCCACAAACAGCCTGATACCTCAGCAGTACCTACTGTAGTACCTACTAGTCTAGACCTTTTATTACATCTGATGCTCTAAATTCTTTCATTTTGATCAAAGATCTTTTGATGTGCCAATAAAGTCACTCTCCATCTTCTGCTCAACAATCCAGAAAATTTACACTCTTGTAAAGAAGAACAAACATTTTTGCATATCCTTGGTATTTTCAGCAAGTACTTTAACTCATTCAAACTAGCTGTGTACTTGCTGAAATGTGCAAAGAATTTAAAAATGGCATTAGAGAGTGAAGTATTATTTATGTCATACTATAAAACTACTTTCTTTTCTATTCTGAGATGACCAAGGTAACAGGTATACTGTGTGTCCAGTGAAAAAGAAATGGAAAATACCATAAACAAACAGTCCCAGTCAGAAAGCTTAGTAGACTAGGGACAGAGGAAAAATGAGTCCCATGTGAAGACTAAGTTTTGACAAATAAGATTCAGGGGCAAAATCTTTGTGGCATAAGCTAATAAGGACCCTTAACTCTCATCTAAACAATTACATTAACAAGAATGCGTGGTAGAAAAAGCAACAGCCAAAACCATAAAGGAGTTAAACAGATTAGTTAGACAGGTCAGCTGTATCTTTTCTATTTCAAACAGATTCTCAGACACTGTGAACAACAACAACAACAGAAAAGTTTATTTAGCTTCATCAGCTTTGTCATAATTCTCTTAGGAGAATACGAGGATGAAAGCCATCTTGCTTGACTTTCTGTCTGAAGTAATCTGATTACATTAGAATGGGCTTTGGTAAATCAAATTGGTCCGTTGATAAAAAGTAACTCTCAATCATCATCTCTTCAAATAAGCAAAATGGCATATCTCTAGCAAGAGAAGAAAATAGAATAAGCGAAAATTCATATTGTATCTCCTCGGAATCCAGTATTGGATGATTTTATATTTCTTGGAATATAGAGCATGCACAGACAAGAATCTAACGTATCGGTATATGCCACCTTTTCATTTACATCCTCAGTATATAAATCTCTGTATTGCTGTAATTAGGTGGACTTTTTTCCCTAAAGTCGATGCATGAAATTTCTGCATGTAGACCAGTTAATTTGTTTCTTTCTTTTGCTACACATAAGCAACTTACATAGTGCTTCAATACCATGCAGAGTTCAGTGGAAGGCCACCAAAATGGACAGGGAGCGGTGAGTTTATCATGGCAGGAGATACTCAGGAACTGGGGTCTGCGCAGTATGAAGACTGGCTTTAAGTGCACCTAACAGAAGCCTTCCCAGTACCTGTGGGGAGAAGATGGAACCCGTCTCTTCACAGCAGTATGTGGCTAGAGGACAAGAGGAAAAGCACATATATGGAAATAAGACAGTTTCAGATTGGATATAAGGAGAAATGTTTTCACCAGGGGACATAAACAGTACAGGCAGTGAGGGAGGCTAAGAAGTCTTCATCCTTGGAGGTTTTCAAGAGCAGACTAAACAAAGCCCCGAGTAATCTGTTTTGATCCCCTGAATACCCTCATTTGATCCTCTGGTTGACCCTGCTTTGAAATGGGAGTTTAAGACTGGAGAACATTCCAACTTGAATTATTTTATAAACCTACAGTAAGCTATATGTATTATAAATCAACATAAAAAGTTATGTTAAAACCTGTGAACACTGAACAGTAAAATAATTCATATTCATACAGCAGATAACATATCTCACAGAAGATGGTGTCACCAATTGAACAAAATATTACCCACATTATTTACACTGTACAAACTTAGATCCTTTTATCTACTGTTCATGTGTCTACTATGCCAGTAAAAGAAATTTGGAGGAGGTGCTTATTCTGGTCTGCCATTACAACTTGGCCTGAACTTTGCCACCCGTACCGTATGAAGGACTTAACAATGCCCAGTTGCAATGTCAATGCTTGTCTATGCCTACTAACGCTGAAAAAAAGATTGCATCCTAATGGAAACCTGACTCGTCCAATTCTCCAAACCACTCAAGGGTGAACAGCTACAATTAACAAAGGATTAGTTCTTTCTTTCTCTTTATTATTTTTTAATTTCTGTTCAAGCCACAAACTGTGTATTTAAGAAATATCTCAAAAAGAATTCATTTGGAACTCATTCATAAAATGGCTCCAGAGACAATTGCAAGATTTAACTTGAGATGACCAACTAAAACTAAATGTTTATGGACCTAGAAAACTTTGTGTGCATGTATACCTAATACTTAATGCTCGTATACACAGATACCTATTAAACCAAAGTTGTCTATTGTATTCTTATATTCGCATTTTGAATCTCTTGATGCATAACTTTCCACTCTATATCCTCATTTCCCTGAAACAGAAACCAGAACATCTTTTATTTTATTATGTTTTGATATTTGGTTAAGTCAGTGACAAAATCTCTTGTGTATAATTCTTATACCCAGTTTCACCAAAACTAAATCTTTCTTCAGAATCATTACAGGATTAAATATGGTCCACAGTTTGCTATATATGTAGTGAGAGTATCAACAGGTAATAATAAATTAATTAATGAGACCAAAATTAATGTATCTATTACTAATTTTTCACAGCTTTTCCTCTGCACTTCTCAACTGCTTGTTTATTCCACAGGCAATCTCTTCAAGCAAACTGCAGTAGCTATTCACCTCTGAATAGTGTATCTACAACTGGCCAAGCAGAATTGATTCAATTCTAGCCCAACATTTCAGAGCTTTAACTCTGATACTTTAAACTGGATACTGAATCTCTGCTGTGCTGAGGAAGATTTATCCTTTTCAGAAATGGTGATACATTGAATTTGTTATGCCTTTCTGGGCTCCTGAGGCTGAACTTTAGAACTATAACATAATTATGAACAGAAAATATGTTTTTTCTCTTTCTGAGTTTTGTGCAGGGGTCTCAAGGTAGCTAAAGTTCCTGGCTTTACAAACTGATGCAAATAAAGACTTTCAATTAAAAAATACAAAACTCTCTCTATAATTTCTAAACTCATTGTTTTTGTAACATAAGTAGCATAATGACACACAACGATGCCTTGCAACTGCAAAGCTCTCTTGTCACTTTTTTAATGATCTGCATAAGTAATTTGCAGCTTTCTTACTCAAGATCAGAATGATATTCCCAAATCACAGTCTTGCAGATTTCCACTGAAATTAGGCAGAGACTTCTTTGATTTTTAGATTGGGCATGTTATAGTGTTATAAACAGATCAGGTTATTCAGCATTATTTTTGTGTGCATGTGTAAATGTGGAATTGCCTTGGAGTCATTTTGACTGACAGCAGGATGAAATACACAACCATGTCCAGTTACAGAGTTTCTGAGGTTGAAGAACAAAGGAAACATAACACCTTCTTTTTTTTTTTTTTTTTTTTTTTAATTAAAGCATCATTTTGTCACAAGAAGTAGCATAAGGGAGATTTAAAGGGTGAGTAAATAAGTTAATTTCAAAACAAATACTGTAAAAAATGTGATTGCAGTCCTTGAATTTTTCTCTTTTGTATTCCGTTTTCATTCTACAGCAAAACTTTATCAGCCAAGAATTAAATTAATGAAAATGGAAGGTAATATTGTGGAAATATTTTAACCACAATGGAGCCAGTAGGAATAGCCATGATACAAAATGCACTTACTCTAATGTTAGAAGAGTCCTCCTGTTCTTCTCTGTTCCACCATAAAAACAAGTCAGTAAGCTGTGGAAAATGTTCTGCAGGCTATCAAAATCCCTACGTATTTGACAACATTATTATACATTAAGGCTATTTTATCTGAAAACCTAATAAAAGCTGGTACTACAGGTTAGTCAGGATGTTGAAAGTGAATTGGTTTATGTCTGATGACATTAAACGGAAAGCTAATAGAAGTTTAGATTGTGAATCTGTATAATCATGAAATATAGACCTAATTTAGGTGGCAATTAACCCTGGAATATTATGTTGTGCGCAGCCCAGGAAGAAAAAAAACAAACCAAAAACCAAACAAAAGAAATTAAGACAAAAAAAAACCCACTACCCCCCCCACAAAAAAAAAAAAAAAAAAAAAAAGAAAAACTAACCAACTAACCAACAAAAAAAAAAAAGAAAGGAAAAGAAAAAAGAAACAACTTGCAAAGTGACTGAAAAATAGAGGCAAAGGCACAGAGGATAAAAATTTAGGGGAAAACCAATCAAGACACAGTTTACCAGTTTGGATTGGCACTTAAAAACCTTTGCCTCTTTTGTCTAACCCAATGCATGCTGAAAGTGCAAGCTGCTGAAGTCTGTTGCAGAGCCATTATCATCTGTTCATTTTATTTCCAATGCCAATTATCTTTAATTATTAGAAACTTTTTTCAATGCATAATGACTGCTGAAATGCTAGCATGCTCATTAAATTGAAGCTTTAGCTCAAGAAATAGATTTTGGTAAGCTACATTATTACTTGCATTTTCAAGTACTCCATCCTCCGTTAACTTCAAGTCCATCTTCCCACATTTTCCAATATATATTTATGCATTTGTTTATTTTTACAGGAGAAAGGAACGGAAGGCAAGATTTCCTTGTAGAAAGCTGATATAATTAATATAAAAAGACAGACGTGATCTGAACTGTTAATAGCTAAGGAATAAATATGGACAAGCCTTGTTTCTGGAGGGATGAGTGATGTCATTGAGCAAAGGCAGCAGGAGCAGGAGGCTCCTTTCTAAGAACTTTTCCAAGGCTTTACTTGGAGCCCATGGAAATGCAGAAAGAAATTTCACAGAATCATATAACCACAGAATAGTTAGGGTTGGAAAGGACCTTAAAATCATATAGTTCCACCCCCCTGCCATGGGCAGGGACACCTCACACTAAACCATGCCAACCACAGCTACGTCCAACCTGGCTTTGAACACTGCCAAGGATGGAGCATTCACAGCTTCCCTGGGCAACCCATTCCAGTGCCTCACCACCACCACCACAGTAAAGCACTTCCTCCTTATATCCAATTGAAACTTCCTCTAAGTTTGAACCCATTACCCCTTGTCCTATCACTACAGTCCCTCATGAAGAGTCCCTCCCCAGCATACCTATAGCCCTCCTCCAGATACTGGAAGGTGTTATGAGGTTTCCACCCAGCCTTCTCTTCTCCAGCCTGAACAGCCCCAACTTTCTCAACCTGTCTTCACACAGGTGGTGCTCCAGTCCCCTGATCTTCCTCGTGGTCCTCTTCTGGACTTGTTCCAACAGTTCCATGTCATAGAATCATGGAATCATAGAATAGATAGGGTTGGAAAGGACATGAAGATCATCTAGGTCCAAACCCCCTGCCAGGGGCAGGGACACCTCCCACTAAACCATGCCACCCAAGCCTATGTCCAGTTCAGCCTTGAACACCGCCACAGATGGAGCATTCACAACTTCTCTGGGTAACCCATCCCAGTGCCTCACCACCCTTACAGTAAAGAATTTCTTCCTCATATCCAATCTAAACTTCCCCTGTTTAAGTTTGAACCCGTTACCCCTTGTCCTCTCACTACAGTCCCTAATGAAGAGTACCTTTTTATATTGAGGACATTAGAACTTGTTTAAGACCTTTAAGATCATTGAGTCGAACCATTAACCTAACACTGCCAAATCCACCACTAAACCATGTCCCTCAGTGCCACATCCACATGCCTTTAAATACCTCAAAGGGTGGCAATTCAGCCACTTCTTTCTGCAGCTTATTCCATTGCTTGACAAACCTTTCCACCCTTTCGAAATTCTCATTGCAGCCTAATGTACATCCAGCCATAGGTACTGGGTCATATCCCAGGGAGCATCTTGAAACCTGGTTGTGCAAGGTCTAAGAAGAGTAAGGGCACACCTTTGTGTCATATCCAGAGACTACCACCTTGCCTGATTCTCATGTGGATTTCACATGTCTGCTGCTGCACAACCTTAAAAAAGCTAGGGTAAATCTGACTCAGAGTGGGTCCATTTTTGGCATAGTAAAGCCTGAAAAAACAAGTAGGGAATTTGGCAGGAACTCCAGAAAAAGTATCTTGTGTAGAAGAAACAGTAAGGGAGGTACTTCTCTGAGTTTTTTGGTATAAGTCACCTTAGTGACACCTCCATCAGGCCTGGGACGAACAGATGAGCTGCTATCCCCTCAACTTATTGCCGTTTCCTAAAGGCAACCTCAACCTGACTTCCATATCAGAAGTATCTTTTAAGCACCATGTTTGCCCTGGCCGTTCTTTCTTGACTTTCTTGATGTCTTCTGACAACACCCATGATTTGCATCTCATCTGATGACAGAATACTTTACAAAAAAAAAAAAAAAAAAAAAAAAGGAAAAACTAATTAAAATAAAAGCAAATAACTGAGATGTGCATGTAACAGTGCATGTCATTGTTTGAGTAGAGTTCTTTTCTTTCTATTCTCCATCAATCTTGTTTGTCTTTTTTTTCTCTTTCATACTTATGAGGTCTTAGAAACTAAAAAGGTTTTTTTTTCTAAGTATAACTTGTTTTAAACAACCCCTCTGTCCTTACTGCACAAACACACACATATAACATCATAAAAGCAAACACAAATGTTAACATGACAATTCTTTTTTCTTTTAGATGCTGTAACTGTGTTGCTAGCTCTGTATTTCCTTGTTAGACATTACAAGACTCATGAGAGATGCAGGTTTAAAATATAGTATTTTTACAGTAGCCTTCCTGTCCCAGACATTTCTATCACACTCTCTAGTAGCAATGTAAAAGACTGAGAAGTACAAATTTCAAAATGAGACTGGAAAAATAATTGCCTATATGATTTATTACTCTTAATTTTTATCTGGATTGAAATCTGTGTCGGTAAAATTGGGTCAACACTATTTTTTTTCATCATACCTTTATGAAGTGTACATACATAAATGCTTTGAGATTTTACACATTCGAACTCCCTCAAAATGTTTGAGGTTTTTGTTTGTATTTATCAACATGTGAGATATCAGCCAGAAAGTTGTCATCCTCTTGTTATTTCCACAGAGCACGCTTGGTGGATGAAACTCAGTTACTGCTTTAGTTTTGAGATCCCAGAAAAAAACACTTTGATGAATCAGGAGCATGAGATGTGGGGAAAAAGAACATTTTACTAAGTCAAAAAGCCTTAACAAAGACTGTGATGATCTCCTTTATAATCCTTTAGTTATCTGACAGAATTGCTACTCCATTCTAGTAGAGGAAACTTGCAGAGGTATATCACTGACTCCATGTCCCTGTTGTCACACCCACACTTCCCATGAACTGAATATGTTCCTGTTGTATCTGAGGACTCTCTGTATGGCTTTGATAAGGACAAGGCTTCTATTCCAGATAAAATAATTTTTTTTTCATAAATAAATATTGCATATACATGCTTTGATAGGAAATCCGTGCTTGCCAACCTTGTCATATCCTTGCTGCAAACAGCACTGAAAACACAGTCAGAATGACTCTGATAAAAATGGTTTTCATGGTGTTTCCAACTGACCTTCAACATGAAGTACTAGTGAACTTATAAGGTATCTGGGTGCATGCTGCTCAAGGAATGCCAGCTCAGTTTTGAAGAGCCATGGGGTTTGGAAAAGGTTCAGAGGACCATTTGAACTTTTGGGACTTCATCCAGAACAAACTAAGCTGCCTGGTCATTTAGCTGTGCAGCACGCTAATCATCACTACCTGTAAAATCTCTGGAATCAAAATCTGGCTGACAATTTTGTCAATAATATGCAAGGCAGAGTGCAATTCAGTTTGCTCTTTAACAGTTGCATTGGCTGTGCTGAACTGACAGTAATAACAACTTGGTCTTGTCAGTAAACTAAACAGATGTGATTAGGATTTTTATAGAGATGCATAGGGTTTTAGCCATGTTTTTGTTATTAGAGTCAATAGAAAATGGGCAGCTGAAACCCCAGGTAACTCTTCAGCAATTTATACCACAGGGAGAAGATAAGTGAAGTAATAAAATTCTATTTTTTCCTTTGAAATTTAGTACTCTCTAAAATTGCTACAATGGCAGCCTTGCAGGACAGAAGTTCTTTGCTGTATTTATCCACAAAACAGGTACAGCATAAGTAGCAGCAGTATGGATTTCTTTTTCCTGCTGTACCAAATATTTGTTACATATGTTTTTCAATGGCACTAATTATCACCATCATGTTCTGGGGCACTATTTGTAAAATGTATAAGTTCAGTCTTCCTTCCTACACATTAGCAGTACCCATTACTGTACCTCACGCCCCTAGCAATGAACAGGATTTCTTCCTGCTCTTATAGGCAGTCATATGAGCCTGTTATACAACCCTTATGCAAACTATTGATCTATTATCACACAAATAGACTCACTGAAGTCAGCTGCAAACATTAACTGCTTATTGTCATTGTCTGAATAAATTTCCTTCTTATGAGGTGCTAGACATTCCTTGCTGTGAATAACTGAGGGTACAAAAGGTTAAAGAAATTATTATTACAGCTGTTGAGCAAACAAGAATCACCTTTTCATACCTTTCTCCATACAGGTGCTCTTCTTTCCCCATTAAGTAACCAGCTAAGTAGAACAAATACATTAAAACTGCTAAACCTGGATTTAAGAAAAAAGGAAAAAAAGTTTTGGGTATTGAATTTTCTTGATTTTTTACATACTGTCTTGTCATGGTTTAAGCCTCTATAACTCACGCAGTTTTGCTCACTCACTTCACCCTCTTTCTTCCCCCCACTCCCAGGTGGATGGGAAGGAGAATCGAAAGAATACAACTCCGACAGGTTGAGATAAGAACAGTTTAGTAACTAAGGTATAACACATGGCCACTACTGCTACCACCAGTAACAATAATGACAAGGCAAATACAAGGAAAGAATACAATCGCTCACCACCTATACCTAGCCTGACCAAGCAGTGCACCCCCACCCTTCCGGGTCTCTGCTCTCCGTTTTCACATCCTGGGCATGATGTGCTGTGGTATGGAATACCTCTTTGGTCAGTTTGGGTCAGGTGTCTTGTCTCTGCTTCCTCCTGGCTTCCCCTCCTCCCTGGCAGAGCATGAGGCTCAGAAAGTCCTTGGCCAGACCAAAACATTACAAGCAGTAACTGAAAACACTGGTGTTATCAGCGCAGTTCCCAGGCCCAAAATCAAAAACAAAGTGCTGCACCAGCTACCAAGAAGGAGAAAAATTACTGCTGCTGCTGAACCCATGACAGTATCCACCCCTTATTCCATACCATTCACGTCATGCTCAGATCCCACATTTTCAATATACCGTCACATGTATATGTATACATCCACACACACACAGAAAGGGAGAGCGATCATCCCTTAGTGTATGGACCAATCCCTATAAAGCTGCTGAGTCCATCCAGTCCATGATGTCAGGCTCCATCTCTTGTAACAGTCTTTCAGAGCAGGAGAGGCTGTGTGCAGTCTTCACACTCATGAATAACCTGGGCAATGATGTCCATTGCTAAGTCCACCCCTTGATCTTGAGTCCATCTGTATGCTGCATCTCTGCCCTGATGGCTTCAGGTGTCATGGGCCCACCAGGCTCAAAATAATTCACCCTCCCCTCCAGCAGTTTCTGCAGCTTGTTGCTGGGGACTCCATACAGCTGCCTTCCATTTCCGACACTTCCAACGCACTGAAGGGGCCCAATGGACTAGATACTTGCCCATACTGTCCCACACACCCTGCCACTCATGACTGTCAGCCTTGGGGAAAATCTCTTGGTCATCCTAGATCGAAGTCTACCCCCAGACAAGGCCCACACCCCACGCTGCTTAACTCTCAGGGCCAGACAAAATGGCCATGGGTTAAACACACTCTGTATGCATGCCACCATGCTGATCCCCATCACAATCAGCAGGCAGGTCTCAAGGGGACCCAAAAGCCATTCAGACCCTTCAGAACTCTCAAATGATGCTGCTGTACTTGCCACTGGGGCTGGTGTAGCTGCTGTGCTTGCCGGCTCTCTCACCACCAGCTGCTTTTTGTCTGAGCCCCAATCTTCCTCCTCCGCCTTGCTGGGAAGTGCTGCATGGTCTCCTGCATCCTCCTGGGGCTCAGGCTCACAAGGATCTGCAGACAGCTGCTGGGGAATTCTCTCGACTGCTGCGGGGCTGGGTTCGGCCACAGGGCTCGGCTTCTCCACCCTCGTCTCCTCCTGCTGCTTTGGATCAGGTGTCCTGTCTCTGCTTCATCCAGGCTTCCCTTCCTCCCTGGCAGAGCATGAGACTCAGAAAGTCCTTGGCCAGACCAAAGCATTACCAAGCTGTAACTGTAAACCCTGGTGTTATCAGCGCTGTTCCTGGGCCCAAAATCAAAAACACAGCGCTGCACCAGCTACCAAGGAGGAGAAAAATGACTGCTACTGCTGAATCCATGGCATGGCTCCACCAAAACCCTTTCCTATGCCTGCTTGCCTGTCTGCAGGGATCTTGAGCTTACATTGGTAGAGGTGCCCCTCCAAATACAAAGGTAACTTTTAGCTTTTCAGTGAGCTCTGAACCAGGAAGAAAGTGCACCTAATGAGAAAAAAATTTTGTCTCAGATCTTCTGGGCTGCAGTTTTCCTCAAATTCTTCAGCCTTTTGTGAAGTTAGAAGAAAGTAGCTTGATGCATCAATTGCCTAGTCAATTGCAAAAGACTTCCATGGATAATGGTCTTCCTTACATGCTAATTAAGGTAGTTCATGATCTATAGATGCATGGGATGGAAGGCTGGAGAGATGCTGCTACTCCAATGACTATGCTCAGCTTAACGAAATAGGTAAGTCATAATTTTCATAGTAAGGAGTCTGGATAATCAGTGAAAATAACAGTGAAAATACAGGGAAAAAAAGAAAAGAGAGCTTATCAGCTTACAACACCTCATCTATTTAAAGCCTTAATGTTAGAAATGAAAAAAAAAACCCACCAATTTTTCCATTTCTAAAAGATTTTAAGTGCCTTTTCCTGTGCCCTACCCACCTTTTTGACATATATTTGAGATTGAACACTGTGAAAAAAACTTGAGATCTCTGGTTGAACTAGTCATTCAGATCATTTTAGTTTGCAACTTTGTAACAGGGTGATAAAGGAGTAACCCCAGGAGGATTAAGTATATTCCTCTGCTCTGGTTTATATGTATCTCATGTAGTTAAAACATAGGGATTTTTATGCTATTGCTGAGAAATAACTGTATAGCTTCCATTCAAAGCAGGCATTCCCAGCCACTAAGAGTCCAAATAACTCAGTGACCATGGGGTGATAGCAAGTGGTAACTGCACTTTGTCTGAGACGCATGAACTTTTGGAGATTTTTTATAATTTACCAAGAAAATACTTGAGAAATTATTTTCTCTAAGAAAGTTCAAAATGTATCTAAGCACAAATTTTACAGATATAAATTTGAATTCTTCCATTCTAAGGCACTTTTTCAAAAGTGAAAGTATTATTAATAAACATGTTCTGACATACTGAATATGTTGCCTATCTTGAAATAACATTAGTAGTTTTTCTTGAATATAGAAACCTCCACTTGTAACATTTGCTGTTTCTAGTCAGAGCAAAAAAAAAAAAAAGAGATTCTTTAAAGGCAATAAATAATCTCATATTTTTAAAATAGTTCTATAAAATGGCTGGAATTCAAAAAGTAAAGTTTTCCATAGGTAGAGTGTTCATTAGTAGCCATCAGCTTAAGTGAAAATTGTTTTGATTAAACTGTAAACCTGTTGAAAAAGTGTCCCAAATCCAGTTGACTAAGTCTGTAGGAATGATTCAATGTGCTTTCATGCCTGACTTGCATAATAATTAACACTCTAATCAAATTTGTAGCTGCAAATATTTAGACATGGTGTTGACTGGATGGAAAGGCTACTGTGTCTATAAGGTGTGATGAGTGACAATGAAGGTAGGAAGGATTCATATGAGTCATCATCTCTCATCTGAGGAGACACTGAGGGAACTGAGATGATTCAGCCTTGAGAAACGAAGGCTCAGAGGGGATCCCATCAGTGCTTGTAAATACCTGGAGAATGCAAAAAGGAGAGAATCAGGCTTTTTTTGTTATCCAGTGACAGGACCAGAGGCAACGGGCACAAACTGTGACACAGGAGGTTCCCTCTGAACATCTGCAAACACTTACTGTGAGAGTATCAAAACACTGGCACAGGTTGCACAGGGAGGCTGTGGAGGCTCCCTCCTTGAATATATTTAAAAGCCATCTCAACATGGTCCTGGACAACTGGCTGCAGGTGGGCCTGCTTGGGCAGGAGTGTTGGACCATGTAACTTCTACAGGTCTCTTCTAACCTCTGCCACTCTGAATTTGTGAGTCTATGACATTAAAACAAGCCCTGTAAAAAGGTTTGCAATTCTAAGGAATGATGTCTGTTGGACTAAAGATCCAGAATAAAGAACACTGGCTTGTGGAACATCCATTTGCTATTTTAGTGGTAGTTAATCCATGTTGTGGGGTTGGTTTTTTTTTGTCATGCACTCTCTTGCACTGTCTGCACATGACTGTAACAGCTACCAACGAATCTTCTTCTTTTGCTGGTGGTGGTGTTGATCTTAAACTAACTTTTTCCATTTGACAAAAAATTTTCCCAAAGTTGAAGGGTTGTCTACAATTAAATACAATATCAGTTGTCTGTGTCAGTGTAGATGACATAACAAAATGATTACCTTGTCATTTAGGATGCTTTACTTGTTTCCCATTTCTCATTAAATTCCACAGTTCCGTGTCACATGAATACCTTCCTTAAGCTAAGAATATGACTTGAGAACTTCATGCAGCAGTCTTGATGAAGGTAAAATTTGGCTCTTCTGAAAGAGAGATATGTAAAAGACATTATACAAATATACAGCTAAACCACATTTTCAACATTTGTTTCCAAAGTATCTTCATTTCATAACTGAGGTAGAGTAAAATTCAGGAAATACCTTAAAACAGCTATTCAAATCATGCTAGAATGGGCAAAACTTTACAAACATGATGAGGCTTGCCTGGCTGTCTGTTGAGAAGGCATATATTGTCATAATCATCACAGTGTAATCTAAAACATAAATACAGCAGAGAAACTGGTTATGGGTATTTTTAGCAGACAGGGAATTCACTTTATAGGAATCCAGAAGAGAATTTGCAAAACTTTCCTTTTTGTGCTCTGGGGCGTCACTTGGCTGCCAATGTGAAGAATAGAAACTAATTGAAGAACATGAATTGGTCTACTTTATCCATATCAGCCAATTACTCACTTGTACATAATCATACTTTGCTGTGGAAAAGTATAATGTCCTAATGTCTGTACCTGAGATTTTTGCCATAGAAAGTAACTATTTCATGATATATAAGAACACACTAAAGTTTCCCAAATATTTAAGACCTAAGTTATCAGCCCAGAAATAAATTGCAAAGTTTTTTAATTAATCATTCACAGGACTGTTATCCCCCTCATATGTTAAGTCAAGATGCATTAATCACATCACAAATCTTTGAGGTTATATATGACATGACAATTTAGCAATCCAAATCAGTACATCTCAATTAAATCACAAGACTGCGTTTACATGTTATGGACCATATTTCCCCCTCTCTGTACCCACAAGCCACACTAAGATTTTATAAGTAAAGAATGAAGCTACATGCTGCATATATAGTGTTTATCATGGTTTCTCAGAGGTCTTTGAACAAAAGATCTTGAGGAATATGGCAATGTATTACCTTTGTAAAGTGCTCCATAGGATGTGCTGAATATAGACATCTAGTCTGAGCTTAGAATAAGCATAATGTCTTCCCACTTTTAAATGAATACTCATTTAGGATAGAAGTGGTGAATTTCAGAATTCAACAGTTTTTATGGAATGTTGTTGTGGTTTAAATCCAGTCAGCCATGTAGCTCGCTCGCTTACTCCCCTCCCTTCCTCCCCTGGGTCCCGGAGGGATGGGAAAAAGAATCGAAAGAATGTAACTCCCATGGGTTGAGATAAGAACAGTCAGGTAACTAAGGTATAACACAAATCACTACTGCTACCACCAATAATAATAAAGAAAAGGGAAACAACAAGGGAAGAGAATAAAACCGCTCACCACCCGCCGACTGATACCCAGCCGGACACAAGCAGTGATCTAACCCTTCCAGGTGACTGTCCCCATTTTATATACTGGGTATGACGTGCTGTGGTATGGAATACCTCTTTGGTTCGTTTGGGTGTTGTGGTTTAAGCACAGTCAGCCACGTAGTTCACTCACTCACTCCCCCTTTTTCTCCCCCCAGATCCCGGGGGAATGGGGAGGAGAATCGAAAGAATGCAACTCCCACAGTTTGAGATAAGAACAGTCCAGTAACTAAGGTATAACACAAACCACTACTGCTACCACCAATAATAATAATGGCAAGAGAAATACAAGGAAAGAGAATACGACTGCTCACCAGCTGATACCAAGCCTGACCCAGCCGTGAACCCCCCTCTTCTGGGTCCCTGCACTTAGTTTTGACATCCTGGGCATAATGTGCTGTGGCATGGAATAACCTCTTTGTCTTGTTTGGTCATGTGTCCTGTCTCAGCTTCCTCCGGCTTCCCCTCCTCTCTGGCAGAGCATGAGACTCAGAAAGTGCTTGGTCAGACCAAAAAATTACCAAGCAGTAACTGAAAACCCTGGTGTTATCAGTGCTGCTCCCAGGCCAAAAATCAAAAACACAGTGCTGCACCAGCTACCAAGAAGGAGAAAAATGACTGCTACTGCTGAAACCATGACATTGGGTCAGGTGCGTTGTCTCTGCTTCCTACTGGCTTCCCTTCCTACCTGGCAGAGCATGAGGCTCAGAAAGTCCTTGGTCAGACTAAACATTACTAAGCAGTAGCTAAGAACACTGGTGTTATCAGTGCTGTTCTGAGGCTGAAAGTCGAAAACACAGCACTGCACCAACTACTAAGAAGGAGAAAAATAGCTGCTACTGCTGAACCCAAGACAAATGTTTAACAAGAGATAATTTCACCAGGAAAATAAATTAATATGCAGGTGATTCTATTCAAATTCATGTTAGTTTTGATTCAGTTTTTGCTAAATATCACTTTACAATAATAAGAAATAGCATGAGAGAATATTCCAGACCATGTCAGTTCTTCCTTTTCTTTCAGTTATTTAATTTCTTCCAACCTTTATTGTACTGTAAGTTACAATGTCACTGAATAACCTTATAACTTACCTTAAGCTCATGGAAATACATAGAATAATTGTTTTTGAAACTATTGCCTTTTAACTAAGGCATATGAAATACATCTAACTGCATTCTACAACCTGTACCTTTATCTAGTATTTGTACTGAGCAAACGTAATGCATTCAATATTGTTGATCAGAACATGCTTTTTTTTCTCTCTCTACATAGAGTATCATGCTTAAAGAGATGTGTTGAATATGTAGAAATTCTACAAATCTTGCAGAATCACCTAATGCAGCTAATCCTTCATGGCTCAGAAACACGCTAGCAGAGCAGCAGGAATATATTGTGACACAGTGACTTTAAACTAGAAGAATGATTATAGAAGGCTCTGATTTCAAGTGCTTGTAGAATAACAGTATATTCCCTTTAAAAATAGCCCGTGAACTATGCATGTTGATATTTCACAGAACTGTCCCAAAGCTTATATTTTGTTGTTCCAAGAATAAACTATCCGAGTTCATTTACCCAGCCCCCAAAGAAAGGGCACTCTTGGTAAAGGTTGATATGAGAAATTAAATGATGCTGGGAAAAAATTTCAGTGGAGATGACTTTGTTGTCCCATATTCCCATTCCTGCTGTTTCTGGGGCCATCTTAAGCGGTGGCTGTGGTCAGTATCCCTCTTTAGAAGCAGCAAAAGTAGCAGTCAACCTCACTTTTAGTTTCTCAGTTAGAGCAAGTAGCCAAACTGTCTTTGCATTTGGATCCAATAGGAAAGTATGTAGTTCACCTATAATTAGAGCCAGTTTTTGTGCATGCGTGCACATGCATTAAGAATACTAGCTATAATCAAGATGTATCTGACCATTTGAATAATTAGTTTCACTTAGAGGTCTCCTTCCTACTCTCCTCCTACCCTAAATGTGTATAAAATATAAGGCATAGAATTTCCTTTTAGGAGGAATGCACAAAGCTGGAATTTCACATTAAGATTAATGTAACAGCAGAAGAAACTTTTACAATAAACTCATCTCCCTTGTCAACCTAAAACCTACTATGCACTTGTGAAACTGTAGAGTTGAAGACTGATTCTACTGCAGTCAGAATCACGGGAGTAGAAGATACGTGGTACAGAATGGAGAGGAATAAAGTAAATCAACAATTGATCCTCTTCAAATGACAGCAGGAGAAATGGAAAATATCTAAGAGGTAAATGTAGCATTGATTAAGACAATTTCTTTTTTTGTGCAGAAAAGAGGAGCCACAAAAAATAGAATCAAGGAAAAAATTTGAGATGATTGAAGGTCCTTCTTGGTGCTCAAAAAACGCAAGAGGAATGCAATAATACTTTCTGAGGGTTTTTTTTCCCAAAAATTTTGGAGACAAGAGTCTGATTGCAGCTCTGCACAACCTAAACCACAACAAAACAAAAACCTAAAGAAATTAAAATAAATCACTTCTATAAAGTCTGTAATGGTGGCAGTTAAATAATGGCAAGTTTCTACTGAACTTAACAATGAAACTTTATTAAACATCTTTATTCAGTGAAATATTCATTGCAATTAATGCTGAGAAAGACATTAATCTATACTGGGAATAACAGTCCTTTCCCTGAATAAATTAGATAGGCTATGTTTGCTATTTAATGTTAAATGTTATAATGCAGGTAAGACTGTAATTTTATTTCTTTGGAGGAATACAAACTATTTCATGGATGTAGAAATTAAGGAAGATTTGTTTACCTTTATATGAGAGTTTGTGTGGTTTTTAAAGTAAGTATTTTAGGGGCAACGTTTATCCTACAAAAAGAAAAAAAAAAAAAGAAACACCCAAAAAAAACCAAAAAAACAAACCAAAACCAAAACCAGAACCAAAACCACCACAAAATCTTTGGCTTAGAAAACTAGTGGGGGGCTATCTTTGCTAAGCCAATTTTTAACAAGGGAAATAGAAGAAAAATTTGACTGTGTAAATCCAGCAAGGACATTAAATGGTATTATAGTATTTAAAAGAGTTTAAAGTGCAATAACAGGTTGCTTTTCAAAGGATGATACTGAAATATCACTGTCAAAAGACTGAATTTTGATGTCATAGATGTTTTAACATATGGTGATTTGTGCTTCAGGTCTTTCTAGCAGATATTTTGAAACAATGTGGTGAAATGTCGTGTTTTTGACATTTGGTTTTCGTTAGAGAAATTTTTCTCACCTGATGTTATTTGACTCTTCAAGTACTTTCAATTTGATGGTGATATTGACTGCAGCTTATATTCTATTTCTTTTCTTATTTGAATTCTTTTCCTTCTTAGTCTAATATTTCAAGTCAGTAAGTATTTTAATCCCTTTTTATACAATTAAATTAATATTATGGTCATTTTAATGGTTATTCTACAGTTAAAGCTGTATCGAGATAAAGAGTATGCAACCATAGGCAAGGTGTTACATTAAACCTAAACCATTTTAGAACCAATCAACATGGTGTACAATGGATAGAAGTCCTTAATTTCATAAGACTGCTAGGATACTCACTTATAAGAATCAGGGTAACCACTTTGCTATCTAACTGTGGTGGGCTGGCTCCAGCCAGCAGCCGAGCACCCACACAGCTGCTCACTCGCTCTGCCTGTAACAAGATCAAAGAAAACAGCAGCAATAGAAGAGAAAAAGCTCATAAGTCAAAATAAAGACAGAGATATCACTTGCTAGTTGCTGTCATGGGCAAAATAGTCTAGATTTGGGAAATTTAATTTGCCAGTTAACGTAAACATTAAATTATTGATTCGTGTACTAGGAACCAAAAAGATGAACTTGTAGATACTTGGCAAAACACCTTTCCTCCTCATTTTCCATGCTCAACTTCACTTCAGATACTTCTACTTTCCCAGTTTATTGTCACAGGTTATTCTTGATATCTTCAGCTAAGCAACTATCAGTGCATACTGCTTTCTTTCTGCTGACTTCTCCATCTCACTCTTTTCCTGTTCTCCAGCATGTGTCCTCCATGAGCAACAGTCCCTTCAGGTGTGGCTTACTCTGCTATGGAGCACCTCCTCCTTCTCCCAGTTTGCTGTTCCCTCTGTTGTTTCTCATTATTTTGCTCCCTCCTTGTCTTCCTCACTGGTGTTTTCATAAGCATGTTATCACAGAGGCGCAAACAGCTTCGCTAGTGGAATTGGCTATAACCTGTAGTGGATCCATTATGGAGCTGGATGGAACTGCCTGTGTCTGGCATAAGGCAGCCACTGATCTCCCAGAAAGCCACCCTTGCAGACCACCCCACACTATCAAAATCTTGCAGTTTACAACCAAAGCATTAGTATTTTTCCAAGCTGAAAGAAAAGGAAAGGTTGTCTGGTATAGACAGGTACATAACGGTTATAAGTGACAAGACAGGTAGATGCCAATGACAGTGGTCCTTCTTTGGATATCTGCAGCACTGTCCAGAAAAAGGATATGAAATTTTCAGGTCCATGCAAAAAAATATCAAAACAGATCAGCTAGCCTCTTGTTAAAAGATTTCTCTCATTGTGAAAGGAAGGTTAATAAAATAGTAGCAGTCCTCATAAACTTTGCACCTCATATATTTATCACAAGGACAGAGCCAGCATTTTCTGGTAAACCACAGAAAGTTATTTTTCTTCATTTGGAATGCTTATATCACCACTTAAAAGAAAATGGTAGTCAGATAAGGAGGTTGCTTTCCCTCCTGACTCATCAATATAACTTCTCACATACATGCTCTCTGCTACTGACTGATGAAATGGGGAGATATACTGTACTAAACCCACTGGGAACAGAGATGGAGATTATAGTTGCGCAGCACTGAAATATGAGATGAGTAATGAAAAATGTAGAACCCAAACCAAGAGTCTTTTTTCAAGGTGAGAGGGCAATTGTAGTAAAGGAAGAAAACAAAGAATGCCTTGGAAACATGGATACTGAATTTGAATGGTCATTTTTGATGAGGGGGGGTAGATCAGCATGTAAACATGAACAGGGAGATGAACAAGGAAAGTGAACAAAGTGGAAAGAAGATAAGGCAAAGTAGAAAGAAGATAAGGCATTTGCATATATTTTTCTTTAGCAGATACTCATAAGAGTCCATTTGTTGTGCAAGTTCCAGGAAATATCAGTCACCTCAGCATGAATTAACAGATAAACTGTTAGTACTTAACTTCACACACATGGATTCTGCATGGGAACTATTCTATCATTTATCAACATCAGAACAAAGTGTTCAACTTTCTCTGATATAAAATAAGAAAAAAAAATCAGTTTTTGACACATTCCAATCTCTAGAACAACTTTTGATTCCCAGAACAGATAAAAAAAAAAAAAAATTTAGCAATAGCCCTTTGCTTTGAAAATATATAGCAAACACCTACACAACATCATCTCCAAAACTTGTATATGTGATACTTTGTTTTCCTGCTGAGAAGTGGAAGAATTTGATTACCAACCATTTAAGAATTATAGCACCAATTCATTGTTCTGTGAAGAAAACAACAATTATGGTTCTTATAGCATAGAGTCAGTATAATTAAACATCAATTTCTGTTACTGTATGGAATATATAAAATATATAAAAATGTAAAAGTCTACAGAAGATTCTCAGCTAATCAAGAATATATTATTCACAGAGCACAGGGGATTACAAAGAAGAATACCTATGTATGTTCACTGATGTATAGTTTAATTTACTTGATACTTAATGAGGCTCTTTCTGTCTATCTTCTTCATCTGTATTTGGCTAGTTTCAAAGGAAAAATTTTAAATTATCGATTGTAATTCTATGTTGGCATGATACAATACTGTGTATCAAATCACTTTATGGAGCTGTTATGAAGTTAAGCTACATACCCCTCTGACTGTATGAATATTAATATTCTGATTAAAAAATGTTGACCTGATTCTTTCTAGCTCATGTTCTAGCAGTCTTATACTAATATAAATCAACTTAAACTAATGGATTTCAACCAGCATAAGACTGAGATAAGTATTTAGAACTGGCTCTGATACATATGCAAAGGATGAATTTCCTAATGTGGCTTACTTTGCAAAATATTACCAGAGCAAAATTCATGCAATATAGAACAAAGACAACTTTTTTATAATAGATATGTATACAATACATGTAATGTCTATACACTATATATACACTTTCACTTAATTTATAAGCTAATATGAAAGATTTGCATCTATATTGCTTTGATTTAATAACTGCAAAAAATTTATAAATATCTGCATTTGTAAATGGGTGTAAAGAGGGGAAAAAATGCATTTTCAAATAGTTTTTGAGAAAAGATTGGGATTTGTTGTTCTTTGAAGAAAGCCGTTCTTACTAATCATTAGGTGTTCATAAATCACCAGTTTACAGTCTCATTGCAAACAGCAAAACAGGGCTGAATATTACCCTTCTGTGCAACCTCAGCTACAGCTGACTTCAATTTCCACCTGCCCTTGGGGCAAATGGCTTCAGAGCTCTTCTAGAAATGACCCTGGGCTGCCTTTTCTGCCCAGCATTCCAATTATGATGACATAGGATAGATGCAAGTAGTAAGGGCAGTCAGAGTGTGCTGATAAATGCTCTGTCCAGGGCTTCAGGCATCATGCATTCAGTTTTCTGTGCAGTCTGCTCCAAAATGTCCTGAACGAAATGAAGAGTGTAAATGGTTGTTGCATTTAAATATGAATCCAATCTTAAGACCATTCAATAAATGCAGTATACATTAGATTAATACTTCAAATGGGAATCCACATACTGTTCTTTCATTCCCCTTACAAGTCTGGCACAAAATTTTAGGACAAAAGATAGAGTGAAACAATGAATTTGGTAAGTAATGACAATAAATTCAGTATCTGTCAGGACTGTATTTACTTCCTAATATTAGAAAGACTATCATATCAAGAGAAATACAGAAGGGCTAATGATATTATATTTTTCATTAAACCAAAATTTTCTATGTGTCTAATTACTGAAATGTAATTGCACAGGCATAAATAACTTTCCACTTATGGTTATCATATCATATTTGTAAACAAATAAAAATTTGAAAAAAAAAAGCTAAAAGAATTGCCCTGTCAGTACGTGCAAATTTCATTTATGTATACGCATATGCATGTTTGTATTTGTGTGCTTTTCTTTATGTAATTTTATGTGAACACTAAAATATATGCATATTTATGAATAGCTGACATTGCATCTTAGAAAGACCTGAAGAATATTTTAGAATATTTGCATATTTTCTTTTTCTGTATGTGTGCATGGTATCTCTTTCTACATGTGTGCATGTTTAAAATCATTCTTTGTACACTTTAGAAATGCAGTGACTACATGACTGGAAACTACTGCTCTGTATATTGAGCTTTGGCACTGCATTATTAAAAAAACCCAAAACTATGTTTTTTGTTATTCTTAGTTTCTATTGAAAGAGAAATTCATTAAAGTGCAGATTTGGGAAACTGGAAGCTCTGTCTAGGGGCTAACATGGCAGGGATTGAAAACAATAATAACAAAAACCAAAAATAAAACCCCCCAAAAAAAACCCAAACCAAAAAAATCCCCAACAAACTTCAACATATCTTTCTTTTGCTTTGCGTTCCATAAAATTGTAATTTGCTAGGTTAAATTTGTTCTTGATCAAGAGCTGTAATTATTCACCAAAGGAACCTTCATATATGTCTACAAATCATGAGGCAAATATACTGCATCTAAGATTGAAGTGCATCTGAATCTAGGTCTCCAAATACCTTGATCTGGTTTACCTACTGCAACTAAACACTGATATTTTCTTAGGTCAAATTCTTCAGAAGCATTTTTTTCCCTCTGATTGACCATATGGGAAAATCCATTTGGTGGTTCTGCATCATCACAGCTTCTTTCCATAGGCAGAAATGTATAAAAGAGGAATAGATGGGACCTGGGAAACTGCTAGTGGTCATTAATATTGTCACTAAATCTGTGTTTCAAAGAATTGGGGTGGTGCGGGGAGAGTATGAGCTAACGTAAGGAGTAAAAAGAGTCAAATTTGCCCCCTAAAATTATTCCCTTTGCTCCTATTAGAATCGTAACTTTTGCGTTGCTGATCTTCTTTCCACCAAAGCTAGGATTTTGATACTATGCAACCTTTTAACATTGTCACCCCTTGTGGACATTCTTCTACCTCTGACTGGCATTTGTACAGTATACAGTACAAATTCCTTGGCATGTATTTTGAAAATCAATGCACAAATAATGACTGTATTGATGTGGGTATTAGTATACCCTGTGGCTCATGAAATTGTTCAGAAAAACTCTGAAGTAACTTCTAAATACTGACTTGACAATCTTTAACTCGGATACAACTTATCTGTTTCATGCTTTCTTCTTGTTAACCTTACACACCTCAATTTGGTTTTTTAAAATACAGGTGTAAATCATGTACATAACATCCAGTTCATACAAGGTAGTAGAAAACTAACAGAAATAGAAAGATGAGAAAGCTTCACAATTTATTCACAGTCTGTGGCTTTTCTGCTGTGATTGATAAACAGGCATCTCAATAGGTAAATCCATTATTTTGGAGGGCAGGGGAGGATACAGGTTGTCGTGGTTTAAGCCCCTCATGCAGTTTGCTCACTCACTCCCCCCCCTCTTTCTTCCCCCAGTCCCGGGGGGATGGGGAGGAGAATCGAAAGAATGCAACTACCACAGGTTGAGATAAGAACAAGTTAGTAACTAAGGTATAACACAAGACCACTACTGCTACCACCAATAATAATAATGACAAGGCAAATACAAGGAAAGAGAACACAACTACTCACCACCCAATACCAAAGCCCGACCAAGCAGTGCACCCCCACCCTTCCGGGTCTCTCCTCTCTGTTTTACATCCTGGACATGACGTGTTGTGCCATGGAATACCTCTTCGGTCAGTTTGGGTCAGGTGTCCTGTCTCTGCTTCCTCTCGGATTCCCCTCCTCCCTGGCAGAGCATGAGACTCAGAAAGTCCTTGGTCAAACCAAACCTTTCTAAGCAGTAACTGAAAACATTGGTGTTATCAAAGCTGTTCCCAGGCAAAAAGTCAAAAACACAGCGCTGCACCAGCTACCAAGAAGGAGAAAAATGACTGCTACTGCTGAAACCATGACACAGGTATACATGGCTTGTTGAACTGTGGTTATTTTGTTCCAATGTTTAGGATTCTAGTTAGATATTGTGATAAAAAACAGAGCAAGGCACAGTGTATTTTCTTCATTATTCCTTTAGCAGACCCAATTTTGATCTATGAGGATTCAATTCCCCCAGTTTACTTTTTTGATTTTTCTCAAATTTCAGTTTTTGAGCGTCTTGCATGAAAGAGGCTCATTAGGGTATATTCTTAAAAAACCACAGGTGGTAATTTCAATAAAGGCAATCTCTCTGCCAGCCATCCCTGTCTCAGGCAGCATTTTCAAAAACAAGAGCTTAAATTTAATTTCTTCAATTCACATATCAACATTTCCTTAACATTTACTTTCTAGAGAATGTTTAGTATAAAATTTTCAGCTTTTTTTCTTCTCATCAACTTGTTTATCAGACTTGACCTGCATACCAGAAGAAGTAATTTTCAAGAATAGTATTTGAAAATACTTAGAAATCAGGATTATTCTCATACTTACATCTGTTCCCTAATGGCTGAATTGGGATCTGCACTACTGTGCAGATCTTTTCTCACTTATTTAGAGCTATGAATACCTATAAATACACAAAAATTGTTTCTTTTCCTTTATCTAGTCAGATTAAATTTTGTATTCTTGCACTGTTGCATAGTAGTGGCAATTTCCAGGTGCCAATTCCCATACTGTTTAATGCTGAAGTACTTTCTTATTTCCCTACAGTCTTAAGATCTATTAAGACAGCGAAAACAGCTAGAAAACTTTCCTGTAGAGCCTTATAGATTTCACTGTAGAGAGCTCATTACAATACTTGTTAAAAGATAAACTTCATGCAGCCATTTGTATGTTTCTGAACATACACAAGTCCATGGGACCTGATGAAATCCGTCAGCGGGTCCTGAAGGAGCTGGCAAATAAAGTTGCTAAGCCACTGTCCATCATATTGGAAAAATCATGACCGTCAGGTGAAGTTCCTGACGACTGGAAAAAGGGAAATATAACCCCATTTTCAAGAAGGAGAAAATGAATGACCCAGGGAACTACAGACCAGTCAGTCTCACCTCCGCTCCTGGCAAAATCTTGGAGCTGATTCTCCTGGAAGGCATGCTAAGGCGCATGAAAAACAGCAAGGTGGTTGGTGACAGCCAGCATGGTTTCACTAAGGGGAAATCCTGCCTGACCAATCTGGTGGCCTCCTATGATGTGGCTATAGAACTGATGGAGAGGGGTAGGGCAGTTGATGTCATCTACCTGGACTTGTGCAAAGCGTTTGACACTGCTTCACGTGACGTCCTTGTCTCTAAGTTGGAGAGACATCAATTTGATAGGTGGATAAAGAACTGGTTGGATGGCTGCACACAAAAAGTTGTGCTCAATGGCTCAGTGTCCAGCTGGAGACCAGTAATGAGTAGTGTCCCTCAGGGGTCGGTGTTGAGACCGGTCTTGTTCAACATCTTTGTCGGTGAAATGGACAGTGGGATTGAGTGTGCCCTCAGCAAGTTTGCTGATGACACCAAGCTGCGTGGTTCGGTTGATACACTGGAGGGAAGGAATGCCATCCAGTGGGACCATGACATGCTTGTGAGGTGGGCAGATGCCAACCTGATGAAGTTTAAGCATGCCAAGTGCAAGGTCCTACACCTGGGTCAGAGCAATCCCAAGCACAGCTCCAGGCTGGGCAGAGAAGAGATTCAGAGCAGTCCTGCAGAGAAGGACTTGGGGGTGTTGGTTGATGAGAAAATGAACATGAGCCGGCTTCAGTGTGTGCTTGCAGCACAGAAAGCCAACCATATCCTGGGTTGCATCAAAAGGAGCGTGACCAGCAGGTCGAGGGAGGTGATCCTGTCCCTCTACTCTGCTCTCGAGAGACCTCACTTGGAGTATTGTGTGCAGTTCTGGTGTCCTCAACAGACAAAGGACATGGAACTGTTGGAACAAGTGCAGAGGAGGGCCACGAGGATGATATGGGGACTGGAGCACCTCCCATATGAAGATAGGCTGAGAAAGTTGGGGCTGTTCAGCCTGGAGAAGAG
This sequence comes from Ara ararauna, assembly GCA_028858755.1. Taxonomy (NCBI): domain Eukaryota; kingdom Metazoa; phylum Chordata; class Aves; order Psittaciformes; family Psittacidae; genus Ara; species Ara ararauna. Next base: position 46,616,411 of record CM054377.1, on the reverse strand, counting down.
AAGGCTGCATGGAGACCTCCTAGCAGCCTTCCAGTATCTGAAGGGGGCCTATAGGGATGCTGGGGAGGGACTCTTCATTAGGGGCTGTAATGACAGGGCAAGGGGTAATGGGTTCAAACTTAAACAGGGGAAGTTTAAAATGCTCCTTCGCTGGCAGTGTTCAAGGCTGGATTGGACATAGCCTTGGTTGACATGGTGTAGTGTGAGGTGTCCCTGCCATGGCAGAAGGGTTGGAACTAGATGATCTTAAGGTTCTTTCCGACCTTAACTATTCTATGATTCTATGATTGTATTATTTTGTGTCATGAGATCCCTCTGAAAGAATGTGACTATTTCCTTGTGGTTTTTGTTCTGATTTGAGCAGTATCTCAAAAAGGATTTTTTATTTTAAGGCAGTTTAATAATGACAGGCCTAAATACATGAGTGTACTGTATTTGCTTCTAATTTGAAGTTTGTGTTAAAATATAGTTAGTTATCACTGAACCCTTTCATATGAACACATGTCTAACTCACTGTTAATGTTAGCAAATCTACATTTGGAATCCCAAAGCCTGAAGCTGATAATTTGTTGTTTGCTAAGTAGTTCAAGGAATATAAAATTTCCTGTGAGCTTGGGTCTTCCGTTATTGTGAGCACCGCCAAAGAGAATTTCTTTCTTGAACCTAATAAAGTTTTTTTTTCTGCTTTTTAAATTATGCCTCTTGATTTATCAGCAGCAGTGAGAAATTATTTCCCAAAGGCAACGCTTTTCTGTAAAGAGATCTAAAATCATATTTATTTGACACCCCCCCCCAAAAAAAAAAAAAAAAAACAACAAAAAACCAACCCACAACACATTCCTAATCTTTAATATAACTGAATTTCCAATACCTGGAGACACACAGGTTTTTTTACAAGATTATTTATTTAAAAAGAGCATGAGAAAAAGGAATTCATGGAAGTGACTACAGTCAGCAGCAATAGCTCTCTGAGCACTGCTTACCTACAGGTATATGGGGCTGAAACCAGGAGGTAGATTTGATCTCACTAATGCTTCTTTATTATTGTAAATCTATCATGTTATTATCATATATTACTTTGATATTGTGACCAACTGAAATCTGTGGAGTCTGGAAAATGAAAACAGATTCATTTATATTGTAAAAAGTTTGCAAATGAAGTAAGATGGCTCGTTTCCTTAGTCTGGAAAAGACCTGTATGAGTCAACACTTGTGCAAAATGCATGCACACTGTCATTTGAGAGTGAAAACTTTCATTGTCACACTGGGTTTTACAGTCCACTGTACTGAAGGTGCAGAAGGGCAGGAACCTCTTGTCTGGTTACTTGAAAACATAACAAGCCATGCAAAAGGCAATTAAAGTTCTCCAAGATCAATGCTGTTATTTGAATATGTGAAATAAATATAAGGATAATAAAAACCAAATTAATAACATAAAACAAATTATTTGCGATTAAAAATGACAATTCAGATAACACATTACCGAGGCAGAAGAGATCAAATTTATTTGAACAGCAAGAAAATAGGAAACTATTAGAGCATTAAAACCAGTGAAAAATTGTACAAAAACTCTCATTAAAAACATACAAATATAAGATAAAAGTTGGCACCACTGGTGCCAGCCTCATTAACGGTAAATGTTGTGGGGTATAGTGGGCTGTAGAAAGCTTCTTCTGGATATTTTGATATCCTAGCCTGGAACTTGTCAGGATGATTAATTTTTGGAAGAGAGCTACAGAAATGAACTAGCAGCAAGGATTAAAAAGTTAAAAATTGCTGCGTAAGGTAAGATATTATATATCAGCTTTTGTGTCTTTGCACCCAACCAAACAAAGACAGAGTCATTCACTACAATTCCAAATCTTTTGTGGATTTCGTAGCTTAAATCCTCCTATCTTGGCCTGCTGTGAAAAGTGTTGTCAGTATTAAAATGTTCCAGAGACTCATATCTTACTTTTTCTGCACAGATTATAGAAGTATTGCTAGAAATCAGCTTTAAAAATGAAAAGAGAGAAAACATGAAACTCTCCTGCCACAGGAAAGTAATGAATAATTATGAGCAAGAGATTGCAAAGCTCATGAAAGATGAAGTGCATATATGTAATCACAAATACTCTCATGTTGTATCCATCCAGTATAGGTTTACCAAGGCAACTGTATATAAACACTAAAATACTCTATGCCTGTATATTGTTCTGTAACTTATAAATTGGTTAGAAGTGGAGGCCTGTTTAAAATATTCCTAATATTATCTTCTCTGTAGCACATTTTTCAAGCTCAGCTGTCAAGAACGCTTCATAGAAGGGTATTTTCATCAGGGCCGTTAAGCTTCTTGCTCAAAGATCTTGAGAGCGTTTGACTAAAGGCTGTTGCTAATGATCCTGAGATATGCTTTCAGGTAACCCTAAATACATCAGAGTGTTACAGTCTTCTAAGCATCTCCAAGAGCTGATTATTTTCTACACAGATCACAAAGTTTAGAGAACTACTCTGTACAGGGAGAAAAGCCTAAATTAGGGAGATTTCAAAAGGAAGATCAGCCAATGGTAGGGAAGGTGATCCTCTAACTAAAAGAACAGATTTTTGTTACGTACAGTGGAATTATTGGTTTCTAAATTAGGATGCAAAGTACAGAGCCAGGAGAAAGAATACTAACTTAGATTATATACATATATATGTATATGTGAGTATATGAGTGTTTACATTTACATATATTTATACATTCACTTGTCCAGAGTAATGTTAAATGATCGCATTTTTCATTTACATAAATGGTTGCCATTATGCATGAAATACAAAATCACAGGCTGTCTTAATTTCTGAAAAACAGAACATTTGAAAGGTCACTTATAAAACTGAAAAACAGTATATATGATTAAATAGAAACTCTTGGGAACATTTAATTAATATTAGAGGTCAAAAACATTCAGAGTCAGCTCTTTCCAGTTCTGAGATGCTAGGACAGGATCAGCTGCTGATGGTCCACTGAATTGTCTTCTTCATAAATCTCATACTGAGAATAATTGTTTTCTTCATGTCAGCCATGTATGTCACTGTCAAGTTGTTACCATTAAGCTTCCATCTGAAAGAGAATAATAATAATAAAAGAGGTAAAGAATGCAAGTTTACAAAAGGAAAGACTTTCAGATTTTTGAAATTTTCATAATTTAAAGACAGAACTTGGAAAAAGCAGTGATAAAAAATCAGAAAATTAGTTACAAAAAGACTGATAACCTTATAAAAAGCTCGAACAAAGATCTAAAGCAAATGACTCAATGTTCAGTGGATGCATCATGAGGAGACAATTTGCACTGCCTTACACAAGTGGCCATAGGTGTAACTGGCACTTCTAGAAGTTTTGTGAAGCCTAAAAACTCCTTAAGATTTCTGATAACAAGACTAGTTGCACTTAGAAGAAGGTAGCAGTCTGTAAGCCCTTTCCATAGCATAACCAAAAGGAGAAATCAAATTCCTCTTTTCACATTCATTGATGTTTGATCACGAAAAAAAAGAAAAAAAAGAGAAAAAAACCAATTTTCAGGAAAGAAAATTTCAAGTGAACAATTGTAAGTGACTTTATTAAGAAATTGTAATATACGATGAAGAAAGAGGTATGTGGTGAGCTTATTCCACTTTATTTATTGCGTAGAACAGAATGCCTGTCTGACAAAATCCCTGCAGAAATACTGTTGTAATAGATAATGGCATTTAAAATTATTCATAAACTTGCTCTGATAGAGGCCTATGAGATCACTTATCAGTCGTTAAAGGTGGGTACAAGTAATCAAGGTGGGGAAGAGCTAGATCAGGCAAGCACTATATAGACTTAGGTGCCTACTCGAACAGCCTGTTCTGTACTGAACCTTCAGGAAGGATGACAAGCTACTCTCACTGATCAAACTTCCAGTGAGAGGGAAGAGAGGAATTTGATTTCTCCTTTTGTCAGTTTAAAGAGTGTTCTTCCTTGTACGTGATTTTATAAAATAAATAAATAAAAGTGCTCTAATGGGGAAAAAAAAAACAGGTCTGCAAATAGTACTGTACAGGAGTACACAAGGAGCTGTATCTCTGGCATACATGCATGCAAAGTCAGAGCTAGTTATAATACAGATAGGACATTGTGAAGCAAACAAAAAAAACCCCCAAACACATGTACATATACACACAAAACCACCACCACATCCACCAACAAAATAATAAAAATAAAAAAAAGATAGAAAAAAGACAAGAAAACATCAAGGAGAAAAGAGTAGAGAAGAAGAAAAAATCTGGAAGGTAATAACTTACACTTCTAAATTCTTGTACTCAAGAGAATACTACAGCATTGTGCCAAAGCGAACTTTCTCTTCAGGTAAGAAATGTGGGTGTGAAAGCTGACATTTTTTCACTACTAAAGGACAATGGCTTCTAGTGCATCTTTTACTACAGGAAGAAATAGAGGACACTTTGAAAATGAAGGCGAAGAAAGAGTGAAGATAATGTACAACAGTTTTCCAAGATCTGATTCAGCAAATACCTTTCATGGGAAGGTACTTCTAATGTTGCCGAATAGGCAAGGGATAAGAGGAGAAAAGAAAGAGATAGAACTAGTGACAATATGAGCCCAAGTAAGCCATAGGTTTTGAAGGAGTGATATTGTCTTATTTAGTTGAAACAGAAGCATTTCAAAGATCATAGTTCTCCCTAGCTACACATTGTGGCTGAAATTCCACACATCGTGGAATTAAAGCCTGTGATTTCAAAGTGTCCAAAATTATTTCCTGTAAAGACTAGGATTTCCATGAGATTTGATTTTGAGGTGCTGGATCCTGTTTGGTCAAGAAGATTTGACAAGCTGGTAACCCAGGTGCAATGGGATCTATGGAGATACTGACTATAGTCATTAGGAAGCAAGTTCTTCTAATGGTGTAATGGTAAAACTTTGTTCATATTATGACAGAAACGTCCAAGAATAAAGAAAGAATGAAGGTCCAGTGCAATATGTTTTGAAACATTACACCAGCAGTGGCTTTTAAAATGTCTGCCATTGAAAGTAATGGATTTTATATGCTTTTAAACTCTGTTGTAAAGGGCAGGGATCAATAATGCTCCTCTCCATTAAATCAAGACTGTTTCTATGTTCTGGTATTCCTTTCAGTATCACTCATAATTTTATAACTCCATGCTTCTCTCACAGGCTTCAATAAATGGCAAAACTACAGCATTTAGGAAAGTTTTTTGTATTTGGCATCAAGAGATACAGAGTTCTTGAGTTCATTTCATTTTTGACTTTTGAAAGCTTGCAGTCAAGTCATGTTTCTTCAGCATGAAGCTCTAAGGAATTGCATAGGCAAAGCTTGAAGAGTGGAGGAAAGCTAAAAGAAATATTAAAAGCAAGGAGGACTAGAAGGGGATTCAGGCAACACAAAAGCAGTAGGCACCATAAGCTTCAAAAGGGAAGACATGGAATCTCGTGTTACACAGAAAAATTAAAAAAGAAAACAAAAGGTAACATTTTGGTGGTCACATAAGCTTCAAAAGGCAGCCACAGAGGCACTGAAAAGAGTTCTTACAGCTATGCCCGCCTCTGAGATTTCATGTGGTGTGAAAGGTGTAGCCTGAGATGAATAATAAGTTTGTAATTTCAGGACTAAGACTGCCTAACAATCAATTAAAAAATAAAACCAAACAACGACAGAAAAGCAAAAGAAAAACAAAACAACAGTAAAGAAATCTTAGCAATCCCGTGTTTATCATTGATTCAGTTAAATATGTAATTAGCTTTTTTCTTTAACATTTCTGGCAGTTTCGCTCATCTGACTGCTCCTGCTTTGCTGTCAGACATTCAGCTCTCTTTAATACAAAGTGTCCCCAGGACACCTATCCTTTACCCAGAGTATACCCAGGATACCTGTCCTTTGGAACATTTAGCCTTTACAGTGTACATTCCTTTCTGTTGTGGAAAATGAAACTTGCTCCTTTCTGCATGTTGCCATAATATGTTCTGATCAGTAGAATTCATATATCAATTCTATTTTCAACAGTGGCACTGTACAGTAAGGTACACAGCTGATGCCAGGAAACCAGTTTCCCATTACTTTTCTCTGATGAGATCTTATTAGTAACACCATGCACTCTTCAACTGAGCTGCTGAATTAAGATGAGTGTGTAGAGCCCAATTCTTCTCCCATTGTCATCAATGACAAAAACATCCACAGACTGCACTGAAACCAGTGTAAAACAATTTGGCAGTATGAGGACCTTGCCTTTCAGATTTCATTTTTCTCTTTCTGAATCACCTTATAATGCAAAAAAAAAAATAATAGACAAAACCTGGATAAAATGTATGTGAAGGAAGTAGTAGAATGGTTTCTATGGGTCAAGAATGGCTAATTGAAGCTTCAGATGAAGTTATTGTCAAGATGTCTCTTCAAATTTGCATGGTGCCAGACTGCCCCTCTGACATCATAAGTCAAGAGCTGCCCCCTCAGAAGACACTTTCAAAGCATTTTCAATCAAAATAAGGAGGAAATTAAGGGTGGAAAAATAAAGGGAGTCTAGAAACTGAGCAATGAACTGGAGTTAAAGGAATGACTTCTAAGAAATCTCATAATTAGTAGCAGTCAGGATTTATTTCTTGTTATGTTTCCCTTAAATAGAACTGAGCTACAAAAATGGCCTTGATTTTGTTCTTTACCTCGTCTTCTTTATACTGTGAAGGTCTTTCCAGGGAATGTTGTACCTCAGCAGTATTTAAATGTTTCAGTAGTTCTTAGTTCAAATAGAAGTTCATTCTCCATCCCTGGCAGTGTTCAAGGCCAGGTTGGACAGCGCCTTGAGCGACATGGTTTAGCGTGAGGCATCCCTGCTCATGGAAGGGGGCTTGAAACCAGATGATATTAAGGTCCATTCCAACCCAAAACATTCTATGATTCTATGATTCTTAGCATATGTGGACAGGTAATCCATTCTGCTATAAGGAGGCATGAGAACCAGTACCGCAGAAAACAGTTGTTATCACAGGATGGTCAAGTCTGCATTTTCGAGTATATCCCATCAGTCTACAGATTCTCTTCATACCATGTCTTGCTCTAAAACATGAGAAAGTGATTCTTTAGAAGTTATAGGAAATAACAACTAAAAAAGGCAACACAAACAGGTCACTTGCAGAATGAAAAATCTTAAAAAATTTTAACCTAAGTAGGCCAATCTAAAAAGGCCAAAGTTTTCTTATATTGCCTGAAATGAATAGACACATCAAAGAAACTATTAAAGCCTAAGGAAACTACACAGGCCAATAAAAGATTCTATATTGACCACGTAGAAAATTTTATCTCCTTGCATCAAACAGGATACAGTTTATATGAGGTTGGGGTGGAGGAGAGAGTAAAAAACCCTTGCACTTTTGCACTTTTATTCTCGCCTCCCTGAGCTACTCTCACTTGAAAATTCTTCAGTGAAAGAGAAGTTAACATATACCAAGCCTATCATACTAAAATCTTGTGAAAAGGCAACTTGCCAATTTACCAAATTTTGAACAAAACTCATACTTCATAAAACACAGTCAATGTAATTTTCAGAGAAGTAGGAGATCAAGCACACCACTGAAAGCATTCAGAACATCTGGTCTGTCAGGTATAGAAACTTCAGTCAGAGAGAGAATTTGCAAATTCCACAAGTCTCTGACATTAAGACACAGAATCCCAGACCTAAGAATCTTTAATTGCCAGTGCATTGTTCAGTAGTGCTAAAAGTGTGGTTTCACTTTTTGAAGTCTGTTGTCAAAATCACTGGGGACTTGTAGATAGAAACATAAGGTGAGACAAAACATTAACCATATTTGGGATTGAAGGATCTACCATCAGTTTAGGAAAATAATGCCATTATGGCTACAAACAGAGGAAAAATCACATGGAATAATCCAGCAGTCTAATAAGAATTTAAGCACAAGTTATGTGGGTATAGACTTCCCTCAAAGAACTAAACTGAAGAAAAAGATGCAGATAGACATTTTCAGGGAACAGCTTCAACGATTTGACATACATCAACCCTGCAATACAAAGAAAATAACAGACTTCTTACTGTTTTACAACAGTGCCAAGGTCTCATGGATGATATATGTACCTTAGAATTGTAGAATTATTCTGGTCAGAAAGGACATCAGGGAGTCCCTAGTGCAGCCTTCTAGTCCAAGCAGGGTCAGCCCTCGATGACTAAGCTGCTCAGGGCTTTGACTACACAGGTCTTGAAAACCTTTGAGGACTGACGTTCCATGAACTCCCTGGACAACCTACTCACATGCTAAATAATCTTCAGGGTGACAAATCTTCATTATATCCAGTTGGAACGTTCTTCATTGCAATTTATGATCACTCTCTCTCATTCTTTCTCTGACCTCATTTTCACTTCAGTAAAGAGCCTGGTCCCATCTTCTTGATGACCCCTCTGTAAGTGTGGCAAGACTGCTTTTAGGTCTGCCCAATGCCACCTATTCTCTAGGCTTAGTAAGTCCCTGTTTCTCAGCCTCTACTCACAGGATAAGTGCTACAGCCCCTGACCAGATGAACTTGCTTCCATTTATCGAAATCCTTATTGCCCTGGAGCTCCCCAAAGTGAATGTAATATTTCACATGACGTCAGTGTTTTTCAGAGGGGAGTAATTATGTCCCTCAATATACCAGCTGCATTTTTCTGAAGAGGAGTATTTAATTCCAAGACTGGACTTTGAATTTGTCTTTGTTGAATTTCATGAGGTCCATATTGTTAAATTACTGCAACCTGTTTAAGTCCTTCTGAATGGCTTTTCTGTACCCCAGTTCAAGGTTGTCCCCAGACTTGATGAAGGTACACCCCATATCTTCTTCTAGGTTAAAGACATTGAACAGCTTAAAAGATATTGAACAGTCGCAGAACTGACCCTACGGAACTCTGCTAACATTTTTCTCCAGCGAGTGAGAAATAGGGAAAAATTAAAAAAAAAGCTACAAAAAATTGCGATCCATCTTTTCTTCCTTTCCTTTATTTATTTTTTTTTTTCCTTTTTAAATCTCTTTGTGAGTATTATGTCTTTCTGAGGAGAGTAGTGTGTTCTTTGGACTCATGAAACTGGGGACAAATTCATAGAGGCTTAAGTCCAAAGCAAGATCTCAAGCCTTAGGCAAACCCAGAAATGTTAGGGGTGGGAAAACATACCTTTACAATTTAAATGTCTGTGCAATCGCAGCTGTCACTGGGACTAAAAGAAGCCCTTGTTGACACACCATGCACAGGGACAGACAGTATTTCTTACAAAGGCTTCTTAGAGCCATCTAGGCTTCTTAGAGCCATCTAGGCTTCTTAGAGTCATCTAGGCACTGGAAATTGGGGTGAGAATTTTGGAACTGAGTTTAATTTGGTCAGAGCCAGTGTCAGCTGTTTTACGGCTCACTGGAGGGAGAGGGATTGAAGGGTAATTATGACAGTTTTTGTTGGTAGCAGATAGTAGGTCTGCATGAGTGTGTGTATGTGTATATGTAAACATGGCATGGAGCATATACAAACAAAAATTTACAACCCTGTGTGAAGCAGGAACATTTATGTAATTTGACAGCCACACATGCAATGCATAATTTTTGAATTCACAGATGTAAAGCTGGTAGAATTTGGCACCATTTGTCAACTTAAAAATTATTTTGTCTGAGATTATCTACACTAATATTTTGATTCTTTGCTATCTCTTTAGCAACTGAGTGGGTCAAATTTCCCACAAATCTTAATAGATTGTACTTCTAAGTAATCCTCAGGCAAATATTTTGGACAAGTTTTCATCAACAGACCCAAGAAATGGGGCAATGACAGACATGGAGATATCAGCATTTGCCGTGAGGAGTTATGGAGATGATGCCACCCTCAGATGGGGCTGTGTTGTCTTGGGACTTCCTATACACATTCCCTAAGCTTTTCTGATCACCTTGACTGGCAGTGATGAGTGACATGAGCCCACTTTGGCCCCACCTTTGCTGCCTTTGCTGCTGAAACAGACCATGTTTTTCAGTCTGACTTTAACATGCTCCATTGAATTTCAGTAAACAAGCCTGTTTATGAGCCTGGCAAATCTAGGGAGCAGCTTAAAACTATGTTCAAAGAAATTTATTCCCAGTCAGCCTATCATATGTTATGGAGTCCCATATAAAGATCCCAATCATAACTCCCAAGTCTCCATTTAATTCTTATCTCTTGAGGCCTTTTGTCTCAGAAGTACTCTCCTCTGTACTCTGGACTATTTTGCAGAGAAAATGACTTAGAAAAAAGAGGTGTATAGATGCCTTTTATTCTCCCAATGGTCCTTTCAGTTATAAATTGCTTTTTCCTTCTTTTTATATTGCTGTTATCCAGCCATGCAGCTGATAGTGCAGTTTCTCCTTGTAACTTCTCCCTGCTGCCTGTATCTTTTCCCTCAGGACTCTTACTGCTCTTTCTATTGCTTGCTGCTTTCCTACATTGCTCTGCTACCCACAACATTGTGTTTGCAACAGGTTTGGCATTACTCTACATATGCTCATATACATGTGGGATTCCATATGATAGCTGGACTAAGCATCTCAAATATGCTCAGTAGATATGCTACAGATCAAATCCTTATAAAATATGCTGATCCCACATATGCTGTCTACAAGAAATGAATGTCAGAATAACAGCAGGAGCAATGGCAAATAAAGGTTTCTGCATTTCAACCACTTTGTAATGCATCCTAAAAAGATACTAAGTTTATGTTTGGGATGTTTTCAATAGTAGCAGGAATAACATTGCCACAACTCTACTGCAGCTCCCTTGAGTTTGCAACTTCTATTGCTAGAATTAATACTACATAAGAAAATACAAAGGCTAAACAAATAGATCAATAGACCTTTAGTTATTTACATTGTGGTATATTTAATCTGTTCTGAAAATGGATTTTCAGTCATTTCTAATTTTCAATAACCAGTTTTCATCTGGAGAGCATTTCAGATAAGACATGACACTGTTACAGATGTCTGCTGAATAAAGTCAAGAGAGTTCCCAAATATCCCTCTATCACTTAGAAAGAAATTTCCTCAGTGTTGAGGGGAACATATCATTATCAGTACCTGGATTCAAAACTGTACGAAATTTTTAAATTTGTGTTCACAGAAAAAGCTGAATGGAAGCAGGTCTTTACATTTCCCTCCAGCTTTTGTTTATTTCATATTTGTTTTATTGTTGAAAGTGTTCAAAATTATTCATAACAACATCCTATATTTCCTCCCCCCTTCCCCAAAGGAAGGAAGGAAGGAAGGAAAGAAGGAAAGAAGGAAAGAAGGAAAGAAGGAAAGAAGGAAAGAAGGAAAGAAGGAAAGAAAGAAGGAAGGAAGGAAGGAAGGAAGGAAGGAAGGAAGGAAGGAAGGAAGGAAGGAAGGAAAAAGGAAGGAAGGAAGGAAGAAAGGAAAGAAGGAAAGAAGGAAGGAGGAAAAGGAGGGAGTAAGGGTGGAGGAAGGAGGGAAAGGAGGGAGGGAGGGAGGGAGGGAGGAAGTAAACCAGGTATAAACTAAGTGCAATACCAGTTGAATTGCATTTCTATAGAGGCAGATATTGTAACTGTAGGAATACAATTTGGAAATAACGCTGTTTTCATTACTTTGAAAACTGTAGATCTATCAAATAGGCTGGAAACTTGCCTTTAATAATGAAAGCCAAGAGAAAGCAAATAATCTAGGCTGTGAATCAGAATTAATCATGAGTGTTACTAAATCATATCCATGGCACAGAGAGGGTGGGCTAGCTGAACTGTTGGAAGGTTTTTAGCTTTATCAAGAAAAGGAACAAGCACCCTAGCTAGCAGTGTACATGTCTAAGTGAATGGGATGTTTGACCCTTATGTCAAATGGCAAATGCATCTTCTGAAATCAGTGAATTCTGATTTACATGATAAGAGGTGGTCATGCCTCCGGGTCCAGAAAAATAAAATGAATTCATTACCAACGTTCCCCAATGCATAATATCGGAAATAATGGAGGCTATAACAAAGTAAAGTGAGCCCCAAACATCTTTTAGTGCATAGAGGGACAAAGCAGAAAGGAGATTTCTGAAGAATTTCCAAATGTTGTAATTTGCAGTTGGAGCATAAAAGGGACTGAAATATATTAGACAGAAAACTACCTATAAATTTAAATAGTTACTTGATCCATACAAGTCAGCGGATTAAGAAAAGGTTTTGCCTTGGTAAGAACACTAAGAACAGACCAATATCATTGAGCTTCACTCTCAATGAACATTGTGTGAGTTAGAATATTAATAAACAATAGATTTTGTTGGAGGCATTATCAATTTGCTAAAATCCTGACAAAAATAAAGTTATTGTAAGGAATAGACTTGACTTTGCAAAGGTTGGGACCTATGAAGAGTGAGGAAAGGGAGTTGCAACTACCAGTCTGCCGTCCTACTTTGGGTGGGGCAATGTGAAAATCTGATTCAGCTAGGGCATTGTGGTTATATGCAGACATATAAAAACCTTTTGGTAGAAATTAAGCCAGGGAAAGGCACAGATCAGAAATGAGCAACAGTGAGACTTGTCTTGATTTTGGTTTTTTGGTTGGTTTTTTTTTTTTCCTTTTTGAAACATCTGTCAGAATATCTTAATTCTTCTATTTAGTTTGTCACTTAAAAAGGATAGATTGCTTACTAATACAGTACTGCAACTGACATTTTTTCCCATTTTTTTATGTCTTTCTGGAGATGGAGAGGAATTATGAGATACTTACAGATACTTTAGCGAGCACAGCCTTTAGGACTACACATGCATCTACACAAAAATAAGAGAGTCCCATTGTTGCGATTTAAGCCTCTCAGCCATGCAGTTTGCTCACTCACTCCACCCTCTTTCTTTCCCCCACTCCTGGAGGGATGGGAAGGAGAATCGAAAGAACGTAACTACCAGAGGTTGAGATAAGAACAGTTTAGTAACTAAGGTATAACACAAACCACTACTGCTACCACCAATAATAATAATGACAAGGCAAATACAAGGAAAGAGAATACCACTGCTCACCACCCGATACCAAGCCCGACCCAGCAGCGAAAACCCCCTTCTGGATCTCTGCCCTCCGTTTTTCCATTCTGAGCATGACATGCTGTGCCATGGAATACTTCTTTGGTCAGTTTGGGTGAGGTGTCCTGTTTCTGCTTCTTCCCAGCTTCCCCTCTTCCCTGGCAGAGCATGAGGCTCAGAAAGTCCTTGATCAGACAAAATATTCTAAGCAGTCACCGAAAACATTGCTGTTATCAGTGCTGTTCCCAGGCCGAAAGTCAAAAAACACAATACTGCACCAACTACCAAGAAGGAGAAAAATGACTGCAACTGCCGAACCCAGGACTCCCATTTTTTTGTAAAATCTCAGAATGCATCCTTCATACAGAAAGAAAACTCGATGCATGCAAGATCTTCATAACTCGTTCTTGTACCATTTAGAGTAAACAAGGGAACTGATAGTCATAAACATCTATGTCAGTTTAAAACACAGTAGGTTCACTGCACTCCTGTTGAAAAGCAAGTTTTAGCCCAGGAAGTCAGGTAGATAATATAGGCTATGTACCTATATTCAAAATTCAAAAGATAGCGATGAAGAATTAGAGGTATTCAAAATTGATATTTCTGCAGATTTTTACATGCTACTAAAGCATATGTATCACATAATGTCTTATTATACTGCAGAGAAGGCAAAGACCAGAAATAACTTCTCATTTTTATCAGATATTTGTTGAGAGAAATCAAGTGTTTGACTTCAACAGTGCTTGTAGAACTAATGAATAGCTCTGGAATCACCTGTAAACCCTGGTGGTAATAGCCTAGCAATATCAGTATTGACGGAGTAAGATTTTATCCTTAAATGAAGACTGAAATGTCTAAAATAAGGAAGAAGTGATAAACATATGTTGTTGTGAGAGGTGGAAAGTGATGGGAAAGAGCATAAGAAGATATTCTGAAATGGAAAGAATTGCAACACTGCAGAAAATTTTTCTCCCAAAGGTATTTGATGCTGCTCTTTGTTGAATAAAATGATGGATCTTGAAATTGATAAAGCATCTCAGTCACAGGCTTATTTATGGTCTTCTGATAACCTCACATGGCTAGATCCTGGAACTTTTTCAGTCTCTTTGAGGTGTCTTTAATGGCCGTCAGTTCTTGTACATCCACTCAGCAGTGGATAGCGATCATAGAATCATAGAATAGTTAGGGTTGGAAAGGACCTTAAGATCATCAAGTTCCAACCCCCCTGCCATGGGCAGGGATACCTCACACTAAACCATGTCACCCAAGGCTCTGTCCAACCCAGCCTTGAACACTGACAGGGATGGAGCATTCACAGCTTCTTTGAGCAACCCATTCCTGTGCCTCACCACCCTCATGGTAAAAAACTTCCCCCTTATATCCAACCTAAATTTCTCCTGTTTAAGTTTTAACTCATTACCCCTTGTCCTATCACTAGAGTCCCTAATGAAGAGTCCCTCCCCAGCATCCTTATAGGCACCCCACAGAACATAATCTATATTCTTTTCTCCAGATGACTATTTAGGATTTTTCCCCTCTTACAGAGTGTTTGATATCTAATTTCGTAAAGAATGCCTACAATACGTGTCGATTTTGATAAATGCTGCATTAGGTAAGCTATATACCCCTTGGCTGCTGAGTTAGCAAAAATCAGAAAAGCTTAAATCAGAAGGCAACCGAGCAGCAAGAATGTGGGGTTAGAATAATGAGAAAGGGTGTGAAATAATGAAAACACATTTTTCTCAGGGTTTTATTCTGATATATCAAAATATTGAAGGATATTGAGGAAATCTGATACAACCTATTCAATTTGCCATTTGATCAAGTTATTTAAAGACATCTACCAAATATATTAGCATGTTAAAGGTTAATATCTTTAGAGTGGAAAGAAAAAATGATGATATGATACCTTACAGAAAATGTATATAAAAAAAAATCCAAAATGTAAATGGTATAAAAATGCAAATCTATACTTTTGTACTTATTTGAGATACAGAAATTACTGTAGATTGATAAAATAGCATGTCATAGAGCAATGACTTTATATGTGACTGCAAAAGGAGGAGTTGTTAGCAGTTTAAGCTAGAGATGTCATGTGAAGTTCAAAAATCTTGCAGGAGGATAGAGACTGATTAAAAGAAAAATGGTTTCTGAGCTTGCAAACTCAGGGCATGGGAAGGCTGAAGTGGAGAACATTGAAACGTGATGGCTTTTTCAATTTTATATATATATAGTTCCTATACATTTACAGGTTTAAATAAGTTAAAGCCCAAGTAACTTATTTCAGTATGGAATTCTTTGCTTTAAGTTGTTTCTAGAAGGGAAAAGGAAATTAGACAAATTTCCCAGAGTTTTATTCTACAGAGATATTTTTACCATCATGTCCAATTGTATTTTCACTGCAGCAGTGTAACTGTGACTAGATAATTTGCATCCTTTGTCACAGATCCCTGCACCCCATGTTCTGAGAAGAAGCTGATATGGGTAAAGCAAGAACACTAGTCTGCCCTTCATGAGGAAAACTTGTTATCCATATGTCTGACAGACAAAACAAGTGTTTTACCATGCTTTAGTTAGTAGTTGAGCAACGCAGTGCTGATACTTTCAATAGCATGAGATACTTAGCGAAAAACTAGCTTTTTTTTCTGGCAAGAATGTTTTGCTGCATTTTACACTGAGTTGATTAAATGAGTCTTTGCAAAGTTGCTGAAATTCCTTTTTATTGTCCTCAATTCATAGATCAGCAGTTTAATTCTGGGGTAGTTTAAGGGCAGTTTCCTGAGTATTGCTCTTCCTAAAAAAACTGCACCAAGCAAGTTCCTTGTCTGCAATATCAGTTGCCTTTGGTCACTTTAGCTATCCACACAGCACCAGTCAGGCTGACTGTATCTCTGCCAATGCCAAGTGCACAGATTCAGGAATGCACAAACAAGCATAATTCCCCTGATTGGGAAGGCAAAAGCAGGAACTGGAAGAATGAAGAACTGCCTGCTGTGAAAGAAGATCAGGTTTGAGATCATCTAAAGGAATTTGAAGGTGCATAAGTCCATGGGACCTGATGAGATGCACCTGCAAGTCCTCAAGGAATTGGCAGATGAAGTTGCCAAG
Organism: Ara ararauna; assembly: GCA_028858755.1. Lineage (NCBI taxonomy): Eukaryota > Metazoa > Chordata > Aves > Psittaciformes > Psittacidae > Ara > Ara ararauna. The sequence continues at coordinate 46,600,282 of CM054377.1, read as the reverse complement.
CCATTATCTATTATGTTTGAGAAATTGTTGCAGTTCTTGCTGACTGGAAAGGGGAAATATAACCCCCATTTTTAAAAGGGAACTACAGGCCAGTCAGTCTCATCCCAGCAAGATCATAAAGCAGTTCCTCCTGGAAACTATGGTAAGGCATATGGACAATAAGGACTGATTGGTGACAGCCAAAATGTTTCACTAAGGGCAAATTGTGCCTGAGGAATTTGGTGGCCTTCTATGTTGGTTCCAAAGTGTTGGTAGACAAGGGAAGAGTAACTGACATCATCTACTTAGACTTGTGCAAGATATTTAACACTGTCCTGCATGACATCCTTGTCTCTAAATTCACTTCAAAGTGCCTGCAAGAATGTGCCAGACCAGTGCTTTATAGCACTAATTTAAAAGCCACTAATGTGGCATCATTCAAGATGTGAACTGTGACAAAGCCTTCTGGAATAGTTCTAGAAAACTACTGGAGCATCCCAGTATGGTTCTATATCACTAATACTGTCTTCTGGAAGAAGTTATTGTAGGTAGCTACAGTCCTGCTAAGAGTCATGCCTGAGTTTATTATGAAGATGCACCACTGATGTGGCATAAAGAAGAGCCATGGAGCAAAAAGTAAGCAGTTTGGATGAGTTGGTACCCAGTGCCATAGCTTGCCCCACTTTCTTCTTATATTTTTTTCTTTTATTTTTTGTTTAGCCAGGTAGATGTGTGCATAACATCTATTTCTTGTATTTCAGAATGTAATTCTGTTACTGCCACTCATTTTCTGCACAGAGCACTTACCTATTTTACCCATGCTTGATGCAGATTTTGGCTTCCAGGAACTGAAGAGAAGTTTTAGAATCTTTGGACTTTTATTTGCAAAATATTTCAATTTAATTGTGCCAGAACAAATCTGCATGATCCCAATGACTGCACTAGCTGAAGACGTCACCATGGGGCACACAGAGAATCAAGGAGTCAGTGATGAATTTTTTGTTTAAAATTGAATTTAGGATTGTATTTAAACTCGGAAGATAACCACCTAGAGCTACAGGGAACCAAAAAAATGAGTGGATATTTTTTAATGTAATCCACAGCATTTTGTGATTGTAGTTTTCCGAAAATCTTGAAGTCTAAAACTGGACCAGCAGGAAACTTTGAATAGTTTTCCGGCTGAAGAAAATACTTTTCAGTATTCGAGTATACTCTAACTTCCCCCCTGAATATTTAACTTACCTTTTTGATAAGTCTCCTCATAGAAATTGGTATTTGCATCTAGTCCTTAGTTCATTTAAATGTAGACATAAGAACTTTAATAATTCTGTGTTTGCCAAACTGGACATCCATTTATATAAAGGTGTGCTGCTGTTTATCTGTGTAAATTACTCAAAGTCATCGTTCACATCTGAAGATTTGGGCTGACTCAGAGATTCATGCAAAAACCATATAAGTCTAAAGCGGCTCACTGGTAGTATGATACCTATTCTTTATCCTTTAGGAAAGGCAGTGTATGCTGAAAACACTGTTCAGTCCACAACTGGCATAATCAGGGTCTGTCCTGACAGTACCCTATCCAAACAGTTCTGAGAACTTTTCTTTCTCTGCATTATCAATGGGCTTTGTACCATGTCCAAACATATTTATTGGCCATTCATTAGGTGTACAGAGAATAAAGCAACAATTATAGTACGGTGGGTTAACCTTGGCTGAATGCAAACTGCCCCATTCATCAACTCTTTCACTGTCTCTTCTCAACAGAACAGGAGAAAATAAGATGGAAATGCTTGTGGTCTGAGATACAGACAGGAAGATCACTCATCAGTTGCAACCACAGACGAAACAGACCTGACTTGGGGAAAATTGATTTAATTACTGCCAATGAAAATAGAGAAGGATAGAGAAAAATAAAGACAAAATCAAAATGCTCTCCTCCCATACTCCTTCACAGGTTTAACTTCACTCCTTCACCCCTGACTCTTCTACCTCTTCCTCCCACTGAGCAGTGCAGGGAGATAGGGAAGGAGGGTTGCGGACAGTTCATAACATTTAGTCTCTGTCTTTTCTTTCTCCTCACACTCTTTGGCTGCCATAGTACAGGGTCCCTCCCAGAGGATATGGTCTTTCATCACCTGTGGCAGCATGAGTCCTTCCCCTGGGCTGCAGTTCTTCATGAATTTCTCCAGTGTGCAACTTTTCCACAGGATACAGTCCTTCAGAAACAGACTGCTCCAGTTTGGGTCCCCCATGGGCTACAAGTCCTGCCAGCAAACCTGCTCCAGCACAGAGTCCTCTCCATGGGCTGCAGCTCCTGCCAGGAGCCTGCTCTGGCCTAGGCTCAGCATGGGCTGCAGCTTCTTTGAGGGTGTATCCACCTGCTCCACCATGCAGTCCTCTACAGGCTTCAGTGTGAGTATCTAGTGCCACATGTCCCTCCGTGGGCTGCAGGTGGACAGCCTGCTTCATCATAGTCTTCACCACAAGCTGCAGGGTGATGATGTCTGGTCCGGCACCTGGAGTGCCAGCATTTCCTGTCTTCCTTCTGCAATGACCTTCATGCCTGCTGGGCATTCTTTCATATTTGTCTTGCTCCTCATTCTCTCACAGCTGCTGCACAGCAATATATGTTATCACAGAGGTGCCAACAGCATTGCTGAGGGGCTCAGCTTTGGTCAGCTGCAGGTCTGTTCTGAAGTTGTCTGGAAATATGTCTGTCTGACATGGAGGCAACTCCTGGTCTCATCACCCACAAGCCACTCCTCCAACCCCCTTGCTAGCAAAACTGTGTCATGTAAACTCAATACACATACATATATGAGAAAGAAGGAAAAAAAAAGGAAAAAAAAGGAAAAAAAATTTGGAATGTTAATTCATCATATAAATAATTTTATTAATGTGATTTCAAGTAGACTGAGTTTAATTAAGTTCTGTTTTTTGTACAATCTTAACACTATAAAATGATTTCTTTCCTATCAATCTTCCTCTCATAACTTACTATTACGCTTGCATTTGCTACATTATAATTGGCTCCCACAGCTGTAAAAGTAAGATGTTTCATTCACTTTGACTCCAGTTTTTTTTCTATTAAACTTGAATCACTTTATTGTTGAAGGACTGAAAAATTAAACTGCATATGAAAATGCAGTAACATACTCTGTATGTTATTGGTTCATATCTGTTTCATTTTTAGCCACTGCTGGATAAGAATTACATAATATAACTTTATATTACAAGAAGTCTTTATTAACCTTTGAGAAATATTTTTATCCATAGATATTCCAAATGTTTGATAGCAACACTTGCCTTGGATTTAATTTATTTGTAAAAGACCTGAGTTAGCAACAATGGTCAAGTGTAGTAAACTTAATTTTCTGTATTATTTCCACCTTCACTTTCAGCTTTAATATGCTGTTTCATCACAGAGAAAGATGAAATGTTGTGTGACAGCTTGATAGTTTTAAGTTTCATTAGAGGTCTGACCTTTTTTATGCCAGTATCAGTTGAAATGCTACTGTTCACATTAGTGCAGAAGGAGAAAGGCACCTATACATACATCTTTGAGTTAAACTGAAAATCAGATGCCCTCAAGGTAGATTTCACACATCAGTCTTAGAAACTGTGCATATCTGATAATCTACCTAAAACCCAGCATATGTGTTTGTTGTATTGTGCTCGTAAGTTAAACTTCATACTAATGAATAAATCAAGTTTGGCACATATCAACTTCAACAGAAGTCACAAAACTGCTGTAAATCCACATACATATTACATATTTGCTGTTAAGGAGATGACAAATGTGAAATGATTTGATCAAATATAATCTTTCAACAAGTAGAGTATTTTGCTTACCAAAAATTTCTCAATTTACACAAATTGTTTAATTGGAAATTCCATTAGTTTAATGACCTTTTATCATTATAATCATGATGTTTTGGCTGCTGCAGAGTTAAGAAAAAGTGCACAGCGATGCAGCTCATCCTATTATAATCAAGTGTTTTAACTTAGCTTATGAACCATGTTCCTTTTCTTAGACATTAGACAACATTAATAACCCCAGAGTCTTGTCATGGTTTAAGCCTCTCAGCCATCAGTTTGCTCACTCACTCCACCCTCTTTCTTCCCCCTGCTCCCAGAGGGATGGGAAGGAGGATCGAAAGAATGCAACTCCCACAGGTTGAGATAAAAACAGGTTAGTAACTAAGGTATAACACAAACCACTACTGCTACCACCAATAATACTAATGACAAGGGAAATACAAGGAAAGAGAATACAACTGCTCACCACCCGACACCAAGCCTGACCCAGCAGCGAACCCCCGCTTCGGGTCTCTGTCCTCCGTTTTTACATCCTGGGCATGACGTGCTGTGCTATGGAATACCTCTTTGGTCAGTTTGGGTGAGGTGTCCTGTCTCTGCTTCCTCCCAGCTTCCCCTCCTCCCTGCCAGAACACGAGGCTCAGAAAGTCCTTGATCAGACAAAGCATTCTAAACAGTAACCGAAAACATTGCTGTTATCAGTGCTGTTCCCAGGCCAAAAGTGAAAAACACAGCACTGCACCAACTACCAAGAAGGAGAAAAATGACTGCTACAGCTGAACCCATGACAATATCCACCCCTTATTCCATACCATTCACGTCATGCTCAGATCCCACATTTTCAATATACCATCACATGTATATATATACATACACACACACAGAGAGAGGAAGAGAGGTCATCCCTTAGTGCATAAACCAATCCCTATAAAGCTGCTGAGTCCATCCAGTCCATGATGTCAGGCTCCGTCTCTTGTAACAGTCTTTCAGAGCAGGAGAGGCTGTGTGCAGTGTTCACACTCATGAATAACCTGGGCAATAGTGTCTATTGCTAAGTCCACCCCTCAATAATGAGTCCATGTGTATGTTGCATCTCTGCCCTGATGGCTTCAGGTGTCATGGGCCCACCAGGCTCAAAATAATTCATCCACCCCTCCAGCAGTTTCTGCAGCTTGTTGCTGGGGACTCCATACAGCTGCCTTCCATTTCCGACACTTCCAAAGCACTGGAGGGGCCCAATGGACTAGATACTTGCCCATACTGTCCCACACACCCTGCCACTCATGACTGTCAGCCTTGGGGAAAATCTCTTGGTCATCCTAGATTGAAGTCTAACCCCAGACAAGGCCCACGCCCCACGCTGCTTAACTCTCAGGACCAGACAAAATGGCCATGGGTAAAACACACTCTGTATGCATGCCACCATGCTGATCCCCATCACAATCAGCAGGCAGGTCTCAAGGGTACCCAAAGGCCATTCAGACCCTTCAGAGCTCTCAAATGATGCTGCTGTACTTGTCACTGGGGCTGGTGTAGCTGCTGTGCTTGCCGGCTCTCTCACCACCAGCTGCTTTTTGTCTGAGTCCAGATTTTCCCCCTGTGCCTTGCTGGGAAGTGCTGCATGGTCTCCTGCATACTCCTGCTCCTCAAGCTCACGGGCCTTGGCGGGCAGCTGCTGGGGGATGCTCAGCCGCCGCGGGGCTGGGCTCAGCCTCGGTACTCGGCTTCTCTGCCGTCTCCTCCCACCACTGGGCTGGGCTCGGTGGTGGGGCTCAACTCCTCTGCCGCCTCTTTCTTGGCCTCCTGGTTCCCAGGGCCGCGCTCCCAGGCCAGTTTTGTCGCCTGCGGCTCCCACGGCCGCCCCCCCTCAGCTCCCAACAGCCTCATGAAGACGTAGACGAGGACGAGGACCAGGATGGTGAAGAGCAGACGGGAAGCCAGGTACAAGTCCACAGCCACATCCATCCCCCCTTGCTTCTGGAGCCCACCCATATTACAAGCCATTCCAATAAAGTACAATGAAACAAGAACCTTAACCCAAAACCCATATCTGAAAAATGCTAAGATAACAAATACCGGCTGTAAGTAAAGTACCACATGCTGAACCTGTGAGATTCAGAGCAACAACTTTGAGAGCCAATAAATCAGCATTGTGACGAGTGACTGTTAATCCCATTGTTACCTCAACCCTTCAAGCCCCAGGCTGGGTGCCAAAAAGAACTGTTGTGGTTTAAGCCTCTCAGCCATGCAGTTTTCTCACTCACACCACCCTCTTTCTTCCCCCTGCTCCCGGGTGGATGGGGAGAATCAAAATAATGCAACTCCCACAGGTTGAGATAAGAACAGTTTAGTAACTAAAGTATAACACAAACCACTACTGCTACCACCAATAATAATAATGACAAGGCAAATACAAGGAAAGAGAATACAACTGCTCACCACCCGACACCAAGCCTGACCCAGCAGCGAACCCCGCCTTCTGGGTCTCTGCCCTCCGTTTTTACATCCTGGGCATGACGTGCTGTGGCATGGAATACCTCTTTGGTTAGTTTGGGTCAGGTGTCCTGTCTCTGCTTCCTCCCAGCTTCCCCTCCTCCCTAGCAGAGCATGAGGCTCAGAAAGTCCTTGATCAGACAAAATATTCTAAGCAGTCACCGAAAACATTGCTGTTATCAGTGCTGTTCCCAGGCTGAAAGTGAAAAACACAGCACTGCACCAGCTACCAAGAAGGAGAAAAATGACTGCTGCTGCTGAACCCATGACAAGTCTGAAAAAAGGCTTAGAAATAGTTTGCCATGCCCCTTTTTATTTTCAGATGCTTTAGAACACTTAAAACACAGCATTTCTTAACTTCCATAGTAAAATTGGAGTGTCTTAATCAATACAGTTGCCATTTTATGAAAGTCTGGTCTAGCAGAATGAGAAAGGATCTCACGAGCACTAGGTTGTGTGGGGACCCCATTATTTATTTTTTTCAGCTATCACAAGCAAAAGACAGCAATAGGGCCTTTATCTGCTTGTCTTGGGCTGGTAATTGCCTTGATGAGATGACAATTTAATGCAAAAAACAAGTAGTATCTCATGAAAATAACTTGAAAGAACATAATCTCAGATGACTCATTCTTCTCAAAGCATTTCATAAGAAACAGAAAGAGGAAATATCTCATGCTTCTTCCGCAACTCTTTCTACTTCTGGGCAAAACTTATTTAAAAGCTAATCTTCCAATTAAGTAAAATAGGATTAAATACACGCCTAGCTAAACCTAATAGCACCCTGTGACATGATCATTCACTCATTTGAAACATGTATTTTGGTCCTATTCTGTTGTTATAAATTAAATGGGGCTTGTGCTGCTCCAATATTATATGAAGAGTACTACCTAAAAAGAAAAATTCTTGACATTTCCTGTTGCATATATATTTCTCTTTATACTAGAGAGAGTATATAATCCTAGATTTACTCTATCCATTTTGCAAAAGTAAGGTATTCTATCCAGACTTCATATGATGTAGTTAAAAATGTTGAGACTCATATATGGATTAAAAATAATTTATTCAATTTCCAATGAATTAGTGTAAGAAGGAAAAGGAAAGAGTGAAATTTCTACTCTGCTTTTAAGAGGCAGCATTTTTTTTTATAATGGTTATAATATCTGTGATTTGATGAAGTCTGAAAAATCTTTTTTTCCCAATTTGAGTGCCTAGATAAGAGAATTTATATATATATCTATTGGCTGGAGGTTTAGTAGAGCAGAGCAACTGAGGAAGAAAAGGTGAAAAAAAAAAGTGAATCATGAGTGACTGTGTTACTAAGAAGTTAATGACAGAATTATAGCCTTTTAAAAATCTACTTGACACCTTGCAAGAGAGCATATTCTATCTACAAATTAAAAGAATAAAACAGAAACTGAGGCTGAGTGCAGTGTGACTGAGGATATTATTAATTAATGAACTAAATGGCATGGTGGCTTTCAGTCTCAGCTGTGTATTCACAATCAGTTAATTTTTCAGTTCTGTTACCTCCCTGTCTTGAGTCTTTCATCTAGCCATCCCAGTTTGATTTAATCTGAACTCATTGCAATGGTCTTCCAGTCACTGTGACTGCATCTTATTTTAAGAAGAATTAATTGGAAAAGTGGTGGGTGGGATTTGAGAAGGAAATGGAGAATCCCTTTTTTATACTCTTTGGAGGTAGAAAAAGAAATAAAACAAGATAATAGGAGCAGCTGATCTTTTTAAGCATTTTGAGACCTCTTAAACTTAAATCTAGGTGATTTAAATAGTATGATTCCAGATTTACAGATACAAGCACAATGTAAATTAGTACAAATTTGTTAATAAGGCTAAATACGGAATTGCATTCCTAAACAGTGCAAGATGAATTTATCTGTATATCCTGTAACTATTTTTTAAAGTAGCTCTGGGCTGCTACATGGCACCTCGTGTCAGTACAAACAAAAGCAGAAAATAGTAGATACACATACATAATATTTGCCTATGTCTTTTTTCCATGACCCCAACACTCATCAATGCTTTCAAGGGTTCAAATTAAGTTAGAAACAGCAGCAGGAAGCAAAACAATAATAAAGAATTACCTAATGATTTTATCTCTGCTTTCTGAAAATTGAATTAAAAGGAAAGTTTTTTTAGATAAAATATTGAAATAGTCTCATGATGAAAGAAACTACCCCCTAGCACAGTTTATATGGACATTATCCTGTGGTTCAAATTAACACCCAGAAGAATATATTTTAAGCAGTGATTGATTGATGAAAGTAGTGGTAAATGATAGCAATTAAAGGCATTCTGCAAAATCCACTCCTTTAGATATAATTTACCATAATAATGACTGCTTCACTATAGTGAAATATTATTAAAGTTAGAATCCATAATGTGACTTTGATAATCACTGGTTTTGTGGTGGTGGTGGGTTGGCTATTTTGATTCCTAATAAAAAGACTAAAATTCAGTATTCCTATAAAATAAAGTACGTTGGGTGATTTTCATGCTGTCAGACATACAGCATTCTTTTTTCTAAATGAGAATTCTTGCTGAAATTCACTAGGAAGGTACTAGATGCAAAGCTGTTTTTAGAACTTTTGGAAAACATCTGCAGGCTTCTCCCTGTATGAGCTGATTCATCAAATCACAATTCATTTTAGCTCTTCACATTGACCTGTGCATGCTACATTGATGGGTTGTGTTTAATGGCTAAGTGGGATGCAGTTAGCTATCTGGCTTTTCATTCTAGATATTTTTGTTCATGCTAGTCCTCCTGAATTAAAAAATAGTCAACAACAAAAAACATTGAGAAATCACAGAGCAAGCTGCAGTTATTTTAATAATGTGGACATGTCCTGAAATGAACTTTCTCACAGCGAAACTCATCTTTTACTGAAAAATTTCATCTGTCCTAATTCACTGAGTGGAAAGCTAAAAGTAATTATCTACTGATTATTACAGCAGTATATGGCACATCTATAGCCACAAGTGTGTCAGTGTTTCCATTATAAACCCTGTTATTCTAGGTTCTAAAAATTTGCAGACTATTGAAACTTGGCATAAAAGTTAGAAGATTAGAAACAACCTCTCTGAAAGAAAATTTTGGTGCTCAGCCATTTGCCAATTATGTAATTGAAGAAGAATAATAGATATTTCAATACGTGCAGGCTTTTCAGTTTGGGAGGATTTCACTGAAAATAATGACATTTACCTTAAGATAACAACATGACTTTGTTTGAATTATATTTATTGGAGTTATAAACACATCACACATTAGTTCCAGTAACACTCTGAATGACATCATGGGGGATTAAATTTTACCTTCTTCTGGATTAATTGTACATTCTGGTTGCGGCCAGTAGTAACTCCTGCTCTGTACTTCATCCAGCCACGCCTCATTTGGAGAAGTGGAAGGTGATTCTTTTGTAAATAATGGGTTTTTGAAGCTTCTGGTTCCAGGCATTTTGAAGAAAACTGGAAAAACACCTAAAGAAGTGGATCTCATATTGCCAAGTCTGTCAAACAGAAGATACAAAAAATCTTTCTGATATCCCTTTTCTGATTTATTTTGTTCTAAACCTATGAAGGTTTTCCTAAACCAACAGAGACATTCTCAGTTTGCAAAACTAACCAACGCAGCTCTGGGGAAGGACTGAAGTATGTAGTGCCCTTCCTAAAATACAAAAGTAACAGATAACAAGCCAATTAAAATCTACTTTGAATTTTTGCAGATTCATCTGGTTGGGAAAGCTCTTCTTACCTGTGTCACCTCATTCTTACAATAGAAGTGCTGGGAAACAAAAGGCAGATAGGCTTGGTAGCAGAAGCACAATAAGAAAAGACAAGAAGTATGTGCTAACTTCAAACTGTAGAGAAACAGTATTAGTCAAGTGTCAAATCTGCAAACAATCACACTGAAATTGCCATGTTGCTTATTGAAGTATTTCCTCTTTGAAAGCTAATGTGTGGGGAAAAAAATCCCACAATATGAAAACCAAAACAAATTCAAATGAGCTAAAGCCAACAATCCCAATCCAGGCTGTGTTAAGCCTGTGGTATCTTGGAGCTGTAATACTCAGTTATGCCCAAGTGCTAGTAAGACAATATTGCTTTCTTGCATATCAAGAAACATGGAGGTTTTGCATTCCATTTTTAATCCTACATTACTTAAAAATACTACAAATATAATCAGACAAGTCTTTGGCATATCATCCACAAGAAGCAGGAATTTTCTGAAGGAAAAAGTAGATTATTTTTCATTATTTTAAAATTCCCAATATTTCTATTTTAAAAATGTGACCATACTATCTAAATAGAATAAGTAAGCAACAGTCTATCTAAGCAGTTTAGCTGAAATGAAAATAAAATAAGTGAGAAAAAATGAAATTTGGCAACAGTGAGTCAGAAAACATGCATTTCTGAAAGAAATTTCTGGCTCATAAGGTAAAAGTTAAGTCTGAGTCCCTCTTTCAGCAATTATCTTTTTCTCCTGAATCTGTCTTTGAGATCTGTGAGACATTTTCTTCTGTCATGTCAGGGATGAACAACTTCATGGAGGAATCTATATATATGAGATGTAGCATTGACTGATTTTCAAAGGAGAAAAAAGAAGGGTATGCTTAGTAAGAACAAGTAAATATATATTTAGGAATTTGTGTCCTATAATCTTTTTTTTGGTTGAATTAGACTGGCAAAGGATGAAAACAGTTTGACAGATTGGCCAAAAATAAGAGTAATGCAACATTTCATTCTTGTATTTCCAATGACACTTTTTCTGCTTAGTCAATTTCCGCAGACATTTTTAGAACAATTCAGAGAAAACCTAGCAATCTTGCTAGTATTGTCTACAGCATGTTAAATCTTGTCATAGAGAAAAGCAATGTTAGGATGTTATATTACATGTACTGTTGATTGGTAGCTGCTGTGGTCACTAAACTCCCTGCAGGCATAACAATTACTCCACAAAACAACTGTCTAGTGCACAAATTGACCAAACCACATAGTTTTGATTATTGAGTTTGGCAGAGACAGCTGATAGAAATTGCAATGCATTTTCAGTAATGACTTCTGTATATATCTTCAGAGAATTTATTTTAACTCTTTCAGTCATCTGCTTTTGATATAGCCTGAATGTTTATGCAATAGCATGTATTTTTATTAAGGCAGAAATTCTTTACATGGTAGCATTATATCATTCCATATGATCTCAGTTAACTTGTTATTGCCATATTAGTGGGCATGGTGATGTCTTATATTGCAAATTTCATGGCTGATTGCTGAAGCTCTCCTATTGGCTCCTTCATGGACTGTGTGGTCAAACAAGTTGAAGGGAAAGTATTTGATGATTTAGGAGCTGGCTGGAAAATTTCTGCAGTGCTGAATATTTGGATGAATATTTTGAGGTAAGTAAAGTGCTTGAGCATAATAATCTGAGATGCAAGCAGAAATGAAATTGTTGAATTGCAGAAGATGAACAGACAGCAAGATAAGTTTCAATTTTTCTCCTGTTCATGCACCATGAGAAGAGAACATTCAATAAAATTAAAAATTAAAAAAGACAAAACTTGATTTTATAAATAATGAGTGAACTTTAAAGTTCACTGCCAGACTTGATCTTTAAGGCCAAAGAATATTAAATATAATGTGGACAAAGTCTTTCTCTGTAGAGAAATAATCCATAGTTTTCCAGTAAGGACTTTCTTCTAAAATTCCAGGAGGCATCTCCACTACAAAATCTGAAATACATGGACATTTTATCTGGTTGGCAAGTTCTGTGTTCACTGCTTTTTTACTTTGTTTATTTTTTTTTTTAATTTTATAAAGCAGCATTTTATCTACAAAACCATATTCTTTAAGCTTTTATTTTTTATTTTCAATAACTATTCCACTTTAACAAGAATTCTGTAACTATTTTCAATCATAGAGCTTGTCTTCTAGAGCTCCAAAATTGTCAGGGAGTAAGTTCTTTGAAAACAGAACCAAAACCAACTACATGAGCACCAGAATGAGCAAAGCGCAGTCGCCTGTAATTTTTGATCTCAGCAAGGAATGAAAGCATATGCTTCGGTGGGGGGGGAGTGGGGAGGCTTGTTGTGGGGTTTGTTGTTTTGCTGTGTTTTTTTTTTTTCTCCTGTGATTGACGTATTTTGCATAGGTTTACTTGCATGTGCATTATCAAGTATTTAAGGATATTTAGAATGATGCTAGACCTGTTTGTTTAGGTGGCACGCACTTACACTTTTTATGTTATATGGGTGTTTTTGCAGTTTCCCTGTAGTTTTTTTTTTTTTTTTTTTAAGCTATTAGGAATATCTTAAAGTACAGTTGAAATCCCTGAGATTTAAGTTGCTAATAATTTTAGCACTTGCTAACGAATTCCTCAATTAGAAACTCAGTAGCTGAACTTACACAACTGCCACTTGCCAAAGAGGTTTATACAAAAATAACAGTGCAGATAGTGTTGCGGCAGACATTAGAGCTATTACAGTCTAAGTCCATTAATTCAGCATGTGTTGGCTGATAAAATACATGCACCTGATAGAGTACATTTCTGATGTTTATTTCAGAGAAAGACTAGTCTAAAGCTGATATCAAATAGAAGTGATGAGGACAAATCTTTGGTCTACTTACTCCAATATCTTCAGTCATTTTCCTAATGTTGTGCATTGCTTTTTAGAGAACAATTATATTTTCATTTAAAAATACAAATAATGAAATTAGAAAATTCTAAAAAAACTCATAATAATTATAATTACTCAGTTAATCTCACCTTTTCTTTATAAATTACCAGCTTACTTACTTTGATTGTCACAAAAGCTGAGGATTGATTAAACTAATGCAATAGCTTCTTGGTCTCCATGGGTTGCTTCTGAACTTCCTGCAGTAACCACTCTTTCTTGAAAGTTATATTTTTATAATTTGCTTTTTATTTTGTATGAGGATCATCCAAGACAGAAAATATTGTTTCTTCTTCCAAGATTCTAGAAGGCCATCTTAATTTCTTGACAGAGTACTCAAAAAAAATCTATATCAGGTCATATTCTCGCTCATCTCACTGTTTATTCGCTTTACACAACAGTTCTTAGAAACTAAGCACGCAAATACCCTCAAAAAACAAAAAAAATAAAATTCTGTAAAATACTATAAAATTGGATGAATAGACTTTCTTCAGAGAAATGTCTACAAATACTCTGTTCCTGTCAGCTATCTGTTTCTTGAAACAGGAAAATACAGAATTAAAAAGTCAAAGCTAAGTCTCTTTCTTCTTATGTTAAACTGTTATCTTAAAATATAATTTTAAACTATAATTTCTGTTTACTGACATGACCAGGGTGGTTGTATTCTTTGGCATTTGGAATTTCCACTGAAATCATACGTTATCTGATCAAAAACATATGTAGTGGTCACAGTTGTTTATTGATTCAGAGCATTGCAAAATGTAATATAAATACATGTTCACCATTCATGCTGCGTTAATCACAAAAATAAGATACTTGTATTCTGCTCCTTCACTGACCAACATTATCAACATACTGAAAATGTTGCTGTGAAATATGATATATAGATAACATAAAAATGATCATAAATTCTGAAGAAGAGACAAAACATAAACAATCAAAACTAAGTAAATCTTATACCATGAACACTAAAAATTAACTACTTTAAGAATGTCTGTAAACTAGCTTTATTTTTTTTTTCTCTCCAGAAGATTTTTGTGCATAGCTGCACATACTACTCACAAACAAAGCTGAATTTTTAATATCTTTATTTTTAGTTTGGATCATGTTGTTTTTGCTCTATATGTAGATTTTTTATGTAACTTATTTTCTCACAACTATGAAAATTATCTTTTAAGACTGTAGGAGATAATTTTAATAGCTACTTGTTATCAAAGCCCTCCATCAGTTATGATAGGTAGTGACACCTTTGCTGATTACACAGCAGATGAAAAGCATAATCAAAGGATTTTTAAGCCAAACCAAATGTTCTTACTAAATGTTTCAGAACTTTTTATTCATTAGTATCAGCCATTATGATGCCATGTAGTTGTCATGGGTTCAGCAGCAGCAGTCATTTTTCTCCTTCTCGGTAGCTGGTGAAGCGATGTGTTTTTGATTTTGGGCCGGGGAACTGCGCTGATAACACCAGTGTTTTGGTTACTGCTTAGTGATGTTTTGGTCTGGCCAAGGACTTTCTGAGCCTCATACTCTGCCAGGGAGGAGGGGAAGCTGGGAGGAAGCAGGGACAGGACACCTGATCCAAACTGACCAAAGAGGTTATTCCATACCACAGCACGTCATGCCCAGGATGAAAAGACAGAGAGCAGAGACCCGGAAGGGTGAGGGGGTGCACTGCTTGGTCGGGCTGGGTATAATGGTGAACGATTGTATCTTTCCTTGTATTTGCCTTGTCATTATTATTATTGGTGGTAGCAGTAGTGGTCTTGTGTTATACTTTAGTTACTAAACTGTTATTATCTCAACCTGTGGGAGTTGCATTCTTTTCAATTCTCCTTCCCATCCCTCCGGGAGCAGGGGGAAGAAAGAGGGGGGAAGTGAGTGAGAGAGACTGCGTGAGTTAGAGAGGCTTAAACCATGACAGTAGATTATAAAAAAACTCTTTATATCCAGTAAATTGATCAAATTTTGTGTTTTTTTCAGGTAGAAAAATGAATTTGCCCAGAAGGAAATAAAATTTTTGTTCTTATTCACTAACTGAAAAGCTTAGAAATGAAACAGTAAAATAAATAATAAAAAGTAATCAAAGAGATCTAAAGTTGTTGAATCAGGTGATGGGAATATGAGAATCACAGGTTTCCAAGTACGGACAAGTGTGAATAACTCTATTCAACCTGAAGTTATTGGAAACAGATTTAAAAATTGTCTTATTGCTGCCACATAGCTTTCAGAATAGCTTTTTGATACATTTCAAAGCAGTTTTGAAAGTGCATGCGTGCCTTCAACACCATTTACATGGTTGATGCTTGGCTATCATTTAATAATATTAATGCCTCATACCTTAAATAAAAACTCCCACTCCACCATATGTCTGCCTCTAGAGGCCCGAAGACTGTTCCTACTATCCTTTCCTCATATATTTCTTCATTTTCAGCTGAAATATCAGAGTTTATGCTGCGTGTAATAGTGTACTGAAATAGGAGTGGTATCACCACCACCAAAACCCACCTTTCAGTAGATTGCTCAAGAGAGCAAAGGAGAAATCATTTCACTACTGCTTCAGCAGACACACCTGAAAAACTTACATTACCAAAAGGACAGAATTAACAGGAAGGCACTGATAAAACAGTTTATGAACAAAGTTGAGCAGAAGCTTTGTTCATCATTCCTATTTGTTCCTGACAGATCCAGAGACCTTTAATATGGATTGATACCCAAATATAACAGGAAGATTAAAAGTTAGTTTGGATTATAATTTGAAGTCCAGAGTTGAAACAGTTTTAAGGTCTTAATTCCAGTCCAAGGTCTTAACCTGTAATCTGGACAGGTAGTTCTGGCTGTTCCTTCTTCACAGGAGGAACTTCTCAACAATGAAATATATAAATTGTTAAAAAGCTCCTTGATCCTATTGTATACATCTATTTTAATTTTTTTTTTAAAGTTATGAACATTAACCAGAACTGAGGCATACTCCAGCCCAACTACACTTCCCGCATGACCTGAAAATGAGGATCCAAATCCATTTGCGCACCTGCTATTAAACTGAGGAGATTATCTTGTTTGGAAATATAAATGAAATTTTGACTTTGTTGATACAGTGATATAGTACTGGTAAAAAAAAGTAGCAGAGGCACAAGGGAACTTTTTACTGTATGCACCTGTATTCAAAAGATGCTGAAGAGATATAACTAAACTGTTGCTTTTTCAATGGGTTTTTGTGAAATGTGATTAAGTATAGCATATATTGGAAAGAATTGCACCCTAAATTCATTCATCTATCGAGATAATATTGTACAACTTTCCATGCCTTATAGAACAGAATTCTGATTTTTCCTTCCTATTTTAAATGCAGGTAACAAGAAATATCCTTTCCCAAGTACTTCAAAGTCATGTTGACACAAATGGTCAGAGATGAGAAAAACATACTGAGTGAAAAAGGCATTGACAATCAGAAATCAGTCAGACTGGTGATATTTTAAAAAGGGTAGACAAAATTCAGGATCTGAGCATCTGAGCACATTATCTGTAAAACTGTGAATATGGTTATTAACACTGAATAAAAGATTGCAGAACTCTCAAGGACACAGCAAACGTCTAACAGCTACCTCCATCTCACTCGCTTATCTACAGATGTACAGATGCACAATATTTTCTGAAGCAAAAGGAAATCATGAAATATCCAAATGAATTATCAGAATATTTTTGCTTAACAGGCAAGAAGGTTAGGTTTGATACATCTACCGTCAGGGTTCATACATATGTTCAGCATTATTCTACAAGAAAAATATCTAATCATAGTATTTAATAGCTGTTTTGTTGGTTCATACAGTTAGACTCATTTGTGAATAAAAGAAAACATTACAGTTAATTGTTCTTCTTGGGAATACCGGTTCATATATCTGACTTGTAACAGTTTGTATGAACTAGAGCACTTACAATTTTAAATGCAAAGCCTTTCTAAATGCCAAAAAAATCCATTCTGTGTTTTGACCACTATTCTTCTCTTTCCTACTCTTGGCTGTCATTTAGTGGGAGTTCATTCCATTAAAAATGGTACTGGGGAAAGCAAAATGACAAAACTCTTTATTTGTTTTTTCTCTAGTGGGTATCCCTGCAGAAACTACAGTAACTTCTTATTTTCTCTAGACATACATTTCAAGTTGACTTTTGGTGATTTCAAAGCCTACAATTTCCAAGACCCCCTTATGTTCTGGGATAAGTAGCAAGGCATTAATTTTCTAAAAAAAAAAAAAAAAAAAAAAAAAAGAAGGGAAAGAGAATCAGAGAAAACAAGGCCAGTCATGCCGTTATGAAGGATATGGTCTTTCTCCAGTCCAGAGGCACAAAAAACAAAGAAACAAATCAAACAAAAAAGCAAACAAGCACCTTAAAAAAAGACACATAAGCTGGAAAAAAGCAATATTTGTTGAATGATCAGAAGGTAACACAGGAAATGGAAAATGGAAAAGAATACTCTGGACTTCACTAAGGAATCTATTGTGACAAGAAAGAGTTGGTAATGATGATGAAGAAGCAGAGGTACAGGTATTTGCACTGGGGCTTTATTCTGCCTATGCTTGCATGTCTCCTGTGCTCAGTGAAGTGTAATTGTTTTACAAGCAGAAGTCTATGCACTATGTGTGTCATCTTCCATGAGTCCTTGAGAAATAAACTGTAAAACAAGGATGACATTGCTAAAACTTGTTAAGATTTTAGGGATGCACTTTGATGGTAGACATGACTAAGGTAGCTGGATAGCAGCTTGTCCCATTTTTATGGAGCTTTTACAACAGCTATTTAGTTTCCTCTTTGGCTATATTTACATGCAGCCTTTTTTTTGTGTTGTGAGGCTGAGGGTTCCCATATCTTTTCTGTCTTCCTTTCTAAAAATCAACTACATACTGCTTCTCAGACTTCTCCAACACTTTCTGTTCAGCCTCCTGCTGGCTTAAAATGCCATTACCTTCGCTTAAATTCACTTTCCTTTACAAAATTACTTTTCAGTTCACTTTTGTAAAGCACACATCAAACTCCAATTTGAATTTTAAATATAAAGTTTAATGCTGAGCTTTGAGATATACAACTGGATGCGCATGAGAAGATCTTGATGCACTAAGTATGCCCATCCTAGGATGATTTTTAGGTGCTACTGATCTTAAAGTGTCCTTGGGAAATCTTGTACCCACATCACAGTGCTAAAATTTGTCACTTCTGCAGCCTGTGAAACTTTATGAAGCTTAGAAGTTGTTTCTTCTTTTTAATCGTTCAAGTTTCTGGAAGTGTGTTACAGAATATCTTCTCTTAGTGGGTGTACATTTGATTTCCTTTAAATCAATGTTGTCTTCTTAATTTTTGGCAAGTCACAACTATTTGGTCAAAATGACCCTTTTTCATGTTCTTATGGGATTTATCACTTTAACTGTAAATGTCAGTGTGCTCTGAATAGATATTTATTTTATTTTTCATAGAATCACTGAATGGTTTGGGTTGGAAGGGACCTTAAAGATCATCTAATTCCAATTCTCCTGCCACAGGCAGGGACGCCTTCCACTAGACCTGGTTGCTCATCCAGCCCGGCCTTGAATGTTGCCAGGGAAGGGGCATCCACAGCTTCTCAGGGCAGCCTGCTCCATTGTCTCACCACCCTCACAGTAAAGATTTTTTTTCTAGTATCTAATATCCACTCTGATTTCTGTGACATTAACCATGGGATTGAAGTTATTTGCTGAAGATGGCATTTGGGTTTACTAGTAGAAGGATTAGATTCTGAATATTTAATGTTTGCAAGATTTTAATAGCAATTTACTCAGCCGAGATGTGATCAAAGGAGATATTCACTTAGAATATTGATAATCATGAATTACATAACAATTTGCTTTTGGATTAATTTTAACAGAAGTTAATCATGTTCTTGGGTGTTGTGGTGGTTTAAGCCTCTCAGCCATGCAGTTTGCTCACTCACTCCCCCCTCTTTCTTCCCCCAGGTCCCAGAGGGATGGGAAGGAGAATTGAAAGAATGCAACTCCCACAGGTTGAGATAAGAACAGTTTGGTAAGTAAAGTATAACACAAATCACTACTGCTACCAGCAATAATACTAATGACATGAGAAATACAAGGAAAGAGAATACAACTGCTCACCACTTGATACCAAGCCTGACTCAGCAGTGAGCCCCCCTCTTCCGGGTCTCTGCCCTCCGTTTTTCCATTCTGGGCATGACGTGCTGTGGTATGGAATACCTCTTTGGTCAGTTTGGGTCAGGTGTCCTGTTTCTGCTTCCTCCCAGCTTCCCCTCCTCCCTGGCAGATCATGAGACTCAGAAAGTCCTTGGTCAGACCAAAACTTTACCAAGCAGTAACCTGGTGTTATCAGTGCTGTTCCCAAGCCAAAAGTCAAAAACACAGCACTGCACCAGCTACCAAGAAGGAGAAAAATGACTGCTACTTCTGAACCCATGGCAGGTGTGTAAGAATAGAATTTTAAAAGCTGCATGCTAGAACTCTAGATATTTCAAGGTACGTATCAAGTGCTGACATCACATAAGATAACTTCAAACTCCTGAGGTTCACACTCATTAAGTTTAACACATATTTAATGCATTACATTTTTGAAAGTCTTTCACCTAGGAGAAAAATTAGCTGTGCACAGTGTGTCTGACTTCAGAGATTAAAGAACTAAAAATCAAACTCCCTGACTTTCATGTGTGTTCTGTCTAGAGAACTGAGAATTGAATGGTGCACATCTTCATACACAAAACTTTAATTTTGAGGTTTGACCCAGTGCAGAATAGAAACATATCCTTTCTCAGTCTGTTCCTGCACACCTACTGACGTTTGAGCCCTGTAATCTTTGACTCTTGTCTTCTAATCCCACTTCTTTACAGAGATTATTCAGTAAAACAGACTAAAGTCAGGCAGGGTGAAGCCTTCTTCTGGTCGTTATATACATAAGGGGGACATGACAGCTTCCATTTTGTTAATGCCACTATTTGCTAATAATTAATCCAGGAAATCTCATTAAATGCCTGTGTCAGCTGCTATTATTATCTGTTAAGTAGATGGTCTCTAAGGATGCAGGAAAGGCATACTGAAGCTGGTTTCTGTGATACTGAAATGCATGCTTCCAGATAATGTACTCTAGTGGTCTTCAACAAACAGCCCAGTATTGTATTCCTTCCAGAGGGGAGAAACCAGCAGAAGGAGGAGGTTCTTGCTGTCTCTTGTAAATAGAACAGCTCAAACATGCCCATCAAAAAACAGATGAGAATTTATTGTATTTCACATATGCAATCCAGATTGAGTACCACAAGCAGAATTAGAATTAGTCTGCTATGTCACAGCACTACCAAGACAAAAGGCTAACACTAAACCTACCATATGCATTTAAAGATACTTGAAATGATAGAAGTTTAAACTACAAATCAAAATTACGTTGGCTAAACTGTGAGAATATCAGATGCTAAGTTCCAAGCTTGCACTGTGAGAGTTAAAACTTTTTTAGCAATTTGAATTGAAGAAGGTGAAGACAAGCAAAGAAGAAATACTTCTACCTTAGTTATGTCAAGGGTTATTCCTCATTAGCTGGCTATGCCTGGAATTATCATGCAGAATAAAGGGATAATTTCTTTGGACCTAGTGTCACATGTACCATGTGTTTGTCTGTCTCTGATAATCTTTACTTTATTCTCTGCAAGTCTTTATCTGAAACTGCTCTTCAGCAGGGTCCTTAATTTTAATGACTATCAGGGATTTGATCATTACATGGTGAATCTTTACCTCTCAGATGTGAATGGTTCTTTAAAAAGTGTTCACAATTTCAACAAGTAGTCTACTGCAGAATGACATTTATAAATTGTTTCAATTCTCCAGCTGTATTACATGAGGGTCAATGTATTTTTGCCACTAGAATTGCCTTTTAAAATCCGCACTTTTCATCTTTTGGAACAGCAGGTAAGGTAGGTAAGGGAAAGGGGTAAATTCAAGAGGGATATCTCTGAAAAAGATATCATTATTTATAACATTTTGGAATATTCCAACTTTAGGATTCTTCATTTTTTCTTAAATTTTGTCATAAAAAGAATTAGTTAACTCTTTTTTATTTTTGCAATGTTACCTTAAATGAGAAATTTGGATCAGTAAAATAGGTGAATTTTTGCTACTAGCCCTAGTGATTTGCCATTTGCAAATGGTCATTCAGTATTTTGGTCAAATAATTTGCTATTTATAGGTTGTACAAACTTTATTCCAATTATTCTATATTCTATATTTATTGAAATTTTAAGACCACTCTGCAGCAGTCTGTTTCTGCTCTCAGTCAAGTTAAAGAAAGCTTTTCAGCTTAAAAATTCCAGTCTGTCATCTTCTGTAATTATGTGCCTGGCTCACATGACAGCTTCTCCTCACTGCTTTGCTTACTGCAATTTTTTAGATGTGTTAATGATGAATAACAGTTTGAGACACTTGTAATTAATGCACACACACTTACAATTTTTTAACTGATGCTGACTGCTGTGACTCAGAAGCTCTCTGACTCAGTTATCACTGTGCTGGCAGTATAAATGGGCTTTAAAGTGGGCATAAATTACTTTTACAAGTATTTCCAAACCTCTCTGCGGTAGTAGGGTAGCATAAAACTGTCTAATACAAATTAGAATTGGGCTCACTGTACTTTGCTTATTTCAGTTTTGCCTTAAGGTTTTGCTGATTTTTCTTTTCCTTAATTATGAAACTTTTCTTCATAATCTAAATTTCCTTATAAAATGACTTAGGAAAATTTAGTTTAAAAATAATAAAAAAAAAACAGGCACCATATAATTTACATTTTCTTTCCATGTTTCTAACCCCAAAAAGGTCAAAAATCAATAAATCAGAATCATAATATTTATTTCTCATATATATTGGGCCAAAACCTTATATTTTCCTTTCACATTAATGGAGCTATAAAGTAGAATCAACTGGTTCAAGCAGTCAGTCTTTGATTCCGTTTACATGCAGTTTCCCCTCAGGTTACGGAGCTGGCAACTTTTATTCTGCTTTGCACCTGCTCTGCAGTCCCTGACTATCAGAGAGCTCTTGTTCTGGCTGCCCGATTTGTCCCTTTGGGTTGGCTGCTGCAGGAGATGAAGTAGAGCTCCAAGTTGCGAACAGGAATAATTTTGCTCCACTATCTGGGAAGCTATAAGGATGATTGACAGCTGTCATATACTGCCTCCTCAAGTATTTCTTCATGCTGGTCTCTGACAATGAGTCCTTGTTATATAGCTGAGACTTCTTCCTTAAAGAATCATTGTGTTAGCAGACCTGTGGCCTAGAATAATTTATGTCCCAGAGGTATAGGATTCAGGGCTCAATTTTGAAACACTTTACGTGGCAAAGTTTTAACATTGGATATTTATTGCCTGAAGTTATAGAATTAGTATAGGCTCATAAATTACTCTTTAACTTAGAAATGCAATTGCCCTATGACTTTTCTTTGGTACTAAAGACTGGAAAGTATTTTAAAAATTGATTTCATTTGCCAATGGTCCTGCAGGGAGATTGATCTTTTGATGACGATTGAAAAAACCCACCAAAATAACAGCAAGAGAAAACTGGTATGTTGCCATTAAAGAAATTGTTTTATATGCACAAGAATAATTACATACTTGAAGAATTTCATGTGATGTAGGGAAAATGTGCTTCATATCTCAATCAAAACAAGACGTATTTGAAAGAAGCGTATCAAATCGGTCATATTTGTAGGGGAGAAATAGTACAATAGCTCAGAATAATATTTTATAAAGAATTTGGTTTGCTTCTTGGCCACAAAGTTTTCTAATACACTAGTTTATTCATTTATCAGTTTTTTTTAAATCAATAGACATTTATAATTGCATATTTATATAAGCAGTCTAAATGGTTTTATCTTTACCCACCCCTGTAAATATCTGAGCATCATATGAAGTACATACAGGGTTAATGTAGCATTACTGTCTAATAAGCAACATTTATCAACCCCTTCTCCTTAATCTTTTTGTTAAAAAGTTCTTTGCTATAGACCTAGGAATTTTCTGATTTTAGTTGCAGCAAATCCTTCTATAATTATGCTTGGCTTATCTTGATACCCCTCAAAAACTGCTTGTTCCTACAGACAATGCCTCAAGAAAGAAATAAGTGCAAACATTTTAAATCAGAGAATTATACCAAACCAAAATAATAAAAAAAAAAAAAGCAAAACAAACAAACAAAGAAAAGGTGTTTTATGGGTTTATTTAAGTATCCATAACCAACTCCTGGATTATGATGCACGATATCTGTAGCTCTAATCATACTATTGAACTGAATCAGTTGTTGGTTATTTGAAAAGGATGAATGGGATACTGAAGCCTTCACAGAAGAATCTAAACTCCAAATTAAGCTAAAAGACAATTCCTTTGACTTTGGTTATAATAAGCCATGAGAATTTATATATTTATATATTTACACAAATTCCCCAGGATTTGCTTGTTTACTGCGCCTAATGACCACTTTTAGACCCCAAGGTGTGTTCAAATACTTCTTTGACAAGAATCTCATCTAAACTTGTTAAAGGAAATTGAATCACATTCTTTGAGTTCTTCAATACCTCTCCCCCAATCTTTTTCTTTACTATTCCTACAAATAAATAAATAAATAAATAAATAAATAAAATAAAATGTAATAACACTGCCTTCTCTCATTATTTTCTTCTCTGTTTTTCTGCATTCTGGAGATTTTTTTTTCTTATACTGAAAAGACACAGATGCTATTCAGTGTCCCACTTATCCTCCAGCTGCTGGGCCAAAAAAGGACAAGTTTTCTATAGATACATAGTTTTTTGACACTGTGCATGAATGACACAGCTGTGAAGCCTTATATATATTTTAGGACATCTCAAAGTATGTTAATGTAATTGAATCTATACCTGCCTACCTAATTATGAAGAGAGAAATTACTCTCCAGATTACATTAACTATATTTGATTAAATCTCCTCTCCATTTGTTTGAAGCCTAGACAACCATCTCATAAATTGAACTTACACTGTAGAATTTTAAAGAGAAAAGTTGAATCCCACCCTATGGTGCTGGAGACAAGCTGTCTTTTTTCTTCACATTGTTCACTGTCTGACACAGATGAAACTTGAATGCCAACTGCAATAACACTGTTAATTCCAAAGTTATCACTCACGTGGTATAATATATGCAAACTCTTAGTCCAGGATATGTCTCACACTGAGAGAGCTAGACAAGCAAGATGAGTTTGCTGAGCACTTAAAGGACACAAACTAGTAGTTTCTGTGACTTTAAACTCTTCACGTTAATGAGTTTGAGAAAGTGCTGCAGTTATCAGTAAAAGGACACAGATCTACATTTTGCACAAAGATAATATGAGTCTCATTTTTCAGAAGAATTAATCTCTTTTGTTCTGAGCATAGAGACATATCTTGGCTTAGATGATCAGATTACTAAAGGCAGAGTTTTTCTGGACATGTCTGTTTGAAGTACAAACGTTTAATTCATATATCTCTTCAACGCCTAGAGGTGCTCTGTGAAGTCATGACTTGAGCTGGCTGTTCTATACTAGAGATCATGACCCAAGTGGAGTTGTGTTGGTTACAAACGGGATTTCTTGTCTAACAGAAACTTAGTTACTTATGCCAGTATTTAAGATTATAATATTGAAGGGTTACAGCTAAAACCAGGACAAAATAGAGCCTGTTTTACAAAAGTGGCTCCACAATTAAAATGTCTTGAAACCTTTAGTAGTGGTTACCGAAAATATTTGCAAATAATCAGATACACAAGTAGACAGAGAGAAATCTTACTGACTCACAGGTAAATAAACTCTAAAGCACTAAGGTACTCATTCGTGTCTTTCTCACTTATTTTCTGCTGGCTTTAGTTCTCCAAAATTTTTCTTTCCTGCTAAATTAGACTGTGAATTTTTATTCTTTCATGTCTTCAGTATGTGTGCAAAATACAGTCAGTACTACAGAGATATATATCATTACTGCTAAAAGCTCTGTCCACATCTATTTAGCAATGTTAAGTCTAATAGTCACAAAGCACAAAACATTCATAGAATCTACAGGTTATTTATAACTAGAATTGTTAATTTATCTATGGCTAACAAACTGTTGAAATATATTCCTCTGCTTGGAATTGCTTTTTAGGAATTCAGCTGTGCTTAGGCAGATAATCACTGAAGGTCAAACTTGTTACAGGTTAGTGAGAACACAGGAGAGATCAATGCATTGAACATCAATTCTCTTGTACTGGAGTCTTATATTGAAAGCTTGTGCTACAGGTTGCATATTGAACCTCCAGCGTTCTGGAATAAAAAGCTAACGTTTCTGAACTTCTGTTTTAGTTCAGTTATTTTTTGCATATGGGAAGGAGACTTAAAAAAATGAACTAAAAATTTAAAAATGTATTTTGGTCTGTGGTAATCAACAGTATAATCTCACATTTTTGGTATAGATCTTTTGCAAGTTTGACTTGGCAATTTTCCTGTTGGTCTTTGAAAAATTGCTGCACAGTTGGGAAAAACTCTCAGAATGGAGTATAAAAGCAGCATAATCTTCCAACAGTGAATAATATCCAATAATACCTTCAGTCATGCAATTTCTTTTCAATTATTTATAGATAAATTATGTAGAGACGGATTCATCAAGCTGGAGGTGTCTGCAATATCGATGTCTACATCTGGACTAGTTACCCTGCTGTCAATTTGTACTTAGACAAGAGGAACAGGGACTTTTTTTTTTGAGCTCAAATGCTCAAAAAGTCCTTGTCACATAATAGTGCAGACCCTCAGCCTCCCCTTACCTGCAGCATAAATTGTCCTGGTGTTCAAGGCCAGGTTGGACAGAGCCTTGGGTGGCATGGCTTAGTGGGAGGTATCCCTGCCCATGGCAGGGGGGTTGGAACTAGATGATCTTAAGGTCCTTTCGAATCCTAGCTATTCTATAATTCTATGATTCTATGACATTAGTATGCAACTCAGCTAACCTAATGGCAGTGATACAAGAATATAGATTTATTCACAGACAGCTTTGTTGACATCTTACAAGAAGAGCAGTCAACAGAGAGTTTGTGGGTGAGGGTTAAAGGGAGAACAGCGACGGGAGACATTATTGTGGGGATCTGTTACAGACTGCCTGACCAAGAGGACTCTGTGGATGAAGCGCTCTATAGACAAATAGGAATAGCCTCACACTCACAGGCACTTGTTCTAATGAGGGACTTCAACCACACTGATATCTGTTGGAGGGATGTTACAGCCTGGCACAAGCAACCCAGGAAGTTCCTCAATTGTGTGGAAGACAACTTCCTTCTGCAAGTAATAGAGGATCCGACAAGGAGAGGTGCCATGTTTGACCTTGTCCTCACCAACAGGGAAGAGCTGGTTGGAAATGTGACGCTCCAGGGCAGCCTGGATTTCAGTGATCATGAGATGATGGAATTCGAGATGCTCAGGAGAGTGAGAAGAGCGTGCAGCAAGCTCACTGCCCTGGACTTCAAGAGAGTAGATTTTGGCCTCTTCAGGAACCTGCTTAGTAAGGTTCCATGGGATCTAGCCCTAGAGGGCAGGGGGGCCCAAGACTGTTGGTTGATATTCAAGGATCACCTGCTGCAAGCTCAGGAGCAATGCATCCCAACTAGAAGGAAGTGCTGCAGAAGGGCTAGGAGACCTCCTTGTATAGATAATGACCTGCTGAGGAAAATTCGAAGGAAAAAAGAGGCTTATAAAAGGTGGAAGCAAGGACAGGTGGCCTGGGAAGAATACAGGGATGTTGCCCAGGAAGCTAGGGATCAGATTAGGAAAGCTAAGGCCCAGTATGAATTAAACTTGGCTAGGGATGTTAAAGATAACAGGAAGGAATTCTACAGGTACACTGCAAATAAAAGACAGACTAGGGACAACATGGGCCCTCTCCAGAAGCTGTCGGGAGAACTGGCTACCCTGGATTTGGAGAAGGCTGAGGTTCTTAATGACTTCTTTGCCTCAGTCTTCACGGGAAAATGCTCTGACCACACCACCCAAGTTTTGGAAGGCAGATGCAGGGACTGTGAGAATGAAGACCTTAGGCCCACTGTAGGAGAGGATCTGGTTCGAGACCATCTTAAGAACCTGAACGTATACAAGTCCATGGGACCTGATGAAATCCATCAGGGGGTCCTGAAAGAGCTGGCAAATGAAATTGCTAAGCCACTGTCCATCATATTTGAAAAATCATGAGAGTCAGGCGAAGTTCCCAACAACTGGAAAAAGGGAAATATAACCCCCATTTTTAAGAAGGGCAAAATGGATGACCCAGGGAACTACATACCAGTCAGTCTCACCTCCACGCCTCGCAAAATCTTGGAGAGGATTCTCCTGGAACGCATGCTAAGGCACATGAAAAACAAGGAGGTACTTGGTGACAGCCAGCATGGCTTCAGTGAGGGGAAATGCTGCCTGACCATTTTGGTGGCCTTCTATGATGGGGCTACAGAACTGATGGACAGGGGTAGAACAGATGATGTCATCTACCTGGGCTTGTGCAAAGCGTTTGAGTCTGTCCCACATGGCATCCTTGTCTCTAAGTTGGAATGACCTCAATCTGACAGGTGGAACACTAGGTGGATAAAGAAGTGGCTGGGTGGCTGCATGCAAAGAGTTGGAATCAAAGACTCAGTGTCCAGCTGGAGACCAGTAACGAGTGGTGTTCCTCAGGGATGGGTGTTGGGACCAATCTTGTTAAACATCTTTGTCGGTGACATGGACAGTGAGATTGAGCGTGCCCTCAGCAAGTCTGCTAATTACACCAAGCTATGTGGTTCAGTTGATATGCTGGAGGGAAGGAATGCCATCCAGAGGGACCTTGACACACTTGTGAGGTGGGCTGATGCCAACCTGATGGAGTTTAACCATGCCAAGTGCAAGGTCCTACACCTGTGTGGGAGCAATCCCAGGCACAGCTCCAGGTTGGGCAGAGAAGAGATCAGGTCCATTGCTCCTGCTGAAAGGTTGAGCTTGGTTCCAGTAATGAAAAACAGTCTTTGTTGCTGTCTAATTCCTTTCTAAAGGTACTGTCAAGAGGGAGACAAAACAAATGTCCCTTTCTTCTGAACTAAGAATTCTGTGATATGTGATAGAAATTAGTCTAACCTCAGTACCCAGAAAGAAGTATGGAGAAGATAATACTGGCTGCTATTCAAAGGCATTAAAGGGCACTGCAGTCATCAGGCACAGTTATCGCAAGTTCATGAAGGGAAAGTACTGTCTAACTAATTTGATATCCTTCTGCAATAAGGTCACCCGACTCATGGATGAGGAGAAAGCAATGGATGCATTTTTTCTGTATTTTCGTGAAGCTTATGGTACTGCCTCTTACAGTACCCTTGTCCACAGTTGTCCAACTTTGAGACAGATGTATAGAGCACTGTGTGAAGGACTGGCTGAATAATAGTGCTCAAAGGGTTGTGTTGAATGGGGCTGCATCTGGCTGGTGACTGGTCACTAGCTGCCCACGTTCCTCAGGGCTCAATTCCAGGCCAGCTCTATTCAACATATTCACCAATGATCTGGATACAGGAGTTTGATACACCATTAGCAAGTTTGCTGGTGAAAACAAACTGGGAGGTGGTTTCTTGAGGGACAAGATCAGTCTGCAAAGTGCCATGGCTTGCATTTGTGATAAACACAGTGTTGACAGCACACTAACATTTTTGTTAGTGCCGAACAGTTCCTATGCAATCTTCAATGGTGTCATGGGTTCAGCAGCAGCAGTCATTTTTCTCCTTCGTAGTAGCTGGTGCAGTGCTGTGTTTTCGACTTTTGGCCTTGGAACACCACTGATACCACCAGTGTTTTCAGTTACTTCTTGGTAATATTTTGGTCTGACCAAGGACTTTCTGAGCCTCATGCTCTGCCAGGGAGGAGGGGAAGCTGGGAGGAAGCAGAAACAGGACACCTGACCCAAACTGACCAAAGAGGTATTCCATACTACAGCACACCATGCCCAGGATGTAAAAACGGAGGGCAGAGACCCGGAAGGGTGTGGGGTTTTGCTGCTGAGTCAGGCTTGGTATCAGGTGGTGAGCAGTTGTATTCTCTTTCCTTGTATTTCCCTTGTCATTAGTATCATTGGTGGTAGCAGTAGTGGTTTGTGCTATACCTTAGTTCCTGAACTATTCTTATCTCAACCTGTGGGAGTTGCATTCTTTCGATCCTCCTCCCGATCCGCCCTGGAGCTGGGGGGAAGAAAGAGGGGGGAGTGAGTGAGCAAACTGCCTGAGAGGCTTAAACCATGACAAATGGCATGAACTTGAACAACAAATGCGGCATGGAGTAATGCCAGACACAACTATAAACTAGGAGAGGAGCAGCTGGAGAGCAGCACTGCAGAAAGGGATCTGGGGGTGCTGGTTGACATCAGGCTCAACATGAGCCAGCAGTGTGCCCTGGTAGCCAAGAAGGCAAACCACACCCTGGGGTGCATTGAACACAGCAGAACCAGCCAAGTAAAAACAGGTGATTACTCCACTGTATTCAGTATTGGTATGGCTTCACCTTGAGTACTCTGTGCTGCTCTGGGCCCCACTGTTCAAGAAAGACATGAAGATCCTTGAATGTGCTCAGAGGAGGAAAGTAACAAAGCTGGTGACAGGGCTGGAAGGAATGTCTCTGTGAGGAGAGGCTGAGGACTCTGGGCTTGTCTAGTTTGAAGAAAAGGAGGCTACAAGGGGTGACCTCACTGTTCTCTATAGTTTCCTGAGGCAGGAAAGTGGAGAGGGAGGTGTTGATCTCTTGTCCCTGGTGCCTGGGAATGGTTCAAAGCTGTGAGGAGGTTCACATGACATCAGGAAACATTTCTTTGCATAGAGTGTGGTCAAACAATATAAAAGGCTTCCTAGAGAGGTAGTCAACAGATTAAGCCAGTCAGCATTTCAGAAACGTTTGGACAATGTTCTTTTGTTCAGCTCTGAAGTTGTCAGGCAGTCGAACTACATGATCATTGTAGGTTCCTTTCAACTGAAATATTCTGTTCTACTCTACTCACCATTGATCTTCAGATATTTTCAATTTGCCTGAAAATCATGCAAATATTGGAAAAATAAGATTGCATCAGTAATTTCAAATATTTGTGACCATTTTAAGAGATATGAGAAGTACTTTGAAATTTATTTCTTTATTAAGAAAGTGACCTTGACAATTCAACCAGATTTGTACCAGTTTTTTGCTAGAATAGTGTGCTTCGGAGAAAACTCCAGGAACAAAAACTCACCAACAAAGTTTTCTAGTTAACAAGCAGGTATTCTTTATTGCGGCGCCAGGAGACATGGGGGATAGCTCCTCCTAACGTGTGTCCCCGTATTGCTACACAAGCAGTTCTTATATAGCTACTGAGCACACATACATATCCATGAGGCTACATATGGATTACATCATTTTCCAGAAATTTCCCCCATGCGGAAAAAAATATGGTGGTGGTCTTTTGAGGTCTTTTACTTCTTCCAACAGTCTTCATCACTTCTGGCAGCCTTTGGAGCAGTAAATGCTTATGCCAGCTTAATCGGTTCGTTAACACCTCAGACATAACAATCACCCTGTCCTTCTACTTATCAGTTAGTTTAACTGCAGCCCATCCTGGCCTCCTGCCATTCCAGATACTCCCTATCTTTATGTCCTGTTCTTCTAGCCTGTTTTTCTTACACTCATTTTGTACTAAGGTCATAAAGCCCTAAACTACGTCAACTACAACAGTTCATCTTGTACAAGAATTCTCCGTATGTTCTCTAGCTGTACTCTATATTTTTTCTCTGTATACTGGGCATCTCAGTAATTTTCCATTACTACAGTTACAAAGCCATCAAACTTAACATTACTTAAAATTGATTCTAAAGGTTTATATATTTCATTTTGTGATTTTGTACACCCTCTTGTCTCAAGTGTTATTTTTTTTTACTGCATTTTATATGGTGCTATGGTTTGGATTTGTGATGAATATAGCATAATACAGTACAAAATAGATAATACACTGATTTTTTATTGGGGAACAAATCTTTCACAGCATCAAGACCTTTTCTGATTCTCACTTGGCCCTCCAGGAAGCAGGCTGGGGGTGCACAAGAAGCTGGGAGAGGTCATAGCTGGAACAACTGTCTCCAGCTGATTGAGAGATATCCCACACCATATAACGGCATGCTCAGGAATAAAAGCTGGGGGAAGGATAAAGAAAAAGGAGGGACATTCAGAGCTATAGTGTTTGTTTTTCCAAGTAACTGCAATGCGTGATAGAACCCTGCTTTCCTGGAGATGGTTGAACACCTGCCTGACCATGAGAAGTAGTGAATAAATTCCTTGTTTTGCTTTTCTTTTGTGTGCAGTTTTGCTTTATGTATTAAACTGTCTATATCTCAATCTGCAAGTTTTCTATCTTTTACCTTTCCAGTTATCTTCCTCATTCCACTGCAGGGAGTGAGTGTCTGTGACGGGTTTAATTCCATTCCAGGCTTTAAAACATGATGCTTCTGTAGCTCCCTCTCTAGCAACACACAAAACTAAATGAACCATCTTGATTTTACTGAAGGTAGATTTCAAAGAAGATAATTCAGAATGTGTAAAGACATCAGAAATATTTTTAATATTGATGAGTGTGAAATTCAATTATAAAAATTAAAATAGAAAAATATGTTCAACACTACTTTATCCTGTAAGGATTTAGATATACTTGAAATTTTACACTATTGTATTTGCCCTAATGACAACACGTAGCATTATAATTATACTACCCTCCATATGGATCCATGTCTAATATGTATCTGGGTCTGCCAGGACTTTTGTTCAACCAGTAAAAATATGCATTTTATAGGTTTCCAAAATTGTACAAATTTAGCTATATTTAAAAAACGATGAAACATTATTTCAGTAAATATTCTCTTTTTTTCACTTTCTCATTCTTCTTTTCTCATGCCTTCTTCTGCTGATATGTCTTCCATTTGTCAAATTAAAGTAACTGACTGCGGGGGCTTACGGAACAACGCGGACAGCACAACAGACCAATATGATCAAGGCTGACAACTTTATTAGCTCTCACATGCAGCTTTTATAGAGTTCGGACAACAAAGCATTTACGACACAGCTGGCAAGATATAATTGAACAGTGCTTTGTTAGTAACAGCTTAACGATTAATTAACGGTGTAGCATACATTCCAAGGTTACAGTTATCAGTTCTTCCCTACATATCCTGACTTCTCAGGCTCTTCTGCCAACTCCCTCAAACTCTCTCACGTACGCGTTCTCTAGTAACCTTCAGCCAAGGCCTCAAAGCCTTTGGTTCACTACTTCACTAATGTCAAGTAACGGATTGCTCATATGGCCATTCTCAGCCAAATGACTCCCCACAACTGACAGAGAAGATAAGGAGAGAAAAACTGCAAATTCTTTTTGGAACTTGTTTCAGAAAAATTTTAAAAGCAAGCCTTTAATTCTTAGAGTAAGCTTCTTAACATCTGAAAATAGATCATTTATTTACTAGCTTCACTTTTATTTCTTACAATATGATTAGTCTATATACTTTTACAGATTAAAAACAGCTTAAATATAAAATCCTACTAATGACTAATGCTTAATCTTCCTTTCTGTCACACAAATTCAAAAATAGTATGACAAATTGGCCTTCAAAATAGCACTGTTTATAAACAATTTGTTCATGTGCATATACAAAATTATCTGAAGTTATAATTGCCATGGGAGATAGCAGGCAGTGTGAGAATTTAGGCTTCAGCTTATTATTTGCTGGTTGTTATGCTGTTCTAATGGAGAAAAAATATATAAATACTTCCATACTTACTTTCACTTTTTTTTTTTCTTTTTTTTTTTTCTGCCAGGAACTGAATCTAAGAAATAGGTACTGTGTTATCCTCTGTATCTGTTAACAACGTAGTACACAAGGAATCTTCTAAGTTCATAGTCAGTTGTACACACTACGCAGAAGCAGAAAAAAAAAGTAATTTACTTTTCTGAAGTTTTTTTTTAACATTTTATCCCTTCTCTGAGGTGAAGGAAAATATTAATTTATTAAGCAGGATCAAATCCTGACAGCAGGAAAATACTCCCAGTGAAATGCAGAATAAGTCACATTTGTCTGCCAAAAGAAGTCTGAAGCTGAAAATATACTAAGCTGAAACAAATTAATTCATATGCCATACACACAAGTGTCTGTCAAGCAGGATCACATGATAAAATTTCCCACTTGGAAACAAATTTAATGTACTTTGCTTCTTTTCTTTTTAAACTACAGGAGATATAATTTAAATTTGAATTATGGTAACCTGAAAAGACATCTTACTGGAAATGAACAATTGATCAACATAAACTATTTTACTGGGAGAAAAGCAAATGTATAGAGAGTTTGTGGTTAGATTTATTTATTTTTTTTCAGTTTACTCAATTCTGTATTGGTGATCTAATTTTTTAAATATTTTTGTCGAACATGATTTAATCAAAATTAAGTAGATTTTCTTATGTCAGTATTAAACATCCTTTTTGATTGGCTAATTAGTTACAAGACTACAAAGATGCAGACCTATTTTAAACATTTGATTTCTTTTATGTTTTTAATTGCAACAAGGACCAGGACTCATTAGAACTGTGTGTGATAAATGTATTTGCCTCAGATATTTCATTACCGTCAATACTGCCCTCCTATACATACACTTTGTAGATTGAATCAGGGAGCTTTAGGAAGAATATTCTTCCAGATTAATGAGCGGAGCTTTGATTTTGTAGATTCACTTTTACATGAACTCCTTTATGGTTACAGTTGCTATTACCAAATGCTTTCAGTTGTGGTGCTGACGTGATCAATTTGCAACAAAAATAGAGCTAGCCTGAACACATCTAGGAGCATGAGCAGTGCATTTCAAGTGAACAGAGGTTCAGACAAAGTGTCATGGGTTCAGCAGCAGCAGCCATTTTTTCTCCTTCTTGGTGGCTGGTGTAGCGCTATGTTTTCGATTTTGGGCCTGGGAACAGCACTGATAGCACCAGTGTTTCGGTTACTGCTTAGTGATGTTTTGGTCTGGCCAAGGACTTTCTGAGTTTCATGCTCTGGCAGTTAGGAGGCGAGCCAGGAGGAAGCAGAGACAGGGCACCTGACCCAAACTGACCAGAGAGGTTATTCCATCCCACAGCACGTCATGCCCAGGATGGAGAGCGGAGAGCAGAGAGCAGAGACACGGAAGGGTGGGGGTGCACTGCATGGTCGGGCTTGGTTTTAGGTGTGAGCAATTGTATTCTTTCCTTGTATTTGCCTTGTCTTTATTATTATTGGTGGTAGCAATAGTGATTTGTGTTATACCTTAGTTACTAAACTGTTCTTATCTCAACCTGTGGGAGTTGCATTCTTTTGATTCTCCTCCCCATCCCTCCGGGAGCAGGGGGTAAGAAAGAGAGGGGAGTGAGTGACAGAGCGAAATTGCGTGGCTGATTGGACTTAAACCACAACAGTTCTTTTTGGCGCCCAACGTGGGGCTCGAAGGGTTGAGATAACGACAGGATTAATAGCCACTCGTCACAATGCTGATTTATTGGCTCTCAAAGTTGCTGCTCTTGATTCTCTTGAGTTCATGGTTTCAGCCTGTTGTACCTTACTTACAGCCGGTATTTGTTATCTTAGCATTTTTCAGATATGGGTTTTGGGTTAAGGTTCTTGTTTCATTGTACTTTGTTGGAATGGCTTGTAAAACGGGCAGGCTCCGGAAGCCGTGGGGGGTGGATGTGTACCTGGCTGTCCGGCTGCTCTTCACCGTACTGGCCCTCGGCCTCGCCTCCGTCTTTGCGAGGTTGTGGGGAGAAGAGGGTGGGCTGCCCCTGGAGCCGCCGCAGGCCGAAATGGCCCGGGGGAGCGGACCCGGGAACCAGGAGCTGAGCCCCGCGGCTGCCGAGCAGAGGAAGGACGTAGCAGAAGGGGTGAGGCCCCCCGCTGAGCCCAGCCCGGCAGCTGCTGAACAGCAGGAGGAGACGACAGTGGAGAAGCCGAGCCCCGTAGCCGAGCCCAGCCCCACGGCGGCCGAGAGCATTCCCCAGCAGCTGCCCGCAGAGCCTTGTGAGCCCGAGCCCCAGCAGGATGCAGGAGACCACGCAGCACTTCCCAGCAAGGCAGAGGAGGAAGACCTGGACTCAGACAAAGAGCAGCTGGTGGTGAGAGAGCCGGCAAGCACAGCAGCTACACCAGCCCCAGTGGCAAGTACAGCAGTGTCATTTGAGAGTTCTGAAGGGCTTGAATGGCCTTTGGGTACCCTTGAGACCTGTCTGCTGATTGTGATGGGGATCAGCATGGTGGCATGCATACAGTGTGTTTTACCCATGGCCATTTTGTCTGGCCCTGAGAGTTAAGCAGCGTGGGGTGTGGGCATTGTCTGGGGTTAGACTACAATGTAGGATGACCAAGAGATTTTCCCTGCAGCTGGACAGTCATGAGTGGCAGGGTGTGTGGGACAGTATGGGCAAGTATCTAGTCCACTGGGCCCCTCCAGTGCTTTGGAAGCATCCTAGATGGAAGGCAGCTGTATGGAGTCCCCAGCAACAAGCTGCAGAAACTGCTGGAGGGGTGGATGAATTATTTTGAGCCTGGTGGGCCCATGACACCTG
The DNA here is from genome assembly GCA_028858755.1 of Ara ararauna. NCBI lineage: Eukaryota > Metazoa > Chordata > Aves > Psittaciformes > Psittacidae > Ara > Ara ararauna. Next base: position 46,564,666 of record CM054377.1, on the reverse strand, counting down.
AAGCCATCAGGGCAGAGATGGAGCACACAGATGGACTCATGATCGAGGGGTGGACTTAACAATGGACAGTATTGTCCAGGTTATTCATGAGTGTGAACACTGCACACAGCCTCCCCTGCTCTGAAAGGCTGTTACAAGAGATGGAGCCTGATATCATGGACTGAATGGACTCAGCAGCTTTATAGGGATAGGTCCACGCACTAAGGGATGATCTCTCTCCCTTTCTGTGTGTGTGTGGATGTATACATATACATGTGATGGTATATTGAAAATGTGGGATCTGAGCATGACGTGAATGGTATGGAATAAGGGGTGGATAATGTCATGGGTTCAGCAGCAGCAGTCATTTTTTCTCCTTCTTGGTAGCTGGTGTAGCGCTATGTTTTTGATTTTGGGCCTGGGAACAGTGCTGATAACACCAGTGTTTCGGTTACTGCTTAGTGATGTTTTGGTCTGGCCAAGGACTTTCTGAGTTTCATGCTCTGCCAGGGAGGAGGGGAGTCAGGAGGAAGCAGAGACAAGACACCTGACCCAAACTGACCAAAGAGGTTATTCCATACCACAGCACGTCATGCCCAGGATGGAGAGCAGAGAGCAGAGACCCGGAAGGGGGGGGGGGGGGGGTGCACTGCATGGTCGGGCTTGGTTTTAGGTGGTGAGCAATTGTATTCTTTCCTTGTATTTGCCTTGTCATTATTATTATTGGTGGTAGCAGTAGTGATTTGTGTTATACCTTAGTTACTAAACTGTTCTTATCTCAACCTGTGGGAGTTGCATTCTTTTGATTCTCCTCCCCATCCCTCCGGGAGCAGGGGGTAAGAAAGAGAGGGGAGTGAGTGACAGAGCAAAATTGCGTGGCTGATTGGACTTAAACCACGACACAAAGTAATGAAATAAATCCTAGGATTACAGGAAATTTAACATAAAGGAATCAAATACTTGAAACACATCCTTGCCCATTATTAGGTCACACAATAAATACAGAACATTAATTACTGATACCATCTGTTAATTCTTAAAATAAGTTTGCAGTTATAATAATAGTCCATTTTGGTTTCATTCTAAACAGGATGAATATTAGTCCAGAATGTGTTCTCATAAATTAAGCTTGAATTAATGGAATATCCAACTTCAGTCATTCATATTTGTCTTATAATGGCCTAATTAAATTAAGAAATTCCTCAAATCAGTAGTGTCGGAAAGTTACAGATACTTGAAAGCTGATTAGTTACTCCTGTGAAATAAATCTGTCATGTTATTCTACCTGCTGCAATGTAAATTGGGTCAACATAAAATTCACATGACATTTGCTTTTATTGGCTGAATCCTGAGTGCATATTCATACTATGTAACACAGCACTAGGCAAAGAGCCTTGAGTAAGGTTCAAAATAATTGTTGGTTCAGAAAATGTGGTTCAAAATTGGCTGTAAACAAATGCACAAATCCCAGAAAATATGAATCGCTATGCCAAGTCCTAGCCAACAAGCCTTACCTCTGTAGGACTATTTAAGTGAGATTTGCTGTATTGACTTGTGTATCTTCCATTTTCAGACTTAGTTTAAATACACCTGGGGTGTGAAATCTCCCTTCTGCAGTGAAGAACCCGAGGCTGCAGTTTAAGGGTTTAGGTTCTTTGCTGTGATGGTGAGGAAATTAATGGAAAAATAATTAAATGTTTAAAAATGCAATTTTTTACTTAGAACAAAAAGCATTTCCAAAAGTAAAAACCTACTATATGTACAAAGGCAATACATGTTATAATTACTGCCTCACAAGAAATGTGGTAGTACACGTACTTCACTCTGGCACATACTTTGTTTACCCAAAATATTTTTTAGCTTGAGGGGTTTCAGAATTTTAATGTAAAATTTCTGATATACATTTTATTATTTAAAAAGAAGATGCTGTCAAGAACATCACGAGCATTGTTAATTATTGTTTATGTGTCAGGATCTACGTTCCACTGTCAAACCTATTTACAAACATCAGTGTTATTTTTTAGAACTTGAAAAAATTATTTGGATAATCAGAATACATTAATGAACATGTATGTGGTTGTTTCAAACGTACTTCATTCGACATTGTAAAGGAGCACCTGAATGGATAGCTAATTGAAAAGAACAGAAACTCAGTGTGGGTGTTAGGAAAATGGGGTACTTCGAATTTCAGTCCTTTTATAAAGGAGGTGACAGAATACTTAGTTTTGTATTTAAAGAAACCTTATATCTAAAAAGGAGCAAATCATATACGAAATAACTTTAATCCCTGGGTATCACCTATCCATATGGAAGTGAGTGACAGAAGAGTTTCTGCAGAGTGATATAGTATCATTGTTTACTTTTGTAACTGAACTTTCTGTATATTCTTAAACCATAGATTCATAGAATGGTTTGTGTTGGAAGGTACCTTAAAGTCATGCAGCTTCAACCCTCCTGCCACCACAAGAGGTGCCTCCCACGAGACCTGGTTGCCCAAAGCCTCTTCCAACCTGGCCTTGAATGCTTTCAGAGATGGGGAACCCAGAACTTCTCTGGGCAAACTGTCTCACCACCGTCACAGTTAAAAATTTCTTCCTAATATACGATTTAAATTCGCCATCTTCCAGTTCAAAGCTGTCACACCTTATCTTATTTCTGGATGCCCTTGTAAAAAGTCCTTCTCCAGGGTTCTTGTAGGCCCCATTTAGTTTTGTATGGCTTTATCAATAAAGAGCAATGTGAAATATATATTTCAGAAAAAAAACTGTGAATAAAGTGGAAAAACTGTGATAGAATAATGGCTTGCTTAGCAGTTTCTAACAGTGATTTAAAACCTAGGAATTTCAAAATTCATCAGAATTACACTTTCATGTAATGCCTCAACAAAACCATTAACAGCAAACTTTACTGTACTATTGTACATTTGGCTATATATAATATTGGCTGGAAAGTGTGCTTTTCCAACAGAGCTGACATAGCTGTCCTGGTAAAATTTTCCATTTTATATAAGGCATGGACTGTGCCTAAATATAACTATGTATTAAACCATAATAATTTCAGCTTCTAAAATTAATATATGAAGGAATTAAAGGCTGCATAAATATATGTCAATAAGAAAAGGATAAGGTCAGGTCTCACAGCAGTCTTACACATGCAAGGAAAACATCTGATGATGATGGAAGTGTCTTCTGGCTACTGGATCTTTTACTACAAAATGGGGTGGATAATACAGATACTAAGTAGTAGATTAGTGAGTATTATCCAAAATTTTTTATTTTATTTTATTCAGCATAGTAGAAATAGGTCTTGCATTGGCAATTCATTATTTAAAGGGAAATCACTGCTCTTCTGAAGCTACATATAGCAGCAATCACAATTAAATGGGAAGGATAAAAATTAAGGCCATTTTTAAGAATTGCATTTAACATCCATAGATCCCTTTCTTGCTTCCAAGTATTAACCTAAATGTTTATCAAAGAAGACATAGCCTTAACCTCTGGATATTTAAACAGAATAAAGACCAGTTGTTATAATTCCAGGTTTTGGCGTAAACATTTCTCTTTAAAAAGCAGTGCATTTTGTCATAGCAATTTGTGTAAAGATAAGAAGTCATGAAGTAGGCTGCCAAGTTCTCCCTGGTTCATTTGTTATGATTTTTGCTTCTGACACAGTGTCATGGGTTCAAGTCTCAAAGTGGCACTCTGTAGCGCTCTACTGATAGAAGAGCTATCTGTACTCTAGGTGACATTTTAAAATAAGCTCTTTGGCAGTTATCCAAATGTATGCTAAAAATCATAAGAGGCATTTTCAGATAAGAGTTAGAGATAATAGCACTCTCTTGGGCAGCATCTCTTCTCTCTATAAAACTCACTCTGCTACACAAGATTGTGAGCTATTGCTGAGCACATCTGTAATGGCTGCTTCATTTTCTGCAATGTCATTTTGTAACAAATAACTCATTATCCTTCAGAGATGTTCAATATCTGGTATTTGAGGAGCATTTTTAAATCAAATTCTACACAGAAGCCACTAATCTATGCCGCAGAAGCTTTTGTCACTTATTATAAATTAACTCTTTGATCCTAGCAGCAGTTTGACTCTTTATGTGCCAAAACAGCATATCCAGATTATCTGAAGAATAGCCTGTTATGAGGTGAGGTAGTATGCAGTAGAAAAGTATAATACCTAGGCTTATGAAGGTGGAAAAAGTAGGTTATTATGAGAGTAAGTATCTCCCTAAGGTTCTGTCTAGTCCCACATTTTTCTTACAAGACTGGTTTAATGCTGGCAAGAAGGGTAGTTTGCTCACTCAAAATAACCAGAGTAAATAAGACCAGTGCTGTGGACTGTTTGATATTGATCCTTCATTGAAAAATGTTATTTTGCAGTCTTCAGTCATCATTCTACCTTTCAAGTGTTTTTTTTCTTTTGTTGCATATGTACACTTCTCAGCTTATTTTATTTATGATATATTTGAATATTAATGTCATTCTTGGTGATAATTTGTGATGAGAACTACAGAGTATATGATTAACTAAAAAAAAAATAAAAGCCATTTTTGGCAAATAAAGTAGGAACAATATGGAATGTTCCTATAACCTTTATAATTTTTGAACAGTAATAACAGGACTTTAATTAGAAAGGCATAGTTGGCATGCCTGAATGTGTAAAATAAATGTACAGAAGATACTGTGAAAACCACAGGAAGTGCTATCTGTATCCATCCCAGATAACTGATTCTTCTCACACATTATTATTAAGCTGATAAACTCTTCATTAGGCTTTCTACTGATCTGTGCAAAAGGAATAGACTAGAAAAATAAAATTCTTGTATTCTAACCTTGAAACACCTTATATGTGAAGACGTCCTTGCTCCTCTTGCAATAAGAAAATAAATTATTTTGACTGATGGAAACTATTCAGTAGTTCATCATTAAATTTATATTGTTTCCTTAGTTAACGATTTCTGATTCCACAGATAATTCTCTGATAAACGATTTTTTTGAGCAGTTGTGTTTTGATAGTTGATGGAATGGTATTTCTCATCTTGTATCAAGGGGTTTGTGTACTTTAATTTTCAGTGGCTGGAATAATAGTATCTTAAGTATTGTCCAGTCAGGAAATAGAATTCAAGTCAAGAAATATGATTAAATTCAGTTACTCTTTTGTGTCTAATTCAGCTGAACCTGTGTAAGAGGTTGTGGTGCCACAGAGTTAACAGGTATTCCTATGAATTGCCTAATGCACACACAATGTGCATTAAACAATAAGTAGTCTGAAATCTGAGGAAAAAGGAGTAATTTATAGTTATCAGACTACAGTTACAGCTGTGTTTGAGAGAGTTACAAGGTTGCAGGCCTCTAAACGGATTTGCTGTTGTATTGACTGAATACAACAAGAAGACTTTCACGAAGACTTTCAAGAAGACTTTGTTGTTCTGGTTCCCCCCTCCTCCTCCCCCCCCCCCCAAAAAAAAAAAAAAAAGAAAAAAAAAGCTTTAAAAAGTATAATAAAAGAAAGAATAAGAAAGAAAATGCAGAGGCGGAGGAACAGTGGGGACATGACCAATGTCAAACAAAATAAACCACTTAACTTTAAAATCTTAAAACCTTAAGTTTACATCAGGAATGGATTTCCATGCATGTTCAAAATCTACTCTTAAATGTCAGATTTGTAAAGAAGTACCCCTCATGATTGCTGATATTCACCAATGGAAATAGAAAGATGCAGCCCAAATTTTTATCTTCATATCTCTTCCTGTCACAGACATACATAGTGTTAATGGAGTTGGGTTGTGAGTGAGAACTACACAATGGAACAAGATCATGTTGAAGAGAGTTTTGAATGAGAATGGGGAAGAATATATGTATGTCAAGGACAACTCATTTGGCATAACATAGAGATAACTTGATATGTAGCTTTCTGTGATTACAAGGTCAGCCCGTAAGACATTTTCTGAGTCACTAAGAAACAGTTATGAATAAGAGTAAAAGTATACGTAGCCAAAGTATAAAAAGGTGGCAATGAAAAAAATACACCAACAGAAAATAATTTAGGAAAAATATGACTGTAGCACAAAATAGCTACTAATTTTTCAAAGATGAAGAAGGTAAATTTGATTATTTTTCCCTGAAAGTGGTGGAGAGTCTCCAAGACTGATGTTTTTTGATGAATATATTTTGTAAACACTAAAAATAAAGTTAATTTCTTAACAAAGGCTCATTACAGAGGATAATCACCCAGCAAACTGTGCTGTGACCTCTATTGTTTATCTGCACCTTGTTGAAACATTTCTTCTGTTTCTCATTGGTACAAGTTTCTTTCATTATTTCTTGAACTTACAGGACATAGTAAAGAAATTAGGAAACAATTAGAATCCTTGTGTGATTTTCAGTAATGCATTTAAGTGATCCATAACTTAGGTGATAAATTGTTCTGTTACACATCAGGTTTTATTTGTCTACTGCATGTTTAGTCAATATATACAGAGCAGGTTCAGTGCTACTTTTGAAGTCTAGTGAAGCTCAATGCATATGGATAGGGCAAATATTTAGGCTTTGTCACCAGTTCTAAGGATGCATATCTGCAGAATGTTCTACAAAAACCCTATATCTGTATTGTGAACATTCCTGCTTCACTTTCTTTTGCTGAGTTACACACATGCCTTATGTGATCTACTTTTTTATCATACAGAAGACCTATTTGTAGAGAAGTGTGGTAGTTCCAGAGCAGAAGCACTGCTACTCTGAAAAGCTGTAAAGAGCTTTTTTTTGTTTTTTCTCCTTAGGATGCGATATTCAGAATTGAATGAAAAAAGGAATGAATATTCAGAGCATATCATGATTCTAACAAAGCCACTTAGCTTAGACCACACATAAACCCACTGAATGAATGGACATATACAAGTCTATAATTCATAATTTCATTGCAAATTACTTAAAACTGAAGTCTATCAGTACTATCTAAATTTTTATTATACTGTGTTTCAAACAAATACATTCAATGCATGTTATCGCGAAGAGTTTTCCTGAGTTACGTGAGTTACATTAGATGCCATAATGACAATGCAGAGGTGTTGCCTAAACAATTTTCTTGACCCTGCCAACAAAGATTTGCTGCAATGTCAGTACTAGAGCCACATTGCCCTAGCATTTTTGGAAAACCCAAACTCTTGGGACTTAAGTATTTTTCACAGAATCAGCTTCTATATCTTGAGGATTACACGAAATAGGGGCATCAAATATAAAATGTGGGAAAGCAAAAATGTGTATTGTAATTTTGGTGAAGGGAGATTACTTCAAAATGTTCCTCTACAACCTGACTGCAGCTATTATTTGATTGTATCACAGGCATTAACATCAGATCATTAACCTACAAATGTACATTTTAGGTGACTAAATCAGATAATTAACATGACTAAACTATATTGGTCAGTAACAACAGAAATAGTCTGTGATTCGAACTTGGATGATATGCGTAAGATGCAGTGGTACAAACTACATTAAAAGTTTCTGACAAAACTGAACTAACACACTTAAGAGTTCTAGGCAACATGCAGTCCAAGTTCAGTGACTTGGGCCTTTGATATAATTTAGGACACATTTATGATTCTTCCTATTCCACTTAGTTCTCTGATCCTTTGAAAGCTTACTAGACATACGAACAGTCTAACAAAGCTAAGGACAGATTGATAGTGGTAGCTGAGATCATATGTGGCAAATTATAGACTTTGAAGGCTTATATTTAAAAAAAAAAAAAAAACCTGTCTATCAGACTGTGTATGCCTGATTTCCACTTGCAGTGTAAGCCTGTAGGGGAACAAGGACAAGGCTTCTTGCTAGACCCCAGTTACTTTCTGTCACCCTGGTCAGACAACTTGGGTTTGGTGCTGTTGTGCTCCAGGGAAATGACATGCTGCAGCCTCTGCTCTGCCAAGCTGCAGGTGTAAAATATCCCCTTAGGTTCATTTTTCCTTTTCTCAAGCTTTCCTCTGGGTTTTAGGAAATGAAAAGGATGAGTAGGTTGTTGTTTAATATATTTTGTCAGCGTGACTTTGGATTTAGATTTCCAAAACTGATTAGGGGATTAAGCTGCACAACTACCACTGTATCACAACTACCATACATATCCTAGTTTGAGAATTAAAGTATGCATTTTGGGGTTTTACAATTTAATGATGATATAAATTTTATATACAAATTATGAGATTTTGTAATAAGGAACATTTGGATCCAAATTTTTCTCATTTTCTACAAGAAACTCTTGCTGCACAGCTGGTGGAACAAGACAAAGTGAAGAAAGGAAGTGGAACATGTCCTTAAATAATTAATTAATTCAGCTTTCTGAATTTTAGGGATATATGCATATACATCTGAAATTAAATTTTTATTAACTCCTATCAGTGACAAATAAACAACTGAGAACCCACATGAGAAAAACTTTGGTTTTGGAAAGCTTTGAAAAAAATGTTGAGCAAAAGGAAAAGCATTTGTAATAAACAGTTTAAAAATTCTGAATCAAGTTTTAAAGATGGCAGTCCAAATGAAACAAAAAAAGCCCCAACCAAACAACCCAACCCAACTTTAGCAATGAATCAATATTTGTTTTAACTTTTTTTTTTGTTTTGTCAGAGTGATCATGATTACAAATGTCAGACTTGAATCTGTATTTCCAACTTCCATAAAAAAGGTGCATCAAACACTGTATGATCTGACAGCACAGTAGTCTTTTGTTCCTAAAGAACAAAAGAATAATTAACTGCACTGATGCCTGGGATGTCTAACTTTTCATTCGAGATGTTTTTTCTATTATTTCAATAGCATTTCTTATTTAGCCTCTGGACTGCCTTTGGATTTCAACACAAAGACTGAGAATTCTGTTTTGTTCTTCAGGCCGTCATTGGTAGAGATGACTTGAATTGTTCTCTTCATATGCTTTAAAAATACATCAATTTCTTTCAAGTCTGCTTAGCAAAATAGAACACTTAATTGTAAAGAACTCCACCGGAATCATTTATCTTTCCCACTTCTATTAAAGTTGACCTTCTAAAAGTTTATCTGCAGTGATAATGAAATAGAACACAGGACAACATTTCAGCCTCATAATTGACATAAATGTCAATTTATTACTGACAATTTATAGAGTATCGTATTTATGTGCTAATATTTATCAAGCATTAAGCTGATCTTTCTGTGGAATGTTCAGAATAAAGTACAAAGCTCACATGAGGAAAGAAAATAATGAAAATGGTCTGGTATTGTGGTTGAATCATGTGCATATATATATAAAAGTCTGCTTTTTGAAGTGTGACATCCACTTCAGTCCATAGGAATGACATATATAATATACAGATATGCAAAATTAAACAGCCTAAATTTTGAGATCAGGCTTCCAGACTGGAAGTGCAATGTAACTAACCTCTGTAGCAGGGTGTTCTTTCTTCACGCAAATGCTATCCAAGAGGTCAAAGTGTAGTTCGTATTATTAATATTTGTAATGCACTCAACAAATTGATTGGGAAGCTAGTTTCAGGGAGAGTGGAGCTCTGATATTAATTTACTTTAGCTGAGACTTCAGATCAGTATTCCATGAGCATATTTAGACTCATGGTGATTAATTTTGGCTTTATTTTTTATTCCTCTGTTGTTGATCTATAGTGAGCTTCCTCAATTTATTGTAATATAAATTATTCCATGTTTGCACAAAGTAAAATTTCTTAATTGACAAATGTACTAAAATTTAGACCAATAAAATTATAAATGCAGCTGTTTCAATTGCCAGTACAAAAGACGCTTATTTCAGTCTCTGGAAATCTCACATGAATTCTGTGAAGTACATTCTCACCAACACTTTGATTTTCAATTCCAAAAATTAAACTTTGGGGTTTACATTGGGAAATATTACATTTTTCATTAAACTGGAGAGAACTGAATTAACAAAAGAAAAACGTATGCGTTACCTTAATCTGACATTTTTTCTCTGATGTAAAAAAAAACTTTCTGTACAAAAAAAATGTCTTCGTACATGTTGATGTGCAAAATTTTTTGCAGTCCATACCACAATGGAATAGCATAATTAGATTGTATTAGATTAGAACAAATTAAAGATTGTCAAGCTATATCAAGTTACAAATCTGTCTATAGCTGAAAATCTTTGTGTGCACTTTTGTATCAAAATATTATTTTCTCAGAGCAATGTTGTTCATAAAACTTAAATCATGTTTTCACAATATTTTGAAGAAAAGAAATACAAATAGAGGCGAGAAGACAGAGTAAAAGTATGTACTCTGGAGTGATGTACTCTGGAGTGAATATTATCACAATTACATGAACACAAAACCTACCATTTATAATTTCCTCATTTTAATCCTTATTCTAGTTCTTGGATTTGCTCTAAATTGCTCAATGTAACAAGGGTCCCTAGAAGAATACAAGCTCCTCACCCCAGTGCCATGGAGCTCCAGGAAACCATTGGCCTTCTCAGGGAGGTGGAAATAGCTCTGGAACCGGAAACAAAGCAGCCTGGTCAGAGTGCTGTTAGCTCCCTTATATGCTAAGGGGAGATTATGTATCACTAGACTTTCAGAGCTTGTACTTGAACTTTCATATGAAATCACTCCCAATACTTTCTCCCACCACTTTCCATCACTCTTGGCCTCACACATGCCTGCTGTTTGACACTTGGATGGTTGGGCTTGTGGAGAAGAGTTTCATCCAGGGCCTTTTATTCTACTGCTGTCTTGGTCATGTGGGAAAAAGAAACAAGCTGCAGAGCTCTTCTCTGGTGCTTAAGTATTCATAAGCTGTGTTTGAAACTTTTGACATGGTGAGACTGACACACATGACACAAACTTAGTTTAACCAGGTTGCGGCCAGCAAGCCATAAACATTTTTATTGTATCTTTATTTAATATTTGTACATTAAAATGCTCACTTTATATATGTCTTCTATATTCACTGTCCCAGTCTGTTTCATAGACCAGTCTCCTTGTGTCTGAAGTAATCTTTTTTGTATTTTCATTATGAAAAATAACATTCTAGTTTGCAAGTTAAAAATAGAAGATATCTAAACAGAAGGTTTTGGAAACTTTTCTATTTAAAAATAAATTAAATATCGTCAGTAAGTTTAAGTCAGTCATTTTCTATAGGGTTTTTTCCTTTGCACTGAAAGCGTATTCAGGTTCCGTGAAAGCTTAACTATCGGCTTTAGGTGATGCTTGTATTCCTGATATTTTCAAATTCCAAACAAGAATTATATCTCAAGTTGAGAACTGAAAAATTAAAAATTCCATAAATTCCTTGGTTTGCTACTTGAAGTATTTTAGGCTCCAAATCAGACAGGAACATAACTGTACTAAGTAAATATTTTTAATGCTTTCTTTCAGCCTGAATTTTTTATTGTGGTTTAAAAAAAAAAACTAACACAATTTTTAGTAGGATAAAAACCTACAGAATTCACCCCAACCTGGAACTCCAAGACATACAGTTTCCCTTCAAAATGAAATCCCCTGACTCCTCACCTGCAGCTTTTTGAGTCTGTACCTTTCGTTCCATTACTTAAAAAAAAGATTCAAGGGATGACGTAATTGGTGATATTAGGAAGATAAAAGTCACCATCACCACTCATAATATGACAGGCAGTGATATCCTTCAGGACTTTGTTTTGTTTGCTTTCTCTAAAGATAATATGTTAAAATAATTTTGCAAATACATATTAATCTAAGAGATTTGGAATCACCTCAATCAAACAGAGTTGAGATCACCTAAAAAAGGCTGTGTTTGATAAAACAAAATAGGCTCTGCCTAAATAATAGGCATACTAATGAAAAATAAAGACTGATCAAACCATGGTTCTTGATTTATAGACTCAACACTTTATTTATTTTTTAATTATAATTTTGAAAAAAAAATAATAGTAGTTAAGTATTTCTCTGCACTTCATCATCTGTTATAACAAACGATTACTCACATTATAAAGTCCTGGCAGAATTTCACAGTGTACTTGTTACAGTATATTAAACTGGCATCTAATTCTTCTGAAGCTTCATTTTGGTTTTCAGAGTACATGAATATTATGCTCTGATGAGAATCACTTACAGAAAGAATAAAACTCAGGGTTCTGGTACATACAGTTCCAAGTTACACAGCTGCAAATCCAATTGTGGTTGTATGATGTGATCTGTTTTCCTTAAAAAAGGCCATCTGCAATAACTCTGACTTGCTCTGGGTTTCTAAATAAATTTTGCAACATGGAACAAACTATCTACTCCTAGTTCTGTGTGACCTTCATCAAATTGAGCTTTCTTTAAGCTACAGATATATACCAGTCTTCTCAGGTACTTTTTTTAAGTAGTCATCGTGTCTTTAAGGTCCCTTCCAACCCAAACCATTTGATGATTCTATGCATCCCTTCATAGCATCTGCCCTTCTGAAGGACACAAAGGAAAAGAAAATCTTTTTGTTTTCCCTTTCAGGAGTCTCAGCTGTCGTGTCAGGCTGCATCTTGTCAACAGAAAAAGACATAAGCCTAAACAGCTTCAACGTCCATGGGGCCACATGTCACAGCTTGCCATCACGTCTTGTCCCTTCCAGCACCATGGCTGTGGAAGGAGTTTTACCAAAGCTCTGTGTGGTTTGTGGAAGAAACCACAGGCCGTCAAGAGTTTGAAAAATTAAACAACAATAAATTTTATTGGAAACTTCCCTAAAACTGTGTAAGGAGTAACAAAGGTCTTGGCAGGTTTCTATTCTCATGAAAGATACGAAGTAGAAGGATAAAAACAGGAAGGAAAAAAAAAAAAAACCCAGAGAAATAGGATCACCACCTTGTGGATCCCGCAACATCTTCTAGGTCAGCGAGTGAAAATTCTTTCAGCTGCAGTCCATGTGGTCCTTGTAGTCAGTGAGCCCTCTGGGGTCCAGGGTGCAGGGATTCACACGCACGACTGCAAGTTGGCTCCTTTTTATAGTGTCAGGCTCTCTTGAAACCCTCCAACAGGTGGAGACTCACTTGCGGGGGACCTGGTGAGCCCCATACCCAGTTCATTTTGTGGCCTTATGGGAGCTGCAGTGTCTGTTGTGCTGACTCGGGTAGTTTTTTGCCAGGGCAGTTGATCTTCACTGCCTCAGGGCAGACAACAGAAGAAAGCATCCCCCATCTTTGTGGAGCACAATCCCCTACTCTGTCCCCATGGCTTTACTCGAGCAATAGCGAGCTGTCAGCTTCTTCTGTTTTTTGCGTTTTAAGATTAACACAAAAAGGGACAATTGACCTTCACAATGTCTCAACCCCTCTTTTTTCTCCTCACCTTCCTCCAGGAAGGGTGGCCTTATCCATTCTACCTGCTCAGATAGAAGTTTTATTTCGCCGTTCCCTGAGCAGTGCCTGCTTATTGTTTGTGAGAATGCTAACTGACACATGTTAAAGTTGTGGTGGGGACGTGCGAGTAATTAAATGGTATGAACTGCCAGAAGCCAGGCCCTAGACACAGAGTTTACCACTTCATGCGTAGCTTATCTTCCCAGAACTTCTCCTGGCTGGCTAAAAGCTTTGCCTACTTTACATTGAAAGCTTTTAGGCTTTTTTTTTTTTTTTTTGTTACTTTTTTTTTTCCCCCCTGGACAATGCATCTTTGCCAAAACATCTTCTATTCTCCCAACATCTGTTTGTTCCCTCTATCCTTTGAATTCTAATTTTCCAGAAATCCCGAGCAAAAATAGCCTAACACCCTTGGTGTTCTCCCTTGGTGTTTCGTTCCTCTTCCAATCTTGTCAGGATGTTTTGTCATCCTGTGGATATGCAGCTTCTCTGGGAAAAAAGAGTATCGGTATTGACAAGCTGCTTCCAAAAATTATACAAGATCATAATAAGCAACAGATTGTGGAGTCGTACAAGACAGTAATTTGGAACAACTGCTTTCTTTACTTCTGCACAGCATGATTAAGGCACACGATCAGTGACTCATTTATATTACCCAGAGGCAATACAGTATTATGCTCAAAATCTTGTTTATAGGCAAACTAGAATCACACCATATAGACAAGTAAAGCCAAAAATTTAGTTAGTATAACTGAAATCTGAAGTGTAATCATTATTAGTGTAGATTTAATTGATACAGAAAAAGAAAGAATAACGATACAGTTTACATGCTCTGTTTCCTCTCCTTTTTCCAGGTTTTATGCCCGCTTTCTCCCTGCTCCTCTGCATTCTACAGTTGGTGGTTTCATTCTGGTGGTGCCGGTCAGGGGGATGTTACCTTGAGCAGTGGAATCCTTCACTGGGAGGAGCATGATGTTCCTATTGATAGCTTCATCTTCCTCCCTCTAGGATCCACTTGGGATCAGTTTTGGATGTCATAGAATCAAAGAATCATAGAATAGTTAGAATTGGAAAGGACCTTAAGATCATCTAGTTCCAACCCCCTTGCCAGGGGCAGGGACACCTCACACTAAACCATGCCACCCAAGGCTATGTTCAATCCAGCCTTGAACACCGCCAGCGATGGAGCATTCACAACTTCCATGGGCAAGCCATTCCAGTGCCTCACCACCATCACAGTAAGGGATTTCTTCCTCATATCCAATCTAAACTTCCCCTCTTTAAGTTTGAACCCCTTACCCCTTGTCCTCTCACCACAGTTCCTCATGAAGGGTCCCTCTCCAGCATCCATATAAGCCTCCCTCAGATATTGGAAGGCTGCTAGGAGGTCTCCACGCAGCCTTCTCTTCTCCAGGCTGAAAAGCCCCAACTTTCTCAGCCTATCTTCATATGGGATGTGCTCCAGTCCTCTGATCATCCTCATGGCCCTCATTTGGACTTGTCCCAACAGTTCCATGTCCTTTTTATGTTGAGGACACCAGAACTGCACACAATACTCCAAGTGAGGTCTCTCGAGAGCAGAGTAGAGGGGCAGGATCACCTCCTTCGACCTGCTGGTCACCCTTCTTTTGATGCAGCCCAAGATTCGGTTGGCTTTCTGGCCTGCTAGCGCACCCTGCTGGCTCATGTTCATTTTCTCATCAGCCAACACTCCAAGTCCTTCTCTGCAGGACTGCTCTGAATCTCTTCTCTGCCCAACCTGTAGCTGTGCCTGGGATTGCTCTGACCCAGTGTCGTGGTTTAAGCCTCTCTAAACCACGCAGTCCGTTCTCCCCTCACTTCCCCCTTTTTCTTCCCCCTGCTCCCGGAGGGATGGGAAGGAGAATCGAAAAGAATGCAACTCCCACAGGTTGAGAGAAGAACAGTTTAGTAACTAAAGTATAACACAAACCACTACTGCTACCACCAATAATAATAATGACAAGGCAAATACAAGGAAAGAATACAATTGCTCACCACCTAAAACCAAGCCCGACCACGCAGTGCACCCCCCCCCCCACCCTTCTGGGTCTCTGCTCTCTGCTCTCCATCCTGGGCATGACGTGCTGTGGTATGGAATAACCTCTTTGGTCAGTTTGGGTCAGGTGTCTTGTCTCTGCTTCCTCCTGACTCCCCTCCTCCCTGGCAGAGCATGAAACTCAGAAAGTCCTTGGCCAGACCAAAACATTACCAAGCAGTAACCAAAACACTGGTGTTATCAGCGCTGTTTCCAGGCCCAAAATCAAAAACACAGCACTGCACCAGCTACCAAGAAGGAGAAAAATGACTGCTGCTGCTGAACCCATGACACCCAGCTGTAGGACCTTGCACTTGGCATGGTTAAACTTCATCAGGTTGGCATCAGCCCACCTGACAAGCGTGTCAAGGTCCCTCTGGATGGCATTCCTTCCCTCCAACATATCAACCAAATCGCACAGCTTGGTGTCATGCTTTTACACATTCGCTCATTCTTCATCCATATGAAGCTCCACACTGGATTTGCTATGTACATTGCCTTTTAAGTGTAGGAAATACTATTTCTTTGTTATCTTTATTACCACCAAAACCCATTTATTTGATTAACCATTGGTGAGGTGTTCATAGCTGTAGGATCTCCAAGGCCAAGCTTGTGCCCCATCCAATGCCTGCACTTCTCTACCCTGCATCCTGTGTCTCTTCTTCTCTAGTGTCAGCCCTGCATTTCTCCACACTGCATTGTTATGTTAAAGTCATAAATATCTCATTCTACATAGAATAACTGCTTTTAC
This sequence comes from Ara ararauna, assembly GCA_028858755.1. NCBI lineage: Eukaryota > Metazoa > Chordata > Aves > Psittaciformes > Psittacidae > Ara > Ara ararauna. The sequence continues at coordinate 46,548,563 of CM054377.1, read as the reverse complement.
TGTGATCTACACAATGCATTGCTTTTATCACACAAAGATAAACAAAAGGAAAACAAATTAACCATTAGTCAATTGGAGAAATTGCTATCACAACTCAGTAAAACAAAGTTGCAGGCAGATTAGGAGAGGTTCAAGGAGAGCTAGCTTAATCTGCCGAGCCTCAGTTCCAAAGCCTTGTAAATACAGCACAAAACTATGGCCTTTTAACGGGAATGGGAATAATATATTGCAAAGCTACGTGGTTGCAATAGTTCTATCAAATGAGGATTTCCATATTAATGGTGATCAATTCATTTCATGAGAATAAACAATGTCAGAATAAAATTGAATATCTGCCTAGAAAGCACTCACAAAAGTGTAAGATCCATGGCTAAAATATCAAATTCTAGCTGTAGTAAGTGATTAAGAAATGTGACAGTACGCAAGCTAGTTGCATGAAGGTAGATAAACTGAAATCCTTTCTATCACTGAGTGGGACAGCCTGATAGACTGCAGACACACAGAGCCACCAGCAGGGACTTTATAGTTATGAATCAGCAACCTGTCATTCAAGTGCTTTTGATTTTTAACACTTTTTTCCATATCAGAATAGTACACCATTAAGGAACTCTTCTGGTTTTGCCAGGGTTGCAGCAGACTAGTGATCTGGATATTGATATTGGACCTCATGGTATACCAGAGCTACCCTCATTAGCTGATAATGTGCCTACCACTGGCTAGAAATAGTCCTGATAGAGAGATGGAAGGACACGGGTTGAGTTTTTTCTGCCTGAAATACCTGGCTAAGTAAGACTTTCTGGCACAATTGCCTAAAAGATTCTATATACCTGTTACCTGCAAGGCACACCAGTCAAGGCTGGCTACACTCAAATGGTGACCTTGCTGATCTTGTCTTCAGAGCAGGGTGCTGGTGTTATTACTGACTCCATAAAGCCATGCAGGGATAGTGAGACAGAGGTATAACAGCAACCTACCTCAGTCATTTTCATCAATTTCCTTCAGCTCTTAGTGCATGCATCCATCTATGTAGGATGGCCTTATACAGGTTTTCCTACCAGTACCTGGCATACTGAATGACTGGAAAATTTTCTATTTATCTTAGTTGACTCCACATCAACTCCTTGATGGTTCTTAACTTCTCATGGTCTGCAACTCATACATCTATATTGCTCAACTGAGCTAAATGGATATAACTTTCTTGTAAGTTTGAAATACCTTTAGTAGCATACACCAAATTCACATAATTACTCACTATGCCTCTGATCTGAAAGTATGCTTTTCTCTGTTATTATCTGTGATTTAAAAAAACAAACAAACAAACAAAAAAAACCCACCCCAAAGCAAAACAACAACAACAAAAACACCAACAAAAAACACCAAAAAAAACACCCTACAATTTAAAATAATCAAAGTAATGTTCTCAGAGCAAGCTCCTTTCCCAAGGGTGCTTCCATGTTGTAGTGCTTGGAACATGGGTTACAAATATGAAGCACTACTTTTCCCTCTGCACAGAAAGAATGGAAAACATATAAAACAGTGCTAGAAAATACCTCCTAAAAAGTTCCTATTTACCTTAATAACTGAATACAAGGTCAGTTTTTGTTTTGGAACATGACATTCCAAAACCCAGAAGCCTATCAAAGATTTGCTCTGGCTTTTACTTGTCCATTATGTGAAATTTAAGGAGCTATGGTAAATATCTTTAAGGGTTGTCATGTAAGTAAGTATTTACAGACAGTCATCATAAGACTGACATTCTAAAGTTTGGTACAGTGAGTTTTTGGATCTTCATTCACGTTGAAAATGTCCTCACTGTCTGTGAATTGTTCAGAAGCATGTTTTCTATTGTAGTGTTGATTTGTGATCAACAGTAAAATTTTAAATATCACAGTCTGTTTTTCACACCCCAAGATATTTATGTACTCACTTCCAGTTGATGCAAAGGATAAACCCCAATGCATTTTCTCAGTTTCAGCCTTCTGGGAAATGCTTCTTTTATGTCAATATGGAATGACAGATCTTGTTCTGAATTTCTGTCCATAATTCTGCTTGTAATTTTCTACTATCAAAACATTCTTCCATAGAAAAAAATGCTGAAGGAAGGGCAAAATGACAGACATTAAGAAACCTTAAACATTAGCTTATTAAAATAAAAATTAAATCCAAATATTTTTTTTAAGCATATGTTCATGCTTGGGATGTATACTGAAAATTTATGAGAAATAGCCAAAAAACCACTCCTTTTAATTCATTGGAATATATATTGTAAGGCATAAGAATATTTATACAACAAGACTGCATGCAAAGCAAACACAACAGGAACAGTATTTTGTTGTCACATTCAGTGCCAAAGGCAATATGCAAAGTCTTCACTGTATCATAGAATGACAGAATGGTTTGGGTTGAAAGGGACCTTAAGGATCACCTAGTTCCAACTCCCCTGCCAAAGGCAGGGACACCTTTCACTAGAACAGGTTGCTCAAAGCCCCATCCAATCTGGCCTTGAACATTCCAGGGATGGGGCATCCACAACTTCCCAGGGCAACCTGTTCCAATGTCTCACCACCCTTGCAGTAAAGAATTTCTTCCTAATACTTCTTCCAATTAAAGCCATTCCCCCTTGCCTTACTGCTGCCTGCCCTTGCAGAAAGTACGTCTCCAGTTTTCCTGTTGACCTCCTTTAGGTACTGGAAGGCTGCTATAAGGTCTCCCCAGAGCTTTCTCTTCTCCAGGCTGAACAAGCTCAACTCTCAGCCTGTCAGTATGAGAGGTACTTCAGCCCTCTGATCATCTTCGTGGCCTCCTCTGGACTCAGTGCAACAGCTTCATATCCTTATTATGTTGGGGCCTCAGAGCTGGATGCAGTACTCCAGGTGAGGTCTCATGAGAGTGGAGTAGAGGGGCACAAGAACCATGCTCTTTCTGATACAGCCCAGCATACAGCCGGCTTTCCAGGTTGCAAGCGCACACTGCTGGCTCATGTTGAATTTCTCATTAACCAACACACTTAAGTCCTCTTGAAGTCTGCTCTCAATCCATTCTCCACTGAGCCTGTATTTCCACTTGGGTTTGCCCTGAACCAGGTGCAGGACCTTTCACTTGGCCTTGCTGAACTTCCTGAGGTTCATACAGTCCCATCTCTCAAGACTTCACAGTTCCTCTGGATGGCATCCTTTCTCCACCAACACACAGGTTGGTGACATTAGCAAACCTGCTGAGAGTGCATTCAATCTCACTGTCCATGTTGCTGACAAAGATGTTGCAGAACACCAGACCCACTACCAACCCCTGAGGAACACCATTTGTAACTGGTCTCTACTCGGACATAGAGCACAACTCTCAGTGCAGCCATCCAGCCAATTCTTTTTTCCATTGAGTGGATAAAAGAATTACAAAGGAGCAAAGGAGAACCTCGGTATTATGCTTCACATCACATTTCACATCCAGAGATGTGTTCTTGGCCCATGACTTATGTCAAGTAATATAATTTATCTTAGGTCTCTTTTACTGTGACCTAAGCAGAAAGAAATGGTATTGTGTTCGCACAGATACTTCTGCAGGTTAGCTCAAAATGTTAACTAATTAAGTTTCTGCAACCCATTGGTGTGCTGTACCCTCTGTAAAATACAAGAGCATTAGCAAAATGACAGGTTAAAACTTCTGCATCTGCATGTGACTGAAGTTACATGCCAAGCTAGCACAAATTCAGAAATTCTTAAGCAGTGTGGGTTTGATGCACTGTTTTAAGTTGCTCTTACTATCTGAAGAAGAATAATGCCTCAAGGTTCCAGCAAAGGTCAATGTCTACGTACATCATGGGGCACATACATCTAAAATTACACTTTGTCTGCTGTAGACTGAAACATGCTAATGCAGCAACTGAGGATATTACTACTTTGAGGTGTATATTGCATCCTTGTATGCAGAGATGCTTCTCCTGTAGTAAGGGCAGCAGTAAAGCACAAATGTTACAACTAAGCATTACACCTTTCCTTCTGTAGGGAAGCAAAATAGCAGATCATAGAATCAGTAGTATCTCTATTTCTCAGTATAGATTTTTGTATAAAGCCTGAAAATAAAATGTCATAAATGCCCTTATCCTATAAATAATAATTTTCACTTCTTAGGAAGGAATTAGTAAACGTAGAGATAAAATGAAATCTATACGCAGTCTCAATTGTAAAGCGTCTACACAGTGGGTTTCTTTGGTGCCAATACACAACAAATGAGAATTCATCTTCTTCCTTTACAAATATTTCACAAGGCCTCCACCTTTCCAACAGCTCTCCAGCTGTAATAGCTACTGCATCACAACTTGCAATCTGCTGAATAACATCTTTAGAACTTTTTATCCATACAGCTTCTGATTTCAGCCTTTAAATTTTACCATAGTTCATATGACACAAGTGATACTTGTATGACAGTTTAAGAGCTGCTGGAGGGTTCCAAATGAGTGTGAGTCACTGCTCACTTTCTTTTGTTTTCTTCACTTGTTGTGCCCTGGGGAGCTTTTGTCTAAGTTCTATTAGTTTTCTTCTGAGCTTCTGATTTCCTTGGGAACATCCCATGATTCAGCATTCCTTGTCACTGCACAACAGCACCAATCTTTTCCTTTCACCACAGTGGTCAACTCAGGGCTCGAAGTACAGCCTCTGCAGGGAAGTCCATGTTTTGAATGCAAACTGCCACCAATATGGCATAAATGGCACCCACATAAGCAGACCCACCACTGAATTCAGAGAAGAACCCCTGGTGTTGCCCCTGTACTGACAGGCAAGTAAAAAGTTGGGAAATTTAGACTGTCTGCTCCTTCCTAATATCATTTCAATATCTGCCTCTATTTCTGACTTGAGTATTGAAGAAACTGTAAAATTCCTCAGGGACAGATATGAAAATGTTGGACTGTTATTGTTTGGAATATTTCTAATTCTAGTGGAAAACTTAGGATGCTTAAATAACTTCCCCCATGTCCTATATCCTTTATGCAAGCACAGTATTTGTCTCGTAAATGGAAGGAATCCAAATGACAGATACTGAATTTTTTATTGCATTCTAATACTTCATACTGATGCTTTAAAATTAAGCTATGAGGCATCAGTATGATTTTTTTTCCTTATCAGTAGTCTTTCTTAGATTTCCCATTGCAATTCCAATTGACTTTGATATTCATAGAAATTAAAATGTAGAACTACAAAAAACTTATTAATTTGTATGGTCAGTCCGTCTGCCTGCCAGTACATGTTTGAGCATTTCATGGTGATTTGTGCAAGGTAGTTTAAAATGATTCAGAGAATAAGATTTCAGCCACCACTGTGGTGGAAACAAATAGATCTACAGTCCAGTAAGCTTCTCCTAACAACTCCCTCTTCTTTCATGAGTTCCCTCCAATCTTCTTCTTCTTCTCCCTAGATCCTATGTATAGATATATATATTTTTCTATTTATACTTTGAAAATAGTTATAGACTTCAGTTGTTGCGTAGGTAATCTGTATAATTTCATTTGTTTATTTTCTCTTTATAAAGCAAACAATGCAGTTTCTGATGGCTCTGTTATCACGTAAGAACAAAACTTTTGCAGCTCCAGCTCAATGTACTCTGTTTTACAATTATGACATGCTGAGAGAAAATGTGCAGTGAACTACCATGAATCAGATACTGAGAGATAACCTGATGAGAAAAAAAATGTTTCTGTTTGCTTCTGCGCTACCTTTTTTGTAAAAAAATCTCAGTGTTATGAATTCCTAATCATTGCTGAAAAGCATATCAGATAAAATCAGCTTGAAAATTTTGCTGGAAATATAAATGAGAAAAATTATGAGGTTTTGCCTTCTTTTTGTAATGTAGTTATAACATTTAATGGGCAAAGCTGTTATAATGTTTATAATTAGTGGCACCTTTAAAAACTATGAAATTTGTTTGCTCTCAAGTTATTTTTTTACCTCTGTGTGTAGATACAGAGATATTAGACTGGCAGTGAATTTAAAAGTTTTGATAAATAAGTATATACTGTAAAAATTCAGATTTATTTGACTGTAATAAATATGTGACTTCACACTAAAAGAAACCAAAGATTTTTATTTTGTGTATAACCATGTATTAACTCTGGAAGACAGTAATGCCTGGTTTACTCAATTTCTTTTATGACCTGAACAAAGTTTTTGTAGAAAAATTATGCATATTTATAGAGTTAAGAACCCAGCACGTTTCCCCTGGAAATTCAGTTATTTCCCAGTAGTGAATGTTGTGCTGCTCTTACATGAAGGTGGCTAGTATGAAGAAGGAATAATAATTAAATGTGGGGATAATGTTCAGGGCAGAACAGTGGTGGAATAGCATTAGCTATTCTAAAAGAAATATTTTTCTGTTTATAAAAACTTGCTGCTCTTCACTGTGCTATAAGCCTTATTACACTGAAGACATACTTTGTCAGACTATTATTTCTTTGCAGGCATAAAGGAATTAGGTGATAAGATATTTCTCTACTGACTGGAAGAGGAATAACTGCAAAAAGATCAGTTATTTATTTTTTAAATAATTTAAATATCGTTTTTGCAAAATGAGATAAGAAGTTTCAAGGGGAATTCTCCCTCTGATAAAATAGTTGGTCTTTTACCATGCTTCTTGATTACTGCAGTGACATTCTTCTCATCTTTTATGGCTCTTAGACATGATTCACACTGACTTCTTTCATTACCTCCACTCTCTCTCTCTCATTAGTTATTCAACACAAATGCCTATAAATGCAGTGACCTTCCAGAAGTTTTTTTGAGCTTTGCCCTGGGTTCAGCAGTAGCAGTCATTTTTCTCCTTCTTAGTAGCTGGTGCAGTGCTGTGGTTTTTACTTTCAGTCTGGGAACAAGGCTGATATCATAGATGTTTTTAGTCACTGCTCAGTAATATTTACTCTGACCAAGGACTTTCTGAGTCTCATGCTCTGCCAGAGAGGAGGGGGAGCCAAGAGGAAGCAGAGACAAGACACTTGACCCAAATTAGCAAAAGGGGTATTCCATGGCACAGCACGTCATGCCCAGTATACAAACTGGGGGAGTTACCAGGAAGGGTTAGGTTACTGCTCGGTCAGGCTAGGTATCAGTCAGCGAGTGATGAGCAGTTGCATTCTCTTGCCTTGTTATTTCCCTTATCATTATTATTATTGGTGGTATCATCTCTACAATGGCTGATTCCGTCAGACTTTCTGTAGAATAGTCGACTTGGCCAAACGACTCATAATATCGTCCTTGTATGGAAACCTTTCTTTCATAGCTGCCAAGAGCCACTTCCAAAGGCTAAGAGACTTTTTCTCTCTTGCAATTGCTTTGTCAATTCCCCCTTCCCTAGCAAGTGACCCCAGCTGCTTGGCTTCCCTACCTTCTAGTTCATGAATGTCGGCCCCGTTGTCCCAGCATCGGAGCAGCCAGGTGAGGATGTGCTTCCCTGTTTGACGGGTAAAATATGTTAGCACATTCCGTAGCTCGGTAGAGGTCCAGGGTCGAGAAGTCACCTCTTCTTTCTCTTTTTCCTCTGATTCAGATACTAATAACTGCTGGTCAGATGCTGTCCCAGGTGGTGAGTACGTTGTTTCTTCATCTTGCTTCATCTTTCTTGTCTCTTTTTTGTTTTTCCCTTTGAGTACAGGGGCAACTGATAATGGCACGAATTGGTCCTCTGGTGTAGGTGCTGTATTTGGACTTGGATTACCTCCACTGTCTGTTGCGGTTGAACTTTGAGTAGCTACTGTGCTTGTCGCTGGGGCTGGTGTACCTGCTGTGCTTGGAGTTGGAATAGCTGCGCTGTCTGTTGCAATAGAAGCTTGAGTAGCTACTATACTTATCACTGGGGCTGGTGTAGCTGCTGTGCTTGAAGCTGGAGTAGCTGCACTGTCTGTTGTTTTTCCATCAGATCCAGAGACATTTTTTTTCCTTTTGAAGGTGCTGGATAGTGTTGAACAGGGCCCTGTAAGCGTAGGCCAAGGCCCGGCACATTGCCATGATTTGTCCCTCTCTGGTATGACCAGAAAGACAACACACCTCATTTAAGCATTTTACTAATTTTTCTGGATTTTGCACTTGTTCAGTGGTGAAATTCCAAAGCACTGGAGGGTCCCACTCGCCTAGATACTTGCCCATGCTATCCCACACACCCTGACACTCATGACTGTCCAGCCTCGGGGAAAATCTCTTGGTCCTCCTATATCGTTGTCTAACCCTAGACAAGGCCCAAACCCGACTCTGCTTAACTCTTGAGAGCAGATGAAATGGCAGTGGGTAAAACACATTCTGTATGCGTGCCAACATGGTGATCCCCATCATAATTAGCAGGCAGGTCTCAAGGGTACCTAAAGGCCATTCAAAACCTTCAGAACTCTCAAATGACGCTGTAAACGGTCTGGTGGGGGGGCTGGAATCATAAGGGAATGTCTCCTTCATGGGTTGACCACCCGAGGAGGGGAAAAAAGATGTGCAATTGCTAAACACGTCTATTATATACCTCCCAAAGTATAGAGGTGGTGACCACACTGGGAATGTAAGCTAGATCAGTTTCATGATCAATGACACTATTGTATTACAATTGCCGTAAAGTCCAATGAACCAAGAACCTTAACCCAAGGCCTCCAGCTTAATCCAAGGCCACAGCAAATACTGGCTGTAAGTAAGGTACTACATGCTGAAACTCTGAGATGAAGGGCAGCAACTTTGAGCCAATAATTCAGCATTGTGACAAATGACTATCAATCTGAAACAATGAATGCTTATCACAAATATGATTAGACATACTCTGGTCAGATCTGTCATTATCTCAACCCTTCAGGCCCCATGTTGGGTGCCAAAAAGAACTGTCATGGTTTAAGTCCAGCTATAACTCAGAACCACGCAGCCTCTCTCTCACTCCCCCCTTTCCTCCCCCCTGGCTCCCACAGGGATGGGGAGGAGAATCAAAAGAATGTAACTCCCACAGGTTAAGATAAGAACAGTCCAGTAACTAAGGTATAACACAAACCACTACTGCTACTACCAATAATAATAATGATAAGGGAAATAACAAGGGAAGAGAATACAACTGCTTGCTCCCCGCCAACTGATACCCAGCCCGACCAAGCAGTGATCTAACCCTTCCAGGTAACTGCCCCCAGTTTATATAATGGGTGTGATGTGCTGCGGTATGGAATACCTCTTTGGTTAGTTTGGGTCAGGTGTCCTGTCTCTGCTTCCTCCCAGCTTCCCCTCCTCCCTGGCACAGCATGAGACTCAGAAAGTCCTTGGTCAGAGTAAACGTCGCTGAGCAGCAACTAAAAACATCAGTGTTATCAGCGCTGTTCTCAGGCCGAAAGTCAAAACCACACCATTGCACCAGCTACTAAAAAGGAGAAAAAATGACTGCTACTGCTGAACCCAGCAGGACATAGTACAAAACACAAGAGCACAGAAAGGGGTCAGGTGAACTCAAGGTTTATCTGTTCAAGCAGCCCCTGACCAGAAATGGGCTTTTTAAGGCAGAGGAGAGCAAAAAATTTCATGGTGCCTCCCCAGATTGCCCTGTCAGCTTCTGCCAATTTGCAGTTGAATGAAGATGGCCATATAACACCCCCTGGGTACCAGAGTTGTACCAGGTTGTACAGCTGCATCTTTAATTTGAGAACTGGAAATCAATGCAGGTGAATGAGGAAAGGGAAACATTATGTGCCAGCATCCTGAGAAAAGAAAATGGGAAAAAAAACCAATTGCTGTAGAAGAAGAAGCACAATGTAGGAGATCAACTTTGGCGTGTTCTAACAATTTTTTTGTTAATATTCTACTGCTACTTTTATATTGTTAATCTAAAAATTTCATTAAGATTTAAAGCTCCTGTGTCTCTTTTTTTCCTAAATACCAAATGCTTGTCCAGCAAGCGATTAGGTAGTAAAAAGGAAATACTAAAAATAATACTGGGAATTTACTAGAAAGAAAACTTCAAGTAGTGTGCAAATGAAACAAACCTTACAGTGCAAAAAATGAAGGATAGGGAAGGCACCAAGCCTCCAAAAGTTTAATGTAACATGTAATAAAATTGAAATGTGCAAGTTTTTACCTCCTTCACAGAGATAAAAAGTCAGCCTTATATATTGCTGATACAAAATTTCACCATAAATTGCATTGAATGGTTTGATTTATACCTTGAATTGCCTGGAAGCTACAGAAAAGCTAGTGAGAAAAAACTTAAAACAATCCAAACTGGGGCTGAATACTCAACAAATACATCTTTCTGTTCTTGATGGCGTTGCTACCTCTCTACTTATCACCTTGAAAGTAAACTTTATGTATGGACCATACTATAGACGTTTCTAGTACCTATAGTTTTTGTCATTGATCATACCTCATTATTTCCATCCATTTCCTTTCTAATTCATCCATATATTATTTTGTTGTAAAGATGATCAACAGCTTTTTAGTAAAAATCAGAGTGAAAATCTATAGTACTTTATATGCACTCTATACTACTAGATTAGAACAATCTTAGGATGTGTTTCTAATTAAGGTGAAGCATTTGATTTTAGCCATATTGTTACAAGAGCAATGTAGGTGCATAACGCCTTCCTTCTGGGAGAAAGTCCAAGGAAAAACTGAGATAAATAGATTTTCACGTGCACAACATTTTGTGCATTTACACTAAACAGATATTATTTGGCAACATAACTATTTATTTTTCAGGGATGACAGCTGTCAAAGACATGATGCAGCCTTGGATTTAACATTGGCAAATATAGTTCTTTCAAACATAAATTGTTTGAATGTTTTAAAGTTTTTCTTTAAAACATATGATTTGTTAACAGACAGAAAATGAAGATGAAAGGCCACATATACATGAAATACTAGATGCTTACAGAATTTATAGATATAACATCAACTTGTATGCCTTTACAAAACCACTTAAAATGCACTTAGATGAAAACATAGAAGTAGACCAGGAAAGTGTCTTTCTCATGTATCTTCCTGTTAAAATATATGAATAAAAATTCAAACCAAACTAATTTACAGGTCATGCTTCTCCAGTTCTTTTATAACATAGAATTCACATTTGCTCATAAAAAGTAATTTTATGAATGGGGGCTTTTTGCCTAAAAAATCCATTTTTGTGATAATTCAGAGTTGGTTTTATTCCATCCTGGAGAGTACTATAAAAATAATACCAATTTTTTTTTTCTATCTGACAACTTTCAACAACTTTTTCCTTGTTTTCTTCTAAAACAGTTTTGCACAGTTGATTTCTGACAGAAATTTTGAACCATAAACAAATATCATAATCTGTTAACAGAAATCAGATTTTAAATTCCCAAGTTTTATGTTCACAGAAATTTTATTGAATTATTTTAATTCAAAAATATAAACATTCCAGAAGCCATGTGCTTAATGAAAAAAACAGTAGATGTGCCCACAGATTTCATTCATTTATCCCAAAAGCCAGACACAGTCTTGGCAGCTCACCTGCCAGGTACTCTGAGTTTCAGAATCTGTGCCTGGATTGTACAACAGGATTTTCTATTTCAATTCTGCTTATGAATTTGACAATTTGGGATTAACTAAAGTAATTCCGTGGTCACTTGTCTCTATTTTTTAAACCCAGCTGGTGAAAATGAGAAAAGCTGTTTTATTTCCTGTGTAATATTTCAATTAGGTTTTGATAGTTTATAGCAAAAAGCACACATTTCATATTTCTCCTGTAAGAGTCATACCAAGACATTTATGCATGCTTGATCAGAAGTGTTCTGCACGCAATAAGCCCAGTTTCAGTTAAGAGAGTCCAAAAGCTCTAAACTAGCAATTGACCTTTCTGCATAACTAGCTCTTTAATTTTTATGCATGAGCAGTATAATACTATGAGCTTATATGCAACTATTTTGCTTTAAACCAGAATCAAATTAAACTTACACTTCCCAGTACAGATGGTCTTTGCTAAGTGTGCTACAATCCATCCAACCAGAAGTTAAAGAGTTAGTTGCAGAGTTTGGCACCCCAGTCTCCAGTGAGGAAGCTCCTTTACCACTTCTGTCATGCTTAAACCAACAGTCCCTGGTAATTCATGATCCTTTCTTGCTCTCATTTGCTGGGAGAATTAAATAGTTTCTCATCATATGCACACAAACTATCTAGGGCTGAGTATGTTAAATAAAACTGTTACTGGGCAGTTAGACACTGAGATTAATGTGAAATCTTTACTGGTGTAGCAAAGCCAAATTTTTTCCTAACCTGGTAGATGTTCTTGCAGATTAAAAAAGAAGAAAAAAAAAGAAAAAAAAAAGGAATTGTGGGGTTTGGAAGGTCTGGAAACATGTTGACATTCACTTTTCCTGTGCCTGATCACTGAGATGGTGTCAAGTACATATTGTATTCTGTTGTACCTGGAGAACACTCATTTGAAAACTCAGACAAAAAACAAAGGCTTGACTCCATTTCACTCTTACCAGCTTAGGTCAACAAATATTTACATCTAAATTTGTGCTGCAACCCCATTTCTTTCTACAGATCACTATGTTAAAAACTCCATCCTTACTTTCATATCAATTAAGAAAAGTAAATTGTTCATCAGTTCACTTAAATTTTACTGGGTACCTTCCTTCAGCAGGTCTTAATCTCTGCATATATTGTAAGCAGACCAATTAATTACAAAATGTGCAAAACAAAGCATTTCTGTAAGCCTTTATAAGACATAGGCCAGTAATAATGCGCATCTATGACAAAATAGCACTGTCTAACTCAAGATCTTCAAATTTTTAACAAAAAATAAGGCTGAAATAACACCTTTAAAATGTTATTATTCAGATGTGGTGAGCCCAACAACTGTGGGACAAAGGATTACACTAAGAAATTATGTCACTGCTGACTTGAAGCATGCCAGAAGATAAAGAATTTGCTATTTCCTTTGGTAGATGCTGCAACAATTACTATCCTGCTTTGTCAAAAATATGTATGATTTCACAAAATTTGATTTTGTCTAGGTGTAAGTTCTGGTAACTAACATCTTTTGGATTCCTTTAAACAATCATTCTTGGTGAAGATATTAATTTTAAACATTTGAGACTTCTTTTTGTTTTAATAATCTAAACATACCAACTTTTTTATAGCTTTTATTGTAAAGATCTTCTCTAAGTCAGTATATTATCTATCAGTGCCTTTTCTTCACTAAATTTAATCTTTCATCATGCTTCTTAAAGTGTGGATGCCAGAACATTACTTCACTCCTTTCACTAGCAGTTTCAACCATCCAGTATATCTTATTATAATTTTTTTCCAATCGTATTCGCTGGCCTTAGTCTCCAAGTCTGCAGGATCCTATTTTCATTTTGTTGCAAAGGTGCCCAGAGTTTTCATTTCTCAACTTACAATCAGCATTCTGAAGGATACTCCATATTCTTCTCCATCAAATGGTTTGTCCTTTTACAAGATGTTACTATGAGGGTTAAAGTAAAAAATAAAAAGTAAAGTAGCGAGTATTGAATTAAGTAATTGCTTCTTATTGGATCTGAAAATTAGCAACTTCAAATAGGATAAAAAACTTCAGAAACATCTATAGTGTCTGACTGACAGACACACTCAAGTTTGCTTATAGCTATCTATAAGAGCTTGCATAGGCAGATAGTGGTTATATTTTTCATCATGTTGTTCAGTTTTTTTCATACATGATAATACAAAGGGAACAGTAACTGACAAAACTATTAAACAAGCCCTTTCTATCAGGTAAAAACCTGGAACAATAGGATAATGGAGCATTTAAATGCATTCTGGATTGGTTCTTTCTTGCTTCCTCTAATCTGTTATGAATGACCAATCTTCTAAAATTGTGGTACTATGGTAACTGGATATTTCAAGGTGTCATGGAGACAGAGTACTTTTCTCCTGAGATGCTAGTCTATTTGAGTCTGCTGCTAAAAAGCACAGAAGAGGCTTTTTGTTATTTTCTAAATGCAGCTACTTATAAATGGTGACTCACACAAGGGTTGCATGATGCTGGTGGTTTTAACACAAATTTTTTTAAAACTACAAAATCAAAATCGAAGTGAAATAAATGCAGTTCTTCTCACACAATTAAATTTCTTCTGTATAAAAAGCAGAATTTTCTTGGCTGAATATAAAAAAAAAAAAAATCCTGTCCTTTTATTTAGTGAAAAAAAGAAAAGCAAGATGGTCTGAGATGAGCTTCTATTATCGTTATAAAAGGTAATAGATTTAGTACATCATAGTTCCTATTTAACCCAGATGTGTAGTTTGGGCACATGCTCACCTCTATACCTGCGACCAATCAAGAATGGATTTTTAAACTTAAAGTAGGATATTCTGTAATAGATTTAACTCACACAATTTTTTTTCTTACTTTCCCCAAATTACCATAAACACATTACTCTTCCTAAGAGAATCAGATCCTGTTGCAATGTGATTTGTTTTAAACAAACAAAAAAACCCAGATCCCTTCTTTAGTTTCTGATGTCTCATATTAGGTTGTTTGTACTGAAAGTTTGCCTTGTTACTCCTTTTTTTATATCAGCTATGATTCTATGACTCTACATGCATATAACACTGGGGGAAATAAAATTGCAAACCTTTCCCAATCTTTTTTAATTTGTACTAACAAGATTACTTAGTGTTGTCCTAGTATTGTCCTCTATCCATACAGATCAAATGAATCTTTTTTTTTGCATACAAAGGCAGAGTCCATTATCTAGCGCATTATCTCAATATGTAGCATTTGTATTCTTAGTTGGTCTTTTTAATCATGAGTGATGCTTCAGATTTTAAGAATAGTGGTTCTTTTGACTAAGTTGGAGAAAAACATTTAAACCAGCTGCTTATCAACAGAGAAAACATATCCTTAGAATATTCTTAAGGAGTGTTCTTGGCCAGTGCAAGTTATAGTGTGCTCCAGATTTAAAGTACATTTATTCAGAAATATAAGAAGTATGTTGTCTTAGCCTACCAGTTTTGCAAAATTCAGATTGCTGTTTACCTCTTCTATGGCTTGCTAGCATGACTTTAAGGATTCTTCCATGACTGCATTGGTTTAACTGCTTCAAGTCTTTAACATGTTCTTTTCAATTTTTCATTTACTTCTTGTCAAAGAGTCATCATAGTATTGTTGCCCTTCCCCAAGATGCACTAGCACTCTTCTAATATTCTGCTCAGAGCTCTTGGTTTTAAGTTAACTTGTTTAATTAGCAATAAACTTAACTCATGAAATAAACATTTTCCTGATGTTGGCTTAAACCAGGTTTGTTCCATGTTTTGACTTTGCAGCTGAGTCTGTCTTTCTAAGGGAGAGTATGTGCAAGCTTATTGGCAGAAAGCTGCAATAAGAATTAATTTAAAGAAAGAGATGTAGCAGTTTTATTTTTCCTTCTATAGGAAGAGCACAAAAAAAAAAAAAAAAAGTCAGTGTCTGTATCAGCTTTTTGACTCATTCTTTTTAAGCATAAATTTAGCATTCCTTTAAAAATATTTATATATTATTTTTTGTCTTCTTGACCAACTAAACTTCAAATGTTAGTTTTATAAGTCTTTGAGGATCAACCGCTTTTTATGACAGAGATTTTCTGGTGTTTTCTTTGAAGGAGTCAAGAAAAATCAAACTATAACTAAAGAGTTTCAGTAAAGCAACACAATAAAATTTAAAAACCCCAAAGACTCAAAAAAATAGTATGAAAATTTCATAATCAGTATATGATGCTAAAAATCCAAAAAGACATTTTCAGATATATGTATGTTAAGTGTCTAGAAAGGAACATTAAATTAAAGAATAATTAACTTCTCTTCTGGATGTATTGTCACATAAAAATATCTGCAAGTTTAAAAATGGCAACAATGGTCATAAAAAGAAAAAATCTTGTGAAAAAAAAGAAATTTTACCCTCTTCCTGGAGTTTCTTGTCTTTTATAAGGATAGAAAAAAACATCAAGCACAGCAGGAGACTATTCAGAAATTGAGTTTTAGCTACATTATCTGAGAGCTGATGACCTTGATATGGATATAAAATGTACAGAAACTCAAAGCTGGAAAAAAATGTCATTAACTCCAAGTGTTAAGTGTTTCTTTTTGTATTTCATTAATGTCAATATGCAATTAAAATGGCAATAATATTTGTAACGTAAAAGATGCAGTATTTCAATATTTTATTCTTCTCATTATTAATATGATATGGACTTCATTTAGCTTAATTAACAGGGAGCAACTTCTTTAATAATTTTATGACAGCCAAATTGTTGCTGGTTTTCACTAAGAGGAGCTTGTGCTTTTTCTGTAACCTAAATGAACTAATCTTATCATGAGCTAATTAAGTAGCCTATAAAATTGTGGTTATTTTAACGTCTAAGAGAGAGCTCCCTAGAGTGTGGATATTTTCCAATGGCTCTAATATCAACAAGTATTGAGAGTTATGACCTATAACTGTAAAAAACAGAAAGGTAAACTCTGGTTTATTTTCTAGATTTAGATATATTTTGTCTTTCCTCTCAAGCTGGAAGGTCTGAATGGTTCAATTCAGATGTTATTACAAAACAAGTGCAAGAATACATATCTTTGCACCAATTTGTACCAAATTGTCCTTTTATACAGTTATGTAAAGTGTTTTAGAAAATTTGGGATTGCTTATTTATTAATTTGTTAGTCAAGTAGAGAATAAGTATAGATCAATTGATATTGATTTTGAGAAACCGTGACAGAATCCAGATGTCCTGATGCCTTATGCACAAGGCCATTGAATGCTCTGAAACTGTTACTTTAAGAAAAAAAAAAAACAAACCCAAACCAGAGCAAAACCAAAAAACTCAGTATAAAACCCCAAATGACATTTTCTATGTGGGACAACAGAAAAATAGAAAGACAACAGAAAAATAGTATCCATCACAGTCTAAAATTTGTCTGTTCCTGTAGTAGGGAAGAGAGAAGTGAGTGACCTCAGTTATCCAAGACATTATCAGAGAAGACAACACCCAGAAATGATCCCAAACCAATCTTTTGAAGATCACTTCTCTATTTTGAAGGTATAGGGATCTCTTGAAGGTAAAGAAACATGATAAATACTATTAGATGCCTTTATCTCCTTATGATTTACCTGGATCTCACCTGAAAAAAAAATTCACGGTGGAAGATGACTGTCACTTTCTAAAATAGGTAAGGCTGAAGCCAGCGAGGCTCTCATCTTATGCATAATAATATGGAGGATGAAAAAGTTGTTGAGCAAAGGATATCTTACTCCTCATCTTGAGGCAGACAGGGAACAAATGGGAGGTTGCAAAGAGGAGGGGAAAGAGAGCAGCCTCTGCAAATCCTGTCAGTCCAGTCTGGTGTGTAGCCAGAGGGAAAATAGAGATGATGGTGTCATGGGTTCAGCAGCAGCAGTCATTTTTCTCCTCCTTGGTAGCTGGTCTAGCGCTGTGTTTTTGATTTTGGGCCTGGGAACAGTGCTGATAACACCAGTGTTTTGGTTACTGCTTAGTGATGTTTTGGTCTGACCAAGGACTTTCTGAGTTTCATGCTCTGCCAGGGAGGAGGGGAAGCTGGGAGGAAGCAGAGGCAGGACACCTGACCCAAAATGACCAAACAGGTTATTCCATACCACAGCACGTCATGTCCAGGATGGAGAGCAGAGAGCAGAGACCCGGAAGGGTGAGGGGTGCACTGCATGGTCGGGCTTGGTATTAGGTGGTGAGAATTGTTTTCTTTCCTTGTATTTGCCTTGTCATTATTATTATTGGTGGTAGCAGTAGTGATTTGTGTTATACTTTAGTTACTAAACTGTTCTTATCTCAACCTGGGGGAGTTGCATTCTTTTTGATTCTCCTTCCCATCCCTCCGGGAGCGGGGGGAAGAAAGAGGGGGAAGTGAGTGAGAGAGAGTCTGCGTGAGTTAGGCTTAAACCACGACAGATGGTTACAGGAACAGAATCTTCTTTTTAGCCTAACTTAGTGGACTTTTAAGTTAAAGATACTGATCCTCAAAACAGTTCTGCAATCCAAGTCTCCTATGCCATGGACAAGCCTCTTTTACCTCCAATTTATGTAAGAAGAAGCTAATAGGTAATACTACAATGTTTGGTGCTTATCTCCCTACATTAGCCTTTCAGCAGCACCTGAGGCAATACATAGACACCACTTCTCACATAGAACCTCCTGTGGAGCATGTCAATCCAATCAGAGACTTAATCTGGGAAACAAGTAAACCACAGAATCGGCATCCAGCAGCTTCAACTCGGAGCAGAAACAGGCACCGAGGGAGTCTCAAGTTCTCGACATGGCTTGCCAAGGAACAGGCAGCTTAGCGGATGTGAGGAGCTGACTCAGAGGGGATGGTGCCAGGAGGAGTGGCACCAGCCCTGACTGGGTAAAAACCCGGCCCAGGGAGCATGAGCTACCAGGACCGCTGCAAACAGGGCAGGTTCGAGGCGGGTTCGAGGCAGCTTGTGCAGCAGCCCGTGTGGGCAGGCAAGCAGGATGGTGAGCACTTGCCGCATGACCAGGTCGTGGTCTGGGAGCTCTGCTCTAGCTGCCCTGGCGGTGGCCAGTGTAGGCACCCAGACAGAGCCGATGAGAGGGGAGGCTGCAGTGCAGAGATCGGGGTGTAGAGAAAGCCTGCACTGCTCGTCTGAGAGAACGGTGCGCAATAGGCAGGGCTGCACTCTGTGCTCCCTGGTGGAAGTCCTCTTGCAGCAGGTGGCTGAGCTGCGGGACGCTGTTACTAGGCTGAAAGGTGTCAGGGTAGCTGAGAGGAAGCAGCATTGCTTGCTCCAGGACCAGACTGGGCAGGGGACTCAAGCGTCTACTGAAGGAAAGGAGGCCGCTAACCCAGGAAGCTGGGAAACAGTAACAGAAAAAAACAACAAAAAAAGGAGGAAGAGGACAATTAAAAGCAAGGGGCTTCCTCCTAAATCTGTTGTCCCCACCCAGAACCACTTTGCTGTCCTGCAGGGGGCTGATGAGGAACCACACTCCCACCAGGAACAACCGGCTGATGCACTGGTAAAGAAGATCACTACTGGTGCTGCCGTAGTAGTAGGGGACTCGACTCTGAAAGGAACAGAGGCACCCATGTGTTGGCCTGACCCAGGCTCAAGGGTGGTGTGATGCCTACCAGGGGCTCAGATCAGGGATGTTGCAGAGAAGCTGCCTGCTCTAGTCGGTCTCACTGATTATTACCCACTTCTAGTGATCCATGTGGGTGCTACTGATATAGATAGCAGTAGCCTGGAGAACATAAAGAAGGACTACAGAGCTCTGGGAGAGGTGGTTTGGGGCTCTGGAGCTCAGATTGTCTTTTCATCAATTCTTCAGGATACCGGGGAGGACCTTAAAGAGGCTAGGAGGATTGGCCAGGTTAATAAATGGTTGCAAGGGTGGTGCCATAGTCAGGGGTTTGGGTACCTTGAACATGGGACTCAATTTAGCAGGCCAGGTCTACTGGAGGCTGGTGGAGCTGGTCTGAAAAAGAAAGTGAAAAGTGGATTTAGGAGGAGACTTGTCAGACTGGTCAAGGATGCTTTAAACTAGATATGTTGGGGGAAGGGGGGCATCATTCTATCCCAACACACCCAGTCAGTTCCCAGCACCTCTAGTAAACGTTCAGAGCAATGTAGAGATATTGCAGCTGCTCCAGCCAATGAGCCGGCTTCAATTGGAGCTCGGCTCAGATGCCTCTATACAAATGCCCGTAGCATGGGGAACAAACAAGAGGAATTAGAGATGTGTGCACGTCTACGGGGGTATGATCTCATAGGCATCACAGAAACATGGTGGGATGGTTCCTATGACTGGAGTGCTGGAATGGAAGGTTACAGGCTCTTTAGGAAAGACAGGCCCGGTAGGTGGGGAGGGGGAGTTGCGATTTATGTTAGGGATAGGCTGGAGAGTATGGAACTCTGTCTGGGGACAGGTGAGCAGTCGAGAGAGAGCATGTGGGTCAGGTTCAAAGGTAGAACAGTGATGGGAGACATCATTGTGGGGATCTGTTACAGACTGCCTGACCAAGAGGACTCAGTGGATGAAGTGCTCTGTAGACAGATAGGAACAGCCTCAAGCTCACAGGCACTTGTTCTCATGGGGGACTTCCATTACTCTGATATCTGTTAGAGGGATATTACGGCCTGGCACAAGCAACCCAGGAAGTTCCTAGTTTGTATGGAAGACAGCTTCCTTCTGCAAGTAATAGAGGAGCCGACAAGGAGAGGTGCCATGCTGGACCTCATGTTCACCAACAGGGAAGGGCTGGTTGGAAATGTGATGCTTCAGGGCAACCTTGACTGCAGTGATCATAAGATGGTTGAATTCGAGATGCTCAGGAGAGTGAGAAGAGCGTGCAGCAAGCTCACTGCCCTGGAATTCAAGAGAGCAGACTTAAGCCTCTTCAGGAACCTGCTCTGCAAGGTTCCATGGGATATAGCCTTAGAGGGCAGGGCGACCCAAGACTCTTGGTTGATATTCAAGGATCACCTGCCGCAAACTCTGGAGTGATACATCCCAACTAGAAGGAAGTGCTGCAGGAGGGCCAGGGGACCTCCTTGGATGGATAATGACCTGCTGAGGAAAATTCAAAGGAAAAAAGAGTCTTATAAATGGTGGCAGCAAGGACAGGCGGCCTGGGAAGAATACAGGGATGTTGTCCAGGAAGCTGGGGACCAGGCTAGGAAAGCTAAGGCCCACTTAGAATTAAACTTGGCTAGGGATGTTAAGGATAACAGGAAGGGATTCTATAGGTACATTGCAAATAAAAGACAGACTAGGGACAACGTGGGCTCTCTCCAGAAGCTATCAGGAGAACTGGCTACCCTAGATTTGGAGAAGGCTGAGGCTCTTAACGACTTCTTTCCCTCAGTCTTCACGGGAAAATGCTCTGACCATACCACCCATGTCCTGGAAGGCTGACACAGGGACTGTGAGAACGAAGACCATAGGCCCACTGTAGGTGAGGATATGGTTCGAGATGATCTTAGGAACCTGAATGTATACAAGCCCAGGGGACCTGATGAAATCCACCCTCAGGTCCTGAAGGAGCTGGCAAATGAAGTTGCTAAGCCACTGGCCATCATATTTGAAAAATCATGGCAGTCAGGTGAAGTTCCCAATGACTGGAAAAAGGGAAATGTAACCCCCATTTTCAAGAAGAGCAAAATGGATGAGCCGGGGAACTACAGACCAGTCAGCCTCACCTCCGTGCTTGGCAAAATCTTGGAGCGGATTCTCCTGGTAGGCATGTTGAGGCACATGAAAAACAAGGAGGTACTTGGTGACAGCCAGCATGGCTTCACTAAGGGGAAATCCTTTCTGACCAATCTGGTGGCCTTCTATGATGTGTCTACGGATCTGATGGACAGGGGTAGAGCAGTTGATGTCATCTACCTGGACTTGTGCAAAGCGTTTGACTCTGTCCCACATGACATACTTGTCTCTAAGTTGGAGAGACACAAAGAGTTGTGGTCAATGGCTCAATGTCCATCTGGAGACCAGTAATGAGTGGTGCCTTTCAGGCATCAGTTCTGTGACCGATCTTGTTCAACATCTTTGTCAGTGACATGGACAGTGGGATTGAGTGCACCCTCAACAAATTTGCCAATGACACCAAGCTGTGTGGTTTGGTTCATATGCTAGAGGGAAAGAATGCCATCCAGAGGGACCTTGACATGCTTGTCAGGTGGGCTGATGCCAACCTGATGAAGTTTAACCATGACAAGTGCAAGGTCCTACAGCTGGGTCAGAGTAATCCCAGGCACAGCTACTGGTTGTGCAGAGAAGAGATTCAGAGCAGCCCTGCAGAGAAGGACTTAGTGGTGCTGGTCGATGAAAAAATGAGCATGAGATGGCTGTGTGCACTTGCAGCCCAGAAAGCCAACCGTATCTTGGGCTGCATCAAAAGGAGCATCACCAGCAGGTTGAAAGTGGTGATCCTGCACCTCTACTCTGCTCTCATGAGACCTCACTTGGAGCCCTGTGTGCAGTTCTGGTGTCCTCAACATAAAAAGGATATGGAACTGCTGGAACAAGTCCAGAGGAGGGCCACAAGGATGATCAGGGGACTGGAGCACATCCTGTATGAAGATAGACTGAAAAAGTTGGGGCTTTTCAGCCTGGAGACTGTTTGGAGACCTCCTAGCAGCTTTCCAGTATCTGAAGGGGGCCTGTAGGGATTCTGGGAAGGGACTCTTCATGAGAGACTGTAGTGAGAGGACAAGGGGTAATGGGTTCAAACTGAAAGAAGGGAAGTTTAGATTGGGTATGAGGAAGAAATTCTTTATGGTGATGGTGGTGAGGCAGTGGAATGGGTTGCCCAGGGAAGTTGTGAATGCTCCATCGGTGGCAGTGTTCAAGGCTGGGTTGGACATAGCCTTGGGTGGCATGGTTTAGTGTGAGGTGTCCCTGCCCATGGCAGGGGGTTTGGAACTATATGATCTTAAAGTCCTTTCCAACCCTAAGTATTCTATGATACTATGATTCTAAGAAGTGAATGTTTGCTGTTTCGGGTTCAGGCAATACCCCAAATATCCAAACCTCAAATTCTGATGGTATATTTTATGCATATAAACCCATAAAAAAGGATCATTTCACTTTGCTTGGATGATTGGATCAGAAGTAATATAGAGACAATAAATTAAAGGGGTTTATTAAAGAATGTGTGTGGTTGATAGGCTCAAAAAACCCAATTACACTTACCTTCAACTTTTTCCCGTATCTAATAACTTTATATTCCAATAACTTCATAAGTTATTTCAAAAATAAAATTTAACTTTAGTACTCAGTGACCAAGACTAGCGCACAATTTCTGTTGTTTTCACTTTTTTTTTTTTTTTTTTTGCTGCTTCTACAGTAAATTTACAGTTGTTTTCAGATTTTGAGATTGTTGTTGTTCAGATCAGGAGTTTGAATGCAATGTAGGACTAATACTCTTTTCTTGTGAGGAGAATGGTCACCCCTAGTGTAAACAAAAGAATAAGCACAGAATTCCACTGCCTTAAGAGGCAGAAGTTGTCATGGGGATAGCCAGGTCTGTCTGAAAGTGGTTCATTTTACTCAGCAGTAATGCTACCCCGCTGTAAGAATCTGGTGCTGCTATCATGAATTTTCTTTTTATTTCCCCATCACTATTGTTTGTTTAAAATTTTACTGATGGGTGTCCACTGGGCATCAAGGAAGTCTGTATGAAAATCCTGTTTTCCAAATTACTGTAATTTTTACAGTAGAAATTTTCAAAAATGTGCAGAATCAGGATTTTGGTAAAAGTGTTTGTTATGACCGAAGATGTACTTTTATGGTCTGTAAGTAATGCAATATCATGCTGACTAAATGACTTCAGAGCCCCTTAGGGCAAGGGTAAACTCTTGGCTCAATTTAACACCTAAAAAATTTAACTTTTAATGGGTAAATCAGGGGACAAAAAATGTGGCAGGGAGGGGCAGAGGAAATGGGCACTCTTCACCTCTACATTTTCTGGTTCTGAAAGATTAATTGCTCTGTTCTACAAGTTCAACTTCCTAATTTGCTGAGTCTCCATGTATTGCTGAGCAGTACTTGAGCACAGTATTGATATTGCTTGCACTCTGTTTATGCTGCTAGTAGTGTATATTTACATTCAGACATAGCTGTACAAGCTTTGATAAAGATTAGGAACACAAATGAATAGCATTATTTTGTGATGACTAGGACAATCAATGTCTGTATAAGAATGACTTGGAGTGAACAGATCTCCACATGTAATTGTTCTTATTAGTCCTAACAACAAGAAGAAGATGTTTGGATTTTGTCTGTGCAAATAGGAGGAAGAGGGTGCTTGGCTTTGAACAAATTTACTTGTCTGTAGAACCAGATTTTCAGTTTGGAATGAGAAAAAAATCGTTAAAAAGTGCTGTTTATTTTTTAATTCTAATGACCGCAGGCAATTGTATTCTCAGAGATGAAAAAATAAAAAGAGATTTGGGATATTTCTTTCAGGCTGTGCAAGTTTTCTCTATATTTGGTTGCTGCAGTGAAACTTGTTTTCTTGCTTCATCTCCCTCAAAGCACTGTTTTTGAGAAGACTGTTCTATGTAATAGGGAATACAAAAAGAAAAAGTGTGTTGAAAAATGCTCTATTTTATAAAGGCTGCAGGGTTTTAGGATCACTATTTAAAAGTCTAGAAAGTAGAGAGCTAAGGAAAAGAATTTAAAGCAGAGGAGCTACAGGACATACCAGGAGGCATTAGAGAAAGCAACTGAAAAAAAGCGGAGAAGGCGTGGGATGGAGAATGAGGTAGAAATCAGTGTAATGATAAGAATGATGAGAAAGTGGGTAACTAGAAAGGATGAAGAGCAGCAAGGGAGGGAAAATAAATAAGAGATAAGGTGAAAACCAGAAGGAGAGGAAAAGGAAACTTGAGTGAGCAAAAGAAGAGAGAACAAAGATTAAGGAAAAAAATTAATGGCACAGGGCTGGAAGGGAGAAGGTACTGAGATATTACAGCTATATAAAAGGTGTACAAATTATTGCATAGGCTACATAAGACAATAAAAGAAGTGAGATAAGTTTAAAGAAAAAGCATGAGAAATCAGAAGGGAATGGAGAAAGAAGCAATTAGAACAAGAGAAATTGCATTGCATTGCAAAGGCCAAGAACATGGACTACGGTATAGTGACAGAGTCAGTCAAGTTGGAGGCATCTTATTGCCTGTTAAGGACTGCCACCTAATTACTGTAAATATTTTATTTTGGTTCTGAGCTGTGAAACTGAAAAATGAAGGGGAAAGAATCAGTTGAGTTCAAACTAAATTTAATTAAAAAAAAAAAAGAACAAATTCAAGTGTCAGAAAGAACCTGAATCTATACACAACACAAGATGCTGTGGTTTTTTCCCCAAACATTTTATACGTTTATGAGTGACTACTTCCTGTGAATATATAAGCTGTTCCTCGGAGGAAGGCTCCTGAAGATTTATGCCACTTCAGAAACACCCTACAACATCCTAATCACAACTGTTTTCTCTCTCTGACTCAGAAAGTCCTTACATGAAGTAGATACAGACAGCATCTCCATCGCAGCATATCCTGGAAGAAAAAACCCAGGGAAGAATGGAACCAGACCTTTTAATTGTGTAAGAGTGGGGCTAAGAGAGTTATCCCTCTAAGCAAAAAGGGTTTATTCCTCTGTTAGGAGATACAGGAAGGTTTCCATGTTCCCAGAAGTGAACACTTGCTCACCACCACAGCTCTGCACAGTGTCAAAATAATATCTGGGAATAGGCTTATGAATACATCTTATGGGCTGAGGTGCAATTATTGCAAATATTGCTTCACTTCAGCAGACCCAGAAGCTTCTCTAGGATTCCCTGTGTCATAAAATGATGTGTAGATACAACTTTGGAGCATCTGACAGAGATGTCTTGGCAAGAATATTTGAATATACATGAAGCAGGAACAGTTTCCAACCTAGTACTTGCAGCATTGTTGTGAAATAGAGGTTTTAACAATTTTAGGCACTGTTTTTTCAGTCCACATATCCTGTGTGACTTTTAACCTGTGTGATATTCTAACAAATATCAGTTCTGTGAGTTCTTGCACCTGCTAATTTTTTATGAAAATTATTTATCAAAATCGTTGTATTTGCAAACCATGTACAGAAAATATTTTAAACCAATTGAGAAACAACCAAACCTTTACCAAACTACATGAATCACAGCACAAACAGTGCAAACAAATATTGGCATTTACAGGAAAGGCATCACAGAGTACCTAAATAGTATAAGGGTAAATTCATCTGTAGAAACTGCAAGAATCTACTGATATGGATTTATTTATTCTAGAAGCAATCTTCATTGAAAGATAGTGACTTTTTTTAATCAGTTGACTTGTGCCCCTGAGAATATGTCAGCTGCCGAAATATTAAGACATTTGAATTCATGATGAATGAAGAGCAAGAGAACAGAAATAAACCAGAAAAGAGTATTGGTTTGCATGCATTTTTCCTGTTCTGTAGTCAAACATGACATAATGCAAATGCCTTGCAGCTTGGATGTTGATGGAGCCATGAGTTATGTAAGACAAAAAAGTTAAGCATATTGGGAATCATGTTTTTACACCTTCACTAGACCCCCCGATGTAAATATTGTCCTTCAGTTCACCATTATGTGCTCTGTATTCGACACATTGAGACTCATTTTCCCATTCCATTGCTGTGGATAATTCAGTCACTTATTGTTCATTCTTTTTTATCCTACAGGAGTATCTAGGCTTACTGATGCAGGGCTTACTTTGCAATGCCCTTTGTGTTGCCCTCTAACACTCTCCCATGTCTGCGTTCTTAGATACGAGTTAGGTAAATTGAATTTTCTGTTTGAGTTCTGTAGCACAAGTATAACTGTTTGGAATTTGCTTTATAAGCAAATAAGACATTGCATTTTACTTTCTGATTCAGCCTTTTCTTCTGGATAAAATTTTGGAATCACATGAAATTTTCTAGGTAATGGTTAAGATATGGTTGACTGCAGTACAATTCTTGTACGTAGCCGAATGAAACCCACAGGTCTGATTAAAACATACCTAAAATGATGATTATGTAAAATGGCCATGGGCAGTGCTGTCAAGTTTGTAAAGAAGCAGCTGAAAACTACAGCCCGTGCACCTTGATAGCAAGTTTCAACAATCACTTGCTGTCATTAGGCACAGGACTGAGAGAAAGAATGCTAAAACTGAAAGTTTTACAGATAACGAACATCCAAAGACATACTCCAACTGAAGCATAATGGAGATGTAAAAGAAATAGAATGCAACAAGTTAAAAAGAAAAGCGGGCAGGTGATGTCTTGGGGAAAATGAACAGAAAATGTAGGAGAAGACAAGATAATGTACTCGTAAGTTTTAAGGTTAGAGTCCAATCTCCATTACACTGATGGAAATATTAACATCATTGCTAATTCCATAAAAAGTCTGCCATAAAACCCTCAGAATATACTTTATCAGTTGGAAATACTAAAAAGGGGCGTTAGCAGCAGGAGGAGATATTCTATTCAAACAAATTAGAAGCAATTCTGTTCCAATAACCTGTACTCATTTCTACAGAAGGACTCCAACTGCAATGACTGCTTTTCTTCACACAAAAAAAGAGAAAAAGAAAGTACCTAGGCTAATAGAGGGAAACCCAATGGATATGCTAAAAGGAAATACAATTATAACCTCTATGATCATTATAATAGAGAGGTGATAAGGTGAAGAGTACTGGTAATGTCTAAAAACACCATGTAAAATAAATACATGTTAATTTTACTAAGCTGGTAAAATGATCTAAAATAAAAAAGTAAATTAAAATTTGCAAACTATAAAAGCTTGTAAGGATTGTATGAGTATAATCTGGAATGGCAGTAAATATTTTAAGTATCTATAAAGAAAATGAAAGAAAAATCACAAAAACAAATAGATATTGCTGGGAAACAGCTGATGTATTTGGGAATGTACCAGGGACTGGAAAGGAAGAAAAGATCAGAAACTCTTGGATTATCTGGAGGAGAAAATAAAAAAAGAAAATATTGTAATTAAGATGATGTCAACATATTGCAAGTATATAAATAAAATGAAAATGAGAGGAACTAACACGTAAATGGAATAAATGGTCTGCTAGGAAACGAATGTGTCAACTATGCTGAAAGAGGACACAAGCTACACTGAGTGCTTCCTATGATCACAGCAGTATGAAAGAGAAAATAAGATAGCATGTAACCAGGGACTGCTGTGAAAGAGCACAGAAAGCATGCACCATAAATACAATTCCAAGTCCCATTCTCTGACGAGAGCCCTGCTCATATCAACACAAGGTTTCACACACCCTCACATGTTAAATCAAGTCTGAAAGGTAAAGTTGCCTGAAAGGCAAAAGAATAAAAGTAAAATTTGGAAGAAATTGCCAGGAAAATGAATAATATGAGTTTCTAATGTAATAGCAGTTCTGTAAGCAAAGAGCTTATGTAAAGTTAACATTTCCAGAGAAAAGCATTTGGTTGTGTAAAATCACTATATTACTGTATGAACTGGGAAAACAATGTGCTACACCTGTAGCACTGTTTTGCTGTCCTTATCTACCATGAACAGGTTTAACTTGCAATAAAACCCTGAATGTGCCCAGAATATCCACATGAGCAATTCCTGAATGTTTTCTGCACCTTCAAGCCCTTAAGAGGGAGAAAGGAGCATAAAGGGCAGCATTAAATTTCAGGTATAGTTGGCGTTTAAATTTTTTTTTCAAGTTACAGTGCTTTTCAATGAATTTAATCCTCAGGAAAAGAGGCAGTCTGGCAGCTTTGAAGAGTAGAGTATACATTTTAGCACAGAAACCCTATACCATCTGCAATTAGAACTGAGAAAATAGAACCATAGAATCATAGAATCATAGAATAGTTAGGGTTGGTGTCATGGTTTAAGTCTCTCACGCAGCTCATTCACTCACTTCCCCCCTCTTTCTGCCCCCAGTCCTGGGGGAATGGGGAGGAGAATCAAAAGAATGCAACTCCCACAGCTTGAGGTAAGAACAGTTTAGTAGCTAAGGTATAACACAAATCACTACTGCTACCACCAATAATCATACAACAGAAAATACAAGGAAAGAATGCAATAGCTCACTACCTATACCCAGCCCGACCAAGCAGTGCACTCCCACCCGTCCGGGTCTCTGCTCTCTGTTTTACATCCTGGGCATGATGTGCTGTGGCATGGAACACCTCTTTGGTCATTTTGGGTCAGGTATCCTGTCTCTGCTTCCTCCCGGCTTCCCCTCCTCCTTGGCAGAGCATGAGACTCAGAAAGTCCTTGGTCAGACAAAAACATTACCAAGCAGTAACTGAAAACTCTGGTGTCATCAGCGCAGTTCACAGGCTGAAAGTCAAAAACACAGCACTGCACCAGCTACCAAGGAGGAGAAAAATGACTGCTGCTGCTGGACCCAGGACAGTTGGAAAAGATCTTAAGATCATCTAGTTCCAACCCCCATGCCATGGGCAGGGACACCTCACACTAAACCATGCCACCCAAGGTTCTGTCCAACCTGGCCTTGAACACCGCTAGGGATGGAGCATTCACAACTTCCCTAGACAACCCACTGCAGGGCCTCACCACCCTTACAATAAAGAACTTCCTCCTTATATCCAATCTAAACTTCCCCTGTTTAAGTTTTAACCTGTTATTCCTTGTCCTATCACTACAGCCCCTAAAATAATTCACAAACAGTTTGGAAACTGTGGAATTAGGAGAGTTCATTCAGTGGTTCTGGTAACCTAAGTTTGGTGCAAAGTTTATGGACATCTGAGACAACATAGGGAACAATTCCATTGATTGGGTACCATCTTCTATACCTGTATATTAATCCAATTCAAAATTTTCCAGGCATGCAATCATATTATGAGGTTTTAGTTATCAAATTAGCTAAAATGGTGAGCCTGTATCTTTTCTAAATCGTAGTCCAGCATTCCATGCTCTCTGTTTAATATCTACAACAGGAGTTTGTAATTACTGTAATTTGGCAAATTCCCGAGAAATAAATTGTTTTCTCAGAAATGCTTGTGTATCACAGTGTCTCCTTCAGAGAGAAAAGTGTCTCCTCCTTCTTCAGAGGACTGGTTAAAGACAGCTTTCCTTTTTCAACACATATAGCAAAGTCATTCATTTCTAATATATTTTTCTGTTTTTATGAGTGTGTGATGAAAGATAAGATGCTTTTTCATCTTAGTGGATAAGAAACTTCTTTTTTTCCCCCGCAAGTTATAGTTACAGATTGAATTTTACATGTCATTTTTCTATTTTTTAAGAATCTGTATGTGAACCAACATCTCAGAAAGTGAGTTTGCTTATTTGAACATTAACATCTTCAAGCTCATTTAAAATGGACTCCTGCTCTTGAATGTGACAACTGTAACTAAAAATCTTTGTTTGCAGGCTTTGTTTCCATTTTTTTCTAGTTTGGTTTGTTTATTGCAAAGAGGAATAAGAAGCCAAGGTTGCTCATGGCATTTGAATCGAATGTAGGTTATAAAGTTGCACGTTGTTATCAAGAAATTCTGCAGACTAATGCTGTTGTCTTATTTTCTTGGTTTGACTTTTCTATCATCTCTGGGATATTCTGCAAGTTGCATTTCAGTCAGATTGTCAAATATTGATGTCCATTTCCATTCTCTTTAAAATCTGTGTGACTTCAACTGAATCAACACATTATTGTGACACTAAAGACCATTTATAACCAAAGAGCAGTGCTACTTCCTTTCATATGCATGTACAATTGATTTAAGTTGAACAGATCAGCCAAGCTCCACACCCCTTTACCTTTAAGGTATGAATTTGAAGCTCAAGGTCTAAAGCTGCAAACAACTGCAGGTGCAACTGGTACAAGTCAGCAATTCAGAGGAATGCTACAGTGTGCACTCACAGTGTGCCCACCAACATGAGAGAAGAAGAAAGGCTTACTTGAGGGTCTAGTAAAGTTTAGAGTCTCTTGCTCATTAAATTCTAAAGTTTTTCACATAAACTGGAGCCTTATGTGTCTAACTCTACCTTTTCCTGTGTCACTGGTTATCTTACATTACTAATCATAGAATCACAGAATCATAGAATAGTTAGGGTTGGAAAGGACATTAAGATCATCTAGTTCCAACCCCCCTGTCATCAGCCTGGGATAAATGCTGTTCATGTTCCTACAGATGTAAAACCCCTTTTTATTTTTAGGAAGCAGAATTTTTGCTAGTTTCAGATATAAAAACAAAAACCAAAATAAAACTAAACCCCAGACACAAACAAAAAACCCCGCAAAACCAAAAACAAACTACAAAACCACAAAAAAATTACCAGATACTGTCTCCAAATAATTTCACAGAGCTAAATATATCAAAATTACATGGAAAATATTCTACTGCTGCAGAATCATAGGATGAGTCTTACAAGTCAGATATTTATTCTTTTTGTTTTATTCTTGCAGCTAAGGTCAAGCACTTCAAAGGAAGGAGTTCAGAGAGCTGAGACTGAGTAACAAACTGTGCATAATTAGAATGCTCTGTTTTAAGCAGCTCCTATATATTTGACACAAGTGAATATTTATGCTATAAAACCATATTTTGTGTTGTGCAGCTCTACTGCATGTCATACAGGTTTTCGGTATTTCATTTTACAGCATATATTTGCATTCAGAATTCATTATGCACACATCACAACACTACACAATGGCTGAGTTTAAACAAGTCTGTTTCTGTACTTTTGGATCAGATACAACTGGCAGACTAAAGTACAATAAAAGCAGTGAACCTCAGTGATAACTGAGCAGCATATTCTGAAACCTACAGGCTCTTCCAATTAAAGGTTTCAAGTTCTTTAACTTATATAGCTGTTTTAGGGTGCCCATGTTTTTTCAAGTTTCTATAAACAGAGAGCCTTGCAAAAAAACAAAAGTGTCAATCAGAAAGCAGTAACAGGGAAATTTTCCTTTTCTTTTCTTTAGCAGCACTCCTTTTAAAAACATCAAAAAGTAAAAGAAATAAGCAGAACTTCCAACATTTGTGCTTTTATTATGAAAATCTGCCTGTCTCAAAAAGGATTTTTTTGTCACAAAAATAGTTATAATAATAAAATGTGGAAAAAATATCTGATCTGGGTTTTCAAAAACAATTAATGAGTAAGTTTCATTTGAATTCCTGTAAGAGAGAAGCTGATACTGAGCAGTCCAAAACCTTTTCAGAGCTCCAAAGCAATAACCAAAATGATTTGACATTTTTGGGAGGGAGAGAAGAATAAAATTTTGATTTCTCACTCTAACTGAAAGCACCATTTTTCTCTGCCTGATTCTTCCACTAAGAAATAATAATACGCACATTTCTGTTGAATGAGTTGAAATCAAAGGTCAGTACTTAAATTTACTTTGAATTAATTCATCCTGCTGTGTCAAGCGATTTCATTTCTCACATTTCCCTCCTTTCTGCTCTTCTGATCATCAATTCTCAAAGTCACAAAACATAGCCACTCAGAAGAGCAGGGCTAAAAGAAAAGCAAGAGGCATAAAAAAACTCAACCAACCAACCAACCAAAACCAAAACCAAAGCACCCCCAAAACCCACAATCTAAATTAAATGAAAGAGAAATCATTAGAAAAATTGTTAGAATTACAAAAACAATCTTACTTGCTTTTCTAAAAGGTTTTGGTTTGGTTGT
Source organism: Ara ararauna (assembly GCA_028858755.1). Taxonomy (NCBI): domain Eukaryota; kingdom Metazoa; phylum Chordata; class Aves; order Psittaciformes; family Psittacidae; genus Ara; species Ara ararauna. Next base: position 46,516,419 of record CM054377.1, on the reverse strand, counting down.
TTTTGTTTGTTTTGTTGGGTTTGGGGTTTTGTTTTGTTGTTTGGAGGTTTTTTCCCCCCTTGAAAACTTGATCTTAAATACTTAGTTGGTCATTTTTAAGAAGAACCTTCCTTTTCCCAATGTCCACTTTGGCTGCAGTGCACAAGGATAAAATTTTAAAATTAAGTGCATTTGGATAATGAGGGTTTTTTGTATGGACACCTTGTGTCCTGATTTGCAAAATTGACTCTGAAAGGAAATGGGACATTTGCTTTGCTTGACCATTTTTTCTTTTTCGTGATCATCCTTTATAAAGTTGGTATTGGATCTATGAACCCAGTTACTGAGCTGTGCAAGCCTGAAAGTCTCAGTTTGTAGTCTTCCCCAGAAACCCACAAAGATACATAAATAAATAAGAAAGATGAAGCTGATGAGTTACTTCAGCACAGCAGACAGACTGTTGTACCATAACTAAGTGTCCTGTATGTTGGACTATTCACTGCAGGGGGAAAACCCAACAGCATAAGACAGCAGCAGCAACTGGAAACCACAGAAGAGAGTACCCTTTCAGCTCAGCTTTTCCGGGAAACTCTCTGAGCTTGTTGAAAATTACAAAGTTTGTCCAGACTTCAAAATAATCACACACTTCTGTGAAATCCAAATCAAGGAGATATTTGTTTCTTTTTTGTTTAGTGAAGTCTGCTTTGAGGACTAGATCCTCGGAAGAGACACTTTTGTTCACCGTGGTAGCAGATATCAAACATGTATGTAGGCATCAGAAGTGCCATTTCATGGCCACTTTACTGAGAAAAGAAGAAAAACACATGTAAATAATCACCCCAGAACATACTAGTTTTCTCACTGTCTCTTGTGTTCCCAAAGAATCACATCTAAGTCAATAAAACCTGTCTAGTACTCCTGGAAATGGACAATTGAAGTACTTCTTTTAGTGTGGAATTTAATGCAAGAAGACAACATAAAGAGACCCAACAGCCACTTTCTGTCTCTATTCCTCTTTGAGAGCAAACAGAGGAAAGCTTTCAATGCAGAACATTGACACAACCATGTCCTTAATACAATAATGTAGAACATGTATTTAATAAAATTATCACCATTAAAAAGACTCTTAAGAAACATTATTATTGCATGAGTTTAGTGTTACATAGAGAAAAAAAGAACCAATATATTTCAGCCATTTTGAAATATGAAAAACTGAACATTTCTGGCTGCTTAAATGAGGGGAATGGTGCAATTTGATTGTGAATGACACTTAAAAGCATCCATAGCTGGGATTTCATACTGTAAATTACATTTCCCTACCTGGCTTGGCAAACGTCAAATAAATAATGCATTTTTACTTTATTTGCATATTGGCTTGCTATGAAACTAGTGACTGTGATTCACAAATAAGTCTTGTGTCTCTTTGTGGAGGGGACTTATGCATAATGTGTTCTGTACAGCATTTTAATTGTAGTGGTCATTAGCATTCAAGATTGTGAAATATCCCAGCAATATTACTAGCAATAGATATATATTAAACATGTGAAAATGTTATTTTCAAGGTCTGTATGAAGAGGGGTTGCTCAAGGGGTTTTACCAAAAGCTAGAATACATCCAGTTCATTTCAGTAATTTCAGCTGTAAAGCAGTGATCAGCAAGAGAATTGGAAACATATTCAAATTTCATTATAATGCCCTATATATATGATGTCACTGTTATTTTATTTATTCAAGCACAGTTAAAAAGTGTAAAGAAAAAGAGTCAGTGTAATTATACATATAAAAATATGGGATTTATAAGTGGCTTTTGAAGAATTTAGGCTTTATTTTTTTTACAATTGAGTGAAAAGTGATACACTGGAATTCTTTTTATTCACACAAGCAACATGCAAGCTAACTATTTTTGATTATACCATCTACAGATGAAAACTGAAAATATGGTGTTGGAAGAGATTTATCAGAGATAAATACGGTCTGAACCTTATGGGGACAAATGGAACATATGATAAAATCCTTTGTATATTTTGGCTTTCTTTTTCTACTTTTGCATTAGTACTGTTTCTGACTCTATTCTGGAAAAGAACTATTACAAAATATCCCACTGATGAACTCCTTACTGGATTCTTGCAGAATATAATTTCATACTTATGCCCATTTTATTTCCTGTCCACCCTGGAGAATGGGAAAGCATCCCCTGGGATCTTTTGGATGATTTGAGATTAAATTTTCAGAGAAATCACTCATTATGAGAATCTAGAAAAGGGATTTTTCTTCTGAAGCCTTGAGAAGCTAGGTTTCATCTTTGGTAAGATGATAGAGAAATATACATAAAGTGTTTGAAACTTGGATATTTGAAAGAGCCTTAGCTTGATGTACTGGTGAGGCTGTGACTTTCTGTATAAGATCCAAAAATGGTGCTCTTTCACATATTGATTATAAAAATGTCTCTGTTTGAAGAAATCGAAAAATTGTGGGTTTTATAATAGTTCTTGAGCCAAAAGCTTTGCTCTTTTGGTTTTATTTATTTACTTATTCAATAACATCTTTTTTTTTTTTTTTCTATGGTGAATGTGGAAAGAGTTACACATATTTCTCTGAACTTGCCTAGAGATAAGAAATATTGGTATACAAGACTACATGTTTGATAGAAACCACGGTGGTAAAGGAGATGCTACTTGGGTGGAGTTCTGTGCCTTGCAGCACCAGCTGGGTTGCTGGAGCTGCCCCTACCTTCATTCACAGGCTAGGGAGAGTAACATGCAAGCAGTTTCATGTCCAGATTCAGTTGAAAATGCTGTGTGTTGAGTTCATATAGCAGGATAAAAGCTTCTACAGCTCTCAAAGCTTTCCTGAGGTCAATGTTAGAATTTATTTCATAGCTTACAGAAAGCCCATATTGTTTTCATAAGAACAGCATGCCAGTATTGTCCTTCAGATTTCAAAAGCCTTCCTTTTAAAAAAGTCTGCAATGTTTATGATTTAGAAAGAGGCACAGCAAGTCGTGGTATTTCTTGAATGCCACTAGAAGTCCACACCAGTGAAATTTCTGCTGTGAAATTGTATGTTTCTACAAAGTTATGATGTTTAATTTGATGAACTATAACAGTAGTTTAGTTTACCATTTAAGCATTAGACTCATTAAACCAGGATTGGGTTTTTTTGTATTAAATATTGACAATGGGGAATAGGCTATTATTAAATGTGGTGAAAAAAATTAAAAATTGTTAATAATCTTGTATCTGCTTTCAACAGAAAGTGTGGTATGATTTTTTTTAGGCAGCATCAAGAGATTTTGGGTACAACTACGCTGAAATTGTAGTATAGCTTATTCTGATAGGCACACAGTGGCAACTTCTTTAATGACTGTTAGTATGGGATATATTTGTATCTGGTATTTTAACACTTCTACAGCAAATTCAGCTTGGCTAATCAGGTTCATAAAATTTCCAGGTCAGTCAGAAGGACTTGCTGACCAGAGTTCAGAATTTCATAGTGGATTAGCTGTCTGACACGTTTTACAGCTTCAGCAGGCTCCTCTCTGTTTCTGTCCCTCTCTCATATACATATGCATACATTGAAATAAACCTTTAAATATATCAGATTAATTTTTGTGTATATGAATGCATAATATGAGTCACTGAGCCAGCTGATATTATTTTTATTTTTATTTTTATAAAATAATTTACTTTATAAGCAGTTATTTTGAATTGTGTAAATAGGGTTCAGTCAATCTAGGTTTGAAAGAATCTGGCCCAACCCACGAGAGTGACTGCAAAACTTGTCAGTTATTGTAGAAGATATAAGCTACTGAATTGCTTATCTCATGTTCGAAAAGGACGATCCTAATCAAAAGGTTGGAATTTTCCTCTCAGATCTGCAAGGTAGATCTCCACTCCAATATTACTCTTTCCCCATATGCATGGAACTTCAAAGGGTTATGTAAGTAAAAAGAGAAGAATATCTTAATCAAGATCAGCCATGCACATCTTGAGAACACAGTTTGCATTCAAATGAGGACTGACTGAAAAGTGAAATGTTCATTGCTGTGGCCGGAATTGTGTGAAAAAACTGAGAAAGTAATTTGTGCTGTCAAGTTCAAAAAGGAAATGGACAAAGCATTTTGGAATACATGAAAGGGAGTCCTCTTCTGTCGGCATAAGAGAGGATTAGGCAATCCAGTAAGCAACTTGAGTACCTATGAGCTAAATTGTGCCTGTAAGCAGAGCCCTGAGCAAGGAATAGTGTATATGATGAGCCACCCTGAGAGATACATGCCTCCAGGTACAAGTCTCAGAGATGTAATTGCCTCCTCGTTGCTAGTGTATAAGGGAGGCAGGTCATACCAGCCTTCACAGATCGGCAGACAGAATTGAAGACAGTCTAGAGCTGATGAAATAAAAAATCTTTCAGTCCTCTCCTCCAGCTCTGTGTTCCTTTCCTGAGTGCAAATATATGAATTTTTCTGTTTCTTCAAGGAAGAAAACGAGACTATCTTGCCTTTCATAGGCATCTATCGTGGAGAACTGGTTAATGGGAAATGCAAATTCCTGTAGATGTGGATATTTTCAACTGCAGCACCTCAGAAAGATACTGTCATTGTTGCTGAAGTTATGGGAGAAATCTGACCAAATTAATTCAGGTATGTTCCAGATTAGTCACTGAGACAGAGTCACAGAGGCCATCTAACCATCTATGGCAGGAGAAGCATATGGGCACAACCTGCTGCCTTCCCTCAGAGATCAGCTAAGGAGGCAGGCCAGGAATGCAACTTATGCTTCTGGAAGGGTAGTGAGGATTCATTAAAACCTGCTGGTTGTTTTTTAAATAGCTAGTTTAATATATTCAAAACAATAGCATATGCAATTACTGTGTATTTTGGCATTGAACATAGTTCTATGCATGGAGACATATGTCTGCACTAAGGTAGTCAGACTACAGTCATTTAAAAAAAGAAGAATAGAAAAAAAAGCTTTAAAATATTAAAGTATTTATGTCCCTTAGCTCTGTTTTTAGCTGCATTTTGGTCAACAGGTAGTTCCATACCAAGAGACCATCTGCTATGAAAATGTAATCAATCTCTCTTTTAAAGGATAACAAAAATCCCCCTTTCTATACTGGCATTTTTAACATAAACAAGGGCAACTTGTGTCCTTTCTGCTCAATCATGAGGAAGAATTTAGCCTTCCTAAAATAATTTGCCTAGTAGAGGTTGAAGGCCTGTGGGTATACCCCACTGATGTCCAGAGACTTTTGGAAGACAGAGGTCTCCCTTCAGAGCCAAGAAGCAGTGAGATGTCACCTTTGGTGCCATGCCTGCGCATGAAGAAAGGGCATACATACGGTGCAGCTTCGTTGAAAGTTTTGGTTACATAAAGCTTTTGTGACAAGCCATACCCAACGATGAAATCGAAAGTGACATCTTAAGGTAACAGACATCATAAAAGAAAAATACGCAGAGGAAGCAGCTGTTCTCCCACTGCTGCCTCATCATTTTTCTGTCAATCATAAACCTTTCTTCCTGTCTTATTTCAGAAATACATTTATGTTAACCATGCTAGATTATGATAAACAAAAGATTAAGCAAAACCTGTATGCAGCAACTGTATGAGCTCAGAATTCAAACTACAATTTCTTTTTTATTTTTTCATTCAAGTTTTCACTTCATACAGGCTAAAAATTGCTTGAAAATTCATCAAGCCCACTTCAAGACTTATTAAATGTATCATACATAACCTGGCCATTTTACACTTTTTCAGATATTTTTAAAATTACTCTTTTATTGTATGCTTTATTTCATGTTTTTTATTTTCATGTTGCTAGGCCAATATTTGAATTCAAAATTGAGATGTGTGCACTTACAGAACACTTGCAAGCCTTTCTGTTTCTGTGTTTTAAGTACCTTCATATTTTGTGCCTAATTTTTTTGTTGCACTCTTGTTCTGAATAGAGACAAATAAGTTTAATAGCATTTGCTTTCTCTATAGTTAATATTGTTCATTATATTAATTGAACTATAGAACTAATATATTATAGTTCAGTATATTAACTCCGGGGTTGCTGAGGCTTGGTAGGGTCTTATACATTCTCCAGTAGCATGATGGATATACCGCTTTCTACTCAAGTGTGTCTGCTCTGTAGATAAAGAACACTGTAATCCATGAAAACTTGCAAAGACTAATTGTTCTAAGCTACTTGCTGCAGTTTAGTTTATGAATATTAGCACTACATGCAATGGACACTGAAAAAAACCCCACATGGAAAAAAAGGCCAAGTTAATGACTTCAGATCCATCAAAGACAGCAGTTTTTTATTATGGTTATCATAGAATCATAGAATCATTCAGATTGGAAAAGACCTTTAAGGTCATGGGGTCCAAACATTATTATGTGTTTAAAAATTAATAAGAACGTTGAAGATTTACAAACAGAGGAATGCTGGAGGAAGAGGATTCGTTTCTGCCTCAAAGTACCATAGTGAGTACTTACTACATATTCATGGAAGATTCAGTGCTGTGCTGCACTGCTAATATCCTTGTGTGGAGGAGCCATGTACTTGAGAGAGCATTGGTCTCGAAGCCATCAACTTTCTTTGGCCTCTCTGCTGTGTCTGTGAGTTGTGGTGTAATATTTCTATTTGTGATATGGCAGCTTGATGCTGGGACAAGCCATGAGATCACATGATACATCTGACAGCTTCTTTTTTGCTGCTCTGTTGAGAAACCAGAGAAGACAGTTTGTAAGTCAGTTATGAATTCATTCTTTTGGGTGAAACACAAGTACAGTGCAGACCATTTTCAAAGCGGGCCTTGAAAATTGTTAAAGCAACTTAGGAATTAAAGAAGTTATGGTAATAGTCAACCACAATGGTTGTGTCCTCTTTTGACCCCTTCATCCCTTTCAGTTGCGCTGAGGACATGGGTACTGCAGTTAAGAATAATATACATGGCTTAGTACCAACTTCCATACTTCAGAGTATGAAAGAAATACTTGTTCTTACCACAGCAGTATAATCTGAAAGCTACTATTTTCACTAGTGATGTGAGGCATGGAGTTTTCCATCTTTTCTTTCTTTTTTCTCACTGGAAGTGTGAATTCAACATCATATCAAAGGTAGCAGGAGATAAGGATATACATCAACATATCTGTCACATCCATCCATGTACATCCATCACATATATTCCCATTTTCCTAAGTCTTTAAGCATTCACTGGAGTAGAGTTGAGAGCACAGATATTCACCTTACTAGAAGCTCGTTTCTATAAAATTTGGTTGAACAGTCTCCATCTCATCTCAGAGCATCTACTTCTATGGGAAAGCTAGGGAACCATTTCCCTGCATATTGCAATGAAAGCTGGGTCAACAACATCTCCTCATGTCCTGATTTCAGTTGAAGTAAAATCTGGATGTGTGGGCAGCAAATGACCTGTGATATACTCCAATACACCTGACAGGGGGATTAAATATTAGGGCCACCACAGGGCACAAATGTTGTGTATGTAAATAAAGGTTCAATATAACTGGTAAATATAATCCAACAGACCCTGCTGTAGCTAGAAAGACTGATGTTTCCGTGCTGGTTTCCATGCTGGGATGCTTAGTGGTTACATTTTTTCTCAGTGAGCATTTCTTAGCTCATACTTTATTGGCTTCCTTAAAAGAAGAGACACAAGGAGTTGTTTTCCTCTTTTTGGTGCTCTCCAAGAATGGCCCTCACTTGTTCTGTGTATCTCATTTTTTGTTTCTTTGATTTTTCTTTTCATTTGAATATGAAACATTCTGTACAGAATGAAACTTGTAGTTTAACATAGAATCATAGAATAGTTAGGGCTGGAAAGGACCTTAAGATCATCTAGTTCCAACCCTACTGCCAGGGGCAGAGACACCTCACACTAAACCATGCCACCCAAGCCTATGTCCAACCTGGTCTTGAACACTGCCAGCGATGGAGCATTCACAACTTCCCTGGGCAACCCATTCCACTGCCTCACCACCATCACAGTAAAGAATTTCTTCCTCATATCCAATCTAAACTGCCCCTGTTTAAGTTTGAACCCGTTACCCCTTGTCATCTCACTACAGTCCCTCATGAAGAGTCCCTCCCCAGCATCCTCATAGGCCCCCTCCAGATACTGGAAGGCTGCTAGGAGGTCTCCACACAGCCTTCTCTTCTCCAGGCTGAACAGCCCCAACTTTCTCAGCCTATCTTCAACACTGTTGTTTGTTTTTTTGTTTCAATACAGTAAACCAGAAACTAAATTAGGTCAAACCTGAGCAGGTATTAGGATTCATTTCAGCAACTAAACAGGGAAAAGAAAAAAAATCATTTTGCTCTTATAGAAACTTTTTCTAAGTAGAAGGCTCAGATTTCTGCTGGAAGTCTATTCTATTTGGACTGCCTAATGGTTTTGGATCCAAAGCAATCCCTAACTAAGGACATGTTTGGAAGAAAAGCAAATGCATCTCCTACTTTCTGTCCCTGAGAATTTCTAAGCAACAAATTCCAAAGCCATATATTTTCTTTCTATTTTTGAACTTTTGGAAAAGGTTGCAGATAATGAGGCATGACATTTTGTTACCTCTATCATAAGCTGCTTTTTTCAAGCATCAGCAATTAGGTAGGCATAATGACAGTGCTATAAAAGATGAAAACTGAATTTGACCAAGTCCACTAATAAAAATAGATTAAGTTAAGTTTCATGTGATGAGTTGTAGTAGATGCAATTTGGAGGTGAAAATGGAACTGACTGGACAGATAAATACTGTTTCCCAGAACACAATAGAAAACTGAGACTAGATAAGGGGGAAAAAAAAAAAAAAGCAAGCGCATCCCTGTTGAAAGAAAAAAACCAGCTAAATAATCAAAGTTGCTACACAACTATTGTTATATAATAATTTTAATCCTTTGTCTTCCTGAAGATTAAATCCTTAGTTCAGTACTTAGG